>CM029012.1:237316381-238516381 GCA_016801055.1 Panax notoginseng
ATTTCATAGAAAATTCAATTCTCTACAACTTTGTAAGTTTAAGTTTGTTTAAATTCCAAGCAGAAATTGAACGAAATCCACACATGGATAATTTTACACGCTATAATGAAATTTCAGTCAAGAAATAGGGTCCACAAACATGAAAAACATGTTTTAAATATTTTTAGTAACAAAAATACTCTTCCTCCTCATTTATTCATATATCCCACATTCATTGTAAAAATATCACCATTATTATATTATTATAATATAATAATATATTTAAATGAATTATTTTATCAGACAAGATAAAATATCAATTTTCAACAATTGTCACATTAAAAATTTTCTCCATCTATATCATTATAAAATGAATATTTTTCTTATCATATAAATCAATAATTAATTATTCACAAATAATATTACAGAATCACAATATTGACAACCAGGCCGTTCCCAAGAAAGAGGGGGCTTTCCAATAAAGATTTCTCCTTATTGGCGTGCAATTTGATGACCAAACCTCTCCTTAGATAGAACTTTGTAGACATTACCAATAATGCTATCTAATAATATTATTCAAATAATACGAATTATTGATCTAATAATGAAAAATACTGTGTAGTGACAATTATTGAAATAACAATAATATAAAATATTAACGTAGCAATTATTGAATCAATAAAATAAAATATTGAACAGTAATTACTGTAACAATTATTGAGTAGTGTCTTCTTACGTAAGAATCAATAATTGGTGCAATACCGTGTGGTACTGTGTTTTAACCACCGTATATTCTAACAGTGCTAACGGTAACAACTACGCCGTTATTTATAAAAACTCATACTTGTCGTTTTTTTCATCCAATCGCTTTTCGTTATGGGACCCACACAAGGCTGCGTCGTCGTACGAATATTCTCCGACAGCAAGAATATTCCCCGACCAAACGAATATTCATCGGCAAAAATGAATATTTTATAACCACTTGCTTATTTGAAATATTTGCGCATTTTACCCATAACTAACCACATTAATCAAATCAACCCTTACTATTTCAAAATAATAAATAGAAGAAATTCAATTTCATTTAAAAAAGTTGGGGTCTTACACCTGTATATAGCTGTAACCTGTAAGTAATAATGTGTGTATATAATAGAAGAAAGACAGAGAGAAAAAACGAAAAAGAAGAGGAAAATTGACCGTGAAGAAAAAGAAGCCATGGTTGCTATTCACTTATGAGAATAAATAATTAGCCTGATTAATATACGTATATATATGTATGTATATGCATGGAGGATTAGGTCAGGTGATCATTAACATTATTTCAAACTCTAATTCAGTTAGGAAGTTTTATCTATATAAAATTTTACTCATTGGTTGCTGAAGAGATTAAATTCTACTTGGTTTGTTATTATTTATCCATAATTTAAAAAAGGATAGGGTATAATTAGGATAATTAGTTTGTTATTATTTTTTCATAATTTTAAAAAGGATATGATATAATTAAGATAATTGGGATATAATTAAAATTATTTAAGATGGACAAGTGTTGAATTTATAGAAGGACATATGTCAATATATGGTGTCATGTACTGTGATTTAGTATATACTAGATATAAACCCTCGCGTTGCGGCGGGATTATTCAAATTTTTAATAAAAAATGTGTGCGTACAATTAATAAATTAAAATATAATAAGAAATTAGTATATTATTGTGCGATGATCAAATTTTACACAGAAAAATAAATAAATATACATATTTCAAATCCTGGTGCTAGTAGGTAGCAACATTCTATAATCAATTAATAAAAGAAAAAGTATATATTTTTGTTCTGTGAAGTAAACAATCATGCTTACTACAAAAGTTTTATTGCAAAATGTGTGAGGGAAGTTTGAATCAAGCTAAATAAACATTGACAAAATCATATTGCTCTGTCCCGCAACAAGTACGAAGTAGGACATTGATCCCAAAAATTCTGTAAGGAAAATTTACACTTCCAAAGCCTTAATATCTTTAATCTTATCAAACCCTTAAATCTGATCAAACACACTTGTTTATGTGACTTAAATTGAAGATACTAAATAATCAAATTAAGAAATAAACTCAGTTCCTTACTGTTGATATAAGAAACGTGAATAGGTCTAATCTAAACACAAACTTTCCAATCAAAAACCCCACCAAAATTTTCAATTAAACACGATTGACAACACAAATATCAAATCAATCAAATCAATTACAAGCATTATTCCGCATATCAGCAACTAAATGTAAATGTAATAATCTCAAATTTTAGCACATAATATCTAAAAATTTAGAAAATAGGCAAACCAATGAAATAATTCTACATGGTTCTGGGTTATGTTTCACATTCCTGCATATAGCTGTAACCTGTAAGTAATAATATGTGTATATAATAGAAGAAAGACAGAGAGACAAAACGGAAAAGATGAGAAAAATTGACCGTGAAGAAGAAGAAGCCTTGGTTGCTATTCACTTATGAGAATAAATAATTAGCCTGATTAATATACGTATATATATATGTATGTATATGCATGGAGGATTAAGTCAGGTGATCATTAACATTATTTCAAACTCTAATTCAGTTAGGAAGTTTTATCCATAAAAAAATTTTGCTCATTGGTTATTGAAGAGATTAAATTCTACTTGATTTGTTATTATTTATCCATAATTTAAAAAATGATAGGATATAATTAAGATAATTGGTTTGTTATTATTTTTTCATAATTTTAAAAAGGATAGGATATAATTAAGATAATTGGGACATAATTAAAATTATTTAAGATGGACAGGTGTTGAATTTGTAGAAGGACATATGTCAATATATGGTGTCATGTACTGTGATTTAGTATATATAACTAGATAAAAATCCGTGCGTTGCGGCAAGATTATTTAAATTTTTAATAATACATATGTGCGTACAATTAATAAATTAAAATATAATAAGAAGATAGTATGTTATTGTGCAATGATCAAATTTTACACAAATACAAATAAATATACATTATAGGAGGTAGAGTGAGAATTTACCGATTTGTGCATTACACATGTGACTATTGCGTTTAAGATATTGGCAAAGTAAGTGACATCAACTTGTGGACAAATTATTTTTTCTATTATTCCCTTTTTATATTTTTTTTTCAGTTTTTCTTGACCAAAGTGTAGCCAACTGATTTATTTTTCTATTTTGTTTACTGCAAAGAAAAGGTTGCCTCAATTTAACTTTTTACAATCCATAACAAAAAGAGAAGAAAAAGGTTTGCGAAGGTTTAAAAAATCTCTTAATATTACAATTTTTTGTATGTATTTTATAAAAATTTTTAAAAAAACCACAAGTTTAATTAATGGAATATGTTCGCTATTTAATTGAGAATACTCTCCCTTTTGAATATTCTGATCAAGAAAAATTTATGCTGCCTTCTGAAGTCAGGAAAGCAATATACCCAAGAGTACTACTTAACAGGTAAAGTAGCTTAGTCTGCTAAGTGTATTCAGGACATCTTTAGTCTGGAATTTGGGTCTGAATATATAAACACAGCCGGACGACTTATTAGTTTTCGGTGTCAGTCCTGTGTAGGTTGCCGGGAGTCGTGTCTGTCAACGGCGATCAATGAATGTAATCAATAATAGGTTGGTCTTTTAATTTTGTTGGGTCCTAAGATTAGTATAAATACATCATTGTACTCACTACAGAGAATCCATTAATTGATAACATTATAAGCCCATTTTGATCTTCTCTCTTCTCTTTATAATTTATAAATAAACGTCAATATTGTTAAGTTCAACTCCTGTGCTCATAAATCATAAAAAACGGCTCCAACTCCAGGTAGAGTATGTATCTCACCATATTATTACCCCTCTACTGATCAAATAAATCACACATCGTTGTTTTTCATTTTAAGGACATGATTATTAAAAAACAATTAGTATATATCACCACCCAATAGTCAGTTTATGTCAATAAGCAAGCCCCACTATGTGCATAGGATTATGATCAGTTTATGTCAATAAGCAAGGCCCATTATGTGCATATGATTATGATCAGTTGGCCTCTTCAAGTCATTTAAGTTTGACAAATTAAAAAGCTCATCTTCATTTCCACAATATTCCACGCGGACATAAAATAAGACAAAACAAATCCACAGTAACACCAATATTCCAAACCTGATAATCTAATTACTTTTGCAGGAGTTCTATATATTTCTTTATTTCCTTTTTCAACAAAACACAACCTAAACCGAAAGAACTCGAAAGACCCTACACAGGATCACAAGAGGATAAACAAAACAAATTCAAAAGGCCACCATTAACGAAACATAGCATAGTAACATGCATTTAGAAAAGAATGTAAAGTAAGAACAAAGCTGACAAGTAAGTTTTAACAGGAAGAATACAAAAAGTCTATTATACCAAAGAAGATAAGATGACAACAAAAAAGAGGATACTCGAAACCGAATATACATTAGACTAATCCGGCCAAGCTCTAACTTATCTCTCTGTAAATGCAAATAACTGTCTACTTCTTACATATTATTTTTCTTGAACTAAGAAGAAATGAACAAAAGTAAATACAAAAATAGAAACAGACGACCTCAAAAGACAAACGAACAATCTAAATGAAATCCTTTTGGTGTGCAGATGCCAAGACATATCTCAAGCACAACAGTAAGACTAGAGCTCATCCTCATCTGTAGCAGAATATGTAACAGCGCCATAATTATCAACATCACAATAATAATAACCATTATTACTATTTGCAGTATTCAAGCAGCAATAGGAATTAGCAAGATAAGGTATGTTGCGGAAAGAATGAGCAAGCCCGCTTGCAATAGCATCATGGTCCAAACCATGGCTACTCTCATCAAACACACACTCCTCAGCACGGTGCTTGAGTGTCTCAATCACACGGAGGACATCCCCACAGGAAGGGCCAGGAACAACATGCGTCACTGCAAAACTATGAGGCCCGTCGCTATGTGAGACACACACCACACTCAGCCCACCAAACAGGTTGTGAACTCCCCCAAACGCCTCCTCATAAGCCCCACCAAGAAACATTCCCAAATAGTAACTCCCACCGCCACCGCCTTCCAATTCATGCAGCGACAAACTACCTTCACCCCCAATGAACTTATCAATCTTCCCATCACTGTCACAAGTTAAGTCTGACAAAATTCCCTTCACTCCCTGCTTTTGATCAAGGCGATGAATCAGAACTATTGGAAATAGCTGGCCAATACCCCAAAAATCAAGTATAGAAGTAAAAACTGACAAGTTAACATGATAACTCCGAACAGAATCAAAAGCCCCAATTGCCTTATAAACAAAAGTCACATAACCCATCCACAGAGGCAAGTTGTTCAATATCTAAAGACCCTTCCTTGAACTGTTCGACACATTTCTGTTTTAACTTATCGGAATAAAGTAAACATGTATCATACTCACAACTGAGCTACAACTGCAAACATCATGATACCCTCTAGTAATAAAAGAGAGCTTACATAATAAATGGGAGGATGAAAAACCCTCCAAAGCTAGAAAAGAGAAAAACACTAAGCCCTTGGAAGTTTATTTTTATATAAACTTCTTATTTACTTGCCAAAAGACTACATAAACTGAATAAGATATTGGATGATAGGAGATTTTTCTGAAGCATGTTCCTTTATTCTTTAGACAGATTTTCTAAGGACGAATCACAATGCAGGGAATATGAACATGCAGAACTATATAAAGAAAATAAAGAATATCAGAAAATCGGTGGGATTGACGTGTAATCCCCCCACAGGTGAAGTCAGCTCAGATGACCATAGGTGTTGCTTGTTGAGGTTTTTATGGAATAGAGCCACCCTGAACTTATTAAATTTGGGATATTTAATAGGGTAGGCTGATTGGCTGGCATTACCTGGTTTGTTTAGCAGCTTGGCATGATCGAGTCCGAGGGATTGAAGGGAGGTGGTAGGCAGTTTATGAACGAAAAGGATTCAAGAATTACTATCCTGCTAAATGCAAAAGAAATCAGAATATTCCAAACATAAAAGAACTATTAGGCCACCAGTTGCAATGAAATTTAGTTTATATCTGAAAGGAAGGAAATCAAGCATAGATTACCCAGCTAAACAGAGTATCATCAGGTCTTATATTCTCTTTGTGCTGCGAAATCTCTAAACCCCTAGGAAACATTTTGTCATGACATTTCTAGAGACACAACCCCCACACAGTAAATTTCCAGTAGGCAGTAAGTATTTTATATCTTCATTGCACCAAAACAATCAGTATAAGCCCTAAGAACTTCTTTATTACAGTAGAGCATAAGTAGGACTAACTAATTCTAATACTCAATTTAAATTCATTAATTATTACTTTTTAGATGAGTAACAATACCTTGAAATCATTTATAGTTAGTTTTATATCCCTCATCGTACCAAAATAATCAATTTAATCCCTTAGCACTTGTTTATCGGCGCATCAGTAGGACTAACTAAGCAAATACTCAATTAGTTATACTCTTCTTTTCTTTTTCAGATGAGTAACTGTATCTTTAACCACTTGGGTAGGGTCCGCTACCATGTATACATACAGAGTCAAAGGAATTCCTACACGAATCTTTTGCTATTTTTTTCCTCATACATTTACTGGGGCAGCAATCAAAACTACCATTAGGGTATAAGGTTGAAACAAAATTCTGATACAAGGTATATTCTAGAAAGGTAAAACTTAAGCATATGTTAAAAAAATGTTATTTTTTCCCTAATGATGGGACTTTATACCCCTTGACACAAATAAATAAGGAACAAACGAAGCTCGCTTGCTAAGTGCTATGATTTCATATCAATTACGAAAATTTAAGATTTACCTTGCTTCTCTATGTGAATCCATTTGCTGAGGTGCAGAGCTTTGAAGGTACTTGACCGCTTAATATGATAATATTAGAACAATGCCTAATAGTGCCTTGGGAAACTCCTTACATGGAGATTCAAGTAACAAATGTCACCATATAGTAAGGACTTCCTACAATTTCATTAAATCTCTCACCTGTAAAGATTAAAAGATTTTCAGCTAGTGTAACTGAAGAGGTCACTGTTGATCATGTCCCTAAACTAATTATTTCAATGCTATAGCCATCTAAAGCTTACCAGGTTTAAAGAACACTGACAATCCAAAATCAATAGTTTTCAAGGATGTTGTTTCATTCTTGTTTGCAAACAAAAAGTTCTCAGGTTTAAGATCCCTATGCATAACCCCATGCTTGTGGCACATCTGCAATATAAAAAGGTAATAATTTATTTAGAATTTCTTAAATCTATAATTTGAGTAAAAATATGAGAAGCACAATAACAAAATTATGGCAGACATGAACATTACAAAAAATATTGTAAAAGGAATAACCATCTTCACTGATAAGAATTTACAGCACAGACCAGAGAATAAGTGGCATATTCAATGGTAGTTGAAGTGCCTTGTAAACAGACTACCATAACCAATAATAATCTGCAATTAAGAAAAGGATACGAAATATTCTAAAACCTAGAGGCCTCTAAAAATCCTTTGGAAAGAAGATTTTAAAGAGAGAATATTAAAAAAACAAACACAAATGGAAAGCAAAAGATTTTAATTCACAAGACTCAAATTTTGACAGGTCCAACAACTAACTGGAGATAAGTCACCTAATATAAGATAGGTCTATTAACCAAGATTTATTATCAAGAAATGTTTTCACAAAACTTTTCAAAAGAGTAAAGGTACCAGAGTTTCAAGGGAGTAAGCTAAGTCGACTTATTGAAGTCCTTGCCACACATGCCTAAAAGTAGGGAAAGTAGTTTGAGATGGAGGGAGTATTTGTTGAAGTTTAAATGAAAGAATTACTTACTTCTTTGCCATCAGTATTTATTATAACAACACCATCAACAACAGGAGACTTCCTTGCCTCGACATGTGCATATTCAGGACCAACAGTATAAACCTACAATAACATGACAGTAAGTTCAAACAGCTCTTCCTGAAAGTCAAATGTAAAAAAAATGTCTTGTAAAATAGGTGAAACTTTACCGGGGGAAAAGATATCAGATGCCCATTTATAAAAATACAAAAGACCAGAGCAGATATAAGAAACAGAAGCAACAAAAGCTTTATGATTGATGCCACTTGTTTTATTATTGTCAATACATTGACATTCCCAAAATCCTAAAGTATGATTGTAAAACATCATATTCTTACATAATAAATGGGATGATGAAAAACCCTCCAAAGCTAGAAAAGAGAAAAACACTAAGCCCTTGGAAGAGGACTGCCCTCCAGTCCCTCTACAACTCTGAACATGATACCAAAAGCACGCATCACTGAAGACCACAAAAGTGACCCCATCTCAAAGAAGATGAGAACTTGAGAGGACATTCATGAATTTTTCTATTCTCTTATGTATTTACGGACAAGGAGTAAAATCATACCTAATTAGTTAGTTTGTACTTCAAATTTGCACAATTAAAACAATCTCAAAACTCTTGTCAAAACATTAATTTATATTTATACACTACTATACTCACTAACAAAATGATAACTTTATTCAACAAAATTATAAATTTGCTAAGCTATAAGCAGATCAAAGCACAACTACATCATCAATATCTAAGAAAGACAAAATAAAATCACCTTAATAATTTCGACAATTGTGCGCGTCACAGCCGTAGCAGCCCTTCCAGCATAATGCCCTCTAGCAACAATCCTATCAAACAACTCCTCACATCATGATACAATAAATCTATTGGGTCTGTCTCTTCTTCGTCGTGGTGTGCTCTGGTTCTTATTCGCGTCGTGGTCTACTTCTTTTTATGGTCTGTCTCTTCTGATTATTTTTCGTCGTGGTGTGCTTCTTCTTTGCCATGGTGTGCTTACAGATCGAATGGTCAACGTGGTCTGCTTCTTCTTTGGGTCCGATACAGGATGTTTATCCTTTGGGCTTTTTCTCTGTTTGAAAGAGTTTGAAGGAATGTGGAATGATACCAGATTTGAGCGAATTTGGGAAATGAATTTAGGCGAATTTGGGAAATGAATCATATGTTATGTTAGACGTTAGCAGCATTAATTAATATGGACGTGTTAATTTTTTAAAATGACATATGTTAATTTATTGTGTTATGTATTGTGATTTAGTATATATAATAGATAATAGATAATAAATAATAGATTATAGATTAGTCAAAAAAGATGTTGTGGATATGTCGCACTCTAAGATTTCTCATTATTATCTTTAGTTCTAATCATTTAAATCAATTAAACAAGAACCATACTTTATCATTTAAATTATCTGACTCAAAAACATTAATTAAAGAATCCATAAACAAAATTATGGGTGTGCTTTGTTAGTATCCGGCTCAAGATGTGTCATATATAACAAAATTCTTTTTTTAAAATTGTATTTACAGTTTATCGGGTGCAATTTAGTTGATCAACCTGATTTTCTTCTTAAAATAAACGAAGGAGAATAAAGTTCGAGCCATACTAATATTATCCTTTCTCCTAGGCTCGAATACAATTGTTTTTATGTCTGATTATATTTTTATTACTAATCATAATATCAGTGTATTTTAAAATGAGTATATATATATATATATATATATATATATATATATATATATATATATATTATTGACGTGTGTATGACATGAGATATGAAGAAATTAATTAAGAAGAGACTTGTACTAATTTATTACTCTCTCCATTCCTAAATAAGTGACGTTTTAGAGGGTTTCACATTTATTAAGAAAATTATTTATTGCTCCAATTCTGCATTAAGATTGATATGTATTACCACAAATATCCTTGCATTAATTAAAAAAATATGTATAAAGTTGTCTAGATAAATGAGATAGAAAGATACTTGATGGCAATAAAAGAAAAATTGTAATTAATACTTCCTAGAAATTTGTTATCGTCAAATATATTTGAAAATTTTGAACTCCCTAAAACGTCACTTATTTAGGAATGAAGATTATATTTGTTTGCAAGTATTATAATGGATTATAATCAGAATACTATTAATCATATGATTATAATCCCGGAATTATAATTATAATGTCAAGACTATTAAGCCATTTTATAATTCTGAGACTAATAGTCCCAAGTTTAAATTTAAAGACAAACAAGACCCTTGAGATTAATAGTCTTATCCCAAATATAATTATTGTAAATAAAAATAATCGAAGGGATTATATCTAGGGATTATATCTTATCGTTTAGAGTTTTACACTAGTCACTATTCAATTTTGTCATAAATTTTTAGTTTTTTTTTGAGTCGGGCCAAGCAAGAGGTCCAATGACCAATTTTTACTACTTTCTATTTTTGGTAATAATGACCATCTTATAGTAGAAGTAAATACATTAATTCCCTAATCTAATCCAGCCCATGGCCCATGGCCCATGGCCCATGGCCCATGGCCCATGAACCCATGAACCCATATAGCCGCAACCTCGGTCTTTTCTATCATTTGCTACCGGTGTTAACTTGCAATACATTATCAAATTTTGCAATAGTATTACTGTGATGTAGTATTATTGTGATTTAAGGATAGTTGTTAGGATTGCATACCACAGGTCCGACATAGCTCGATGACCCATATGTTTGTACGCGTTAACACATCCCCTAGGCAACATTTTTGGGTCAAAGGTAACGATCAGACAAAAAAATTGCATTTATTAAATCTGTAAATACGCAATGACTTTAGACACATATTTACAGAGGTTCAAATTATTGGATTCATTCACTTTTTTATACACTTACCTCTAAATTGTGTTGTCTAATGTATTAACACAAGCACAGGAGGCGGATCTAGAGGACAATCCTCTGCACATTCGTTCCTTCATCTTGTTTCAGGGTGACACGAGGCACCATTTTGGGGTCAAAGGTAATGTTCATACAAAAGAGCTGTATTTAAGGGCGTAACACCCTAACGTCAAATTTGTAAGTATGTAACGACTTTAGACACATATATTTACAGTGGTCCAAATCACTGGGAGATTCATTCACTCTTTTATATACTTAACTCTAAATTGTGTTGTCTAAATTGTGTTAACACAAGCACCGGAGGCGGATCTAGAGGACAACCCTCTCCACTTTCGTTTCCTTATTTTGTTTCATAGTAAGCGGAAGGTCCAATTAGTGAACCCTGACTTGGAAACTAACGTGAAACCAAGCTTCAACATTGACACTAGAAGAAGGGTCTAATTGTCTTTCGTTGTTTTAGTACCTAAAACGTCACAATGTTGGTGGTTTCTAAAAATTTTCGTACCCCAGAAGTAGAGGGTAATCGAAGGAGGGATGATGGTTGAAGAGTCTTGATGTTCGATTGCTTAACAGACCAATTCGGCAGATCCCGTCCTTCGTCTCAGGAACAATTCCACTTACGAGTTTGGTGGAACTTCATGGTGCGAACGTTGGCGAGAGAAAGGTGGAAATGCTCGACTCAAAGTGAAAGCCACATTCGACATGAATAAGTGACCTCGTGATACAAGGGATGACACTACACACTCTCATTTACAGAGCTAATCGACAAACCTTTAAACGGGAATAGACAAAACAACATCCTCCAAAAGGCAAGACAAAGAGAGGTTACCAACTTGCCTTGATTCTGTTAGTACCCCAGGCTTCTTGCAAAGTAAGAGGTCCTGGGTTCAACCCCACCCCGAATTAGTAAGAAAAAAAAAAGAATGAAGAAGATGAAGAGATGTTGCAATTGGCAGAACAACAAAAAGCTACTACAGCGGAAAAAAAAAATGAAGATGCACGGATAACAACCAGACATGAGACATCTACATCTATCTTAGCAGAGAAGCAATCGAGAAAATACACCCAAAAGTAGGAGAAGGAGAGCAGAAAGATCATCAGAAGGATATGGGAAAATAAGACCCAAATCATAACGAAGAAGCAACAAAACTGAGGAAAACAAAGAACTGTGGGAAAGATCAAATCCCATCGAAGAAGCAACAAAATCGAGGAAAACAAAGAACGGTGGGGAAAGATCAAAGAACTAGAGAAACAATTAAAGACTGCTTAGGGAATACGAAGCTACACAACTCAATCCCCATATAGTGAAGCGATTTACAAGGCTTGAGTAGATGCAAACCTGTGATTCCTGAATGTAGGTATGTATGATGGATTAACGGATCCATATGAGCATATCAACTCTAATGAATCCATGATGGATTATTACAGACATGATGACGTGACAATGTGCCGACTGCTCAATACCATACTTACGGGTTTACCAAGGCCTGATATAGAACTTTGAAGGCTAGATCAATCTATTCTTTTGATTAGTTGAAGCAGATGTTCATGAGTCATTTCCAAAAGGAGGGGATGGTTGACAGCATCCTCAATACAGGTGTACTAGAAGGTTAGAGAGTCCCTAAGGGACTATATCCACAGATACAAAGATGTTGTGTTGGAGGTAACAGAGCTAGATCACTCTTAGGCAATGGGTTTCATAAAAGCATGCACATATAAGGTGTCACAACGGCAGTTGGTAGAGGTCCTAATCAAAAATGCCCCTAAAAGCTTGAGCGAACAATATGATCAGGCCGATACATACATAGACATCGAAGAAGCATTTTTGGCTCAGTGCAAGGAAAGGGTAAGACGCATGATGACCATGTAAAAGATAAGAATAACGGAGGTGATCGGGAGAAAGGTGGTGCCGGACTTGAAGCCAAGTACATTCCACGGCTTCAAAAAGCCCGACGACATGTACGCACTCCTGAATACAGAACGAGCAAAGATCTTTAACAAGATAAAAAACAAGCCATATTTCAAAAAACCCCCAAAGATCAACCTGCATGGAAGGAAGAAAAGCAAGAGTATCACGAAGATAAAGGTTAAAAACAGAAGATTGCTACCAATTGAACGACCTAATCGAAGAGTAAATAAGAAAAGGGGAGTTACGTTAACATATGGCCAGGGATAATGCCGAAAACCGAAAAGCAGAACAACCAGAGATAGCAGCAGGAGATGCTCCAATTCAGGGGTACATCACAACAATCTCAAAGGGATATGCAGTTGGAGGGACATTGAACAACGGGAAAAAACATACGTTCAACAGGTCAAAAATCTGTCTCAGCCCCCCCCCCCCACCCTACACCCCCCCAAAAAAAAAAAGTTCAAGTAAACGTTGCCGATCACCTTCATAGATGAGGATTATGTGGGTGTTCGGACTCCTCGTGAAGATGCACTGGTGATAAGTGATAACAGCAAAAGTAAGTCATTGCTTTGTGAGGAAGATCCTAATTGATAATAGTAGTTCCGTAGTATTTTATCATGCTTTCAAGTAAATGGATTTGGATAGTTGACTTGAGGAATGCCATGAATCACCGTTGTATGGAATCGGGAATAAGCCAGTAAATATAGCAGGGACAATTACACTCCCTATTGTGGTTGGTAGAATCCCATGCCGAAGCACGATGAATTTGAAGTTCTACGCAGTGAAGGAAGGTTGAATCGTCATACAATGCTGGGAAGAATAACCCCCACAGCACTAAAGACAAACACCCGGATCCCGTATTTAAAAATGAAATTCCCAACAGAATATGGGGTCGAGTTATTAAGTGGATATTAGTCAGATTCAAACAATTGTTATTGGGTCTCACTAAAAACAAGGCTGATAACGGAACAACAAAAGGCGCATTGGACAGAGGCCTCAAGATTTAACAAAGAGAAAAAAAGGAGTAATATTTTGTGATAGGGATGGAAAGGATAGTGACGTATTAAGAGCATCTCCATCGGGTCGGAGAAGCACAAATTTTAGACTAAATATAGTCTAGATCTCATATTTCACTCTATCAGTAAGACTAAATATAGTCTATGAGATTTTCGGATAAGTCAAAGAGACTATATCAAGGAACTATAATGTGGTAGACTATAATTTTAAATATATTTAAATGAGAGTGTAGAAGAATGATTGGTGGACAATAATTCATTAAATATAATATAATATTTTAAGATTATAGTCTATGAGATAGTCCATCTGCCAGAAGGATTGAAAGACTATCTCATGGATTGATGTCATATGGACTAAATATAGTCCATGATATAGTCTACCTTGCTGGAAATGCTCAGAGCCGATAGCTGAACTAGAAGGTGAAACAGAGAATGTCGAGGCTTTATTGCAGAAACAAAGAGAAGAAAGCGAAGATTGGAAAAAGGGTTAACATAGAACTCAAAGAAAATGTGGTTGATTTGATGCGGGAGTACACAGATGTTTTTGCTTGGTCACTAGATGACATACCCGGAATCGATGAATTAATCTCAGTACAAAAATTCAGCGTCGATCCAAAACAAAAACTAGTCAAACATAAGAAGAGATTGTTTGTTCAAGAAAAATAGAAGGCAATAGACAAAGAAGTTTGCAAATTGCTCAAGGCAGCTTTTATTTATGAAGTGAAGTATATGCATAGTGGTTAACAAATGTAGTTATGGTCAAAAAGTCAAACAACAATTAGGGGATGATGCATGCTCAAAGGACTGCTACCGACTCTCATCGATTGATCAACTCATCAACGCAACTATTAGGCATGACCTATTGAGTTTTATGATGTCTTTTCTGGATACAATCAAAGTAAGATGGAAGCAGATGATAGGCTAAAAACAGTGTTCGTCACGTACCGAGACAGTTATGCCTACAAGGTATACCCTTTGGGCTGAAGAATGTAGGAGCAATGTATGTACTAAAAGATGATGAACAAGGCGTTCTCCCAACAAATAAGGAGAAACATTGAGGTATATGTTGATGATATGTTCGTCAAGAACAATATGCAAAAAATGGACCATTTCAAGGATTTAAGAGAATGTTTTGCCACCATAAGGGTGAACAATATGAGGCTCAATCCATTGAAATACACATTTGGTGTTTAGGGAGGAAGTTTCCTTGGGTACATGGTTAGTCAAGGGGCATAGGAACAAACCCGGAGAAAATTTAAGGCTATATTTGTTTGCAAGGATTATACTTGAGATATGACTATTAATTCCAAGTGTCTTGTTTGTTTTTCAATTTGAGCTTGGAACTATTAGTTCTGGGATTATAAAATAGCTTAAGATGTGAGATTATTTAATACCATGTTCTACCTGGTATTATAATCTCTACAATTTATGATTAAAAATTGCTAGACAAAATTAACCTCAACCTTTTTCTAAAATGACCATAATATCTTGCAATTTTTGTTATTATAGTCCATGTGATAGTCCATCTGCTGGAAGGATTGAAAGACTATCTCATGGATTGATGTCATATGGACTAAATATAATCCATGATATAATCCACCTTGCTGGAGATGCTCTAACAGAGCCGATCGCTGAACTAGAAGGTGAAACAGAGAATGTCGAGGCTTTATTGCGGAACCAAAGAGAAGAAAGCGAAGGTTGGAAAAAGGGTTAACAACGAACTCAAAGAAAATGTGGTTGATTTGATGCGAGAGTCGCATATGTTTTTGCTTGGTCACTAGATGACATACCCGGAATCGATGAATTAATCTCAGTACAAAAATTCATCATCGATCCAAAATAAACACTAGTCAAACATAAGAAGAGATTGTTTGTTCAAGAACGATAGAAGGCAATAGACAAAGAATTTTGCAAATTACTTAAGGCATGTTTTATTTATGAAGTGAAGTATGCATAGTGGTTAACAAATGTAGTTATGGTCAAAAAGTGAAACGACAAGTTGGGGACGATGCATGCTCAAAGGACTGCTACCCACTCTCATCGATTGATCAACTCATCAACGTAACTGTTGGACATGACCTATTGAGTTTTATGATGTCTTTTTTGGATACTATTAAAGTAAGATGAAAACAGATGATAGGCTAAAAATAGTGTTCGTCACGTACCGAGACAGTTATGCCTACAAGGTATACCCTTTGGGCTGAAGAATGTAGGAGCAACATACGTACTAAAAGATGATGAACAAGGCGTTTGTCGACGTCGGGAAGATTTATATCCCTTTCTGTGCTTACCCTTTGGTGTTCTCATTTTGGTGAGTTTTGTCTGAAAAGGTGAGTTTAAAAAGGTCCGACATATGAATGTTGACGATTTGACTTTTAGAGTCGCCAATTGGTAGATTTAAAATGGTTGTACCAACTCAACCGATTTTGAAAAGGTTTGCACAAAGACCCAATGGTTAGACACTGTTTAACTGGCCTTGGAAATCGAGATTCGTTGGGTTCGGGGGTTTGATTTTAGTAGGGGGAAGGTGTTAGGCATCCCCCAACTTTCGTGAAAACACGATTACCGCAACTTTTCAATTAACTTTTTTATCTGCATGTGTGTGTGTATGTATTGGGCCTATGTGCAATTATCTGGAAGTAGTGTTATACCTCGTTTGCACCTATATACAAATGGTTTGACTTGTATATAAAAGTTCAATTTTAACAAGATATAGCAGTGATGTTTTGAAAAGCAGGTTTTTCAAATTCTTATGCTCAATAGTAATTGAGGCCTTTGATACTTTCATTTTATTCTGTATTTGGATTGATTGCTTTTATTTTTGAGATGCGAATCATATTTAAGAAAATAAGATACATAGTAGTGTCGAACTCCTTATGAGGCATGATAATCATCGAAGGATATTTAGACACCGTAGATAATTTACAAGCTGGCTACAGTTGAGAAATGTCCATCGTGGGAACCGAATCTAGATTCAGAGGCTAAATCTTCGATCGCATGATTCCTAGGCTCACATGAGAGAGTAAAATATACAAAAGCTAGAAAGAAAACTAGATTTAAATAAATCTAAATCATTCTAGCTTCAACGGTTCCAGTTTAGTCACTTTTGAACCGGTCAAAGTTAGAGATAGCTAAATTTAGACATAGCCAAATTTATACAAATCTAGTCCACAGGCTAGAAGATTAAATATCTACATTGCGAAAGCAGTTAAAACAGATATATATATATAGGTATATATAAACGATCAACTGTCATGAATTTGGAATCCAGGCAGGACTTTCAAATGTAAACATATATATATATATATATATATATATATATATATATATATATATATATATATATATATATATATATATATATATATATATAGTCCGGATCTTAAGTTCATCCCTTATCCAACTCACCCGACCTCACCCCTCTTTAGCAACAGACCCGGCGACGGTTCGGTCATACAACCGTTATCTATACTTTTAGTGACGGACAACATATAGCGTCGCTAAAAGTATAGACGACAGTTATATGACCTAATCGTCGTCGAATCCGTCGTTAAAAGGAGGGTGAGCTAGGGTGAGTTGGATAAGGGGTGAGCTTAAGATCTGGACCGTATATATATATATATATATATATATATATATATATATATATATATATATATATATATATAAACGTAATACTGACATCGACAATCTCATCGAGTAGTTACGTTATATATATATACAGAACTGATCAGGTCCGGACTCCCGTACGAGAGTAAAATCCGGACCTTTTTTTTATTGCTTTTTTTTAAAACAACTAAAAAAAAGTTTAATATTTTATGGAACTGAAATCTTTACATAATACAGTGTTTTGGGTGTGATTTGGATACATATAACAAAACAGGTCCCTGTTTTGTTATATGTATCCAAATCACACCCAAAACACTGTATTATGTAAAGATTTCAGTTCCATAAAATATTAAACTTTTTTTTAGTTGTTTTAAAAAAAAGGAAAAAAAAAAGTCCGTAACTTAAGAAAATGCGGGAGTCCGGATAGGAACCAGACCCTATATATATATATATATATATATATATATATATATAAGTAGTAGAAAGCGTAAAAATCTGAAAAATCTTACAGTGGGCTGCCAAGAAGACTTTAGATAACTTTTGGGGCCTGAAAACTCGGTTTCTGTAACGCCTCGAAATCCGGTCTACCTTCAGACCCGGACTCCGTGCGTCACTGTCTCACTTCTTAACAATCATACGTCATTATATACTGAAATATAACAACATATATTCACAATTCCCAGGTTCTCGAAACCTTATAACCTTTCTCATTACAAATAATGATAATTACACTATTCCTTTCATCTTACAAGAGTGACTTTTATCCGCCACCAAGGATACATACAGTTCATTAAACTAGTCTATAGTTTAATTCATCTTTCTACATTACAAGTCTTCACTTGATCTTCACACACATTCACATACTGAATGGCACTTAGTCTGGATACCGCTTAGCTTGATCTTCACGGGATCCTTAAGTTCTTTCTAACATCGTTCACTAAAAATATTTTTCATTTAAAGCAAGTGTGAGCATTCAATTGCCCAGCAAGTTATAACAGTTGAACAAACAACTTCAAGAGTTTAAACATTTTCTAGAACTTCGATAACCGAACAAAGGTTATGAAGCAGCTTGAATAATAGGAATAGTCTTGATTCCTATCATCTTACATCATTCATCACATACTCTTTACACTACTTTCATTCTTCTACCTTTTTCATACACATTTTGTCTGACTAGAATCTTTAGCACAGACTTAACAATAACGGTTCATGTATAAACAGAACATTCTTTTATTGAACAGTTCAATCACAGAACAGTTCATCTCAAAGAAACACCGAAGTGTTCACATGGTGGCACAAGGCCTCATACATTCTACCACTTTGTACAAATATCGCACATTCGCACATAGACAGAACTTCTCATGTTCAACATCTGAGAAGTTTTAGAAACTAACATTCATTTAAAATATGAATGAAGTTAGGAAACTTGCCTTATGCACAGCTACAACTTACGCTGAACTGCTCATTCCCATACCTATGTAGCACATAAGAAAATAACACGTACACCAATTAGTCATATACTTGACTTACGAATTGGTTTACTTAACTTTACTTCTTAAGGTTCGCGTTCTTGTAATTTAAGCTTACGCGACTAACTTTTATTACCAGATTATAGCTTTATGACATATTGAGATGTCTTATTCATACATTTATCATCTTTGATGATTTACATTCTTATCTTCTTCTTATAACTCTCCTAGGACTCAGCACACATCGTGTCTTTGCTAGTAGTCCATATGACAACCATCAAACGTTACGATTGTACCACAACCTAACTTCTCTTAACTTATACGAACCATTAAAATGTAATGTTCATTAAGTTAACTTCTTATTCCTTATGGCTTTCTGGCAACTAAATGTCATACCTCAGGATTTATTCTTTATCGTTTAAGTCATACAGTCATTTGTATACTCGGAACGATCATTCAATGTTAATACTACGAGATCATAGCGTTAAACATCTCGTATGAACTTATTCATACCTTCAAACGTCCAGTTCCTTCCACTCAGAACGTTTATCCAAGTTATACTCATTAACTTGGCTTCTTAACGTTATACGTTATTATCTTCCATTCATTTTCTTCACCATTCATGGTTAATCAACATTCTTCATTACCTTACGGTTAAACCATACACGGAATGTAGGTTCTGCCCGTTTAACACTCGCTTACACTCAACCCTTACGTTGGTTAAAGTGTTCAGCGCTTACTTTTCATTCTATCATTCTCATTCGACTTATATTCGGCTTTCAGTAATCTTATTACCGTTCGTTGCGGCTCTTTTGATACCATTCATATCTTACTTACTACCTTCATCAACGTCTATGTCATACAACCAGGGTATACTTAGAACGTTCGTCCAACGCGAATACAATTCACAAGGATCATCTACGTATTTAACGTTCACGTTGCTCGTCTCTTAATCTCTCATTCAACCTTTATTCAAGGTTTTAATCACTTTCAATTGTTATCCATCCCATGAACTCCATGTTCATTATTCTGTCTTAATGTCAAAGCCATACTGTTCGTTGTATGCTAAGACTGATCGTTCTTCGCAACAACGTTGCGTTCACAGCGTCTATACGCTTTACGTTCATCTTACAATGCCATGCCATATCATCGGAATGTTATTCATTACCTTCATCACTCAACGTCTAAGGAATCATAATCATAGCAATCCCTCACATTCGTTCATTATGACTACGGTCCCCGACTATTGGTTCCGTATCCCGAGTTTACATTCTTTATCTTTTAATCTCGTTTAATCTTTTCGTTCAACCTTTATTAAAGGTTTAAGACACTTGATTAAGTGTTACATTACGTGAACTATATGTTCATACTTCTTTCTTGCACATCCCCCGAGAAATTGGGCACTTAAAATCTCATTTCTGGGTATTGTCCTGTACTGGCGCTGCGGCGCCGTGCCCTTCCTTTCCTCTCGCGCTGCGGCGTGAGCTACTTCTCTCTCTTCTCTTTCCGGACTGGCGCTGCGGCGCCAAGTCCTTTGTTATCTCTAGCGCTATGGCGCCACTCTCCAGAAGGTTATGGCCGATCTCGAGCTACAGCGCCACCTCTCCAGGCATGACTCGCGCTGCGGCGCCGAGCATGAAACCTAGAAAAAATTTTCTAAGTATTTTACAAGCTTGAGACATCGATTTCGAAATCTCATAACTTCTTCGTTATAACTCAAAACGAGGTCGTTTCAAAGCCATTTTCTTCCTTATCTTACGTACTTCGATTACCTTCAGAAAAAAATTTGTTCTGAATCTGTTAACATGCCATTCAATTGGCTTAATCTTCACCCTTCATTCATTTTTACGCTTTTAATGTTCTTCGCTCGTTCGTCCGTAATTCGGTCATCCGAACTCAAAATTCATTCGTTATTGAGTCCACGACTCACATTTTATACATTCTCTTACATTCTTATGAAACCCTACACATTCGGGTTCATTTACTAACTTTGAAATTTTCGTTCTGTCTTTTACGAAAATTTCGCCATAACTTCGTTATAGCTCAATTTTAATCCATTCTTCATGAACGTTTCTAACGTTCCTAACCAATACGGGATGGTTTTAAACTTTTACATCAACAACAATTACACTACGATAGTTTTAAATTTGTCCATCAACAACATTCTTCGTGTTCTTCGCGTGTTCTTCGCGTTCTTCGTTCGTTCTTCATTTTGATCAATATTTTGGATTACGATTCTACTTTTTCTTGAAATTTGATGTTATAGAACACCATTCCTTACTTATTGGACCTACTCACTCATAAAATTCATTCGGATCGCTCAAAATCCTCACGAATCTTATACTTCCTTAAGAAATTTATAAAATAAATTTCTAATTCTTATTTCTTCATTTTCTTACGATTTCAACCATATGAAATCATTCTCAATATCTTTTACTTCTTATTCTCATTAAGTTATATTTTTAAACATAAAAACTTAAAGAAAATAATAGAAGAAATTAGGTTTCGAATTACCGTTCTTCTTTAATCTTCTTCCGTTAGGCAAAGCCGACGATTTGCGAGCTTTTCTATTTCTTGATCACTTTTGATCCAAGCATTCATGCTCATTCTCTTCCTCTTCCTCTTCCAACCGAGCTCTCACTCTCTCTCTCAAGTTCTAGGATTTTCAAAATCCTAGTAAATGAAAGTCTAGTTTTCTATTTATAGATTTTCAAAGCTTAGGGCATTTTGGTCATTTTGCCCCTAACCTCCTTACTATTCATGGCATAGCCACCAAGTTAACTTGGCCACCACCCTTACTTGGTGGCCAAGTGGTCGGCCCACATGCCCATGGGTCATCCCATGGGTTGCCCCAATGGTTTTACCCATCCGTTTACCCATCGGTTCGATCCGCGGTTTCTTTTCTTGGTTTGGGCCTTAACCCTAATTCTTATTGGGCTTAACTTGGGCTTGATTTCACAAATCATTGGGCTTGACATAATCCAAGTCCAATTGGATTCTACAAAGTCCATGAACTCAAAGTCCATTAAGACTAATCGCATTCTACGCATTCCATTCTCGTATTCTCGTATTCTCTTCGTATATCACTCGTACGATATTCGTATTATACGTCGTACTAATCTTCGTACTATACTCGTATAATAACTAATATTATACTCGTATCTCTCATGCATAATAACTCTAATTATTATACGCGATCATAACATTCTCAGAACTCACTTTTCTAAACCCTTAGGTTTTGAGTCCGCAAGCGAAAACTTTGTTTTTGCCATAACTGAAATATTATTAAATATTCCACCACGTCTTAGAATTAAACGTAATCTATAACTTCTCGAAATTTCAAAATAAATCTCCGAGCAGAAACGGATGAATAGTGCCTATTTCGTCTTTTTCCCCGAAAAATATTTTGTTCTAGGAAAAATTTCATTTTCGTCTTGAAAATTCTTACTCGTTCAATCTAGCTCGTAGCCAGAATCCTCCCGATTAATAATCATTCTTGGTTATAGAACTATTAATAAACACTTAGCACATAATAGTATTAATAAAAATTCATTTTATTAATAACTAATTCTTTAAACCTTAATTTCTGGACAACCCGAATTTTCGGGTCGTCACACTCTTCCCTCCTTATAAAAATTCCGTCCTCGGAATTTCTTAAAACCAAACCCATACCCGGGTCATCACTCAAAATCCTAGAAAATGAAAGTCTAGCTTTCTATTTATAGATTTTCAAAGCTTAGGGCATTTTAGCCATTTCGCCCCTAACCTCCTTACTATTCATGGCATAGCCACCAAGTTAACTTGGCCACCACCCTTACTTGGTGGCCAAGTGGCCGACCCACATGCCCATGGGTTGCCCCAATGGTTTTACCCATCGGTTCGATCCGCAGTTTCTTTTCTTGGTTTGGGCCTTAACCCTAATTCTTATTGGGCTTAACTTGGGCTTGATTTCACAAATCATTGGGCTTGACATAATCCAAGTCCAATTAGATTCTACAAAGTCCATGAACTCAAAGTCCATTAAGACTAATCGTATTCTACGCATTCCATTATCGTATTCTCGTATTCTCTTGGTATATCACTCGTACGATATTCGTATTATACGTCGTACTAATCTTCGTACTATGCTCGTATAAGAACTAGTATTATACTCGTATCTCTCACGCATAATAACTCTAATTATTATACGCGATCATAACATTCTCGGAACTCACTTTTCTAAACCCTTAGGTTTTGAGTCCGCAAGCGAAAACTTTATTTTTTCCATAACTGAAATATTATTGAATATTCCATCACGTCTCAGAATTAAACGTAATCTATAACTTCTCGGAATTTCAAATAAATCTCCGAGCAGAAACGGATGAATAGTGCCTATTTTGTCTTTTTCTCCGAAAAATATTTTGTTCTCGGAAAAATTTTATTTTCATCTTGAAAATTCTTACTCGTTCAATCTAGCTCGTAGCCAGAATCCTCCCTATTAATAATCATTCTAGGTTATAGAACGATTAATAAACACTTAGCACAGAATAGTATTAATAAAAATTTATTTTATTAATAACTAATTCTTTAAACCTTAATTTCTGGGCAACCCGAATTTCCGGGTCGTCACACTCTTTCCTCCTTATAAAAATTCCGTTCTCGGAATTTCTTAAAACCAAACCCATACCCGGGTCATCGCTCAAAATCCTAGAAAATGAATGTCTAGCTTTCTATTTATAGATTTTCAAAGCTTAGGGCATTTTGGTCATTTCGCCCCTAACCTCCTTACTATTCATGGCTTAGTCACCAAGTTAACTTGGCCACCACCCTTACTTGGTGGCCAAGTGGCCGTCCCATATACCCATGGGTCATCCCATGGGTTGCCCCAATGGTTTTACCCATCGGTTCGATCCGCAGTTTCTTTTCTTGGTTTGGGCCTTAACCCTAATTCTTATTGGGCTTAACTTGGGCTTGATTTCACAAATCATTGGGCTTGACATAATCCAAGTCCAATTGGATTCTACAAAGTCCATGAACTCAAAGTCCATTAAGACTAATCGTATTCTACGCATTCCATTCTCGTATTCTCGTATTCTCTTCGTATATCACTCGTATGATATTCGTATTATACGTCGTACTAATCTTCGTACTATACTCGTATAAGAACTAGTATTATACTCGTATCTCTCACGCATAATAACTCTAATTATTATACGCGATCATAACATTCTCGGAACTCACTTTTCTAAACCCTTAGGTTTTGAATCCGCAGGCGAAAACTTTGTTTTTGCCATAACTGAAATATTATTGAATATTCCATCACGTCTCAGAATTAAACGTAATCTATAACTTCTCGAAATTTCAAAATAAATCTCCGAGCAGAAACGGATGAATAGTGCCTATTTCGTCTTTTTCTCCGAAAAATATTTTGTTCTCGGAAAAATTTTATTTTCGTCTTGAAAATTCTTACTCGTTCAATCTAGCTCGTAGCCAGAATCCTCCCTATTAATAATCATTCTAGGTTATAGAACGATTAATAAACACTTAGCACAGAATAGTATTAATAAAAATTTATTTTATTAATAACTAATTCTTTAAACCTTAATTTCTGGGCAACCCGAATTTCCGGGTCGTCACACTCTTTCCTCCTTATAAAAATTCCGTTCTCGGAATTTCTTAAAACCAAACCCATACCCGGGTCATCGCTCAAAATCCTAGAAAATGAATGTCTAGCTTTCTATTTATAGATTTTCAAAGCTTAGGGCATTTTGGTCATTTCGCCCCTAACCTCCTTACTATTCATGGCTTAGTCACCAAGTTAACTTGGCCACCACCCTTACTTGGTGGCCAAGTGGTCGGCCCACATGCCCATGGGTCATCCCATGGGTTTCCCCAATGGTTTTACCCATCGGTTCGATCCGCAGTTTCTTTTCTTGGTTTGGGCCTTAACCCTAATTCTTATTGGGCTTAACTTGGGCTTGATTTCACAAATCATTGGGCTTGACATAATCCAAGTCCAATTGGATTCTACAAAGTCCATGAACTCAAAGTCCATTAAGACTAATCGTATTCTACGCATTCCATTCTCGTATTCTCGTATTCTCTTCGTATATCACTCGTACGATATTCGTATTATACGTCGTACTAATCTTCGTACTATACTCGTATAAGAACTAGTATTATACTCGTATCTCTCACGCATAATAGCTCTAATTATTATACGCGATCATAACATTCTCAGAACTCACTTTTCTAAATCCTTAGGTTTTGAGTCCGCAGGCGAAAACTTTGTTTTTGCCATAACTGAAATATTATTGAATATTCCATCACGTCTCAGAATTAAACGTAATCTATAACTTCTCGAAATTTCAAAATAAATCTCCGAGCAGAAACGGATGAATAGTGCCTATTTCGTCTTTTTCCCCGAAAAATATTTTGTTCTCGGAAAAATTTCATTTTCGTCTTGAAAATTCTTACTCTTTCAATCTAGCTCGTAGCCAGAATCCTCCCGATTAATAATCATTCTTGGTTATAGAACGATTAATAAACACTTAGCATAGAATAGTATTAATAAAAATTCATTTTATTAATAACTAATTCTTTAAACCTTAATTTCTGGACAACCCGAATTTTCGGGTCGTCACAGTTTCCACCGATTAAACTTCAGTATATTATAGAACACGAGCTTATGAGTGTTTAGAAAGTAGAATCACTTAATTTGGAACACCCTAGAAGGGGCTAAAGGCTGAAATGGACAACGTTTTCTCTATTTTTTTTAAATGAGTTGTTGGGAGCTCATATTTACAAACCAAGGAGCTGCGTGTAAGACCCCATCTTTTATAAATAAAGATGAATTTTTTTTTAAATATCATTTTTGAATATTATGGAGTAAATTTGATATAATGTTATAGTTGTGGGTAATATTTACAAATTTTATAAAGTACGCAAGTTGTTATATAATATTCAATTGGTCGGGGAATATTCGTTTTAACAGAGAATATTCGTACAACGGCAAAATCATTGATGGACCCCACAACGGAATTATTGTCGGATTAAGAAAACGACAAAAATACTTTATGAAAATAACGGCGGAAGTTTTACCGTTAACTGTTGAAACACTCGGTGTTAAAAGTACAGTAATATGCGTAGTTGTACAGTAGCACACGGTTTTGATTATTGATGTTTACGTGAGAAGTCACTCAATTTTGCTTATTATTTGGATCCCTATTTACCCATTTTTCAAAATTATTAGACAAAAGTTATAAAGTGTATATATATATATATATATATATATATATATATATATATATATATATATTTGACTTTTGTGTGTGTGTGTGTGTATGTTTTCGTGTGTGTAGGAGTGTGTGTGGTAATAAGTTTTGGTGGGAAAATTTTTATCAAGTGGTGTGTTGTGTTAGTGGGTGGAGGATATATAATTGGCATGTGTGTGATTATAATATATATATAAATTGTGAGTGGGTTTATATATATATATATATATATATATATATATATATATATATATATATATATAGATATCTTGCAAGTTGCAAATAAGTGAGAAGAATTCGGATGAAAAGTTGGCAGTTTTGTTTTTTTGTTAAAATTCAACATGTATTATTATATATATAATATATTTTATTTAAAAGATTTTGCTTTAAATATGGACCGTCCAATTAAAAGTAAATCAATCTGGACCGTTCATGAATTAGTTACTATGCAGTCCATTCTTCTATAAATAGAAGCTCATTCCTTTATTATTTCTTACGAATTCACTGAAACTCTAGAGAGAGAAATTATAGAGAAGCTATAGAAAAGTATTCTGCTACTTTCCTACTCTTATATCCAGTTTCTTTTACGGTAAGGGATATTATTTGTTGTACCCGTAAGGGGTATTATTTCTTTTGTATTCATGAAGGGAACTTCTGTTATTCCATTCCTTATTATTCTGTTGGAATAACCTGTATACGCGGGCTACCCTATACTTGGTGAAATTCTTCTGTTATTCCATTCTTTATTATTCTGTTGGAATATCTTGTTTGTGCATTTTACGCCAGACCTGGTTCCGTCTTTATTATTCTGTTGGAATATCCTGTCTGTGCGTTTTACGCCGGACATGGTTCCGTCTTTATTATTCTGTTGGAATATCCTGTCTGTGCGTTTTACGCCGGACCTGGTTCCATTACTTATTATTCTGTTGGAATAACCTGCCTGTGTGGTCTATCGCATGCCTGATGATTCTTTTGTTATTCCATTCTTTATTATACTCAGTTGGTTAAAGTTTTGGCTTCTATACTCCATGAAATTAGTGGAATATCCTTGATATTTGCGCTTCATCCAGTATCTTTTCATGGAAATATTCTTCTGAGAATTCTTGAATTTTACTCCACAAAGCAGTATCATGTTGACAATTTGGACGTTATTGGTTCCTGCCTGTGCAGTCTATCACATGCCTGGTGATTTCTTTTGTTATTCCATTCTTTATTATACTCAGTTGGTTAAAGTTTTGGCTTCTATACTCCATGAAATTAGTGGAATATCCTTGATATTTGCTCTTCATCCAGTATCTTTTCATGGAAATATTCTTCTGAGAATTCTTGAATTTTATTCCACAAACCAGTATCATGTTGACAATTTGGACGTTATTGGTTCCTAGATAAATTAATTCTTGAACTTGTTTTATTGAATTCTTATATTATTGTCATCATCCTCATGTTTATATTATGTTGAAAGTCATCTGTGGCCTGTAGTGCTTAGATGGACTTGGTATGATTATGACCAGGAATTCTTCGGTATAATCATGACCGTAATGTTACAAATGATGTGGTAAAAGTCCTCGTTAGCCCGTAGTGCAATGATGGACAGTTGTTGGCATAATCATGACCATTGATAAATACACGAATATCCTTGGCCCGTAGTGCATGGATAATTTGTGGTTATGATACTAATGAATATCCTTGGTCGTAGTGCAAGGATGATGTGGATTATTTATTAAGCTGAGTCCCAGCGATAAAAGTGATGAAAAACCTTTTAAATCATAAAAGATAGTAGATTGTATTCTCTACTTGACTCTTTTAATTGATTGCTTGTTCCGCTGCAGTTAAACTTGATGTTTGTTATGTTTTATCAGTTTAACACTGTTGAAGGCTAACGATAATTTATTCTGCATTATTTTAGTCATAATATTTCTTACTGGGCTAGTTGAGCTCACCCTTTCTTTCATTGTTCTCTTCAGGAAATGAGAATGTAGCCGGGACTAGTCGGGGAACGGAGTGACGGTCCAGATGATTGTATTAGTAGTCCTCACTATTCTGTTAAATAGTGTGTCAATAAATGTAATGAGGACTTATTCTGAGAGTGGATATTGTCTAGAAGATAGTATTTGTATTAAAACTCACAGCTCTCTTGTTATATATTAAAGATTGTATTTGTATTCTGTACCATGTATTTGGCGACTCAGAATAGGTGATGTATACCTATTTCGAGGGCGTCACACTGCGGGCCAACCCGCGGTAGCTACGGGTCTATCTGCAGCTGGTCGGGCTGCTCTGGGCTTTGCTGGTCCAGTCGTCTCGAAGTACGTGCACTCGAGCTACGCGTTGTCTGCTCGAACCTTTATAACTTTTAATCCGAGCATCAGATGAAGGAGTGTTGTACCTTTTCAAAAAGCCATTGTCGAGAGCTACGCAATGACATGGGATTAGAGATTGTCTGAATCCGAAAAAATGGGTCCATGACCAAATCTCCAAGTCTTCGTTGTCTATCCTTTATGTTGTCTTGTGCAGTTGTCACTCGAGATTTGAGCTATAGTTCTTATGGGACATCTTTGTACGCAGTTTGAGTTGAACTGTGTTGAGATGACATTGATGTGATGTTGAGGTGGTAAAATGATCATTTTACCCCTCCCAGGGTTATCTCCAGTTTTGGCGTAGTTATAGCAGTCTTTTCTCAGGGTTATCTCCGAGATTGGTCTGCTGTTGACTCTGACTGTCTTCAGGATTATCTCTGAGGTTGGATTGACCTCCCGGGGTTATCTTCAGGGTTGGAACTGAATCTCTCGGGGTTATCTCCAAGATTGAAACTGGATCTCCCGGGGTTATCTCCGGGGTTGGAACTGAATCTCCCAGGGTTATCTCCGGGGTTGGAACTGAATCTGACTTCCAGGGTTGTCTTTGGAAGACAATTCTACTCTTCTACAGGGTTAGTAACATGGATGCAAAATTTCGAGTGTCTACAGATGCCCCTCTTTATCATATTCATGCAATGTAATGGCATTGATATGATAAAGACTACTAGTCACTTGAAATATAACAAGCTTAGGATGATGCAAATGCAATGCAGCATGATGCGATGTTATGCTGAATGTTGTTGTTGGAATGATTTCCAACGGGATGGATAATTGCCTGCTCCCGTCGTTTCTGTTGGGGGATGAAGTTGTCAATGATGGCTTTGTTGAACTGCTTTGATGTCTACTCGACTGGTAGTTTATAAAGCTCTTACCAGCGGAGTCTTCCGATGCTATGTTGGGGTTGTCGCTAATAATTTGAAATATCCATCAGTGATATCTGAGCATAATTTTTTGATAAGTCGCAGAGATGTCTTCAAAATCCCTGCAGCGGAGGTTTCCAAAGATTGAGACTATAAGATGTTGACATGGGGTTATCACCAACGTCCTTAATCCTTTGGAAATGCTTTCCACCGAAGACGGTCTTCTCTTTTGTGAGCGACTCTTAGGGATTGTTGATGTTTCATCCAGATGATGGCTTGGCTTTGTTTCCACTATGGGATGTTTCTTGCCATTACGCTGGTATTATCACCATCATTCTGACTTTTTACCAAGTTGATGTTGATAGTTCCTCTAGGGATAGCGTTTTATTTATTAGTGATCTGTATAACAGATTCCATCATCGGTCCTCCCCGATGAAGATGATTTTTTGTGGTTTGTATCATCAGGTTTCTCTAACGCTTCGATGGAGTTATCGTCAATGGCTTGCGATATCAGATACTCTGATCTTTGTTGAAATAGCTTTCAACGGCTTATATCACCAGATCATTTTTTGATGCTTTGCTGGAGTTATCGCCAATGGCTTACAGTGTCAGGGATGCCTGACCTTCGTTAAAATAGCTTTCAACGACTTAGGATGTCTAAAATCTCCGCTGGGGATGTATTTATGACGAGCTATACTCTTGATGAGTTTATATGCTTTTGATTGCAATCACAACACCCAGTTGATGGCATCGGACCTTTGCGATGCGTTGATAAGGGCTGCTTTCAATAGCTTTTATCATTGGCTTTTTGAACCCTGTATCCGAGCGAATACCAATGATTGATAGGTAGACCCGCAGTTTGGCCTCTGAATTCAGGTTTTCAAGCTTTTCCGCTTAATCGCGTAGCATCTTTTTTCCTAATTTGACTTTTCAGCTTCTGGGACCTCCTTTGCAACTCAAATTTAATCAATTCGAAGGGGATGGGGACCACCCTGGGTAGCCGCAGGTAGACCCGCGGCTGCCACGGGTTGACCCGCGGCTGCCGCGGGTTTACCCGTGGCCACTCGTGGGTTATATACCACCTCCCATCTCTTTCACAGGTCATTTTCAAGTTGAAGCGACACAGAGAATTCGAGATTTCTTATTCAGGTCTACTAAGTTCGGGCTTTTTTTGCAAAATCCGTCACCGTACAATCGTTCTGCACTATCCTGGTAACGTTTACATGTTTTCTTTTCCAGTTTTGACCGTTAGAAAGTGAGATATCATACAAAATGCTTCAAAATACATAGTAGTGAATATGCATGCTCATATGACTTGATAAAAATTATTTAATGCAGTAAATGTTCGTCTTTTACAATGCTAAACATATTGATGTGAAAAAATTGACTTTTGAAACAATCAATTGGCACCCTTTTCTACTATTTTTTCATCTTATTTGAGGACAAATGAGCAAAGGCTTTGAAGTAAAGTAATCCTGGTAATTAGGCTACCTTGATGGATATAACTTTGATGTGTTTTCATGCATATAAGATGTTTATGACTTTGAGTTGGTGTGTTACTGAATGGCCAGCTAGTCATGCCTACGTGTATGTGGATAGTCCTTTTTACAAAGGAGACTGGCGAAATTTTTTTCACAAGTCTAGACATTGATTGAACATGCATTTTTTAAAAGTAGTATGCATACAAGCCAATCATGTATGATGATAAAGCATATACTTTGTAATCAATCTTATTTATTTATTAATAAAAGAATTATTTATTAAAGGCATTTATTATCAACATGGTGCTGTTTAATAATATGTGATAAACCCATAGTTTTAAGCAATGCTTTTAGAATCATGATGAGATCATGCTAATGAGATCTAAATTCTCAGATAGCTTAAAACTAAAATGTTCCTAATCAATGGATTACTAAAAAGGGGATTAGTGAATCCGGATAGATTGGTACGTGCGTTGCTTGCTCATTGGATGAGGATGATTGATCTCATGATCATTTGTGTGGAGACACTAAAGCAAGTATGTAGGTGCTTATTAGAGAATAAGTTCACTGAACGTGACTCGCTAAGGAATACCTAATAGAGTTTTACTTGTCTGTCAATAGAAATTCCTGTAGTGATAGTAGTACAAATGATCCTTAGACTTGAGGTCATCATAGTATCTTATATATAATGAATTACACTTTGACTTATTCCTTAAGACTCTTAGAGTATATCAAAGGCTATGCTTGGGTGTAATAAGTTATATATGAAGATAATGAATGATCAATAAAGAATCTACCACTTCTAGTAAAAGAAGAGAAATGTCCTATGTGATTCGATAAATGACAACCCAGGAATCCTTGGCCAAGGTGGAATGAAATTAGAAAGTAGTTTCTAATTTGCATTCATTAGGAGTTGTGCATTTGGGAATCGAAATACATATAATTAAATAAAATAAGACTTGACAGTAATTTCATGTCTTATATTTAATTGGGACATTGTATGGTAGAAGGATTGAATTGTACGGTAACTATTAACTCAAAGGTTATTTTATGATTAATGTTAAAATCTATATTATCTGGAAAGTCGTTGATCGCTAGGGAGGCTTATCCCTATTGTAGAATAAATATTATTTATTTAAATAAATTAATCGTTTAATTTATTTATTTAAATAAAATTAGAATTGTTCTAATTGATTTATTCACAACCGGTTTAATATGGAGAACCTAAAGGGTCACACCATAAAAGGAAGAATAATTATTTAAGAAGTTAATGGCATAATCGTAATAATATGTTAAGTATATTTAATTTAATCTATGGTGATAGAATAAATTAAATAGCTTAATATTTATTATTTAATATTTTAGAAATATTAAATATAAATTAATAAGAGGAGTCTTATTAATATTATTATTATTATTATTATTATTTTAATTTCTAAAAGGGTTTAGGAATTAATTTAATATAAGTACTCTCATTTATTCTAATAGAATTAGGAGGGAAAATTAGTTAAAGGAGTTTAATTAATTATCCCTAATAAGATTAGGGAGCCCATTTAATTAAAAGAGTTTAATTAAATAAATAATACCTTGTTTTAATTAAAATAGGGTTACCTGATATCTTTATAAAAGGAGTCTTATATCAGATATCAGGATATACGTAATTCCAATAGTTGGAGAGTACGCCCCCTTTTTCTACAGATCTAGGGTTTGAGCCAATACACCTTTCTTCCTGAAAATTCTTCTTCCTTGGTGGATCACCTCTAGAGGCCATACACTTGGGTGGCTTACATTGATCAAAGGAAAGAATCTACCCGGAGATTCAAGGAGATCGCGGAGAAGTAGGAGGTGAACTCGTACCTGAGGAAGCTCGTTTCTACAAGGGTATGATTTCATAATTTCTTATTCTTCGTTTAATTAATAATATGCATAAAGGATGATCCGGGTAATTGGTTCGTGAAAAATTTTAAAATCTGATTTTATTACGCTTCCGCTATTTTTGCAATTTGATTGCTACTTTGATTTTCACAAAAAACCTTACAGTGGTATCAGAGCCAAACTTTATGCGAATTATTAATTATTTTGATTACATATATGTATGGGTATGTATTTTGAATAATTTATTGGGCATAATTTGTTGTATAAAATTATTATTATTTTATGAAAAAAAAAATTGCCGAAAAAAAAAAGTTTTCGAAAAACGTTTTATTTTTTTTATGTCCGTGACTGAGTCGGTGTAATATGCATCATCTTCGGTGTATATTTCGGTTAATAGTTAGACTATATATGTAACTGAAGTTACAGTTTCGCGTACATATATAATCTAATTATTCTGTGATTCGCTGGCGCGCTTCTTGATTCGCGTGGTATCATGTGATATTTAGATATATCACATGCTTGTAAATCATTTGGTTATATTATATCCTGACATCCTGTTAACTTATTTTGTTTATAACATATATATATTCATATTAGAATCATTCTTTTGATTCATTCAGGAACAGGATCTAATATATATCACGCGTACGGATTAATATTATATATATATATATATATATATATATATATATATATATATATATATATATAATAGTTATATATATATATATAAAATATATTTTAATAATTTTATAATTAAAATAAAAGTTTATTTTAATCTTAAAATTGGATTTCATGCAATTTAAAAATGCCCATTAAATGATACTCATATATATATGGAATGATTTTATTTATTGATACATATGATGATATGTATGATAATAAATGGGATTGATTATGGACTATTGACCAATATGATTGGATTTATTTTAGTTAGATGTTTGAATGAATGGGTTTTATTAAATGAGGTCTGCGTACCTCGTCTTTTCTGATTTTCTTCTTGATGTAAATTCTATCTCTCTCCTATGTACTTCCACTTGACTGTTGATCAAGGTTTCTATTTAAATTAAATAGTTTAATGTAATAGGATTAGTTAGAATTTTTTTTTGAAGAACCGGAGATCAAGGAGCAAGGAGTAATGAGCGCTAGAAGACCCATTTGTAATGGAGCCCGAGTTTAAATGTAATAGTTATATTTAAATGTTTATTATTTGCACCCTAGGGTTTGACCTCTTGGTTCATTTGGTGGCTCTAGTGAACCAAACTAGAATAAAAGTCCATAATCAATCCGGGTAGAATATAGTATTCTATATGTGCATGCTAATATTATATATATTATATATTATGCAAACATGCTTCGCATGTTTAATAATATGACGCGTATTTTATATATATATTTGCATGCGCGCTAAACAAGATGAGACAAATAATAACAAATCCCTCAAAGTTTTTATATATTAAGTCTTAAGCGTTTAAAGATATTTAGAATATCGAACGTCGCCTTCTAGCATGATAATATTAATAGAGTATTAAATATTTAATATGAGTTTGTTGTGTCACCACAAGGCAAGTATTAAGTATTTAAGATATTAATTTATCACATTTGATGCTTATAAAGAAAATTGAACAATATTATTTTGTTGTGTCACCACAAGGACACTATTTTTCTTTTTTGAATATATGGAAGTACTAGGTTGGACTTAACTTAAATAATTTTGATTCGGATGTGCCACCACTTGATCAAAATAATCTAAGAGGCAAAACATAAGGAGTTACATGATGATGTAATTGACAAGGAGTTGTCTACCTATTTATTTATATATAGTTTGTTGTGTCACCACAAGGCTATATATATTTGAAATGGGATCCTTATTCTCACTAGCAAAAACTTTAATTAGATTTTGCCGAACTATATAAACGAGGGTAATATAGTTTGAAGAAAATAGTGGGAGATACCAATATAAAATAAGACCTAATTTATTTTGGTAATTAATTAAATGAATGTTTGCTAAAATATTGTCTTTTTACATGCAGAATTTTGAAAATGTCACATTCACTAATTTCACTGCGTAGCATACTTGATGCTAACAAACTGACCGGACCGAACTACACGGACTGGTTAAGGAATCTGAGAATTGTTCTCACTGCTGAAAAGATTTCTTATGTCCTAAATTCGCCCGTACCTGTAAAAGTTGCAGAGACAGCCTCTGAGGAAGAGATTGCTACTTTTAAACAGTGGCAAGATGATGCATCTGTGGCTCAATGCATCATGCTCGCATCCATGAGTAACGAGCTTCAGCGTCAACATGAAAACATGGATGCTCCTACTATACTGCTGCACCTGCAAGAGCTGTATGGTGAGCAAAGTAGGACTGCTAGATATGAAATATCTAAGGAGCTCTTCCGATCTCGGATGACCGAGGGCACTACCGTTGAGACTCATGTCTTAAAGATGATCAATTTGATTGAACGTCTTGGACAGCTTGGGTTCGTCATGGATGGGGAGTTGAGTCAAGATTTGATCTTGCAATCACTCCCTGACACCTTCTCACAATTTGTTGTGAATTTTCACATGAATAAGTTGGACGTTAGCTTGCCTGAGTTACTTAACATGTTGAAAACTGCTGAAGGTCACTTTCCATCCAAGAAGAACCATGTCTTACTGGTGGATGATTCTTCCGAGAAAAGGAAGAGGCCCAAGGTATCTTCTCAAAAGAAGAAATCCAAGAAGGCTAAGGGAAAGGTGAAAGTGAAGGATCAAAAGAAACCTGATCCAGCTAGCAAAGGAATTTGCTTCCATTGCAATAAGCCGGGTCACTGGAAGAGGAACTGCAAGGATTATCTTGCGGAACAAAAGCAGAAGAAGCTTGGAGAAGCTTCGAATCCTAATCAAGGTTTGTTTATGATTGAAATTAATTTTTCTGAAAGTCAATCTTCTACTTGGGTATTGGATACCGGCTGTGGTTCTCATATATGTAATAATATGCAGGGACTGGTCAGAAGTAGAAAGCTGAGCAAGGATGAGGTCGTCCTACGAGTGGAAAATGGAGCAAAGGTTGCTGCATTAGCTGTAGGGACTTATTATTTAGCATTGCCTACGGGAAAGTTCATTAATTTAAATAATTGTTATTTTGTTCCAAATATCATTAGAAACATTATTTCTATCTCTGTATTGGATATGGATGGTTTTAATATTATAATAAAGAACAACAATTGTTCTATTTATAATGATAATGTTTTATATGGTGTTGGTAATTTGCGAAATAGACTTTACATACTTGACTTGCATGAAAATATACTTCAAATTGAACAAACTAAGAAAAGAAAAAGAGATGATGTTAATTATACTTTCATGTGGCACTGTAGACTCGGTCATATTAATGAAACAAGATTATCCAAGTTGCATAAAGATGGGCTCCTAGAGCTATCAGATTATGAATCATATCCAACTTGTGAATCTTGTCTCATGGGCAAAATGACTAAATCTCCTTTTAGTGGAAAAGGAGAAAGAGTTACAGAGTTGTTAGCGTTGGTACACACAGATGTATGTGGACCTATGACAACTAATGCACGAGGAGGGTATTCTTATTTTATTACATTCACTGACGATCACTCAAGATTTGGATATGTGTATTTAATGAAATACAAATCTGAATCATTTGAAAAGTTCAAAGAGTTCAGAAGTGAAGTAGAGAAGCAAACTGGTAAGAGTATTAAGATTCTTCGATCTGATCGAGGAGGAGAATACTTAAGTGGTGAGTTTCTCAATTGTCTCAAAGAAAATGGTATAATCTCACAATGGACTCCACCAGGGACGCCACAGATGAATGGTGTATCTGAAAGGAGAAATCGAACATTGTTGGACATGGTTCGATCCATGATGAGCTTTACCGACCTTCCAGTTTCCTTCTGGGGATATGCCCTAGAATCGGCTGCATACCTACTTAACAAGGTACCTACAAAATCCGTCCCCAAGACCCCATATGAGTTATGGACAGGGAGGAAACCAAATCTTAAGCATGTTAAGACTTGGGGTTGTCCAGCTTATGTTAAAAAATTTGAAAACGATAAGCTACAGACTAGATCTGACAAATGTAGATTTGTGGGATACCCTAAAGAAACATCGGGGAATTATTTCTATCATCCAACTGATCAAAAGGTGTTTGTTGCGAAACATGCTGCCTTCTTGGAAAAGGAGTTTATCCTTGAAGGGGTCAGTGCGAGTAAGATATATCTTGAAGAGGTTCAAGAATCACAAAATACTACAGATCATAGTGAGGTACCTAACCAAGTAGAGATTCCTTCTGTACCACACCCTATTCGTAAATCTGGAAGAGTACCAAAGATACCTGAAAGGTATGGACTTGTCATAGAGGATGACGATGAGGTAAGCATCATAGATGATGATGATCCATTGAATTACGAACAGGCTATGAGTAGTAAAGACTCAGAGAAGTGGCAAGAAGCCATGAAATCCGAGATGGACTCCATGTATGAGAACCAAGTATGGACTTTGGTTTCACCACCTGAAGGCATTAAGCCTATTGGGTGTAAATGGGTCTTTAAAAGAAAGACTGGAGCAGATGGCAAGGTAGAGACCTATAAGGCCCGACTGGTTGCAAAAGGTTTCAAACAAAGACAAGGAGTTGACTATGACGAAACCTTCTCACCAGTAGCAATGCTCAAGTCTATTCGGATTTTGCTTGCGATTGCAGCTTACCATGACTACGAAATCTGGCAGATGGACGTGAAAACGGCCTTCCTCAATGGGAAACTTGAGGAGGATGTGTATATGACACAGCCAGAGGGATTTGTTTCAAAGGTTGGAACAAATCAAGTCTGTAAGCTACAACGATCCATTTATGGATTGAAGCAAGCTTCTCGTAGGTGGAATATCCGTTTTGATGAGACAATCAAAGAGTTTGATTTTATCAAAAATGAGGATGAACCATGTGTGTACAAGAAGGTTAGTTGGAGTGCTGTTTCATTCCTCGTATTATATGTTGATGATATATTACTGATAGGGAATGATATTCCTATGCTACAATCAATTAAAATCTGGTTATCTAAGCACTTCTCCATGAAGGACTTGGGAGAAGCATCCTATATTTTGGGGATAAAGATCTATAGAGATAGATCTAAAAGGATGCTTAGCTTGTCCCAAGGAACGTACATTGACTCGATGCTAAAAAGGTTTAGCATGGAAGATTCCAAAAGAGGTCTCATGCCGATGAGCCATGGAATAAATCTCTCCAAGAAACAGGCCCCAAAGACACCTGAGGAGAGAGACCGTATGAGTAAGATTCCTTATGCTTCAGCAATAGGATCTATCATGTACGGTATGATATGTACTAGACCAGATGTCGCTCATGCACTTAGTGTAACAAGCAGATATCAGTCGAATCCAGGAGAAGAGCACTGGAAGGCAGTGAAAAATATCCTAAAGTACTTAAGAAGAACTAAGGATGTATTTCTTGTCTACGGTGGGTCTGAATTGAAACTAGAGGGCTTCACAGACTCAAGTTTTCAAACGGACCAAGATGACAGTAAATCCGTTTTGGGGTATGTGTTTACCTTGAATGGTGGTGCAGTGAGTTGGAAAAGTTCCAAACAGCAAACAGTTGCTGATTCAGTGACAGAGGCAGAGTACATAGCTACAAGTGAAGCTGCAAAGGAAGCTGTTTGGATGAAGAAGTTCATTACCGAACTTGGTGTGGTTCCTAGCATTACAGGACCAGTGCCTTTATTTTGTGACAACACCGGAGCTGTTGCGCAGGCTAAGGAACCCAGGTCTCATCAGAAATACAAACACGTGTTGCGGCGATTTCATTTGATCAGAGAGATCATTGAAAGAGGAGACGTCACCCTGGAGCGTGTAGACTCTCAAGACAATATTGCAGATCCATTTACTAAAGCGTTAACACAACAGCAGTTTGATCGTCACTTAGAGAAGATGGGTATGAGGTACCACGGCGATTGACTTTAGTGCAAGTGGGAGATTAAAAGTAGTATGCATACAAGCCAATCATGTATGATGATAAAGCATATACTTTGTAATCAATCTTATTTATTTATTAATAAAAGAATTATTTATTAAAGGCATTTATTATCAACATGGTGTTGTTTAATAATATGTGATAAACCCATAGTTTTAAGCAATGCTTTTAGAATCATGATGAGATCATGCTAATGAGATCTAAATTCTCAGATAGCTTAAAACTAAAATGTTCCTAATCAATGGATTACTAAAAAGGGGATTAGTGAATCCGGATAGATTGGTACGTGTGTTGCTTACTCATTGGATGAGGATGATTGATCTCATGATCATTTGTGTGGAGACACTAAAGCAAGTATGTAGGTGCTTATTAGAGAATAAGTTCACTGAACGTGACTCGCTAAGGAATACCTAATGGAGTTTTACTTGTCTGTCAATAGGAATTCTTGTAGTGATAGTAGTACAAATGATCCTTAAACTTGAGGTCATCATAGTATCTTATATATAATGAATTACACTTTGACTTATTCCTTAAGACTCTTAGAGTATATCAAAGGCTATGCTTGGGTGTAATAAGTTATATATGAAGATAATGAATGATCAATAAAGAATCTACCACTTCTAGTAAAAGAAGAGAAATGTCCTATGTGATTCGATAAATGACAACCCAGGAATCCTTGGCCAAGATGGAATGAAATTAGAAAGTAGTTTCTAATTTGCATTCATTAGGAGTTGTGCATTTGGGAATCGAAATACATATAATTAAATAAAATAAGACTTGACAGTAATTTCATGTCTTATATTTAATTGGGACATTGTATGGTAGAAGGATTGAATTGTACGGTAACTATTAACTCAAAGGTTCTTTTATGATTAATGTTGAAATCTATATTATCTGGAAAGTCGTTGATCGCTAGGGAGGCTTATCCCTATTGTAGAATAAATATTATTTATTTAAATAAATTAATCGTTTAATTTATTTATTTAAATAAAATTAGAATTGTTCTAATTGATTTATTCACAACCGGTTTAATATGGAGAACCTAAAGGGTCACACCATAAAAGGAAGAATAATTATTTAAGAAGTTAATGGCATAATCGTAATAATATGTTAAGTATATTTAATTTAATCTATGGTGATAGAATAATTAAATAGCTTAATATTTATTATTTAATATTTTAGAAATATTAAATATAAATTAATAAGAGGAGTCTTATTAATATTATTATTATTATTATTTTAATTTCTAAAAGGGTTTAGGAATTAATTTAATATAAGTACTCTCATTTATTCCTAATAGAATTAGGAGGAAAAATTAGTTAAAGGAGTTTAATTAATTATCCCTAATAAGATTAGGGAGCCCATTTAATTAAAAGAGTTTAATTAAATAAATAATACCTTATTTTAATTAAAATAGGGTTACCTGATATCTTTATAAAAGGAGTCTTATATCAGATATCAGGATATACGTAATTCCAATAGTTGGAGAGTATGCCCCCTTTTTCTACAGATCTAGGGTTTGAGCCAATACACCTTTCTTCTTGAAAATTCTTCTTCCTTGATGGATCACCTCTAGAGGCCATACACTTGGGTGGCTTACATTGATCAAAGGAAAGAATCTACCCGGAGATTCAAGGAGATCGCGGAGAAGTAGGAGGTGAACTCGTACCTGAGGAAGCTCGTTTCTACAAGGATATGATTTCATAATTTCTTATTCTTCGTTTAATTAATAATATGCATAAAGGATGATCCGGGTAATTGGTTTGTGAAAAATTTTAAAATTTGATTTTATTACGCTTCCGCTATTTTTGCAATTTGATTGCTACTTTGATTTTCACAAAAAACCTTACATTTTTAACTCTACTGCAGACGTATGTTAAAGTAATGCATGCATGTATATAACTATGAACTGAATTTAATGAGCTCCAGGTTAGAATTTACCACACCTTTTTTGAGGTGATTTGGAGACTTTTATCCAGATATATGGATCCAGACCAGTCGAGTAGCTCCCGTAGGACCTCTTCACGTGACGTCCCCAAAATAGGTCCACACAACCCATTTTGAGTCGTCAAATACATGGTACAGAAATTAAATACAACTTTATTTATACAACTATTAACTGTCGTGTAAAATACGAAAAAACATAAGCTGTGAGTTTTAATAAAAATATTATCTCGTAGACAATATCCAAACTCAAATAAAGTCCTCATTACAATTATTATCACACTATTTTATAGAATAGTGAGGACTACTATAGCAACCATCTTGGACTATCACTCCATTCCCCGACTAGTCCCAGCTATATTCTTATTTCCTGAAGATAACAATGAAAAAAAAGGGTGGCTCAACTAGCCTAATAAAGAATATTATGACTAAGATTAAGCAGAATAAATTATCCTTAGTCCTCAACAGAGAAAAATATGATAGAATACAATAGACAACAAGATTTAGATCAACAACTGCAGCGAAAATAGCAATCCATTAGAAGAGTCAAGTAAAGCATGATGTCTACTATTTTCTATGATTTAAAAGTCCATCATCAATATTTTATTCCTATAACATCAATCAATAAATATTTCAAATCAACAAATTGTCCATGCACTACGGGCCAAGGATATTCGTTAGTAACATCAATGGTTATGATTATGTTAAACAACTGTCCATCTATGAACTACGGGCCAAAGAGGACTTTCATCATAACATTTGTCTGTAACATTATACCAATACACAATTCTTTGTCATAATCATACCAATCAACAGTCCATCTATGCACTACGGGCCAAAGATGACTTTCACCACAATATAAGCATGAGGATGATGACAATGATATAAAGAATTAATCAAGTAAGATCAAGGATAAATATTGGAGATTTATAATTCAATTTATCCAGAGTTCAAGAATGTCTAAATTGTCAACATGATAACTAATTGTGGAGTAAAATTCAAGAATGATATTCACGTGTCAAAAATAATTTGGACAGAAAAGAAGCCAATTTTGTCGTGAATAGTACCCCGAGTGACTAGTACTATGTGAATAATACCCCGAATAAAAATATTAAAATTTAATAAGAAGGTTCAGACAAATATTTCAGTGAAACGATACTAGATGAAACGCAAAAGTCAAGGATATTCTACTAATTTCAGGGATTATAGAAGCAATACTTATCAAAGTAAGCGTAGATTTAAGAATATGAAACGAAATAATATCACTAACATACTATAGAGTATGGAAGAAAATAATATTCCTTACGAATATTGAACGAAAATAATATCCCTTACCTTAGTGGGAGAGTAAATCTGACAGGTATAGCGTAGATATTCTTGAAAAAATCTTTCACTATTAGCTACACTCAAAGTATACTTATACTAGAAAGAAATACGCACAATATTATAGAAAAAGAATTCTTGAATTCTGGTGTGATTTTTATTTCTTAACTAAGCATCCTATTTATAGGAGAATGACATGACACTGTTTAAAATCTTCACGGGTGAACAGAAACAAATTCACGGACGAATTCGACTGATTTTCTAATTTTTACCATTCATCACTATGCAATAAAATATTCTAATAAAATAAAAACTTTATATATAATATAATATATTCTAATTATAATCTAATAAAACAAATAACTTTATATATATTATAAAAAATATTCTGTTTTATTACTATTATAATAATAATAAAATAAAATTGAGAGAATTTTCTACCGGCGATTTTGAAAAATGAGTAAGTGAGGGTCCATGTAATAAGTCAAACTTACAACAAATACTTCATGACAAACTCCTCTATTTATATCAAAATTAAAAAAATATTTATCACAAATTACTTATCTTCAATCAACACATTTTGAATCTTTCAACAATTATTCATCATTAATATTATAACTCACAATATTGACAACCAGATCATTCCTAGGAAAAAGGAAGCTTTCCGATAAGGATTTCTCCTTATTAACGCACAATTAAATAACCTAATCCCTTTTCTCGACAGAACTTTCTAGACATTGTCAATAATGCAAATAATAATATGAATAACTGTGTCGTCTCAATTATTGATTTGAAAATATAAAATATTATGCAGATGATACTGTGACAATAATTGAATCAATAATATGAGATACCATGCAACAACTATTGTGATAATTATTGAATAAAACTGAGTGACTTCCTACGTAAGAATCAATAATCAGAGATACTATGCAATACCGTGTGCTACTGTGCAACCACGCGTATTACTATACTTTTATCATCGGGTATTTTAACAGTTAACGGTAAAAGTTTTTCCGTTATTTTTTATAAAAAGGTTATTTTTGTCGCTTTCTATATCCGACTGTTATTTCATTGTTGGGTCCACCAATGATTGTGCCGTTGTACGAATATTCCTCGATAAAAAGAATATTTTACGACCAAAAGAATATTTTATGACAACTTACTTACTTTGTAAAATTTGCACATATCACCCATAACTATACCATTATATCAAATCAACACCTTATTTTTCAAAATAATATTTAGAGAAAATTAAATCTTTATTCATAAAAGGCTGGGGTCTTACAACCTCCACTCCTTATAAAATTTCATCCTCGAAATTGATGTACGTACCTGATATGTAGAAGAGGTAAGGATACTTTGTTTTTATTTCAGATTCTAACTCCGAGGTCATTTCCTCAATATCATGGTTTCTCCATAAAATTTTGACTTGAGGTATAACCTTTGAGTGTAGAATATGTTCCTTCTTATCCAAGATCTTGACAGGTAAATATACCTCCTCATACGTTAAATTTTTTGCTATCTCATCTAGTTCTAATTCAATAATGTGGTTTGGGTCTTCCACATATTTACGTAACATAGATATGTGAAAATCGTTATGAACACGAGACATACTTGGCGGTAAGGCGAGTCTATAGGCCACAGTTCCCACTCGATCGAGGATTTCAAATGGACCAATAAATCGAGGGTTGAGATTTTCTCTCTTTGTCGATTCTTGCTTCTAGAATAACACCTTCTTGCACCTTCTTCTTCATATTTATCAGCTCTGAATCTGTAGCTTGAGCAACTTTAACTTTATCGATTAATATCGATTATACTTATATATTTGTCATCTTCACGTGAATCCCTGAAGTCTTTAACCACATCTCCATCCTTTGTAATTTATACAAATGGGCCTTTGTGTTGACAATATCGCACTTGTACCCACATACGATTTTCTACTCAACGCGTCAGCTACCATGTTCACTTTTCTAGAATGGTATTGAATGGTATGGTCGTAATCTTTCAATAGCTCGAACCAACGTCTTTGGCGCATGTTAAGTTCCTTTTGGATGACGAAATATTTGAGGCTTTTGGAGTATATTAGGATGTCATCAATAAAGACAACCACAAAATGATCTAAATATTTCTTGAATACTTGGTTCATCATATCCATGAAGGTAACATGGGCATTGGTTAATCCTAAAGACATAACTAGAAATTCATAATACTCGTATCGAGTTTTTAAAGTAGTCTTTGGAATGTCATCAGTTTTAATCTTTAACTGATGATATCCGGAATGAAGATTGATCTTTGAGAAGAATTTAGCACCTTGCAACTGGTCAAACATGTCATCAATACGAGGTAACGGGTACCTATTTTTGATGGTGACATGATTCAACTCTCGATCGTCAATGCAAAGTCACATACTCCTATCTTTCTTCTTTACGAATAAAACAGGAGCACCCCAATGAAATGTACTAGGACGAATGAAATTGATGTCTAACAGTTCCTGTAGTTGAGTTTTTAACTCCTGAAGTTCAATAGGAGCCATTCGATATGGAGTTTTGAAAATGAATTTTGTACCAGGTTCAAGGTCAATACAAAATTCGATTTCACGCTCTGGGGGTAGGCCATGAAGTTCTTCGAGAAATACGTCAGGAAATTCATTAACAACAGAAATATCATTCAAATCTGATGTATTTTTGTTTAAATCCATGACATGGGCTAAGAAAGCTTGACATCTGTTTTTCAATAAACGAATGGCTTTATGCACCACAAGAAATTACACAAAAAACGACGCTAAAATTTGTCACATAAAATTTATTTTTCGTCACAAAAACATTTGGTGATAAGTGTTAATTGTCATAGAGACTATCACCGTATGAGCGTGGTGAAAGGTTTATTTGACAATATTTGATGTCGTCATTAAATGTTTTAGCTTATGGTGACGATCTACACCATTGTCACTATAATTAATTACTTTTTGTGACGTTAATAGCGTCACTATTTGAATGAAATTTTCGTCACTCTATATTATGTTTCGTCATCAAAACTTAGTGCATTAAATGACAAAAATCTTTTTTCGTCATTAAATGATATTGTTTTAGTGACGAAAATGTTACTCTATTTAAATCATTTAATTTTAATGATGACAATATTGTCATATTTATGATTATTCTTTCGTCATGTTATTGTGTTTATCGTCACTAAAAATAAGAAAATAAATGACGACAGAACAATTCGTCACCTAATAATATATTTAACATGATAATTATGTCGTTGTCATTTCATATTTTAAATAATATTACAAAATAATTTGTCACCAAAGAATTACTTTCTAGGACACATTTTTCAATGTCACTAATTGAATACTTATGGTGGCGATACATCTCGTCACAGAAAGAGTTATTAATAGTGACAAAACTATTTGTTGTGACTAAATGAAAAACTAAATATAACATTATAGATCTAGAAATTAGAAAAAAGATTACACTAAGATGATGACCAATAAATTCCAACCCTTTAAATAAAATCATCGTGTTATTACAACAACACTATTATTACAACAACACTAGCAGTTCTGAGCAACAAACTCAGCCTTACTAACAAAAGAACGCAGTTAATTAATACTCAAATACATGAACATGTGCATGAACTATTTTCACAATCAAGTGCAAAGTAATGAGCCAATGACCACCATGTGCATGAACTACTTTCACATTTACTCCAGACGCACCAAAGTCTCTGATTTCATCCTTCAGCGCCTCTATTTTTTGCTTTACATCAGGCCGTCCCAAGATCTCTTCATATTTCTTCTGGATTTCTAGTTGAAATGTCTCCTTGTTCTTTGCGGATACATTCTTGGCTTTAGCTGAAGTATACTAGTCTTGTAAAAGAACCAAGGTGAATGTCCTGACATCCATTGAATCAACAATTGTAGCCTTTATCTGTTGTGAGGTCCAGTAGGGATCTGCATGTGCACCACCAAGTGGCTCTTGCAGTTGGTTCAAAAATCCGATTCAGATAGCATAACAAGTAAAATATGCTAAAGCTAAACAAAACCTAGAAAACAAGAGGGGTCTGACATTTTTAAACTACACAAATTCAATTTCATGACAGAAAAAAAGTAGAGAAGCTTCGTGGGAGAACATTATTGAATCAATGTAACTGACTTATTTACTTTCCTCCTAGCATGTGTTCCAATCATACCTGTTTGGCGCATAACATCAACTACCTAAAGGAGGAAAATCATTGACCTCTGTGTAAGGTACCTACCTCTTCCATAGTTTATAAGATTAAAAGACTTGTATACCTGTTTATAAATATTTTTCGTCTTTCATGGCAAAACAACAAACAAAACAATTCTACCACCTGGTGAGTTTAGGATCTGCAGGTCCTAAAGATGGTCCAATAACCACTTTAATCCTTATATTCCGCCATTGTCTTCTGAAAAAAATTGTAACACCATCCATAACTACAACCAAGTTTAGTGAAATATATAGCTATTAACACAAACAAAGTAACAAGATCAGAAAATACAACATACTTGCCATGCAAAACCATGGTATCATCCATAAACACCTTCCTTTCATTAGCCCAAGGAGCAGACCTGTGACGTTTTAGAGACATGTCAGGCTGCGGAGTATCCTTTACTTTCAAAACTGAAGACTTTCTTCCAACTGCAGCAACAATAAGTTATATCAGAAACATCTAAAGCGAAAGGAAACCTTGTAACAAGTAAATAATTTAGATGCTATAACTTCTAGAAAATAACAAAGGTAATTACTCTCTCAATTCTGAACAATTATGCTTCATGTCCACAATGCAAAATGAAAGAACCGTTTCATATACCTAAGATGGAAGACAACAAATCATCGTCATCAGAAACAGACTCGGGAGTTCTTTTCGTTCGGACTATGGCTGAAGACTGAACTGAATCTTAACGAACATAAATCCAACCATCATACTTCTCACATCCACAACAATGATAAAATATAGTGTGTTATAAATGAATAATATTCCAATTTCCACTGAGATAAACTAGCAGCTAGTTTTAGGATTTTAATAGACAAGTATGAAGTAGAATCCAAGCATGATATTATTACTCTCGAGCACTCTTCGAGAAGATCATCTAGGAACCCAGAATTCAGCAAGCCAACAAAGCTCTAAATAAGTTACCAGTTCATTTAGCTTTTCGTTAGCATCCAAATTATCCCAAAAATAGCTGGATACAGGAAGGGGCAACACATTTGAATAGAACCAATCAACTAGTTTCACCAGTGCTTTCCAACTGATGGAGACTTTAATGGTTTGTGAATGGCTGTAGCATAAATACTTACAAGTGAGCTAAAAAGCTTTGCTTTCGAGACAGGGAAATATAAAATTTGCCGGGGTGTTGGGGTGGGGGTGGGGGTGGGGGTGGGGGTGGGGGTGGGGGAGGGGACAACAGAGAACAAATAATTGGCAGGTACAATAAGATGTTGGAAGCATATGTCTAGCATATATATAACCCCCTAACTTATGGGTAATCCTCACCAGTTGCCTGCAAAGCACACTCTGTATACCCCAAAATAACACGTCTACTACATAATATCTAGTGAAATCCTTAAAGTGACAGCTTTGAAATAGAAAATAAGTATACAAATATGAAAATGGGGAACAAATAATCCAGTTTGGTAGAATATTTAATTTTGAATCTGTTTTTTCTTACTTGAGGAAGTTTAAATATAATAATTAAACTTCCTGTTGAGCATTCAATATGTCCTGCAAAACACATTCAGAAGAAAACCATTATCACTTGAAACAAAAAGACCACCCATACTGAAAAATACAACACAATAAGGGAATAACTAGCATATCTGTAATCAGTGTTAATTGATGGCAAAAGCACATAAATAGAAAATAAAGTACAAATTTTGAAATTTAATCACTCACGTATTTAAAGAGGCATGCATAAGATTAAAAAAACAGTTTACTACATTCTTCTGGAGTTTAACTCAGTTTAAACCAACATTGAGCATGTTTAAATTTCAGATGATCACTTGGAGAGTTCTTTGAAGAGTTCAAAGAACTCGTATGCATGTTCTGAACATGGGATTTGCGTCTTGATGCTTTCGATCTCAGTATAAACGCACTTGAATATTTATTAACTAACATAAGAAAAGTAAAAGAATAACAACGAACTAGAAGGAATGAAGAGACATCATGTGAGATCCACTTCGTCATCATCATGTGAGATCCACTCCGAACGAAGCTTTTTGCTGCTGGGGACGTTACCAGTGCAGTAATAATGACCAACAGTCCATATATAGTTCTAGTATTATTTTTTCATGACTAAAAGAAATGTATTTAACATTTGTTTAAGCATACTGTTCAACAAAATGACATAAACTCCTCGTAGTACTAACATTTGAAATAGCACCATTTGCTACAAGAATACGTGATATAGCTTTAGACGAACAACCCTTGCTAAGAAAATGAAATGATCTTCATAATTCTAAAGAAAAATAGAAGTTGACTCCAAAGAAAACATAAATATCCGAAAATCTGTTCAGTGGAAAGATGTGACTAACATAATTCTTCAAAATCATAACATGTGAATTTACAAGCACCTTTTCTAGATGCCATTCTTCATTCTCTAAGTGCAAGATAACACACTCTATATTTTGTTTAGTAGAATAGATCTCACTGGGGTAAATTGAAATGAAAAATTATAAAATCTAGGAAATCATATTAAATTGACTGCATTACTAAAATTGCATAATTTTATTAAGTAAATCTTCTGGTATAGAGATTTAGCAAGATCAACAACACAAACTTAAGGCTGAACTATATGCAGACAAGTGAAATTTAAAAACGTGAAGAGAAATTAGCAAATACCCAGATCAAATAGGAGCTTATATTTACACAAAGAATAGAAAGTGAGGAAATCCTTACAAAATTTTCATGTAATATACTAATGTCATAGGCAGATAATTGGGATTTTTTTCCTTTTTTCATCTTCGATTTCAATTGAGTAAATGAATTACTTATCTACATAATACAAAAACCCAAAATATTGACTAATTTTGCTTTCTACATAATACTAGCTCTGTTCCACAACAAAGCTCCCATTTAATTGGGAATTTTCTTTCTTTTCTTCATCTTGGATTTCAATTGAGCAAATGAATTACTTATTCTATCAGAAATTGATGTACTAAAAAAGTAAAATCAAAACATATTTCACGAAGAATAAAATATAATCTGTAAACCTTGAGAGTTCCCTTCAATACCTAGATCAAATCCCAAATTACAAAAAAGAAAAAAGAAGACCTTGAGGAAGAGGCGGGCGTCGGAGAAAGAGTAGAAGTGATGGAAGCGGACGTGGGAGGTGGAACCGTGGCTGCCGACGAAGTTGAAATCGCGACGGTCGACGAGGAGACGCCGAAAGCGGTGGCCCTGATGCGCGATTTCTGAAAAAGGTAAGTTATCCAGAAGTGGAAAACAAAAAATCAAAAATGAAAATACAAAGATAATAGAATAGTATAAAAATACCAGTAATCCGATGATGCTCTTATCATGAAGCTGAAGGGGTAGAAGCGAGGGAAGTAAATTTGGGAGAAGAGAAGCCATGATGCGATCTTTGATTTGGGAGACTTTGCTATGTGCGCGTTTTCTAACCAGTCATCTAGTTGGTATTTGTGAATATAACAATTGTCATAACTTAATAGCAACAAATGTATAAATTAGTGACAATATAACAAATGTGTAAATTAGTAACTATATAAATGATTAATAATACCAAAAGTAAAGGTTGTTATAAAAATAAAAATTTTAATGACGATTATGAATTTTATAATTATTAATTAACAAATTATGACAAAATATTGTGCGTGGCAAAAATATTCGTCATAAAATGTTTGATTTCTTGTAGTGATGACTTGATATGACAGTGATTGACTTTAGTGGTTTGGTTGCTTGAATTCGCATAATAGGTTGGTTAGGAATATGAAAACTAACGACCTTACGAAAACAATCAATTTTAGCATGATGAGTAGTTAACTAATCAATCCCTAAAATCACATCAAATACAAGTATTTTCAAATAGATGATATCAACAGGTAATGTGAAAGTGTTTATTTGAATCAAACAAGATTTATAAACAGTGGATGTAATGAAGGTTTCTCCTAACGGAGTTTCAACAGATAAGTCAAAGTCTAATTTCTCAGGGATAAAGTTCAAACATTGAGCACAAGCACGTGAAATAAAAGAATGGATAGAACCGGTATCTAATAAGGTATAGGCTTTGCAAGAGTTTATGATTAGCTTACCCGTGATAACTTCGTTCGGGTTTCTCGCTTTTTTGGAAGTCACGACAAACGCTCTCCCTTGAACCACCGACTTTGACTTGTCTAGGACAACCTTTGGTGTCACCATCCCAACTGGACTTGACTTCGCTGTATGATAAAATCGAGCTAAGTGACCTTCCTTTCCGCAATTGTAACACACTTTGGGTTGCTGCGTACAGTTTGGACTGATGTGTTCCTCTTGTTCGCATTTGTAGCATACGACTGGTGGTCATTCTCCTTCCTTAGAAATGGGTGCTAGTGTTGCTGTCGATGTCTTTCCGTTATCATTGTTGAATCTTCTTTTTTTGAAATTACCACTTGACTCATTTTTTCTATTATCTTGGTTATGATTACCACCGAAGTGGTTAACATTTCTGGCATGATAATTTCCACCACGCTAGTTATCATTGTTCCGATGGCCGTTGCCACTGGTACGATTATTATCGTGTTGTTGGTCGTTATCTTTTGGTTTAAAAGTCTCATTATCTCGCTCCAATAATTGAGTCATATTCACAACATCTGAATACAAATAAAGTTTATGAGAAATGAGGTATTGACGAATTTTGGGTTTCAAACCTCTCAGAAATATTCGTGTCATTCGCTCCTTATTATCCACCAAATGGGATGCAAACTGGGATAATTCCGCAAACTTGACCTCGTACTGCGATACAGTCATATTGTTATGTTCCAGTTTGATGAATTCCACTTTCTTCATATGACGAATACTTTCTGGAAAGTACTTGTCGTTGAACAATTCTTGAAACTTCTCCTAAGATATCTTAACTGCGAAAAGATGAGTCCGTTTTACAGATTCCCACAAGTAATCTGCCTTTCCACGCAATATAAAGGTGGCGAAGGGAACCTTTTACTCCTCTGTGTATCCCAAGACATCAAATATCTTGATGATCTGCTTAATCCAAGCTTCTGCCTTGAGTGGCTCAGGCTTTCCTAAAAACTACGGCGATCCCAACTCCTTTAATTGCTTAGCAATGATCAGCCGTGAGTTACCATTGTTTCTACCTGCATTTTGAACAAAATTTTCTCTCATTTGGTGTTGCATGAATTGTAGAAAGCTCTTAAATATCCCAACGTTCGTCATTTGGTCGGTGTTGTTGTTTACAGGAGGATTATTTTCTTCCTGATGCACATTATCCTGGTTATTGATTGACGGTGACTCAATGGTCGCATGTGCTCCGTTGCTTATCTCAAAATTTTCAAATATTATTCTCAAATACTGCCACAAAACAAGAGTTAATTAAAGAAATTGACATGCCACATATTATCCCTAAATTCTGATCGACCAATTAAATAACAAATAAGCTTAGGTAGGACACACTAGCGAAGGTTTTATTCGTCTCTCCCCTCCTAGTTCTAATCCCAGATCTCCACCAAAGATCATATCTCTAAGCTCTGATACCAACTGTGACGCCCTAAAAATAGGTCCACACAACCCATTCTGAGTTACCAAATACATGGTACAGAAATCAAATACAATTTCATTTATACAACTATTAATTGTCGTGTAAAATACGACAAAACATAAGATATGAGTTTTAATACAAATATTATCTCGTAGACAATATCCAAACTCAAATAAAGTCCTCATTACAATTATTATCAGACTATTTTATAGAATAGTGAGGACTACTATAGCAACCATCTAGGACCATCACTCCATTTCCAGACTAGTCCCAGCTATATTCTCATTTCCTGAAGAGAACAACGAAAGAAAAGGGTGAGTTCAACTAGCCCAATAAAGAATATTATGTCTAAGATAATGTAGAACAAATTATTCTTAGTCCTCAACAGAGAAAAATATGATAGAATACAATAGACAAGAAGTTTTAGATCAACAAGTGCAGCGAAAATAATAATCCAGTAGAAGAGTCAAGTAGAGCATGATGTCTACTATCTTCTATGATTTAAAAATTCATCATCAATATTTTATCCTGTAACACCAATAAATAAATATTTCAAATCAACAAATTGTCTGTGTACTGCGGGCCAAGGATATTCGTTAGTATCACCAGTGGTCATGATCATGCCAAACAACTTTCCATCTATGTACTACGGGCCAAAGAAGATTTTCACCGCAACATTTGTTTGTAACATTATACCAATACACAATTCCTTGTTATAATCATACCAATCAACAGTCCATCTATGCACTACGGGCCAAAGATAACTTTCACCACAATATAAGCATGAGGATGATGACAATGATATAAAGAATCAATCAAGTGAGATCAATGATAAATATTGGAGATTTATAATTCAATTTATCCAGAGTTCAAGAATGTCCAAATTGTCAACATGATAACTAACTGTGGAGTAAAATTCAAGAATGATATTCATGTATCAAAAATAATTTGGACATAAAAGAAACCAATTTTATCGTGAATAGTACCCCGAGTGAATAGTACTCTGTAAATAGTACCCCGAATAAAAATATTAAAATTTAATAAGAAGGTTCAGACAAATATTTCAGTGAAACAATACTAGATGAAACGTAAAAGTTAAGGATATTTTACTAATTTCTGGGATTATAGAAGCAATACTTATCAAAGTAAGTGTAGATTTAAGAATATAAAACGAAATAATATCACTTACAAATTATAGAGTATGGAAGAAAATAATATTCCTTACGAAAATTGAATGAAAATAATATCCCTTACCTTAGTAGGAGAGTAAATTTGAATGGTATAGCAGAGATATTCTTGAAAAAATCTTTCACTATTAGCTACACTCAAAGTATACTTATAATAGAAAGAAATACGCATAATATTATAGAAGAATAATTCTCGGATTTTGGTGTAATTTTTATTTCTTAACTAAGCATCCTATTTATAGGAGAATGACATGACACTATTTAAAATCTTCACGGGTGAACAGAAACGAATTCACGGACGAATTCGGCTGATTTTCTAATTTTTATTATTCATCACTATGCAATAAAATATTCTAATAAAATAAAAATTTTATATATATTATAATATATTCTAATTATAATCTAATAAAATAAATAACTTTATATATATAATAAAAAATATTTTGTTTTATATAAAAAGTTTTCTGTTTTATTACTATTATAATAATAATAAAACAAAACTAAGATAACTTTTTACAGACGATTTTGAAAAATGAGTAAGTAGAGGTCCATGTAATAAGTCAAATTTACAACAAATACTTCATAACAAACCCCTCTATTTATATCAAAAATTGAATAAATATTTACCATAAATCACTTATCTTCAATCAACACATTTTGAGTCTTTCAACAAATATTTATCATTAATATTATAACTCATAATATTGACAACCAGATCATTCCCAAGAAAGAGGGGATTTTCCGATAAGAATTTCTCCTTATTGGCGTGCAATTAAATAACCTAATTCCTTTTCTCGACAGAACTTTCTAGACATTGTCAATAATGTAAATAATAATATGAACAACTGTGTCGTCTCAATTATTGATTTAATATACTGTGACAATAATTGAATCAATAATATGAGATACTATGCAACAACTACTGTGACAATTATTGAATGAAACTGAGTGACTTTCTACTTAAAAATCAATAATCAGAGATATTGTGCAACCTCGCGTATTACTGTACTTTTATCACCAGGTATTTCAACAGTTAACGATAAAAGTTTTGTCGTTATTTTTTATAAAAAAGGTTATTTCTGTCGCTTTCTATATCCGAAAGTTATTCCATTGTGGGGTCTACCAATAATTGTGCCGTCGTACGAATATTCCTCGATAAAAAGAATATTCTTCGACCAAACGAATATTTTATGACAGCTTTCTTACTTTATAAAATTTGCACATATCACCCATAACTATACCATTATATCAAATCAACACCTTATTATTCAAAATAATATTTAGAGAAAATTAAATCTTTATTCATATAAGGTTGAGGACTTACACTTCAGGTGTGAGGAGGAGAACTTCAGATGTTCCACAGCCTCGTCTAACCCGACAGTCTCGTCGGTTGACTGAGTCAGTGATTCATCCTATCCGGGTTGAGAGACCGGATGTTGAGGATGGGGAGGAGGGTGTACCCATTGCGGATCTTGCTCCTTCTTCTTCTATTCCCCGCAGGGAGCTTCCAGCTATAAATGTGACGATTCTAGATCTTCTGGATGATTTGAGTCGTCACCCCTCGATTTATCTTCACGCAAACGAAGTAATAGCCGTGTTGATCTTCCTTTTCCCATTTGTGGGGGAAAGGGTTCTGATTTTGATTTGCATTTTGATGCAAGTTCCTGGCTTTACTTAACCCAGAGGGAACTGGTTTAGCATATATTCTCTGTACCAAAATCTTCATCCAGAGTACTTAGAGATTGTTCATGAATGGGGCTTCGAGGGTGGTTTCCCGACTGGTGTCTAGTATGTATTGTCCACCCGTTGGATTCCTTTCCTTACTGACTGAGGTTGGGAGCTCTATTTGGGAAAGCATGCTATTAAGAGCACTATAAGAGAGATAAGCATTCCGTTATTTATCGCAGCCGATCACTGAGATCCCATTGATGGACATGGATGGCTTTACTTTGTCAGATGGACCTTTCACTCAGGAGGCTTTTTACCGCTGGTGGTTCCCTCGCACCATTGGAGCTCAGACCTGCGCCACACAGTTTATGGGGGATATGGTTCTTGGCTCCGTCATGATGACAGATTGGATTGCCTGCGTCTGAGAGCTTACTCATTTGATGCAGATTGAGAGTTTGACCTAGTAGTTGGATCGGGCACATTTCTTTATCCGGTATTTGGGCAGAGATGTGACGCCCCCAAAAGTAGGTATACATCACCCATCTTGGGTCGTCAGATACATGGTACAGAATTCAAATACAACTTAATAATACAACTGTCGTGTACAATATGACAAAACATAAACTGTGAGTTTGAATATAAATATTGTCTACTAGAGAGTATCCATACTCAAAAGGAGTCCTCATTACATTTATTAACACACTATTATATTGAATAGTGAGGACTACTAACTAATACTGTCATTCGGACCATCACCCCGTTTCCCGACTTGCCCCAGCTACGTTTTCATTTCCTGAAGAGAACATTGAAAGAAAGGGTGAGCTCAACTAGCCAGTAAGAAATATTATGACTAAGATAATGCAGAATAAATTATCATTAGCCTTCAACAATGTTAAACTGATAAAATATAATAGACATCAAGTTTAACTGCAGCGGAACAAGCAATCCATTAAAAGAGTCAAGTAGAAAATAAACTCTACTATCTTTTATGATTTAAAAGGTTTTTCAACACTGTTATCGCTGTGACTCAGCTTAATAAAATAATCCACATCATCGAATCACCCCTGCACTACGGCCAAGGATATTCGTGTATTCATTAATGGTCATGATCATGCCAACAACTGTCCATCAATGCACTACAGGCCAATGAGGACTTTTACCACATTATTTGTAACATTACGGTCATGATTATACCGAAAATCCCTGGTCATAATCATACCAAGTCTATCTATGCACTACAGGTCACAGATGACTTTCAACATTTTATAAACATGAGGATGATAACAATGATATAAGAATTCAATAAAACAAGTTTAAGAATTAATTTATCCAAGAATTAACAACGTCCAAATTGTCAACATGATACTGCTTTGTGGAGTAAAATTCAAGAATGCTTAGAATAATATTTTCATGAAAAGATACTGGATGAAACGTAATTATCAAGGATATTCCATAAATTTTATGGAGTATAAAAGTCAAAACTTAACCAACTGAGTATAAGAAAGAATGGAATAACAAAAGAAATCACCATGCATGCGATAGACCGCACAGATAGGTTATTCCAACAGAATAATAAATAATGGAACCAGGTCCGGCGTAAAACGCACAGACAGGATATTCCAACGGAATAATAATAAAGACGGAACCAGGTCCGGCGTAAAACACACAGACAGGATGTTCCAACAGAATAATAATAAAGACGGAACCAGGTCCAGAATAAAACACACAGACAGGATGTTCCAACAGAATAATAATAAAGACGAAACCAGGTCCGGTGTAAAACACACAGACATGATGTTCCAACAGAATAATAATAAAGACGGAACCAGGTCCGGTGTAAAACACACAGATAGGATGTTCCAACAAAATAATAGAAGAATGTCACCAAGTATAGGGTAGACCGCGTATACAGGTTATTCCAACAGAATAATAAGAAATAGAATAACAACAGTTCTCTTCATGAATAAGAAAGAATAACACCACTTACCGTTTTAAAGAAGAGCTGAAATAAGGAAGTAGTTAAGTAGCAGAATACTCTTCTTCTCTCTCTCTATAGTTTCTCTCTCTAGAGTTCAGTGAATTCGTAAGATATAATGAAGGAATGAGCTGCTATTTATAGAAAAATAGAATGCATAGTAACCAATCCATGAACGGTCCAGATTGATTACTTTAATCTGACGGTCCATATTTAAAGAAAAATCTTTTACATAAAATATAATATATTCTATTTATAGAATAACTTTAATAAAGTATTCTGTTTTATATAAAAAGATGTTTCTGTTTTATTACGTTAATAATACGAATAAAACAAAACGTCATTATCGCTAAATAATTCATATTATTAACTGACAATAATTGAATCAAACTGAGTGACTTCTCACATAAGCATTAATAATCAATACCGTGTGCTACTATGCAACCACACATATTACTGTACTTTTACTACCGAGTAGTTCAACAGTATCAATGGTAAAACTTCCGTCGTTATTTTTAATAAAATAATTTTGTCGTTTTCTCAATCCGACAATAATTCCGTTGTGGGGTCCACCAATGATTGTGCCGTTGTACGAATATTCCCCGACAAAAAGAATATTTCCCGACCAATCGAATATTATATAACAACTTGCGTACTTTGCAAAATTTATAAATATTACCCACAACTATAACATTATATCAAATTATCTCCATAATATTCAAAAATGATATTTATAAAAAATTCATCTTTATTTATAAAAGTTGGGGTCTTACAACCTCTCATTCTTATGAAATTTCGCCCTCGAAATTAGGGTACGTACCTGGTATGTCGAAGAGGTAAGGATACCTTGATTTCATTTCAGATTCTAACTCCCAAGTCATTTCCTCAACATCGTGGTTTCTCCACAAAACTTTGACTTGAGGTATAACCTTAGAGCGTAGAATATGTTCCTTCTTATCCAAGATTTGAACATGAACTTCTTCATATGTCAAATTTTCTGCTATTTCGTCCGGTTCTAACTCAATAATGTGGTTCGGGTCTTCCACATATTTACGTAACATAGTGGTGTAAAAAACATTATGAACACGAGACATACTTGGCGGTAAAGAGAGTCTATAAGCCACAGTTTCTACTCGTTCGAGGATTAAAAATGGACCGATGAATCGAGGATTGAGGTTTCCTCTCTTTCCAAATCTCGTAACTCCTTTCCATGGAGCAAAGCGTAAGAACACATGATCTCCTACATCAAATTCCACGTCCTTTCGATGAAGATCAGCATAACTCTTTTGTCGATCTTGTGAGATTTTTATACGTTGTCGGATCGTTTGAATCTTTTCTGTAGTCATACGTACCAACTCCGGTCCCAACAACGTTGCTTCACCCACCTCATCCCAGCATACTGGAGAACGAAATTTTCTTCCATACAATGCTTCGAATGGATCCAAGCCAATACTTGTTTGATAACTGTTGTTGTAGGAAAACTCCACCAATGGTAAGAACTTGTCCCAAATTCCCTTAAAATCAAGGACACAGAGTCTTAATAGATCTTCAAGAGTTTGAATAGTCCTCTCTAATTGTCCGTCCGTCTGAGGATGATATGCTGAACTAAATCATAAATCCGTTCCCATAGCTTTTTGTAAACTAACCCAAAATCGTGAAGTGAATCTTGGGTCTCGGTCAGAAACTATGGATTCTGGCATACCATGCAGTCTTACAATCTCGTTTATGTACATACGAGCAAGATATTCAAGTGTATAAGTTTCTCGTATCGGTAAGAAATGAGCAGACTTGGTCAATCTATCAATAATGACCCAAATCACATCAATACCTTGAGAAACCCTAGGAAGACCGGTAACGAAATCCATGGTAATGTGCTCCCACTTTCATTCTGGAATTTCAAGTGGTTGCAATGGACCTTTTGGTACTTGATGCTCCGGTTTGACTCGTTGACAAGTTAGACACCTTGAGATAAACAGCGCTATCTCTCTCTTCATATTGCTCCACCAAAATGTATGACGAAGATCATGATACATTTTGGTACTTCCAGGATGGATTGCAAACGGTGTGTTGTGCGCCTCCATCATAATTTCATACTTTAAATCAGGGTTGTTAGGAACACAAAGTCTGGAGTTGACTCGAAGTATTCCTTCTTCATCGATTTTTGCTTCCGGCATAGCTCCTTCTTGCACTTTCTTCCTCATACACATCAGCTCCAGGTCTGTAGCTTGAGCAGCTTTAACTTTATCGATTAAAGTCGGTTCTACTCGTATATTCGCCATCATCACATGGGTCCCTGGAGTCTTTAACTCTATCTCCATCCTTTGTAAATCACACAAAATGGGCCTTTGTGTTGACAATATCGCACTCGTACTTGCATTTGATCTTCTACTCAATGCGTCAGCTACCACGTTCGCTTTTCCAAGATGGTATTGAATGGTATGATCATAATCTTTCAACAGTTCAAGCCAACGTCGTTGTCGCATGTTGAGTTCCTTTTGAGTGAAGAAATATTTGAGGCTTTTATGATCCGTAAAGATCTCCAGCTTCTCCCCATACAAGTAATGCCTCCAAATTTTAAGTGCAAAGACAATAGCTGCCAACTCTAGACCATGAGTAGGATAATTCCTCTCATATTCCTTGAGTTGTCTTGATGCATAGGCTATGACTTTTCCATGTTGCATGAGAACGTATCCCAACCCTTTGCTCGAAGCATCACTGTAGATGACAAATCCCTCTGAGCCAGATGGTATTGTTAGAACAGGTGCTGAAATGAGTCTCCTCTTGAGTTCTTGAAAACTCTTCTCACATTCTTCGCTCCAACCGAACTTTGTATCTTTTCGAGTCAGCTGAGTTAATGGAGTAGCGATTCGAGAAAATCTTTCCACGAATCTTCGATAATAACCAACTAAACCAAGAAAGCTACGTACTTCGGCCACTGATTTAGGTTGCTCCTAGCTTTGAATAGTTTCAATCTTTGCCGGGTCAACCGATATTCCATGACTTGATACTACGTGCCCAAGGAATGCTACCTCCTCCAACCAGAACTCGCATTTCTTCAACTTGGCATAAAGCTTGTATTTACGAAGCTTTTGGAGTACCAGCCTCAAGTGTTGCTCATGATCTTCACGACTTTTGGAATAAATAAGGATGTTATCAATAAAGGCGACCACAAAGTGATCCAAATATTCCTTGAATACCCGGTTCATCATATCCATGAAGGCAACAGGAGCATTAGTTAATCCAAAGGACATGACTAGGAATTCATAATGCCCGTACCAAGTTCTGAAAGCCGTCTTTGGGATATCCTCAGTTCTAACCTTCAACTGATGATATCCAAAACGTAGATCGATCTTTGAAAAGAATTGTGCTCCTTGCAACTGGTCAAACAGGTCATCAATACGTGGCAATGGGTACCTGTTTTTGATGGTGACATGATTCAACTCCCGATAATCAATATAAAGTCGTATACTTCCATCTTTCTTCTTCACGAATTGAACAGGAGCACCCCAAGGAGAAGTACTAGGATGAATAAAGCCAATGTCTAACAATTCCTGCAGTTGGATCTTTAACTCCTGAAGTTCAATAGGAGCCATTCGATATGGGGCTTTGGAAATGAGTTTTGTACCGGGTTCAAGGTCGATACAAAATTCAATTTTACGCTCTGGGGGTAGGCCAGGAAGTTCTTCAGGGAATACGTCAGGGAATTTATTAATAATAGAAATATCATTCAAAACTGACGTATTTTTGTTTAGATTCGTGACATGAGCTAAGAAAGCTTGACATCCGTTTTTTAATAAACGAATAGCTTTATGGCTTGAGATGACAACGATTGATTTTAATGGTTTGGTTGCTTGAATTCGCATAATAGGTCGATTAGGAATATAAAAGTTAACAACCTTACGAAAACAATCAACTTTTGCATGATGAGTAGTTAACCAATCAATCCCTAGAATCACGTCAAATGCAAGTATTTTTAATGAAATAAGATCGACAGGTAATGTGTGGGTACCAACTTGAACCAAACAAGACTTATAAACCGTGGATGTAATGAAGGTTTCTCCCAATGGAATTTCAACAGATAAATTAAAGTCTAATTTCTCCGGAGTCAAATTTAATCGATGAGCGCAAGTAGGAGAAATAAAAGAATGGGTAGAACCGATATTAAATAAAGTATAGACTTCGTTAGAGTTTATGGTAAGCTTACCCGTGATGACCTCATTCGGGTTCCTTGCTTTCTAGGAGGTCACAACAAACGCTCTCCCTTGCACTACCGGTTTTGACTTTTCTGGGACGGCCTTTGGTGTCTCCATCTTGGCTGAACTTATTTTTGGTAAACGATAAAATTAAGCTAAATTACCTTCTCTTCCACAATTATAACATGCTTTAGACGACGTCGCGCAGTTTGGACTGATGTGCCCCTCCCGTCCGCATTTGAAACATATGATATGTGGTCGTTCTCCTTCCTTAACAATGGGTGCTGGTGCTGACGTCTTTCTATCATTGTTAAATCTCCTCTTCTTGAAATGACCATTCTTATTGTTTTTGTAAGACTCCAAATTTTATAAATAAAAATGAATTTTCTATAAATATCATTTTTGAATATTATGGAGTTAATTTGATATAATGTTATAGTTGTGGGTAATATTTATAAATTTTGCAAAGTAAGCAAGTTGTTTTAAAATATTCGTTTGGTCGGGAAATATTCTTTTTGTCGGGGAATATTCGTACGACGGCACAATCATTGGTGGACCCCACAACAAAATTATTGTCGGATTGAGAAAACGACAAAAATAGTTTATTAAAAATAACGGCAGAAGTTTTACCATTGTTACTGTTGAACTACTCGGTAGTAAAAGTACAGTAATACGTGTGGTTGCATAGTAGCACACGGTATTGATTATTAATGCTTATGTGAGAAGTCACTCAGTTTGATTCAATTATTGTCAATTAATAATATGAATTATTTAGCAATAATGACGTTTTGTTTTATTCGTATTATTAACGTAATAAAACAGAAACATCTTTTTATATAAAACAGAATACTTTATTAAAGTTATTCTATAAATAGAATATATTATATTTTATTTAAAAGATTTTTCTTTAAATATGGACCGTCAGATTAAAGTAAGCAATCTGGACCGTTCATGGATTAGTTACTATGCATTCTATTTTTCTATAAATAGCAGCTCATTCCTTCATTATTTCTTACGAATTCACTAAACTCTAGAGAGAGAAACTATAAAGAGAGAGAAGAAGAGTATTCTGCTACTTAACTACTTCCTTATTTCAGCTCGTCTTTAAAATGGTAAGGGGTGTTATTCTTTCTTATTCATGAAGAGAACTGTTGTTATTCCATTTCTTATTATTCTGTTGGAATAACCTGTATACGCGGATCTACCCTATACTTGGTGACATTCTTCTATTATTCTGTTGGAACATCCTGTCTGTGTGTTTTACACCGGACCTGGTTCCGTTTTTATTATTATTTTGTTGGAACATCCTGTCTGTGTGTTTTACACCGGACCTGGTTCCGTCTTGTTATTATTCTGTTGGAACATCCTGTCTGTGTGTTTTACACCGGACCTGGTTCCATTATTTATTATTCTGTCGGAATATCCTGTCTGTGCGTTTACGCCGGACCTGGTTCCATTATTTATTATTCTGTTGGAATAACCTGTCTGTACGGTCTATCGCATGCATGGTGATTTCTTTTGTTATTCCATTCTTTATTGTACTCAGTTGGTTAAATTTTGACTTCTATACTCCATAAAATTTGTGGAATATCCTTGATAATTGCGTTTCATCCAGTATCTTTTCATGAAAATATTCTTCTAAGTATTCTTGAATTTTACTCCACAATACAGTATCATGTTGACAATTTGGACGTTATTAATTCCTGGGTAAATTAATTATTGAACTTGTTTTATTGAATTCTTATATCATTGTCATCATCCTCGTGTTTATAAAATGTTGAAAGTCATATGTGGCCTGTAGTACATAGATGGACTTGGTATGATTATGACCAGGGATTATTCGGTATAATCATGACCGTAATGTTACAAATGATGTGGTAAAAGTCCTCATTGGCCCGTAGTGCATTGATGGACAGTTGTTGGCATGATCATGACCATTAATGAATACACGAATATCCTTGGCCGTAGTGCAGGGGTGATTCGATGATGTGGATTATTTTATTAAGCTGAGTCTCAGCGATCACAGTGTTGAAAAACCTTTTAAATCATAAAAGATAGTAGAGTTTATTTTCTACTTGACTCTTTTAATGGATTGTCTGTTCCGCTGCAGTTAAACTTGATGTCTATTATATTTTATCAGTTTAACATTGTTGAAGACTAATGATAATTTATTCTGCATTATCTTAGTCATAATATTTCTTACTGGGCTAGTTGAGCTCACCCTTTCTTTCACTGTTCTCTTCAGGAAATGAGAACGTAGCTGGGGCAAGTCGGGGAACGGAGTGATGGTCCGAATGATAGTATTAGTTAGTAGTCCTCACTATTCTATGTAATGGTGTGTTAATAAATGTAATGAGGACTCCTTTTGAGTATGAATACTCTCTAGAAGATAATATTTGTATTCAAACTCACAGTTTATGTTTTGTCGTATTGTACACGACAGTTGTATTAGTAAGTTGTATTTGTATTTTGTACCATGTATCTGACGACCCAAGATGGGTGATGTATACCTAATTTTGGGGGCGCCACAGTTGGTATCAGAGCTTAGGGATATGATCCCTGGCTAAGATGTGAGACTAGAACTAGGAGGGGAAAGACGGGGAATTCTTTCACTAGTATGACCTACCTAAGTTTATTTGTTATTTAATTGCTTGGTCAGAGTATATTGACAATATGTGACATGTTAATTAAACCTTGTTTTGTGGCAGTATTTGAAAATGGCAGCTGAAAATGTCAACAATGGAGTGAATGAGACCGTGGCACCTCTAATCAGCAACCAGGATAATGTAATATCAAGCGAAGAAGAAATTAGAGATATCTACGTGGTAAGTGAAGAACTAATAGTTACACCCGAGCTAGTGGCAGAGGTAGCAGCTGAGAGTGAGGAAGAAGAGGAAGAAGAGGAACCTGATGAGAATTGGTTAGAAGAAATTTATGATCAAAACTTAGAATTACAAAATCGTGTTCATGAGTTAGAAGAGCAGGCTGAAGAACGGCAGGCGGCCGTGGAGCAAAGAGATGTAACGATTCAAAATTGTGTTACCCAATATGTGATGCTCGAACAAAATCACGCTTTGGCAGAGTGTAAGATATTAAAGTTGGAATCTGAGAATTCAAATATCAAGGATCAGCTGAAAGAAGAAACAACTGAACGAGTGAGAATGAAGGATGCGTGGGTAAAAGCCGCACGACGTGTTGATATTGTAGAAAGAGACGTCCGATCCAAAAAGGCTAAAATAGATGATATACATTTCTCTTTTTGGACAGCAATTGGGAGAACCCAACATCGAGTTTTGAATTACCCTGTACAGAGCGGTCAATCTGAACTCGATATGGATCGAAGATTGATGATTCAGATCATGAAGCAGGAGTACGATGAAGTAGTTGAGGGTGGAATATGCCCTATATTAAAGTCAATTCCTACGATAGTGATGACACCAAATGCTACCCCAGACAAGTCAAAGCCGGGTAGTTCAAGGGAGAGCGGTTGTCATGACTTCCCAACAAGTGAGGAACCCAAATGAAGTTATCGCGGGTAAGCTAATCATAAACCCTTACGAATATTGTACCTTATTCGATACTGGTTCTACCCACTCTTGTATTTTACCTAGTTGTGTTCAACGTTTAAACTTGGCTCTTAAAAAAAAAAATTATTAGACTTGACTTATCTGTTGAAAATCTGTTAGGAGAAACCTTCGTTAACTCCACTATTTATAAATCTTGTTTGATTCAAATCAACACTTTCACGTTACCTGTCGATATGTGATTTTTGGAAACGATTGGTTAACTACTCATCATGCTTTTCGTAAGGTTGTTAACTTTCATATTCCTAACCAACCTATTATGCGAATTCAAACAACCAAACCACTAAAGTCAATCATTGTTATATCAAGTCATAAGTAAAGATCCCCGTTCCTTTCGTTGTTGACTTCCTGGTGTGGAATGCACCGAAGTCAGACTTTCTGTAGGAGACGTTGTAAATGACGATGGCAAGTTGATAGATATCAATGTGACGTGTTATCCAATTCTGGGATGAGAGTCACAGTTTTGAATGATATTTCTATTGTTAATAAATTTCCTGACGTATTCTTGAAGATTTCCTAGCCTACCCCTAGAGCGTGAAATCAAATTTTGTATTGACCCCAGTACAAAACCCATTTCTTAAACCCTCAAATATTTCTTTACTTAAAACAAACGTATCACGCGCCAAAGACGTTGGCTCGAGCTGTTAAAGATTACGATCGTACCATTTAATATCCTTGTGGAAAAACGAACGTGGTAGCTGACGCGTTGAGTAGAAGATCGTATGCGTTTACAAGTGTGAATATACGAACCCACGTGAAGATAACGAAGATACGAGTAGAATCGACTTTAATCGATAAAGTTAAATTCGCTCAAGTTACATACTCAGAGCAGATGAATGAAGAAGGTTCAAGAGGGCGTTATTCTAGAAGCAAGAATCGATGATGAAGGAATACTTCGAGTCAACTCCAGACTTTGTATTCCTAACGATCCTGAGTTAAAGTATAAAATCATGATGGAGGCGCACAACACACTGTTTGCAATCCATCCTGGGAGTACCAAAATGTATCATGATCTTCGACATACATTTTGGTGGGGCAATATGAAGAGAGAGATATCGCTGTTTATCTCAAGGTGTTAACGTGTCAACGAGTCAAGGCTGAGCATCAAGTACTAAAAGGTCCATTGCAACCACTTGAAATTCTAGAATGGAAGTGGGAGCACATTACCATTGATTTCGTTACCGATTTCCTAAGGTTTCTCAAGGTATAGATGCGATTTGGGTCATTGTTGATAGATTGACCAAGTCTGCTCATTTATTACCTATACGAGAAACTTATACACTTGAACGTCTTGCTTGTATGTACATAAACGAGATTGTAAGACTGCATGGTATGCCAGTATCCATAGTTTCTGATCGAGACCCGAGTTTCACTTCACGATTTTGGGTTAGTTTGCAAAAAGCTATGGGCACGGAGTTACGATTTAGTTCAGCATATCATCCTCAGACGGAAGGACAATCAGAGAGGACTATTCAAACTCTAGAAGATTTATTAAGACTCTGTGTCTTTGACTTCAAGGGAAGTTAGGACAAGTTCTTGCCATTGGTGGAGTTCTCCTACAACAACAGTTATCAAGCAAGTATTGGCATGGCTCCATTCGAAGCATTGTATGGAAGAAAATGTCGTTCTCCAGTATGCTGGGATGAGGTGGGTGAAGCAACGTTGTTGGGACCGGAGTTGGTACGTATGACTACAGAAAAAATTCAAACGATCCGACAACGTATAAAAACCTCACAAGATCGACAAAAGAGTTATGCTGATCTTCATCGGAAGGACGTGGAATTTGATGTAGGAGATCATGTGTTCTTACATGTTGCTCCATGGAAAGGAGTTACGAGATTTGGAAAGAGAGAAAAGTTCAATCCTCGATTCATCGGTCCATTTTTAATCCTCGATCGAGTAGGAACTGTGGCTTATAGACTCGCTTTACCGCCAAGTATGTCTCGTGTTCATAACGTTTTTCACATATCCATGTTACGCAAATATGTGGAAGACCCGAACCACATTATTGAGTTAGAACCGGACGAAATAGCGGAAGATTTGACGTATGAAGAAGTTCCTGTTCAAATCTTGGATAAGAAGGAACATATTCTACGCTCCAAGGTTATACCTCAAGTCAAAGTTTTGTGGAGAAACCACGATGTTGAGGAAATGACTTGGGAGTTAGAATCTGAAATGAAATCAAGGTATCCTTACCTCTTCGACATACCAGGTACGTACCCTAATTTCGAGGGCGAAATTTCATAAGAAGGGGAGGTTGTAAGACTTTTATAAATAAAGATGAATTTTCTATAAATATCATTTTTGAATATTATGGAGTTAATTTGATATAATGTTATAGTTGTGGGTAATATTTATAAATTTTGCAAAGTAAGCAAGTTGTTTTAAAATATTCGTTTGGTCGGGAAATATTCTTTTTGTCGGGGAATATTCGTACGACGGCACAATCATTGGTGGACCCCACAACGAAATTATTGTCGGATTGAGAAAACGACAAAAATAGTTTATTAAAAATAACGGCGGAAGTTTTACCATTGTTACTGTTGAACTACTCGGTAGTAAAAGTACAGTAATACGTGTGGTTGCATAGTAGCACACGGTATTGATTATTAATGCTTATGTGAGAAGTCACTCAGTTTGATTCAATTATTGTCAATTAATAATATGAATTATTTAGCGATAATGACGTTTTGTTTTATTCGTATTATTAACGTAATAAAACAGAAACATCTTTTTATATAAAACAAAATACTTTATTAAAGTTATTCTATAAATAGAATATATTATATTTTATTTAAAAGATTTTTCTTTAAATATGGACTGTCAGATTAAAGTAAGCAATCTGGACCGTTCATGGATTAGTTACTATGCATTCTATTTTTCTATAAATAGCAGCTCATTCCTTCATTATTTCTTACGAATTCACTAAACTCTAGAGAGAGAAACTATAGAGAGAAACTATAGAGAGAGAGAAGAAGAGTATTCTGCTACTTAACTACTTCCTTATTTCAGCTCGTCTTTAAAACGGTAAGGGGTGTTATTCTTTCTTATTCATGAAGAGAACTATTGTTATTCCATTTCTTATTATTCTGTTGGAATAACCTGTATACGCGGATCTACCCTATACTTGGTGACATTCTTCTATTATTCTGTTGGAACATCCTGTCTGTGTGTTTTACACCGGACCTGGTTCCGTTTTTATTATTATTCTGTTGGAACATCCTGTTTGTGTGTTTTACACCGGACCTGGTTCCGTCTTGTTATTATTCTGTTGGAACATCCTGTCTGTGTGTTTTACACCGGACCTGGTTCCATTATTTATTATTCTGTCGGAATATCCTGTCTGTGCGTTTACGCCGGACCTGGTTCCATTATTTATTATTCTGTTGGAATAACCTGTCTGTGCGGTCTATCGCATGCATGGTGATTTCTTTTGTTATTCCATTCTTTATTGTACTCAGTTGGTTAAATTTTGACTTCTATACTCCACAAAATTTGTGGAATATCCTTGATAATTGCGTTTCATCCAGTATCTTTTCATGAAAATATTCTTCTAAGTATTCTTGAATTTTACTCCACAATACAGTATCATGTTGACAATTTGGACGTTATTAATTCCTGGATAAATTAATTATTGAACTTGTTTTATTGAATTCTTATATCATTGTCATCATCCTCGTGTTTATAAAATGTTGAAAGTCATCTGTGGCCTGTAGTACATAGATGGACTTGGTATGATTATGACCAGGGATTATTCGGTATAATCATGACCGTAATGTTACAAATGTTGTGGTAAAAGTCCTCATTGGCCCGTAGTGCATTGATGGACAGTTGTTGGCATGATCATGACCATTAATGAATACACGAATATCCTTGGCCGTAGTGCAGGGGTGATTCGATGATGTGGATTATTTTATTAAGCTGAGTCTCAGCGATCACAGTGTTGAAAAACCTTTTAAATCATAAAAGATAGTAGAGTTTATTTTCTACTTGACTCTTTTAATGGATTGTCTGTTCTGCTGCAGTTAAACTTGATGTCTATTATATTTTATCAGTTTAACATTGTTGAAGACTAATGATAATTTATTCTGCATTATCTTAGTCATAATATTTCTTACTGGGCTAGTTGAGCTCACCCTTTCTTTCACTGTTCTCTTCAGGAAATGAGAACGTAGCTGGGGCAAGTCGGAGAACGGAGTGATGGTCCGAATGATAGTATTAGTTAGTAGTCCTCACTATTCTATGTAATGGTGTGTTAATAAATGTAATGAGGACTCCTTTTGAGTATGAATACTCTCTAGAAGATAATATTTGTATTCAAACTCACAGTTTATGTTTTGTCGTATTGTACACGACAGTTGTATTAGTAAGTTGTATTTGTATTTTGTACCATGTATCTGACGACCCAAGATGGGTGATGTATACCTAATTTTGGGGGCGTCACAGTTTTGGCCCTGATTACCACCGAAGTGGTTACCATTTCTGGACTGTTAATTCCCTCCACGCTTGTTGTCACCGCTTCGATGACTGCTCTCACTGGTATTATCATTTTGCCGACTGCTCTCTTTTAGTTGCGTTGACTCGTTATCGTGCTCCACTAACTGAGCCCTATCCACAACATCTGAATACAAACACAGTTTATGAGAAATAAGATGTTGACGTATCTCAGGTTTCAAACCTCGCAAAAATATTCGCGTCATTCGCTCTTCATTATCCACCAAGCGGGACGTAAACCGGGACAACTCAGCAAATTTAGCCTCATACTATGATACTGTCATATTATTCTGCTCCAATTTGATGAACTCCACCTCCTTCATGTGACGAACACTTTCGGGAAAGTATTTGTCATTGAACAGCTCTTGGAACTTCTCGCAAGACATCTTCAGTGCTGCAGGTTGAGTACGCTTAATCGATTCCCACCAGTCATCTGCCTCTCCTCGCAACATAAAGGCGGCAAAGGGAACCTTTTGCTCCTCGGAGCATCCCAAGACATCAAATATCTTGGTGATCTGCTTTATCCATGTTTCCGCTATAAGTGGTTTTGGCTATCCCTTAAACTCCGGTGGTCCCAGCTCCTTGAACTGTTTAGCGGTGACCGTCCGAGAGTTTTCAGTGTTTTCACCTATATTTTGGACAGGAGCCGCTCTCGCCTGCTGTTGCATGAACTGTATAAAGTTTCTGAACATTCCATCATTCATCATCTGGTCAGTGTTGTTGTTTGCATGAGGATTGTCACCTTCCTGATGCACATTATCCTGATTATTGATATGTGGTGAATCAACAGTCGCCTGTGCTCTATTGCAATTCTCAACATTCTCAGATGCCATTTTCAGATACTGCCACAAAATAAAAGTTAATTGATATGTCATATATTATCCTTATATTACGACCGACCAATTAAATACCATGCAAATAAACTTAGGTAGGTCATACTAGCGAAGGAATTCCCCGTCTCTCCCCTCCTAGTTCTATTCTCACATCTTAGCCAGGGATCATATCCCTAAGCTCTGATACCAACTGTGACGCCCCCAAAATTAGGTATACATCACCCATCTTGGGTCGTCAGATACATGGTACAGAATTCACATACAACTTAATAATACAACTGTCGTGTACAATATGACAAAACAAAAACTGTGAGTTTGAATACAAATATTTCTACTAGAGTGTATCCATACTCAAAAGGAGTCCTCATTACATTTATTAATACACTATTACATAGAATAGTGAGGACTACTAACTAATACTATCATTCGGGCCATCACTCCGTTTCCCGACTTGCCCCAGCTACGTTTTCATTTCCTGAAGAGAACAGTGAAAGAAAGGGTGAGCTCAACTAGCCCAGTAAGAAATATTATGACTAAGATAATGCAGAATAAATTATCATTAGCCTTCAACAATGTTAAACTGATAAAATATAATAGACATCAAGTTTAACTGCAGCAGAACAAGCAATCCATTAAAAGAGTCAAGTAGAAAATAAATTCTACTATCTTTTATGATTTAAAAGGTTTTTCAACACTGTGATCGCTGGGACTCAGCTTAATAAAATAATCCACATCATCGAATCACCCTTGCACTACGGCCAAGGATATTCGTGTATTCATTAATGGTCATGATCATGCCAACAACTGTCCATCAATGCACTACAGGCCAATGAGGACTTTTACCACATTATTTGTAACATTACGGTCATGATTATACCGAATAATCCCTGGTCATAATCATACCAAGTCCATCTATGCACTACAGGCCACAGATGACTTTCAACATTTTATAAACATGAGGATGATGACAATGATATAAGAATTCAATAAAATAAGTTTAAGAAAGCATACCCCACCCATATTGGTGGCCTCTTCTTTGAGATCTTGGTATGGCAATTTGTCTTCCCTAGATTGAGTGACAGTTGATTAGCTGTTGAGGCACTCCATAACCCTCCTAACATTTCAGGTTCTGCCGGGCTTTATAGAGGGCATGCTTGATCATTGGATACCAGATAGACAGGTGTTCAGATTTGATACCCATGAGTTGACTCCTACATTGGAGGAGTATGAATGTCTTATAGACTTGACATTAGATCAGCCTTGCACTCGGATGACTGTAGGTGACATGAGCCGGTAGTTTATGACCTTGACAGGCTTGGCACAGAGTTTCCCTAGACGAGATTACCTTATGGTATGTGGTGTCCATGGACTTCTTGATTGACAAATTTGGGTTGTTGGAAAGCTATCTGCGATATTTCGGGGACTTCACCATTTCTGAGGGTGAGTGGCATGTCGCCCGTGTAGATATATTCTTGATGTGTATCGTGGCCTATCTGTACATGCCATTGTACATGGACCATCTAGATATCAGTGTGATTGTGGTAGTCCATGCTCTCAGGGAGGGTCATACCATCTTACCGATGATTTTGGCAAAGACCTTGAGGTTAGCCACATTTTTCCATACCCATTCAGTGGGGATTTTTAGAGGCAGTGCGTTCTTATTGTACGTGTGGTTTATGACACACTTGAGACCGATTGGCACCTTCAGACGTCATGGGTATTATTTTTCCCATGAGATAGCCATGTCCTATTCCTTTCAGCCGACTGAGTGTACATACGCAACATCCTGGTTAGCTTTCTTGTCAGGGATCGAGGATCCATTTGCTATTTTGCCATGTTTGGGGCTTAACTCTCCCTATAGCTTTATTACTCACTTATTTGGCATGGACTATCTTCCCCTGGCCGGTTTGAGGGGGTGACCACATATCATCCACTGGCTGTCATGGGACAATTTGATCAGTTTCAGGATATTCATCCCTTTGACGGGGCAATGGGTCAACGATTGTCATCTCGGCTTTTGTCAGTGGAGGATTTGATCTGGATTTATGACTGTTGGACTCGTTGAGAGAGGGCTGACTTTTTGACTAGTCATCCAGGTCGCTCTCCAGAGTATTCTTCATGGCTGGAGGCAGAGATTGCATCGGCTAGGGTTATTTCTTTAGAGCTGGGTATGGATTTTGATGATGGGGAGCCTATCGAGTACCCTGATTCTCCCATCGAGGATGAGCTATTTACTGGTTCGTCAGTAGCTCTGGTTGATTCCCCCAGTATTCCCACTACTGTGGCTCCACCTTCTGTAGAGTATTTAGAGTAGATGTTATATCTGATGACGTTTGAGACGGATCAGGCTAGGGCCTTGATGTTGACAACTTTTTCTGATAGAGATGCGACTTTTATTGAGAGGGATGATGCCCTGGCTAGCAGGGATACCGCTATTGTTGAGCGGGATGTGGCTCGATCGTCTAAGGATGCAGCTGTTATTGAGCGGGATGAGGCTCTAGCTACCTGAGATGCTGCCACTACAGATAGAGCTGCACTTAGATCTCATACTGCTGACATTGTTGCAGAGATGAGTACGTTCATTGATGAGCATGATAGCACTATGCAGATGGCCATAGATTTCCTAGAGCGCATGGACACCCTAAGGCAGGAGCTCATAGATTTACCTCCATCTACTGAGAGGGATGCCATATTGGACTTGATGGTTCGTTTATCCACGAGTTTGTAGATTAGCTTTGATTTTTCTGCATAGACTAGGTTAGCCATTTTTATCATGTACAGGACACATTGTATATATCAAACAAAATTATATGGCAAGAAAATATGTTTTGATTCACTTCCCTTTTAGATATGCCTTGTTACTTGCTTGAGGGTTTCCCAATTCTTTGGTGTCTTGGGACTTGTTTCTGAATATGGTTGTGGTTTGAAAAGAGGATTTTGGCTTTCCTCTCTGAGGGTGACCGCACCACAGGTCGTCGATTTTCTCCCATTGATGAGGGGAGACCAGGTAGTTCCATTTCTTATGGATTGGTGTTTCTCTTTGAGGATTCAACCGCAACATAGATGGTCGTCGATTTTTTTCCCATTTGTGAGAGGAGACCAAGTAGTTCCATCTCTGTGGTCTAAGCCAATGAGGTGTTGTTTGACCACACCACAGATGGTCGCTGACGTACTCCCGTGTATGGGGGAGATCATATAGTTCCATCTCTTATGGTTTGGTTTGAAAGGTTGAAGGAGGATCCCAACACCGTTGACAGGGTTTTGTGATTTTATAGGGGTGAGACCACATCGTAAATGGTTGCCTACATACTCCCATTGATGAGGGGAGATCAGGTTTGCGTAGTTCAAACCTAGCGTGAAAAGGTTCGAAAGGTTGACAAAGTTAAAAGGGTTGGGATTTTTTTTGTTATTGTGGTTAGACCGCGCCATAGGAGGTTGCCTACGTACTCCCGTGTATGGGGGGAGATCAGGTCTGCGTAGTTCCAACCTAGCGTGAAAAAGCTGAAAGTTGTATGCGGTGAAGGGTTTTTCTTTTTCGCAAAGGTTAGACCTCACCATAAATGGCTGCCTACGTACTCCCATGTCTGAGGGAGATCAGGTCTATGTAGTTCATCCCTTAGGAAGAACTAATGCGGTTATAAAGGTCTTGAAAACCTAAATTGACTAATGGATTGATGATCCAGAACTAGGATGCTGGTTTGCAGGTAACTTCAGACATAATACCTTTTTACGGTGTCTAAGTTGATGAGCTGGGGAAATTCTTTGCCATCCATTTCTTGTAATCTGAGGGCTCCTCCTGTCAATACCTCCTTGACAATGAAAGGGTCTTCCCAATTTGGGGTGAATTTTCCTTTAGATTGATCTTGGTTGTCAATGACCTTTTTCAAGACCATGTGATTTTCTTTAAACTGCCATAGCCAGACTTTTTGGTTATAGGATCGAGCGATCCTCTGTTGATATAATTGACCATGGAAAATGGTTGTGACCCTCCCTTTGATGAGTAGGTTTTTAACGTACAAATTGATCTCAATTAGCTTAGTATATTGTGAGTTTTTGGGTATATTCATGTTACTTGTGATGGGTCTTGTTTCATCTTGCAGGAGAATGACTTGGAGAGGTTAAAGAACAAAATTTGGAGAAAAATAACAAGTTGTTGTACTTTCTGTCTGTGCGGCACGGGGCGCGCTGAGCTGAAGATCTCTATTGCCTATCTGGCGTGGGCCGCGCTACTATATAAAGGAACCCGGCATAGGGCGCACCGGTCTGACGACTTAGATGCTGATTTTTTTTTCCTTATGCACAGAAGTTGGCTCAATTACGGATTGGTGTTTACCTTATCTAATAGGGTTTGGTTAGGAATATAAAAGGGAAGTTCTTTCTTAGTTTTAGGGATTCTTCTTACTGATAACAATTGGGGGCTACACACTTGGAGCTTTTAGATCTTGGATTGGAGACTTGGTGAGACAGATTTTGGAGGGAGAGATTGAAGATCATTGATATAGTTTTTCTTCTTCCTCCTAATTTAATTTCTGTACTTAAGATGTTTTCCAATAATTATTTGTTAGTTTCAATTATGATGATGAACTAAATTCTAAATTAGGAGTACAATGGAACCTTTTGTGATGCAATAATTAAAATTATATTTATTCTCACTTACTGATTCTATTGAGTTATTTATTATATTTTGTGCGCGATTAAATAATTGTTTGACCGATGATTAACCTAATGTCTTTGATTGAATTCAAAGAGGAAATCTTAGATTAGATTTGAATATAATAACACATGAACTTGTTGATTCTTGTGGATAACATAATAGTGTATGAGACGAAAGTACTTATATGCTATGTGTAACTTTGTTAGGAGTTTGTGCTTAATGAATCTATTTTAAGTGTCTTGCACGAAAGTAGAAAAATAACTGAAATATGTCTATTTATTAATCATTGAAAGATGCTAGTAAATTGATAAGCAATCCTAGTTATCAACTCATTGGATTAATTAAGTGGGAATAAGATAAAGCGATTATTGCAAATCAATTGGAGAAATTGTATTCCTATGTGTTAATCATTTGGTAATCAATATTTGTCAGTCTAATTACTTCTTAATTACTTTATCTTAATCAACTTTCACAAATCAATTGGAGTGACTGTTTAAGTGGGTTAAATTGGTAGAAGCTTGATAATTAGAAGAATTGTTAGTAACTTTTCTCTGTGGGTTCGATAACCTTTCCTATCACTTTATTACTTGATTGACCGTGTGCTCTTGCGCATATTTGTCATTATATAAATCGGACAACAAGTTTTTGGCGCCATTGCTGGGGGTTGGTTCTAAAATTTATTTTGTTAATAGTTTTTATTAGTTTAATTTATATAAACTGAATTTTCTTATTTTATTTTTTGTTTGCTTTTATAGGCTTCCGATTGTTCAAGTCTTTTCAAGCAGTGATCTGGGAATTGTGTGTGCACCAGGGTAATTGCAATGTTATATGCAAACACGATCCAAGGGTCCAGAGTTAGCTCCGTACGACAGTGAGATTGAACACACTTTTTGGAGGGAACTATACTTCAATCAAACTACCATGGACAATCAGATTGGTATGGCAGAATAAGGACACAAACCTCTTCGAGAATATGGCATGCCGAAAGTTACAGACATCCAGTCGAGCATAGCACGACCTGCTATTATAGCCAAAAGTTTTGAGATCAAATCAGGCATGATACATATGATCCAGAACTCGGTACAATTTGGCGGAGCACCAAACGATGACCCTAACGATCACATCATCAACTTCTTGGAGATTTGCGATACGTTCAGATTTAATGGAGTGTCGGAAGATGCAGTAAGACTAAGACTATTCCCGTTCACCTTGAAAGATAAAGCTAAGAGTTGGCTGCATTCATTGCCACCAGGGTCAATAATAACATGGAATGACTTGGCGCAAATTTCTCGCTAAGTTCTTTCCTCCAGCAAAAACGGCAAGAATGCGAGACAAAATCTTATCATTCAGGCAATTTGATTTCGAATCCTTATATGAGGCTTGGGAGAGATACAAGGATATGTTATGAAAATGTCCACATCATGGTCTACCACTGTGGTTGCAAGTACAAACCTTCTACAATATTCTTAACAGTCAAATAAGGACAAGTATCGATGCAGCCACAGGTGGAGCTTTGAACGCAAAATATTATGAAGATGGTTATCAGTTATTGGAAAACATGACGGCCAATAACTATCAGTGGCCTACTAGCAGAATAACTCAACCAAAAGTGGTAGGAGTATTTGAATTGGATGCCGTCATAGCTTTATCAGCTCAGGTAACAGCACAAATTTCAGCGTTAACAAAGAAAATTGATGCTCTGGGTGCAGAATGGTCCGAAAATAGAAGTAGTATGCGAATTATGTGTAGGGGCTCATCCACCGGAGCAATGCTATTAATATAGAGTCTGTACAGTTTATTGGAAATTCAAGCAGGCAATTATGTGGGGTGAACTCAAATAGTTACAATCCGGGATGGAGAAATCATCCAAATTTTTTGTGGAGTAATAATCAAACTCAGCATCAGGCTCAACCACAAGTTCCACGACAATCAACACCACCGTGATTTCAACCAAAGCAACAACAATAACTTCCACAGCAAGAAAGGAGACAGAAACTTGAGGAATTATTGGTAAAGTACATCAAGGATAACGAGGCACGGAAGAACACGCATGATGTGACTTCACAAAATATAGAGAACCAGATTGGGCAATTAGCTACAGCTATGAATACTCGCCCTCAAGGATTATTTCCAAGCGACGCAGAAGCAAATCTGAGAGATGGAAAAGAACACTGTAAGGCAATTACTTTGAGAAGTGGGAAAGATCTAGAGGATTCAGCTAAACACAGTGCAACTAAGTAGCGGCTTAACGATGAAATCATCAGTGAGCAGGCAGTACAAGAGACAGAGGCTTCGGATAAAGCAGCCGAAGAGAATTAGTTGGTTGAGAAAGAGGCAGTTAATAAACCCAAATCCTATGTACCACTAGTTCCATACCAAAGTAGACTACACAAGGCTAAGGAGGCCAAATAGTTTTCAAAATTTTTAGAGGTATTCAAGAAATTACAAATTAATATTCCCTTTGTTGAAGCGATAGAACAAATGCCAAGTTACGCAAAGTTCATGAATGAGATACTATCAAAGAAAAGAAGGTTGAAAGATTTTGAAACGGTTGCACTCATAGAGGAGTGCAGTGCAATTCTACAGAAAAAGTTACCACCAAAGCTCAAGGATCCAGGCAGCTTCACCATACCTTGTACCATTGGAACTAAGTTTTCGGCAAAGCACTGTACGACTTGGGGACCAGTATTAATTTAATGCCATTATCCATCTACTCTTAGTTAGGTCTACTAGAAGTGAAGCCGACCAATGTAACTCTCCAGCTAGCAGACCGGTCTTTAACACACCCACGGGGGATAGTAGAGGACACATTGGTTAAAGTTGAGAAATTCATCTTTTCCGCTGACTTTATAGTACTTGACTTCGAGGAGGACAAGGAAATCCCACTTATACTTGGGCGTCCATTTTTAGCTACAGGAAGAACATTGATTGATGTGCAAAAAGGGGAACTCACGATGAGGGTACAGGATCAAGAAGTGACCTTTAATGTGTTCAAACCAATGCAGTTTCCAAAAGAGGCTGAAGAATGTTTTAAAGTCGACAGGGTTGAATCTGTATTAAAGGAATTTTTAGAATTCGATGTACAAGGTGATCCACTTGAGACGACGTTAACACATCCACGTGCAGCAGATTTCCCATCTTTGCTAGAATGCTTAAACCTATTGAACGCATCGCAACCATTTATGCCATATGGAAAGCGATTCGAAGAATTGGGTAGATCTATGAAATCAAATTCACGACTAAAGATATCCATTGAGGAACCTCCAACATTAGAATTGAAGTAACTACCGAGTCACCTCAAGTATGCCTATTTAGGGGAATCGTCGACTCTACTAGTTATCATCTCAACTTTACTCATGGTAGACCAAGAGGAGAAATTATTGAGAGTGCTTTGAGAGTTTAAAACTGTGATTGGGTGGACAATAGTTGACATAAAGGGAATCAGTCCCTTATTATGCATGCACAAAGTTTTGTTGGAGGAAGAAGCTAAACCAATCATGGAACAATAGCGCAGATTGAATCCAATTATGAAGGAGGTAGTCAAAAAGGAAATCATTAAATGGTTAGACGCTGGAATTATCTATCCTATATCAGGCAATTCATGGGTTAGCGCTGTGCAATGTATCCCCAAGAAAAGAGGAATAACAGTCGTGGCAAATGAGAACAATGAACTGATTCCAATAAGGACAGTGACTAGATGGCAGGTGTGCATGGACTTTAGAAAATTAAACAAAGCAACTCGTAAAGACCACTTCCCTTTACCATTCATCAATCAAATGCTTGACAGATTGGCCGGGCATCAGTTCTACTGCTTATTAGATGGATATTCCGGCTATAATTAAATTGTCATAGCACTAGAAGATCAAGAGAAGACTACTTTCACATGCCCTTATGGAACGTTCACATTTCGAAGGATGTCATTCGGGTTATGCAATGCACCAGCAACGTTCCAACGCTGCATGATGGGTATATTCTCCAACATGGTGGAGAAAAACGTAGAGGTATTCATGGACGATTTTTCGGTATTCGGGGACACCTTTGATCTATGCCTGACCAATCTAATGTTAGTACTTCAAAGGTACGTGGACACTAATCTGATCCTTAACTGGGAAAAATGCCATTTCATGGTACAAGAAGGTATCATATTAGGCCATCGGGTTTCAGCTGAAGGATTAGAAGTTGATCGAGCAAAAATTGAGACAATTGAGCATTTACCTCCTCCAACTTCTGTAAAAGGGATTCGCAGTTTCTTAGGCCATACAGGGTTCTCCCGACGCTTTATCAAGGACTTCTCCAAAATTACTAAATCCTTGTGTGCCTTACTTGAGAAAGATGTGCCATACAAATTTGACTCTAACTATCTCAAGTCATTCTAGTTGTTGAAACAGAAACTGGTCACTGCACTGGTTATTGCTGCACCAGACTGGACTCTCCCCTTTGAATTAATGTGTGACGCTAGCGACTACGTTGTGGGAGCATTTTTGGGCCAACGAAAGGACAAGGTATTCCATACAATTTACTATGCAAGCAAAACGTTGAATGACGCACAAGTAAATTACACAACAACAGAAAAAGAACTTCTTGCAGTAGTATTCACATTTAACAAGTTCCGAGCTTATTTGATTGGTACAAAAGTCGTTGTATTTATAGATCACTCGGTCATTAAATACCTCATCTCTAAAAAGGACTCCAAACCACGACTAATTCGATGGGTCCTACTCCTACAAGAATTTGATTTAGAGATTCGAGATAGAAAGGGGATTGAAAACCAAATTGTCGATCACTTGTCACGATTGGAGAACGAGCAACAACTGAGAATTGAGCAGAACACAATCAACAAGTCTTTTTCGGATGAACAATTATTCTCAATGACTGCAGAAACCCCTTGGTACGCAGATCATATGAATTATATTGTAAGCAGGGTGGTACCCTATGGCCTTAGTTTTCAGCAAAAGAAGGGATTCTTGTTTGAGGTGAAACACTACATGTGGGATGAACCCTTCCTATTCAAACGATGCTCAGATCAAATGATACGACGATGCGTGGCTGAAACAAAAATCGAAGGAATTCTACAATATTGCCACTCGTCCTTGTATGGTGGACATTATGGCGGAGATAAGACAGCCACAAAGGTACTCCAATCAGGCTTCTTTTGGTTAATGTTGTTCAAGGATTCTGATGCCTTTGTCAAAAGATTCGACAGATGCCAAAAAGTGGGGAATATAACAAGTCGCCATGAGATGCCACTGAATACAATGTTGGAAGTTGAATTATTTAACCTTTGGGGTATCGACTTCATGGGGCCACTTCTGTCGTCCTTCAATAACAAATATATTACGTTTCCAAGTGGGTTGAGGCAGTATCTTTACCAACCAACGATGCCAATGTGGTTCTAAACTTCCTTCGAAAAAATATTTTTACACGATTTGGGACTCCAAGAGCCATCATCAGCGACGAAGGTACACACTTTTGCAATAAATATTTTTCGGCTATGTTGGCTAAGTATGGAGTCAGTCATAAAGTTTCCATGACTTACCACCCTCAAACGAATGGGCAAGCGGAAGTATCCAATCGGGAAGTGAAGACGATTCTAGTGAAAATTGTTAATCTAACACGGAAGGATTAGGCGAGCAAACTAGATGAAGCATTATGGGCATATCGCACATCATACAAAACCCCAATAGGTATGTCTCCATATTGACTGGTGTTCGGTAAACTTGTCACTTATCGGTCGAATTGGAGCATAAGGCGTATTGGGAAATTAAGAAGTTAAATCTAGATCTTGACGCGGCCGGTGAAAAAAGACTTCTTCAACTAAACGAACTGGACGAATTCCAAATGCAAACATATGAGAATGTCAAGCTTTACAAAGAACATGCCAAAAGATGGCATGATAAATGCATTGTCCAACGATCATTTGAGGCTGGTCAATCAATTTTACTCTTTAATTCATGACTTAAATTATTTTCGGGTAAGCTAAAGTCAAGGTGGTCTGGACCATTCACAATCACCAAGGGCTTCCCGTATGGAGCAATTGAAGTTCAGGACCCCAATAGCCTTCAAGCATTCAATGTTAATGGCCAGAGACTAAAGCACTATTGGGGCGGAGGAATAGATCGACAAAACCTCTCAATTACTCTTCAGGAGCAAGTCTGAGGACCAAAGCGACAAAGTCAGGCTGACGACGTTAAACCAAGTACTTCTTGGGAGGCAACCGAAGTTTTAAACCCTTATCTTTTTCCTTTTATCTTTAATTATTATTTACTACTAGAGCCTAGGTAGTCATTTTTTAATAAATTGTATGGTTAATGAGTAAGAGGTCATTATACTGTAGGTCTTAAGGCAAGAACAAGGAAACGTAGGCACAGTAGTAGATCAGCGCGGGGCACACCACCCTATCCTCAGTTACTGTCCATATAGTGCGGGGGGTGCCAAGACTTAAAGGAACTCGGCGCGGGGCGCGCTGCCATTATGTAAGGTTCAGTGGCGCGGGGCGCGCCGTTCGGCCAACTCAAATTTAAAACAAGGGTTTACATCTTTACCTTGTCCATTCTCACCAAACTTCATACTGTCCTCCCCGAATCCACTCATAAATTGACTTCTTTAACTCACTCACACCCTCTATATCGCACAATTCCAAACCTCTTACACTCCACATCCCGTTCAACTTCTATTTCCCGAATCTATTCCAAACTCGTATTGCTAAGGTATGTCCAATCCACTTTTATCTCAGCAAATTTCACATCCACTAGCACCTATTGTTCTCAAAGGTTGGGCATCAAGCTACAACTACGAATAAATTCAGTGTGTGGAGGTCGATTCGTATACATGAGGTAATTTAATTGAAATGTTGTGCAATCACGTTTTATACTTTGGTATTCTCTATTTTACATCATGTTATTTGGGATTTCTAGGGATACTGCTGCCCGAGGATTGCATTGGAGTGTTCTTTGGGATAATTGCTAGTCATAAGGAGTAAATTGGGGGGGGGGGGAATCTCAGTGACGCCCACCAACTGCTTGATAAATTGTCTGAACGAAACTCTAACTCTCTATAGTCATAACACACCATGTCTTCTCACAAGTGGCAACGAGCCTCCATTTCAAGTGCTCGGGCACAATTCGATGGCTCTAAATTTGTGAGTGAAGCAGCAGAGACAAGATTCAAAATCATAATCGATAAAAAAGACTCGTGTTGGAAAGGGGGTTGAAGTCAGATGCCAATCTGGATGGAGATATGGCCCTTATGATCGTGGAGCGCAATTGGTTGCAACTGGTTGAGCAGCCGCAGCCTGCTGTGATCAATGTCGTCAATGAATTTTATGCCAATGCTATTGAGCATGTTGGTTATTTGGTCATGGTGTGGGGTAGGCCGGTTTCCTTTCACGCCACTGCAATCAATTAATATTTTAGGTTGGAAACACCTTCTGATGCACGATACGAGGATCGGTTGCTGGACTTAAACGAGCTTATTGTCTGATTGTGCAAGCTAGGAATGCAGTGGGTCACACGAGTAGGCACAGATGAGAAGATTAGCTTTCCCTATTTTACCTTAAGTCGCTATGGCAAGGCTTGGTACGCATTCATATGTGCCCGATTGATGCCCACACGTCATTAGAATGATGTGACTAAGGAGAGGGCTAGGCTGTTATATGACATTGTCCACCACCACTTTCAGGCGAATAATGAGATTTTGTTTTATAAATTAGATGTGGGTATGTGCATTCAGGAGTATATAGAACGATTGCTATGGGGTAGTACCACGGGTGGCCTTTTCCATGGATTTCTTATCACTGATCTGTGCCGCAAAGCTAGAGTGCAATGGCATTCATCCGAACAAATTCAGCAGCCAATGACACTCATCGATCATGCAACCATTGACAAATATAGAGCATGGGAAAGGGCACAATCACACCCGAGAGGAGAAGGGTACATCATGATACGACCCCCATCACCGCCAGTCGCTGATGATCCAATGGAAGAAAGAATTGGGCCTGTTACATCTTCGTGATTTTTGAGATAACAACTCTTGTGGCTGGCTCAATGCCAAGATACGATGCATCAGTATAATGTTGGTGCTTTCACTGCTCTCGCGAATGCTTTTTCTCGGTGTAATCCAAATTCTGATCTAGTTTATATGCATGTTCCTCCTATCCTTCCAGCGTACCCTCCTTTAGATGAAGATGGTCCAACTAACGAGCTTTGACTCGTCCCTCAGGGAAGTCCTCGAGCTTATCTTCTATTTTTATTGATGTAATGAGGACATTACTTGTGTTAATTTTGGGGGGTTTTGATCGGTTAGTTTTTGATTTAGTTGATTGATTTCTGCTAGTTTTTTTTGATAGGTTCATAATTACTTTGTTCATTCATTGGTGTATATATATATATATGTATTCATTTAAGATTTGTGTTAATAGATGCATGCATATAGCATTTTCCATTAAGATTGAGTATTCATGATTTGGTACTTTAGATATCGGCCTATGATGATATTGGGTTACCCTTTTTTGTGCATTAAACTGGTTATCATGTGTTGATTAATTGTGGACATAGTAACTTTCATAATATACTCTTGGTCGTTTTCTGATTTCAAGCACACTAACTGAATATCAGTAGCAATTAGGAAATTTATACGGAACAAATCATGGACACTCACTTGAGCACCATTTTTGATGAAGCATTGGCTTTTACATAAGTTTGGGGGAAAATATAAAAAAAAGGAAAAAAATGAAAGAAAAGAAAAGAAAAAGTAGCACAATAATTGCAGATGAAAAGAAAACACTAACTTAGTTCTACTTCATGGCCTTTGTTACTCGGATAAGTAAACCCTATGGGATGTCTCTACACCTAGTGCCCTAAAGCCTTCGAGTTTGGGAGTCATTGGCTGAAAGTCCAATACACGGGTAACATTGAAAATCCTAAGGGGGTGGACATTGCACGAGTCGGATATGGCAAATAATTGGTGGGAAGGAGCATTAAAATGCACCCGCTGTGAATAACATGATTTCCCCTATATTTTTGTGTATGCCAGGTTTGGTTGATAATTGGTGAAAAGGGTGATTGCGTTAGTTTGATCCCATAGATGAATTTGAAGCTGCTGATATGATGTTGGGCACACACACACATGAAAATTGGCTAAGGTTGTGTTAGAAAGTTGATGGTGTGCACAGTTATGAATATATATGATGTCAAAATGGATGCAAGTTATTAGGTTATCGCTGAGGTGTATGTGTTATCTTGTTGCCAGGGTTGTTGCTCAATTTGTGCATTCATTTGTGTCTATTGTGTTTATCATAGTTGTGTTTGCTTAAAGACAAGCAATGTTTCAAGTTTGGGAGAATTTGATGAGTAGGTTTTTAACCTACAGATTGATCTCAATTAGCTTGGTATATTGTGAGTTTTTGGGTATATTCATGTTACTTGTGATGGGTCTTGTTTCATCTTGCAGGAGAATGGCTTGGAGAGGTTAAAGAACAAAATCTGGAGAAAAATAACAAGTTATTGTACTTTCTGTTTGTGCGGCGCAGGGCGCGCCATTAATGACCTACACACAGTGCGGGGCATGCTGAGCTGAGGATCTCTACTGCCTATCTGGCGCGGGCCACGCTACTATATAAAGGAACCTGGCGTGGGGTGCACCGGTTTGACGACTTAGATGCTGATTTTGTTTCCTTATGTACAGAAGTTGACTCAATTAAGGATTGGTGTTTCCCTTATGTAATAGGGTTTGGTTAGGAATATAAAAGGGAAGTTCTTTCTTAGTTTTAGGGATTCTTCTGACTAATAACAATTGGGGGCTATACACTTGGAGCTTTCAGATCTTGGATTGGAGACTTGGTGAGACAGATTTTGGAGGGCGAGATTGAAGATCATCGATAGAGTTTATCTTCTTCCTCTTAATTTAATTTATGTTCTTAAGATGTTTTGAAATAATTATTTGTTATTTTCAATTACGATGATGAAGTAAATTCTAAATTAGGAGTACAATGGAACCTTTTGTGATGCAATAATTAAAATTATATTTATTCTCACTTATTGATTCTACTGAGTTATTTATTATATTTTTCCTTCATCTATCAGAGATAATTGGTGGTACCGATCTTGTAATCGTTGGTCTTCCTCCATTTGAGCATATATCAACACTCTTAGGGGTTCCATTTCTACTTTTATAGGGAACACTGCTTCCATGCCATAGGTTAATGAGTAGGGGCTTGACCCAGTGGAAGTGCGCATTGACGTTTTGTAGGCTAATAGAGTCAGAGGCAACAAGTCAGGTCATCCTTTGTGATTGGCGGACATCTTTTGCATGATCTTTTTGATGTTCTTATTAGCCGCCTCAACAGCACCATTCATCATTGGTCGATAGATAACGGAGTTGAGATGCTTGATGTGGAATTTGTTGCATAATTCCTCCATCATTTAGTTGTTGAGGTTTTTGGCATTGTCTAATACAATCACCTCCGGTTGTCCATATCGACAAATGACATTGTTTCTGATGAAACCAATGATCACCTCTTTGGTAACTTTGGGAAAAGAGGTCGCTTCTACCCAGTTGGTGAAGTAGTCGATCATGGTGAAGATAAACCGATGGCCATTATTGGCTTTGGGTTTGATTGGCCCGATCACGTCCGTTCCCCACATTGAAAATTGCTATGGTGAACTCATATTATGGAGTTCCCTTGGAGGGGCATGGATAACATTTTTATAAATTTGGCATTGATAACATCTCCTGACATGATCATCACAGTCAGCTTTAAGAGAGATCCAATAATGCCATGTTCTTAAGATCTTGTTGACAAGTAGAGAACCGCTTATGTGTGGGCCACATACTCCACCATGGATTTCATCTATGAGTCTTTGAGCTTGGACTTTATCTAGGCATCTTAGAAGGCCTAGTCATGAATCCCTTTTGTAGAGTGCGTCTCCGCTCAGATAGAATTTCATGGCCATTTTATGGATCCACTTTCTTTCAGCTTGACTTGCCCCAGTGGGCGTAGATGCATCTCACAGATATTCCTTAATAGAATGGTTCTAAGGATGTTGGATGGGAGGCAGTTCACTCGATACTTCTCTGATATAATTCCCATAGGCCTCCTTTTGTCTGGTAAATTTGATGTTTAGAATGCCTCCCCTTTCAGATATGTTGATCAAGGAGGCCAAAGTTGCTAACACATCCGCAAAGTCATTTCTATTCCGAGGAATGTGGAGGAAGGATATTTCTTCAAACTCCGAAGCTATCTGGATAACTTGCCGATGGTAAGGCAGCAAATGCAATTCTTTGGTGTGGTAGATCCTTGTGGTTTATTTGATTACCAACTTGGAATCTCGAAAGACAGTTAACCATTTGACACCCATGGATTGGGCTAGTTTCAACCCATTTATACAGCCTTCATACTTAGCTGTGTTATTGGTGCTGACAAACTACAACTTGATAGCAACGAGATACTATTCTCCCAAATTAGACACCAGAACTGCTCCTGCTTCGACACCTTCCATGTTTACAGCTCCATCAAAATACATTTTCCATGATCGGACTGTATTCTTCTAATGGTGTTGCTGAATTGTCATTACCCCTTCATCGGAGAAATATGTTTCCAAGGGTTTGAAATCCCTTGATGGTGTTGCAGCCAGTTAATCCGCAATTCCTTGACATTTGATAGACTTTTGGGTCATGTAGATGATGTAGAATTGCTGGAGGATCAACTGCCATTTGGACAGTCGACAATTAAACATGGGTTTGCTAAACAAATACTTCAGAGGATCCATGCGGGATATGAGATGGGTTATGTGACCATGGAGATAATGTTGTAATCTTTTGGAAGCCCATGCTAATGCACATCAAGTCTTTTCAATCAAGGTGTACTTGTGCTCGTTGCTGCTGAATCTCTTGCTGAGGTAATAGATAGATCTTTCTTTGCCTCTATCGTCTTTTTGTCCCAACATGCAGCCCATGGCATTGTCATTGATTGGTAGGTACATAAATAGGGGAATGTCATCCCTGGGAGGTACCAAGACAGGAGCTTTGACCAATTGCTCTTTGATTGAAAGGAAGGCTTTTTGACACTCTTCGTTCCATTTCTTGGAGGAGTTCTTCCTTAATAACTTGAAGATGCGCTCACAGGTTACTGTGAGTTGGGAGATGAAGCTACTGATGAAATTGATTCTTCCCAAAAATCCCCGTATTTCCCTCTTTGTTTGGTGCACTGGCATCTCAGGGATGGCTTAAATTTTGGCAGGATCCAATTCAATGCCTTTGTGGCTCACTAGAAATCCCAGCAATTTACGTGACTTGACGCCATAGGCGCACTTGGCCGAATTTAGCTTCAAGTTATACTTGCGCAACTGGTTGAAAAGCTTTATAAGATGGTCTATATGGTCTTCTTCCATTCGAGATTTGATAATGATGTCATCCACATAGACTTCTATTTCTTTGTGCATTAAATCATTGAAAAGAGCCATTATGACTCGCTGATAGGTAGCGCCGACATTGATGATGCCGAATGACAACCGTCTGTAGCAAAAGGTTCCCCAGGGAGTGATGAATGTTGTCTTCTTCGGATCCTCTTCAACAACCATGATCTGATGGTACCCAGGAAAGCAGTCAACAAAAGAGTACATGTCATACTGAGCCGTATTATCAATGAGTATGTGGATAAATGGCACTAGGAAGTTGTCTTTGAGATAAGCTTTGTTCAAATCCATGTAATCCACGTATACTCGCACCTTTCCTCTGGGTTTTGGTACGGGAACTATGTTGAATAGCCACTCAGGGTATGTTGATACCATGATGATGCCAGGTTTGAATTGTTTCACAATTTCTTCCTTGACTTTCATACTTTACTAAGGTTTTAATCGTCTGAGCTTCTGTTTGACTGGTTTAAATCCCTCTTTAATGGGCAGGCGATGAATGACGATATCATTTGACAAACCGATCATTTCTTCATGAGACCATGCAAACACATCCTGGAACTGGGTCAATAAAGCAACCATGTCATTCCTTTGACTTGGGGTAAGGTCCATGCCTATCTGGATTTGTTTGGGGTTTTTTGAGGTTCCGAGGTTTACGGAGGTGGTTTGATCAAGGTTTCGTTTGGGTTTATCTTTGACCCATTCTTTGATCTCCTCAGGCACCTCGTAGTCCTCTTTCTCAATCTCCATCAAGTCGGAGTCCAACTTTACATCAAAGTTATAGTCATTGTGAAGAATTGGCATTCCATTAGCAAGTTTAGACAAACCTAACTCTGGAGTCCACGGAGACAGGAATTTTCCTTTGAGGCTGAATAGAATCTGCATCTGTAGGTTTAGGTAATAGAATTGAAGATGAAGGAACCAGTGTATGCTTATGCGGGTTCCTGTTACTTGATCCAGAGGAATAGCCTAATTTGACTTTCCCTGTCTGGTTGGGAATTTGAATTAGGCTTTTGATTCCTTTCTGATTCTTTCCTAACCCTTGTCCTGGTTGGAAATCCAAGGATATCATCACTTGACTGGCCGAAATTACCTCGACGAAAACTCTGGGTTTCAAAGCTGGAGCCCCAATAGGTTGATAGTGAGTGTTGCTCACATCAAGTGCTTAGAAGTTGACAGGCTCAACTCCTTCATTGAAATTGATTAGAGGCATATCACTTTGGACAAGATACTCTAGTTCAGCATTGACAGTGACCAAATTACTGTTTATGATATACTTGAGCTGTTAATGAAGAGTGGATGGAACGGCTCCCGCCATATGGATCCAATGTCTTCACAATAGTAAATTATATCCTGTAGTGATTTTGAGCACTTAAAAGGATATTTAGAAGATATGTGGACCGATTTCCACTGGCAATTCAACCTCTCCTACAGTATCTCATCGAGACCCATCGAAGGCTCTGATGACTGTGTGGCTACTTCAGATCCGGTTGGGATTTATCTTCATTCTTTCCAATATGGCATAGGGGTAGAAGTTTAGGGATGATCCTCCATCTATTAGAACCTCCGACCACATATCAGGAAGACATCACTGCTATGTGCAGTGGCTTGCAATGACCCGTCCCTTCGGGGGCTATGTCATCATCAGTGAAAGATATCACATTGCTGTTAAAAATATGATCTACCACATGATGAAACTTTTCAACATACTTCGTCTTTGGCAGGTGGGCTTCTTCCAATATCTTCATTAAGACCTTCCAGTGAATCTTGAAGAGTTGTAACTTTAGAAGCAAACCTCTTGGGCATAGCCCGAAGTAACTTACGGTTGATCTCACTTTGCGGAATTAATTTATCAAGAAGCTTCATGGAATTCATTAGTACTAGAAACCTTGCTTGTGCCTCGTTGATAGTTTCATCTTTCTCAAGCTTGAACATTTCGTAATCATGCATAAGCATACTAAGCTTGACTTCTCTTACTTTCGATGTACCTTCATGGCTTACTTTTAAAGTATCCCAAATCTCCTTAGCCGTGTTGCATGAGGAAACTTTGTCACTTTCAGATTGCACCAATCCACTAAGAAGTGTGTTCATTGCTTTTGAATCATAGGAGACCATGTGAGTTTCGGTTGAGTCCACTTCCATTAAGGTCTTTGGAGTACTATCTTTTTTTCTTGGAATAACATGACCATTCTCTACGACCCACCATTCCCAAGGGTCTCTTTTAAGAAATATCGTCATTCAAAACTTCCAAAAGTTATAATTTTCAGCTCCATGAACTAGTGGAGGCCTAACAGTTGATTGACCTTCTTGAATGATGTTCCCAAGTTGTGCCATGCTAGAATCTTTCCCTACAAGTCACCTTTAAGACCAAAATAAGTAGAGTCAAGCTTTGATACCAAATGAAATTAAAGTAGGCACACTTAGAAGGGGGGTTGAATAAGTGTGAGAATAAACGATGTCAAACTTTTGATCAAATAAAGATTCCTTTGGATATTCAATTCAGGAGGCCGAATTCTATATCCTTATAAATTAAAATGTTAAGACAAGATGTTGAGTTGATGTAAAACTTTCCAAAATTCTTAATTTAGAAACTTTAGCCTTTTCAGAATGTGATTATGTGAAAATAATTTGCTAAATTAGTTTTGTAAGTTTATAGATATTGAATGTAGCCTGTTGGATAGTTAGCCGAATGATGAGATAATTTAGCACAATAAGCAATCACATGAACACACAGAATTTTTACGTGGTTCAGCCCCTATCCTCTATTCTAGTAGCCGAATCCACGTCCAATACCAACTAGTATTGGAGACTCTCTTTATTAATTAACTTTGTTTACAATTAAAACCCTTTACAAGACAAGTTTCACAAACTTTAAGTACTTATACTCCCTGAGCACCTTTGCTCCCTAGCACCTTTGCTCCCCGTCCGCCTATGCACCCTTAAACACCTATGCTTCCTTGAACTTGCTTGCAAAACCCCTAATCTAACCCGAATTAGAAACCTTAGACTAACAACTTAGTCTACCACATGTTTAGAGAATTGATCAAATATATGACAACAAAATAAACTATGATCAAAGCAATAATTATATCAACAATTCAAGGCTCAACTAATATGCAATGATCAATGATGAAAGGATATTACCCTTAACATTTCAAGAACAAAAGCTGAAAATAGTCAGAAATTCTTTTGCACAATCAGCTATGATTTCTTCATAATATATCTTGATTGTTTATAGAATGTATGAAGAAAACTAGTTTGAAAATCAATATTATAAAGTAGTAATTTCTATTTGTATGTAATATAGATTTTCTATAGTTCGGGTGTTTTATATTTAACAATTCCAACCCCTTTTATAGATGAATTCATGAATTGCTAGTTGCCCATTTTCAAAGAAATTAGTTATGATATTCTAGCCGTTGGCCAATTAGAAACGTTGGAGCTAGAGAGAATATAGATAAATCAATTTTACTAGATTGATGATATGTAGACCATAACTTGATTTATTCATATGAAGAGATCAACAACTGTTACCCAACGGACATGTGCATTGATTTAATTTAACATGCTAAAATTATGTAAAATTGATTATGCTTGATTGAGATCATTATAAATTGATTTTTCATTCAATAATTATTTTTCCAACGGACAAGACCACTGATTGGGCTAAAGCATATTAAGTATATATGTGATTCACATCATGATGTTTAAAAGACTTTCATTGATTAAGGAATAACTTTCCAATTTAACTTAATATAGTTACTGACTTCCAGCATATCAAATATCTTATCAAGCAAAAATCTTGTTTATACTTAATCAACACATTTAGTCCAAGATACTTCTTTCCACAAAAAAAGAAGCGAGACATAATGCTTACTTTAAAAACAATTATGTCAACTGTTTGTCAGCTTTTATTAATTTGTTCCATAATTAATTACTTTCATGATTGTGACAAACCCAATAATAAAAAAAATATCCCAAAATTTATATATTTCTTCCATGATTATGGAAAACCCCATATCCTAATATTTATGAAAACAATCTTGGTTATAGATATGAAAGATAATGATCATTTTAAAACTCATTTACTAACCAACTCCATCAATTATGGGAAGTATGAATATTTAAAAAATATTTCCATATTTATTTTGAAATCCCAATTTATTTAGATTTGCCCTCACTAATTAGCTTTTCAAAAATTGCTCCAATTATTGATCCATGATAATTGATTCTGAAGATATGAAAATTTGATTTGCTAAATCAATTTTAAGGAAAGTTCAATCAATTCATGAATAACTCAATCCCAAGATATATGGTATAGATTTATCAAAATCTATTTTAAATTAATTCTTTTAATTATGGGAATGTTTCAAAATTAGCTTTTCAAAAATTACTCGAATTATTGATTCATGATAATTGATTCTGAAGATATGAAAATTTGATTTGCTTAATCAATTTTAAGGAAAGTTCAATCAATTAATAAATCATGGAAAACATAATGAATAACTCAATCCCAAAATATGTGGTATAGATTTATTAAATCCTTTAATTATGGGAAGGCTTCAAAATTAGCTTTTCAAAAAGTACTCCAATTAATATTTGATCCTTATTAATTTTGAAAGCTTAATTAAATATTTTCATAATTAATTACTCATTTTAATTTATTCTACAATTAATTAATGATGCAATGCAACACAAATCCTAGAGTCTTGATTGAGAAATAATTAAATCTAGGATCTTATATTTATTTCCTAACGACTCAAGCAATTCTTCAAGCCTTCATGTCTTCAATCCTTTAATAAATCAAAGCTTCAAGAATTTTTTTAGTATCCTGTAAATGCATGAGTAAACATTTTAGTACAATAGGAAAGTCATCATCAAAACCTAATGTTGGAATATGACCAAGTCAACATTCTCCCCCTTTTTGATGATGACAATATAATAATTATGGCTCCCCTTAAAACTATGCATATATTAAAATATTCTTGACAAGATAGAATAAGAATATATAGTTAGACAAGAGATATTCAATATGAACTCATCTTGTACCTCAATCTGTTTCAACATGATTAGACAAAACATATCATAATTTCTCTCCCCCTTTGTCATCAATCAAAAAGAATAACATATGATTTTTCTTCCCATTTGTCATTAATCAAAAAGAAAGGAAGAACATTGAAAAATGATGTATATCTATAGAAAGAATCATGGTTGCTTTTAAGGACTAACAATGGTTAGCAAATATGAGTCTAAGAATCTTTTCTGTTAACCCAAGTGATTAAAAGATTTAAATATTTTCTTCGTAAAATAAGCTAACCACATAGATTCAAGTAAGCAATCATACCTTCATATTTAGTTACCTCTACGTTAATACCTTTATCATATGATGTGAATTTAATCGACGTACTCATTTGTGTAGCCTTTGATTTAGATTTCTCAAATTCAAACCTTTTGAGCAACTCTTTCATGTATTTGGTTTGATGTATATATATGTCATCCTTTGTTTTCTTTATTTTGAGTCCCAAACAAAAATAGTTAAGTTCTCTCATTAAGCTCATGTCGAACTCCTTCTGCATACACTTAGAAAATAACTCACAAAGAAACTCATTAGTAGCACAAAATATTATATCGTCTACATATATTTGCATAATGATAGTATCTTTATTTTCATGCTTAAATAATGCAGAATTGATTTTACATCGAGTGAATCCATTTGAGATGAGATACTTACTTAATCTCCTGTAACAAGCCCTTAGAACTTGTTTGAGCTTGTTTAAGTTTGTAATCATGATTTGGGTAGTTCTCATATTCATATTTGGGAGTAATATCTTTAATAATATTCTCAGATGGATGACTTTTCAGATACTTTGTTGCTTTCGGCATTTTAACTTTCTTTTCTAAGAATACGGTTTGCTGGATAGACAATTAGACGATGATATATTCTGTTTTTCGAATCCAGTTTGCTGTTTCTTCTTACTAAAGAATTCAGTTTGCTCCTTTGGCTTACTCAATCTGTTTATTTTGAGAAGGACATTTGGCTTTGAGATATACCTATAAAAATAATTCATAATTTTGGTACCTATATCTTTTTGGGTCCTTTTGGGTTAGTCACATTCAAATCACTTTTCTTAATCCACACACTTTTAACTTTCATATTCCTTTTATTTGATGAACAATCTAAATGTCCCTTTAAGCCACATTTTTTACAAATAGTGAAAGGAGAGCAATAATTTAATTTTAAATGTGATTTAAAATTTAAAATTTTTGAATCACTCTTTTTATGTGTTGGATTATAGCTAATTTGTAAGACCCCAACTTTTATAAATAAAGATGAATTTTTCTATAAATATTATTTTTGAATATTATGGAGTAAATTTGATATAATGTTATAGTTGTAGGTAATATTTATAAATTTTGCAAAGTACGCAGGTTGTTATATAATATTCGATTGATCGGGGAATATTCGTATTAACAGGGAATATTCGTACAACGGCACAATCATTGGTGGATCCCGCAACGGAATTATTGTCGGATTGAGAAAACGACAAAAATATTTTATTAAAAATAACGGCGGAAGTTTTACCATTGATACTGTTAAACTACTCGGTAGTAAAAGTGTGACAACCCCAAAATAGGTCCATTCCATCCAATCTATTCTGAGTCGCCAAATACATGGTACAGAAAACAACTACAACTTTATTACAACAATTGTCATGCAAAATACAATAACACATATGTTGTAAGTTTGGATACAAATATATACCAAATGTGGCTTATGTTCCAACCGTGGACATCACCTCACAATGACACCTTACATAAAGGTATAGTCAAAAACTGTTTTAGAAATTAGAATATTTGGGAAGTGCTCAAAGAAACCTTCGTACATGGGAGGCCATGCGTCTAGGTTATGATAGATATCATATGACCACAAAATTATCCTTGGTTGACCCAATAGACCCCAAAGAAAAATGAGAAGATTACTATCATATTCTTCCCAATGGTGAGTCTTCTCTTGACATATCATTATCTCTACTGTCTCTAATTGAGAATTATACTTCAAACAAACACCAAGATTATATAGGTAGTGCTCGTATATATACTCAGCAAGTGGATGAGCACATCCCTGTCTTATGATGACACGAGGTTGTATGTTGTTAGACATCTTGTATGATAGTAGCAAACCACCCTTCCAACGTTGGGTACACCTTACACTATTAGATTCACCAAATAAAACTACTAAATGAACTTTTCTATACTGCTTCGGGAGAACATCCACAGCTAGAGACCACCGTTCTATTTTTCCGTTACCCTCGCTCGACCCAGCTACACTCTTATTACCTGAAAGGAATTGTGAAGCAAAAGGGTGAGCACAACTAGCTCAGTAAAGAATATCATGACTAAAGATAATTAAATTATCAATAACCTTCATCAATAATAAATTAGAGATTTAGAACATATGGTAAATGATAAAAATTTCAACTATAGTTGCAGCGGAACGAGCAATCCATTAGAAGAGTCAAATAGACTATAAAGTCTATTATCTTCTCCATGTTAAAAATCCACCAACAATGTTTTATCCCTGTAACATCAATCAACAATTCTGGTCCACAATCATATGAATAACTCATAATCATAACTGTAGTTCTAAATTCCTCTTCTCATCCAGGACGAAGATAATTTTCATCATCTGAAACATCAAAGATCATGGTTACACCAAATCATATTTTTGGTTCGTAATCATACTAATAACTTCATCTTTGCACTACGGCCAAAGATATTCATTTGTATCACCAGTTGGTCATGTTTATCTCAATATCTGTTCATCTTTGCACTACTAGCCAAAGATATTCAACAACATGTCATCTTTGTACTACGGGCCAAAGATATTCATCAACAATTCATCTTTACACTATAGGCCAAAGATATTCATCAATATTTCATCTTTGCACTACAGGCCAAAGATATTCCTCAACAGTTCATATTTGCACTACGGCCAAATATATTCATCAACAGTTCATATTTGCACTACAGGCCAAATATATTAATATCTCAAAGAAATATATAATCATTTATATAAACAATAATTATAACCATGTTGATCATTTCACCTTTGCACTTAAGCTGAAGATATTCAATTATAAATTCAATGGTCATGATCATACTAGTCAATAATTCAACTTTGCACTACTGGCCAAAGAGAACCCAAAGTCATGATCATACCAATAATCTACCCATCTTTACACTCAAGTGAAAGAGAATTTCAACATTAGGGTTATAAAAATGTTATATATGATAATAAAAATAATATGATCAACATATAGATTTAATCTCAAGAGTAATATTCATAAATCAACTATAATTTGGTTAGAAAAAGAAAACCAATTTTATCGTGAATAGTAACTCGCGAATAGTAACTCGTGAATAGTAACTCGTGAATAGTAACCCCGACATAAAAAGATAGAAATTCCACAATAAAATACATATCAATATTTCGGTATAATGATATTGAAAGAATAATATTTCTTAAGCTTATAAACAATTTATTTTAATTGTTTACACTTTACTAAATAATGCATTTAATCATTCTAAAATGTCAAACTCATAAGATTTTATCACCAATAACCAAAACCCTCATCAAAAATCTGCATATATCTCATATAGGATTCTCAAGTCATAAAATCCTATTTTCCAATTTTCTTACTTCACAAAACATATTTAATTCATTTACTCATAACTAGACCATTTTCATGAAAAATACCAAATCAGTTCAAAAAATATTTCTTTTCTGAGATTTAGCATAATATAGTCCCATAGTGAACATATATTTTTCTCAGAATTTTTAAAAGTCATTTACTATTTTTCATATGGCCAAAACAGCCGAAAATTTAAACATTTATCAAAAATTGTACTTTCGTCCAAAAATTTTGAAATTTATAGAGTATACTTCTATCATATACATGTACTCCCAATAAAAATTTCATCAATTTTGGAGTTAACCACAAGGAATTATAAGCGGTTACTTTTAAAATAGTCTTTTCTCATAAAATTCATAACTCTTAATCTATACATCCAAAAATCACCATTTTTGGACACAATCAAGAAAACTCATCAAAATATCATTTCAAATTTTTCCAGAATTTTTGAAGGTCAGAAAAATTACGAACTGAAAAACATAACAACCCTTAAAATCCCTTACTATCCCTTACCTCAAAAGAGCAGCACTTCTGACTGGATATCGGATATGACACTGAAGGAAACTTGCACTGATGAATAGCAACTCACCAAGTATCTAAAAACTCACAAAATATACTCAATAATCTAGAGAGAGAAAGAGAAAAAACTTGTTTCTGGTGTGATTTTCAATTCTAACTTAGCCCTCTATTTATAGGAAAATGTTAGCACGCCGAAGCAGACTTAACCTGTAACCTGATGGCTTTACCTGCTGCTATTCCTACCCACCACATTTGAATAAAAATCTCAGTACATTTATTCACCAACCAAGAGTGGGGCCCACCAATTCTAGAATTTTCCACCAAAATGATTAACTTCGAAAATTCAACAATTTCTGAACCAGTCATCTCGTAAAATTCATAACAAATTATACGTTTATTTTTAACGGTTCAAAATTTGTGGACATATACTCAACTTATATATGTATAACATATCCCAAAATTACCACGATCCAACGGTCGGATTAAAAATTATACCCCTCTCAAAATATCTCAAAAACCCTAATTTGATTTTTAATACCTCCGTTCCGACAAAAATACAGATAAAATACCTCAACATTAATTTCTTCATTTATTACCACATAAATAAATCCATCATTTATATCCAGATCAAATAAATATTTTCTTATCATATGAATCAATAATTAATTATTCATAAATAATATTACAGAATCACATTTATGACAACCAGGTCGTTCCCAGGAAAGAGGGGGCTTTCCAATAAGGATTTCTCCTTACTAGCGCGCAATTAGATGACCAAACCTCTCCCTAGACAGAACTTTCTAGACATTGCCAATAATGCTATCTAATAATATTATTCAAATAATATGAATTATTGATCTGATAATGAGAAATACTGTGCAGTGACAATTATTGAACAACAATAATATAAAATTTCAACGTAGCAATTATTGAATCAATAAAATAAAATATTGAACAGTAATTACCGTAACAATTATTGAGTAGTGCCTTCTTACGTAAGAATCAATAATTTTAAAAATACTGTACAATACCGTGTGCTACTGTGCAATAACGCGCATTACTGTATTTTAACCACCGGATATTCCAACAGTGTTAACGGTAACAACTACGCCGTTATTTGTAAAAACTCAAATTTGTCGTTTTCTTCATCCGACAGTTATTCTGTTATGGGGCCCACAAATGGCTGAGCCGTCGTACGAATATTCCCCGACAGAAAGAATATTCCACGACCAAACGAATATTCCCCGACAACAATGAATATTTTATAACCACTTGTGTATTTTGAAAAAAAAAATTCATATATCACCCTTAACTTTAATATTTATCAATTTAACCATTTACTGAATAGTAATTATAAGAAAAATTGAATACTTTTATTTTATAAAATTCGGGGTCTTACAAAAAGTACAGTAATACGTGTGGTTACATAGTAACACACGGTATTGATTATTAATGCTTATGTGAGAAGTCACTCAGTTTGATTCAATTATTATCAGTTAATAATATGAATTATTTAGCGATAATGAAGTTTTATTTTATTCGTATTATTAACGTAATAAAACAGAAACATCTTTTTATATAAAATAGAATACTTTATTAAAGTTATTCTATAAATAGAATATATTATATTTTATGTAAAAGATTTTTCTTTAAATATGAACCGTCAAATTAAAGTAATCAATATGGACCGTTCATGGATTAGTTACTATGTATTCTATTTTTCTATAAATAGCAGCTCATTCCTTCATTATTTTTTACGAATTCACTGAACTCTAGAGAGAGAAACTATAGAGAGAGAGAAGAAAAAGTATTCTGCTACTTAACTACTTCCTTATTTCAGTTCTTCTTTAAAACGGTAAGGGGTGTTATTCTTTCTTATTCATGAAGAGAATTTTTGTTATTCCATTTCTTATTATTCTGTTGGAATAACCTGTATACGCGGTCTACCCTATACTTGGTGACATTCTTCTATTATTCTGTTGGAACATTCTGTCTGTGTGTTTTACACCGGACCTGGTTCCGTTTTTATTATTATTCTGTTGGAACATCCTGTCTGTGTGTTTTACACCAGACCTGGTTCCGTCTTATTATTATTATGTTGGAACATCCTGTCTGTGTGTTTTACACCGGACCTGGTTCTATTATTTATTATTCTGTCGGAATATCCTGTCTGTGCGTTTACGCCGGACCTGGTTCCAATATTTATTATTCTGTCGGAATATCCTGTCCGTGCGTTTATGCTGGACCTGGTTCCATTATTTATTATTCTGTTGGAATAACCTGTCTGTGCGGTCTATCGCATGCCGGGTGATTTCTGTTGTTATTCCATTCTTTATTATACTCAGTTGGTTAAGTTTTAACTTCTATACTCCATGAAATTAGTGGAATATTCTTGATAATTGCGGTTCATCCAGTATCTTTTCACGAAAATATTCTTCTAAGCATTCTTGAATTTTACTCCACAAAGCAGTATCATGTTGACAATTTGGACGTTGTTAATTCTTGGATAAATTAATTCTTGAACTTGTTTAATTGAATTTTTATATCATTGTCATCATCCTCATGTTTATAAAATGTTGAAAGTCATCTATGGCCTGTAGTGCATAGATGGACTTGGTATGCTTATGACCAAGAATTATTCGGTATAATCATGACCGTAATGTTACAAATGATGTGGTAAAAGTCCTCATTGGCCCGTAGTGCATTGATGGACAGTTGTTGGCATGATCATGACCATTAATGAATACACGAATATCTTTGGCCGTAGTGCGGGGGTGATTCGATGATGTGGATTATTTTATTAAGCTGAGTCCCAGCGATAATAGTGTTGAAAAACCTTTTAAATTATAAAAGATAGTAGATTTTATTTTCTACTTGACTCTTTTAATGGATTGCTTGTTCCGCTACAGTTAAACTTGATGTCTATTATATTTTATCAGTTTAACATTGTTGAAGGCTAATGATAATTTATTCTGCATTATCTTAGTCATAATATTTCTTACTGGCTAGTTGAGCTCACCCTTTCTTTCACTGTTCTCTTCAGGAAATGAGAACGTAGCTGGGGCAAGTCAAGGAACGGAGTGATGGTCCGAATGATAGTATTAGTTAGTAGTCCTCACTATTCTATGTAATAGTGTGTTAATAAATGTAATGAGGACTCCTTTTGAGTATGGATACTCTGTAGTAGACAATATTTGTATTCAAACTCACAGTTTATGTTTTGTCATATTGTACATGACAGTTGTATTTTTAAGTTGTATTTGAATTCTGTACCTTATATCTGACGACTCAAGATGGGTGATGTATACCTATTTTAGGGGCATCACAGTTGGTATTAGAGCTTAGGGATATGATCCCTGGCTAAGATGTGAGAATAGAACTAGGAGGGGAGAGACGGGGAATTCCTTCGCTAGTATGACCTACCTAAGTTTATTTGCATGGTATTTAATTGGTCGGTCAGAATATAAGGATAATGTGCATCAGGAAGGTGACAATCCTCATACGAACAACAACACTGACCAGATGATGAATAATGAAATGTTCAAAAGCTTTATGCAGTTCATGCAACAGCAGGCGAGAGCGGCTCCTGTCCAAAATGTAGGTGGAAACACTGAAAACTCTCGGACGGTCACCGCTAAACAGTTCAAGGAGCTGGGACCACCGGAGTTTAAGGGAGAGCTAAAACCACTTATAGCGGAAACATGGATAAAGCAAATCACCAAGATATTTGATGTCTTGGAATGCTCCGAGGAGCAAAAGGTTCCCTTTGTCGCCTTTATGTTGCGAGGAGAGGTAGATTACTGTTGGGAATCAATTAAGCGTACTCAACCTGCCGCACTGAAGATGTCTTGGGAGAAGTTCCAAGAGCTGTTCAATGACAAATACTTTTTCGAAAGTGTTCGTCACATGAAGGAGGTGGAGTTCATCAAATTGGAGCAGAAAAATATGACCATGTCGCAGTATGAGGCTAAATTTGCTGAGTTGTCCCAGTTTGCGTCCCACTTGGTGGAAAATGAAGAGTGAATGACGCGAATGTTTGCGAGGTTTGAAACCTGAGATACGTCAACATCTTATTTCTCATAAACTGTGTTTGTATTCAAATGTTGTGAATAGGGCTCAGTTAGTGGAGCGCGATAACGAGTCAACGCAACCAAAAGAGAGCAGTCGACAAAACGATAATACTAGTGAGAGCAGTCATTGAAGCGGTGATAACAAGCGTGGAGGGAATCAACAGGCCAGAAATGGTAACCACTTCGGTGGTAATCAGGGCCAAAACAATAAGAATGGACATTTTAAGAAGAGGAGATTCAACAATGATGAAAAGACGTCAGCACCAGCACCCGTTGTTAAGGAAGGAGAACGACCACCTACCATATGCTTCAAATGCGGAGGGGTGGGATACATCAGTCCAAACTGTTCGATGCCGTCTAAAGCATGTTATAATTGTGGAAGAGAAGGTCATTTAGCTCGATTTTGTCGTTTACCGAAAATAAGTTCAGCTAGGATGGAGGCACCAAAAGGCCGTCCCAGAAAAGTCAAAATCGGTAGTGCAAGGGAGAGCGTTTGTTGTGACCTCCCAGAAAGCAAGGAACCCGAATGAGGTCATCACGAGTAAGCTTATCATAAACTCTAACGAAGTCTATACTTTATTTGATACCGGTTCTACCCATTCTTTTATTTCTCCTACTTGCGCTCATCGATTAAATTTGACTCCGGAGAAATTAGACTTTGACTTATCTATTGAAACTCCATTGGGAGAAACCTTCATTACATCCACGGTTTATAAGTCTTGTTTGGTTCAAGTTGGTACCCACACATTACCTGTCGATCTGATTTCATTAAAAATACTTGCATTTGACGTGATTTTAGGGATTGATTGGTTAACTACTCATAATGCAAAAATTGATTGTTTTCGTAAGGTTGTTAGCTTTCATATTCCTAATCGACCTATTATGCGAATTCAAGCAACCAAACCATTACAATCAATCGCTGTCATCTCAAGCCATAAAGCTATTCGTTTATTGAAAAACAGATGTCAAGCTTTCTTAGCTCATGTCACGGATCTAAACAAAAATACGTCAGTTTTGAATGATATTTCTATTGTTAATAAATTCCCTGACGTATTTCCTGAAGAACTTCCTGGCCTAGCCCCAGAGCGTGAAATTGAATTTTGTATCGACCTTGAACTCGGTACAAAACCCATTTCCAAAGCCCCATATCGAATGGCTCCTATTGAACTTCAGGAGTTAAAGATCCAACTGCAAGAATTGTTAGACATTGGCTTTATTCGTCCTAGTACTTCTCCTTGGGGTGCTCCTGTTCTATTCGTGAAGAAGAAAGATAGAAGTATGCGACTTTGTATTGATTATCGGGAGTTGAATCATGTCACCATCAAAAACAGGTACCCATTGCCACGTATTGATGACCTGTTTGACCAGTTACAAGGAGCACAATTCTTTTTAAAGATCGATCTTCGTTCTAGATATCATCAGCTGAAGGTTAGAACTGAGGATATTCCAAAGACGACTTTCAGAACTCGGTACGGGCATTATGAATTCCTAGTCATGTCCTTTGGATTGACTAATGCTCCTGCTGCCTTCATGGATATGATGAACCGGGTATTCAAGGAATATTTGGATCACTTTGTGGTCATCTTTATTGATGACATCCTTATTTATTCTAAAAGTCATGAAGATCATGAGCAACACTTGAGGCTAGTACTCCAAAAGCTTCGTGAATACAAGCTTTATGTCAAGTTGAAGAAATACGAGTTCTGGCTTGAGGAAGTAGCATTCCTTGGGCACGTGGTATCAAGACATGGAATATCTGTTGACCCGGCAAAGATTGAAGCTATTCAAAGCTGGGAGCAACCTAAATCAGTGACCGAAGTACGTAGCTTTCTTGGTTTAGCTGGTTATTATCGGAGATTCGTGGAAGGATTTTCTCGAATCGCTACTCCATTAACTCAGCTGACTCGGAAAGATACAAAGTTCGGTTGGAGTGAAGAATGTGAGAAGAGTTTTCAAGAACTCAAGAGAAGACTCATTTCAGCACCTGTTCTAACAATACCATCTGGCTCGGAGGGATTTGTCATCTACAGTGATGCTTCGAGCAAAGGGTTGGGATGCGTTCTTATGCAACATCGAAAAGTCATAGCCTATGGATCAAGACAACTCAAGAAATATGAGAGGAATTATCCTACTCATGATCTAGAGTTGGCAGCTGTTGTCTTTGCACTTAAAGTTTGGAGGCATTACTTGTATGGGGAGAAGGTGGAGATCTTTACGGATCATAAAAACCTCAAATATTTCTTCACTCAAAAGGAACTCAACATGCGACAACGACGTTGGCTTGAACTGTTGAAAGATTATGATCATACCATTCAATACCATCCTGGAAAAGCGAACGTGGTAGCTGACGCATTGAGTAGAAGATCATATGCAAGTACGAGTGCGATATTGTCAACACAAAGGCCCATTTTGTGCGACTTGCAAAGGATGGAGATAGAGTTAAAGACTTCAGGGACCCATGTGATGATGGCGAATATACGAGTAGAACCAACTTTAATCGATAAAGTTAAAGCTGCTCAAGTTATAGACCTGGAGCTGATGCGTATGAGGAAGAAAGTGTAAGAAGGTGCTATGCCGGAAGCAAGAATCGATGAAGAAGGAATACTTCGAGTCAACTCCAGACTTTGTGTTCCTAACAACCCTGATTTAAAGTATGAAATTATGATGGAGGCGCACAACACACCGTTTGCAATCCATCCTGGAAGTACCAAAATGTATCATGATCTTCGTCATACATTTTGGTGGAGCAATATGAAGAGAGAGATAGCGCTGTTTATCTCAAGGTGTTTAACTTGTCAACGAGTCAAAGCGGAGCATCAAGTACCAAAAGGTCCATTGCAACCACTTGAAATTCCAGAATGGAAGTGGGAGCACATTACCATGGATTTAGTTACCGGTCTTCCTAGGGTTTCTCAAGGTATTGATGCGATTTGGGTCATTGTTGATAGATTGACCAAGTCTACTCATTTCTTACCAATACGAGAAACTTATACACTTGAACGTCTTACTCGTATGTACATAAACGAGATTGTAAGACTGCATGGTATGCCAGTATCCATAGTTTCTGACCGAGACCCAAGATTCACTACACGATTTTGGGTTAGTTTACAAAAAGCTATGGGCACGGATTTACGATTTAGTTCAGCATATCATCCTCAGACGGATGGACAATCAGAGAGGACTATTCAAACTCTTGAAGATCTATTAAGACTCTGTGTCCTTGATTTTAAGGGAAGTTGGGACAAGTTCTTACCATTGGTGGAGTTTTCCTACAACAACAGTTATCAAACAAGTATTGGCATGACTCCATTTGAGGCGTTGTATGGAAGAAAGTGTCATTCTCCAGTATGCTGGGATGAGGTGGGTGAAGCAATGTTGTTGGGACCAGAGTTGGTACGTATGATTACAAAAAAGATTCAAACGATCCGACAACGTATAAAAATCTCACAAGATCGACAAAAGAGTTATTCTGATCTTCATCGAAAGGACGTGGAATTTGATATAGGAGATCATGTGTTCTTACGTGTTGCTCCATTGAAAGGAGTTACGAGATTTGAAAAGAGAGGAAAGCTCAATCTTCGATTCATCGGTCCATTTTTAATCCTCGATCGAGTAGGAACTGTGGCTTATAGACTCGCTTTACCACCAAGTATGTCTCGTGTTCATAACATTTTTCACATATCCATGTTACGTAAATATGTGGAAGACCTGAATCACATTTTTGAGTTAGAACCGGACGAAATAGCGGAGGATTTGACATATGAAGAAGTTCTTGTTCAAATATTGGATAAGAAGGAACATATTCTACGTTCCAAGGTTATACCTCAAGTCAAAGTTTTGTGGAGAAATCACGATGTTGAGGAAATGACTTGGGAGTTAGAATCTGAAATGAAATTAAGGTATCCTTACCTCTTCGACATACCAGGTACGTACCCTAATTTCGAGGGCAAAATTTCATAAGAAGGGGAGGTTGTAAGACCCCAACTTTTATAAATAAAGATGAATTTTTCTATAAATATTATTTTTGAATATTATGGAGTAAATTTGATATAATGTTATAGTTGTAGATAATATTTATAAATTTTGAAAAGTACGCAAGTTGTTATATAATATTCGATTGGTCGGGGAATATTCATTTTAACAGGGAATATTCGTACAACGGCACAATCATTGGTGGACCCCACAACGAAATTATTGTCGGATTGAGAAAACGACAAAAATATTTTATTAAAAATAACGGCGGAAGTTTTACCATTAATACTGTTAAACTACTCGGTAGTAGAAGTACAGTAATACGTGTGGTTGCATAGTAACACACGGTATTGATTATTAATGTTTATGTGAGAAGTCACTCAGTTTGATTCAATTATTGTCAGTTAATAATATGAATTATTTAGCGATAATGAAGTTTTGTTTTATTCGTATTATTAAAGTAATAAAACAGAAACATCTTTTTATATAAAACAGAATACTTTATTAAAGTTATTCTATAAATAGAATATATTATATTTTATGTAAAAGATTTTTCTTTAAATATGGACCGTCAGATTAAAGTAATCAATCTGGACCGTTCATGGATTAGTTACTATGCATTCTATTTTTCTATAAATAGCAGCTCATTCCTTCATTATTTCTTACGAATTCACTGAACTCTAGAGAGAGAAACTATAGAGAGAGAGAAGAAAAAGTATTCTGCTACTTAACTACTTCCTTATTTCAGTTCTTCTTTAAAACGGTAAGGGGTGTTATTCTTTTTTATTCATGAAGAGAATTTTTGTTATTCCATTTCTTAATATTCTGTTGGAATAACCTGTATACGCGGTCTACCCTATACTTGGTGACATTCTTCTATTATTCTGTTGGAACATTCTGTCTGTGTGTTTTACACCGGACCTGGTTCCGTTTTTATTATTATTCTGTTGGAACATCCTGTCTGTGTGTTTTACACCAGACCTGGTTCCGTCTTATTATTATTATGTTGGAACATCCTGTCTGTGTGTTTTACACCGGACCTGGTTCCATTATTTATTATTCTGTCGGAATATCCTGTCTGTGCGTTTACGCCGGACCTGGTTCCAATATTTATTAGTTTGTCGGAATATCCTGTCCGTGCGTTTATGCTGGACCTGGTTCCATTATTTATTATTCTGTTGGAATAACCTGTCTGTGCGGTCTATCGCATGCCGGGTGATTTCTGTTGTTATTCCATTCTTTATTATACTCAGTTGGTTAAGTTTTAACTTCTATACTCCATGAAATTAGTGGAATATTCTTGATAATTGCGGTTCATCCAGTATCTTTTCACGAAAATATTCTTCTAAGCATTCTTGAATTTTACTCCACAAAGCAGTATCATGTTGACAATTTGGACGTTGTTAATTCTTGGATAAATTAATTCTTGAACTTGTTTAATTGAATTTTTATATCATTGTCATCATCCTCATGTTTATAAAATGTTGAAAGTCATCTATGGCCTGTAGTGCATAGATGGACTTGGTATGCTTATGACCAAGAATTATTCGGTATAATCATGACCGTAATGTTACAAATGATGTGGTAAAAGTCCTCATTGGCCCGTAGTGCATTGATGGACAGTTGTTGGCATGATCATGACCATTAATGAATACACGAATATCTTTGGCCGTAGTGCGGGGGTGATTCGATGATGTGGATTATTTTATTAAGCTGAGTCCCAGCGATAATAGTGTTGAAAAACCTTTTAAATTATAAAAGATAGTAGATTTTATTTTCTACTTGACTCTTTTAATGGATTGCTTGTTCCGCTACAGTTAAACTTGATGTCTATTATATTTTATCAGTTTAACATTGTTGAAGGCTAATGATAATTTATTCTGCATTATCTTAGTCATAATATTTCTTACTGGCTAGTTGAGCTCACCCTTTCTTTCACTGTTCTCTTCAGGAAATGAGAACGTAGCTGGGGCAAGTCAAGGAACGGAGTGATGGTCCGAATGATAGTATTAGTTAGTAGTCCTCACTATTCTATGTAATAGTGTGTTAATAAATGTAATGAGGACTCCTTTTGAGTATGGATACTCTGTAGTAGACAATATTTGTATTCAAACTCACAGTTTATGTTTTGTCATATTGTACACGAAAGTTGTATTATTAAGTTGTATTTGAATTCTGTACCTAGTATCTGACGACTCAAGATGGGTGATGTATACCTATTTTGGGGGCATCACATAATTCCTTATTTTTCAAAGCTAGGTCTTTTTTTACTCAACATAACAGATAAGTTTTCTTCCCCTTAGACAAATTTAGCCAATGATGATTTTAGTGAGTCTATTTCTTTTTGTAGTTCATTCGTCGAAGGATTTTTAATATGAGAATCATCATTAAAAGCATCAATACACACATCTCTCATTGTTATTTCTTTGTTTAATTTTTTAACTTCATTATTTAAATTATTAACCTTGTTGGAAATAAATTTGTTGTGATTTTCTAAAAAATCGTTTTTAGCAATTAAAATATTTTCTTCCTATGATGATGTATATTGTTCAACTTCTTTCTTTTCATCAATTAATATATCAACCTCATTCAATAAAGTATTTACTAAGTCTTTTAAGTATACATTCTTTTCTCTTAGTTTTCATTTTCATGTTTCAAAATATTATAATCAGAAATGGTTACATCATTCGATTCATCACTTGATTCATTTCCAACTCCCATGAAGCATACTTGGGATATTCCTTCGTTTGCATCAACTTCCTCTTTGGACTCATCATCACTCCAAGTGATAAATGCTTTGTTCCTTTTGTTATCCTTGTAGATTGGTTTGCCTTTGTTCGTTATTTTGAAGCAATCCTTTTTGAAATGGCCCGGGCATCCGCATTCAAAGCAAATGTCTTCATTTTACTTTTCCCTTGAATTTGTTTGAAGTGATTGCATTCTTTCTCTTAATCTTTCTTTGTAACAACCCTTTGAGCCTTTTTGAAAGTTTTGCAATTTCCTCATCCGAATCATCCTCTAGCTCCTCTTCATCACTTGCAATAAGAGCTAAAACCTTTTTTCGAGGAGTATCCTCCTCATCATCATATCTCCTTAATTGATGTTCAAATTCTTCTAATTCACCAAATAGAGTTAATGTATTCATAGAAGAAATATTAGGTGAATCTTGAAGAGTTGTAACTTTAGAAGCAAACCTCTTGGGCATAGCCGAAGTAACTTACGGTTGATCTCACTTTGCAGAATTGATTTATCAAGAAGCTTCATGGAATTCATTAGTACTAGGAACCTTGCTTGTGCCTCGTTGACAGTTTCATCTTTCTAAAGCTTGAACATTTCATAATCATGCATGAGCATACTAAGCTTGACTTCTCTTACTTTCGATGTACCTTCATGGCTTACTTTTAAAGTATCCCAAATCTCCTTAGCCGTGTTGCATGAGGAAACTTTGTCACTTTCGGATTGCACCAATCCACTAAGGAGTGTGTTCATTGCTTTTAAATCATAGGAGATCATGTGAGTTTCAGTTGAGTCCATTCCCATTAAGGTCTTTGGAGTACCATCTTTTTTTCTTGGAATAATGTCGGGTAAAATCAATACGCATAAAACACGCAAGTGCACGTGGTCAACAAGTAATAAAGTGATGAATAAAGTATCGTTCCCACGAGGACAAAATATCAAGAATCTTAACTTCACAATTATCAATTTTGTATTAATCCTAATTTTATTAAACTAATCGATTCAATGGTTTTTTTTTTTTTAAGAAACTAATTAAAAGAAACTAAATTAATGAATAATTAAATTATCACAAAAGAACTAAATGCCAATAACGCAATTCAGAATTTTCAAACAATTAATGGAGAGTTAGACTTATGATTTCACTCTAAGCTTCACTCTGATTTTCTAACTTTTATTCCAATTCAATTCAATATTCTAGTTTATTAATCAAGAACACGCATGTAGTAAGAGCCACCTCTCGATGCACTAATACCATATCAACATCAATCCACAATTAAGATAGAAATCCATTAAACACCTAAATTAACCAACTCACTATATCTCTATGGGAACTGCAATTAAAAAAGGTTGAAGTTTAAGTTCTCTTAACGATTACAAGCGATGTCAAGCGTATCTCTACCTTAACAATAATCACAAATATGCTATCGACATAATTTATGACACATGCTATATTAACTAAGTCTAGACTCGAATATCCTCTCTCGAATCCTTTCAAGTCCACATAAAATTGTTGATCAGGAAATTCATAAATTCACGCTCAAGTTAACATAGATAAACTGAAACTATCTCATAAAATTGGAAATCAAGTTATAGAATCATCGCTAAGCTTAAAGATCCATCATAAGTCTAATAAGTAAATTAGTTCATAATGAACGAGTTAAAAACTGAATAATCTGTTGAAAACATCATCCCAATTACAAAATAGATGAAAGAGACGAAGAATTGTAGAAAACTCCTTCACGTAGCCTCAATTTGCAATCGTCGTGACAATCTCTGAAAATCACTCCTCCAATTTTCGCTCTCTAAATCCTTGAATCCGTGCTGAAAAACTTTTCCTTGTGCTAGAGAATTGTTGTTCTTCTAAGTGGTAGCAAGCTCCTCTGACTTCTGGACGTATTCTCCTTTTAATAGACTCCAAAACGCACCAGCTAGCCCACAAATTCGAGCCAAAACAGAAGTCGAAACCAAACAGGACAGCTGTAGGAAACGGGACCCCCGCCCCGGCGGGGGGTACACGCCTAAAAAGGCCCGCCCCGGCGGGCTACCCTACTGACTTCAACTTTTTATGAATTCCAACTTTTTCCACTTTTGCTTCAAAAAGACCACATTCTCATCCCTAATGCATCCATAACCACCCTACACACAAAATAACATGAAACAAGTAAAAACAACACAAAACATGAACATAAATATGAATTTAAACTTGATTTGAACAATGATTCGTGTATATAAAATTCACTTATCAAAATCCCCCAAACTTAAACCTTGCTAGTCCCCTAGCACAAACAACTAGATGCAACACAATGAAACGCAATAATAAACAAATCCAACAATATCACATAAACAAATGTATTCCATCGGCCTCAGAGAAAACAAGCAACTTTACACTACGAATTATCAAAACCAATCCACGCTTACATATTAATTCTCAATTCTTGAACAATCATCACTGGTATAGCGTGTGTGTGTGATCAACATCAAGTTTAACTGATACAGACCCAAATTCAATACATAAACAGCTTCTTAGAAGGAATTATACAGTGCAAACTTATAATCTCTCAAAGATAGGCACGATTCAACTAAAATTAAACTAAACCAACATTAAGGATACATGCAGGATACTTATGCTTCCTCTTTCTTTTTATACGGGGGTTTTTTTTTTCCCGTTTTATTCTTTTTTTTTCTTTTTCTCATAGATGGTTGGTGAGTGCGTTTTACGCTCTATCTCACGCTTGTGTTTATGGGGAGTGCTTCCCCTCAACCCACCACAAGACTCCACATATTGCATTTTTTTTTCTTCTTTTTTTTTCAAAGCTTATATATCTCACATATATTCCCCCAAACTTAAGTTCTTGCCTAATTTAAGCCTTCACTGCCTATCCTTGTCATTTTCTGGTTCACGCTAGCACTATCCTTTAGAAACCCTTTATGTATCAATTTGAACGAACCGGTCAACAAAGATGTTATTAGTGCTACCCTTTGTATAACAGTTTCAAACAAGTCCAAGAATCGATTCATAACAGTAATTATATCACAGTTCTAATAATCCATACTATATTGGTTAACTTGTTCACAATCTCATCATTGGCCAGAATAACCTGTAGAATGAGACACCATTGGACATATGCAACCTAACAATTTTTTTTTTTAACAAAAAAAACTTATGAAAACAATGCAAACTCATAACTAATATGCAAAATAAAATTATAAAACAGCATGCATGCAACTAAACAATACAACTCCCCCAAACTTAAATCAGACAATGCCCTCATTGGATAAAAATATAAGGCACGAGGACTTCCCTGAAACTGTTTAAGTCTGAGGCGGTGGTTGGTGTGCATCCTCATCAGAATCACTAGGAGGAAATCGAGGTAATGGACCGGGTTGTTCATATGGAAATTGACCCGTCGGGTTGAAACTTTGGAGTGTTGTATTCAATGAGGCGAAAGATGCATTCATGGCATCAAACATGTGGTCTTGGCGCATCGCCAATCGCCGCATCTCCCGGCGTGTCACCCTATTGGTCGAAGTCAGTTGATTCTGAAAAGCAAGGAACTGAGCACTAGAAAATGTCTCAGTCGGCGGAGTCTGCTCGGTTCTCGGATCACCCATTTCTTCATCCTCATCCCCCGAAGTATCTTCGGCATCATCCTCGGGTTTCGACGCCGATGGAAAAATAAAACCCAAACCCCGTGGATGGGACTCTCCTTCAGGCCAAACAGAATACCGGGCTATCATTCTAGTATCTAGGATCTGCAGCGGCATCAAAGTGGGCTCATCATCGGACCAACGTACTCCGGCTTGATGACACAATCCACATATAAGAGATGGATGTGGTAAGCCGCCAGAAAAGTTGTCGCGGAGACATTGGCGTATAGAAAAACTGATAGTTTCCCCGATGTCTATGAGGAAATCTTGCACATTGGCATACAGGAGGAGTGCCTTCTCCTTGGTCACGTTCGAGGTGTGCGTGGACGGTAGCAGTTTAGCACAAAGGAAGGCATACCAAATTTTACCATATCGACCAAGGTCTTTGCTGTGAAACACGGTGCCCCCTTTCGTCCCTTTATCCACGTAGTCCCTGGCTTAGTCATGTTTTGAATCACCTCCTCATAATCGGGGTCAAAATCCCGCATGTAAGCATATTGACACTGGCGTGGCACCCGCAGCTGATAAAAGGCATTGATGGCATCTGCACTGAACGGGACCATGCGACCCCTCACGAAGGCAGTGAATGGTGCCTTGTCCTCGGCATTTGCATAAAATTCTTTAACAACATTCACAACAGCGGGCTCAGGTTCCGCTGTAAACCTTATCCATCCTTGTTGGTAGATTTGTTGCATCATTTCCCTCGGGAGCCAACCCCCGTTCCGGTGTAAGAGCCTTGGTAACCATATAGTCGTATCGGTCTGCGGCGGCGACACTTCAGAATTTGCGGCGGTCATATGTTCGGGTTGGTGGAGCCGTGCTAGAACTCGCCCCCCGTTGGCGTTTTGAGGTTGGTTGTGAAGCCATGGATAACCAGATGCTGAATTGTGCGAGCACGCACTAGTTTCACTTTCTTTGTGGTTCAGGCAAAATAGCAAACACCTTGCGTGCACAGCCCTAACGTCCCCCAAACTTAAGTGGTTGGTATGGAATATCAGTGGAGAGAAGATGAGAGTGTGAGAATAAGGCTAGAGTACTCACCCGTAACTGTTTGTGGTCCAAGAGCTTGGAGATTTAGTGTGTAAATGAATGTATATAATAGATATAGGAGGTAGGGTGTATATAGAAGGAGATATGGTGGAGAAAGTGGTGGATGGTGTGGAAGTGGTGTGGATGGTGTGGGGGAGAAGATGGGTAAGGTATTAGTTAGTGGTTATGGTGGTAGTAATAGGGTAGGATCGTGGGATGTGGTAAGGGGAGTAAAACTGAAAGAGCAGTTGTTGGTGACGGAGGGGAAAGAGGCTGGGGCGTGCGTGTTTAAAGGCATGTCTGCCCAGAAATTAGGACCCCCGCCCCGACGGGGGGTGCTAGGCAAAAAGGGCCTGCCCCGGCTGGCTAGCCCACCGTTAAACTCTTTGGTCAAAAATTTTTGGACATGAAAAATTTCCAAATTTCCTCTGTTGTGTAGTCCTTGTTGCTCTAAGTCGTGTTTGACCTCTCCTGAAACCAAAACAAGCAAAACGTTAGATTAATGATGACTTGGAGTTTGGATTTATTTTTAGTATTTTTCAGAGATTTTAAGCAAACTTAATAAACGAAAATTCCTAACTACTTCTTTCATAAACTATATCCTACCAACTTAAATGTGAAATATGAAAAATAAAGAAATATTGGGTTGCCTCCCAATTAGCGCTTGATTTTAAGTCGTTCAGCCTGACTACTCCCTGTTTTACTGTGTATCGGCTAGGATGATAGTGTCGACGTCCAAATTTGACTCGCCACCCCAGTAATGCTTTATACGTTGGCCATTGACTTTGAATGTTTCTAATGGATTGCGACTGTATAATTCAATCGTGCCATGAGGAAATACCCGTTTGATAGTAAATGGTCCCGACCATCTTGACTTAAGCTTTCCGGGGAACAACCGCAGCCGTGAATTGAACAAGAGGACTGCTTAACCCGGCTTGAATGTGCGTTGGATAATTTTTTAGTCGTGCCATTTTTTAACTTTTTCTTTGTATAGTTTGGCATTCTCATAGGAATGAAGGCGGAATTCGTCGAGCTCATTAAGTTGGAGTAACCTCTTTTCTCCTACAGCGGCTTGATCAAAATTCAATTTCTGTATTGCCCAATAAGCTTTGTGCTGTAACTCCATTGGCAAGTGACATGCCTTTCCGTACAAGAGTTGATACGACGACATCCCGATTGGCGTTTTGTATGCAGTGCGGTATGCCCATAATGCATCATCCAATCGAAGCGACCAATCTTTCCGGCTTGGGTTAACGACTTTTTCCAATATCTTTTTAACTTCTTTGTTCGATACCTCGGCTTGCCCATTAGTCTGAGGGTGATAAGCAGTCGCCACTTTGTGATTAACCCCATACTTAGCCAAAAGAGCTGTAAACGATTTGTTGCAGAAATGACTGCCTTCATCACTAATAATTGCTCTTGGCGTGCCAAACCTTGTGAAAATATTTTTCTGTAAAAACTTGAGGACCACCTTGGCATCATTAGATGGTAATGCGACAGCTTCAACCCATTTTGATACGTAGTCCACCGCGAGCAAAATGTACTGATTGCTCAAAGACGACGGGAATGGTCCCATGAAATTGATGCCCCATACATCAAAGATTTCCACTTCCAGAATTGTTTGTAGGGGCATCTCATTCCGTTTCGATATGTTACCCACCCGTTGGCATCTATCACATGTTTTCACAAATTGGTGGGCATCTTTGAACAACGTCGGCCAATAAAACCCAGACTGAAGAACTTTCGCCGCAGTGCGCTCACTTCCGTAATGGCCACCATATGCCGACGAATGGCATTCTTGTAATATAGTGTGGACTTCACTATATGGAATACACCGTCGTATCATCTTATCAGCGCATTGTTTAAACAGATACGGCTCATCCCATATGTACCACTTGACGTCATGAAGAAACTTCTTTTTCTGCTGTCGTGTGAGATCTGGGGGAAAAATCTTGCTTACTACATAGTTCGCGAAGTCTGCATACCACGAAAATTCTGCATTCAACCCAAATAACTGCTCATCCGGGAATGTCTCATGAATCACGCATCTCTCTTTATCTGTTGTCTCCGGATTTTCCAGTTTGGATAGATGATCGGCGACTTGATTCTCCGTCCCTTTTCTATCTTTAATTTCTAAATCAAACTCTTGAAGTAAGAGAATCCATCGGATAAGACGTGGTTTAGCATCTTTTTTCGCTATTAAGTACCGAATCGCTGAGTGGTCCGTGTAGACTATTACCTTTGTCCCGATCAAATATGCCCGAAATTTGTCGAACGCGTATACTACTGCAAGCAACTCCTTTTCCGTAGTAGTGTAGTTCATTTGAGTTTCTGTTAGTGTTTTGCTTCCATAATATATTGCGTGAAACACCTTATTTCGTCGTTGGCCCAAAACTGCTCCAACCGCATAGTCGCTTGCATCACACATGAGTTCGAACGACATTTTCCAGTCCGATGCCACTATCACGGGGGCTGTAGTTAACTTCTTCTTCAACAATTCAAACGCGGATTTGCACTCCTCTGTAAAACTAAAAGTCGCATCCTTCTCTAAAAGACTGCATAGAGGTTTTGCAATCTTAGAGAAATCCTTTATGAACCTTCGGTAGAACCCAGCATGCCCCAGAAAACTGCGAATACCCTTAACTGAGCTCGGTGGAGGTAGTCTCTCGATCGTGTCCAACTTTGTCTTGTCTACTTCCAATCCTTGCACTGACACCTTATGTCCTAATATTATGCCCTCTTCAACCATGAAGTGACATTTTTCCCAATTTAGTATGAGGTTAGTATCCTTACAACACTGCAATACCATGACCAGATTTTCTAAGCAAGTGTCAAAAGTACTTCCATAAACTGAGAAATCGTCCATGAATACTTCAACGTTTTTCTCCACCATGTCCGAAAAAATAGCCATCATACACCGCTGGAAAGTTGCCGGTGCATTACACAGTCCGAATGACATCCGTCTGAATGCAAAGGTGCCGTAGGGGCAAGTGAATGTTGTCTTTTCTTGGTCTTCAGGGGCGATAGCAATCTGATTGTATCCCGAATATCCATCCAATAAGCAGTAAAATTCATGCCCCGCTAACCTGTCTAACATTTGATCGATAAAAGGTAGCGGGAAATGGTCCTTCCGGGTTGCCTTATTCAATCTCCTATAATCAATGCACACCCTCCAACCTGTTACTGTCCTTGTTGGAATTAACTCATTGTCCTCATTCTGAATTACCGTCATTCCCCTTTTTTTCGGCACACAATGAATCGGACTTACCCATTTACTGTCGGAAATTGGGTATATGACTCCGGCATCCAATAATTTCAGAATTTCCTTCTTGACCACTTCCTTCATGATTGGGTTGAGTCGACGTTGATGCTCTATGGATGGGCTCGCAGTATCTTCCATCAGAATCTTGTGCATACAAAATGACGGGCTAATGCCTTTTATATCCGCAATTGTCCATCCAATTGCTAATTTGTGATCCCAAAGCACCCTCAACAGCTTTTCCTCCTGCAATTTGTTAAGTGCAGCAGAAATAATTACAGGTAAAGAATTTAAATCGCCTAAATACGCGTACCTGAGATGTTCAGGGAGTGGTTTAAGTTCCAAGGCTGGTGGCTCATCCAATGATGGTTTCAATTTTACTGCAACTGTATCCTCGGTGTGCAGAGGTTCAACCGGTGGTCTGAATCGGCTAACTCGTGGTAACGAGTCTAACATCTGTAATAACTCCACAAATTCGGGGTCGTCAATTTCCTCATCCCCCAGTAACTTTGTTTCTAACGGATCGTTGCTTAAACTCTTGCTCATTTCTTCTGTGGCAATCTGCTCAATTAAATCTATCTGATTACACTCTTCCTCATCTGTCGGATATTTCATGGCCTTGAACACATTGAATTTTACTTCTTGATCTTGGACCCTCATTGTAAGTTCTCCCTTTTGCACGTCTATGAGTGTCCGTCCCGTGGCCAAGAAAGGTCTCCCTAGGATGATCGGGATGTTCTTATCTTCTTCGAAATCCAGTACGATAAAGTCCGCAGGGAATATGAACTTGTCCACTTTTACCAGAATGTCCTCGACAATGCCTCTCGGATATGTGACCGACCTATCTGCCAGCTGTAATGAAATATTCATAGGCTTCGGTGCGGATAAACCCAATTCTGAATATACTGATAAGGGCATAAGATTTATGCTTGCTCCCAAGTCACATAGGCACTTATTGAACGACATCTTCCCGATTGTGCATGGGATGGTAAAACTTCCAGGGTCTTTAAGTTTAGGTGGAAGCTTTTTCTGTAATACTGCACTGCACTCCTCTGTTAGTGCTACTGTTTCGAAGTCTTCCCATTTCTTCTTCCTTGACAGAATTCCCTTCATAAACTTCGCGTAACTCGGCATTTGCTCCAAGGCCTCTGCAAATGGAATATTAATCTGGAGTTTCTTGAACACCTCTAAAAATTTTGCGAACTGCTTATCGGACTTCTGTTTTTGGACTCTCTGCTGAAACGGCGGTGGAGGATAAACAATCGGCTCACTGTTTAGCTGTGGTTCCTCTGATTTGTTCCCCTCTACTGCATTACTGTCGTCGGCTTTTTCTTCCGGTGTTGCTGAATTTTCTGCACTAATCTCACCGAGGTGTTTTCCGCTTCTCAACATAACTGCCTGACATTGCTCATGATTACCCTTCGGATTTCTTTCGGTGTCGCTAGGTAAGGTTCCTTGTGGTCTACTATTTAATGCCAACGCAAGTTGTCCTATCTGATTCTCTATATTCTTGAGAGCAATAGTATGATTCTTCAACATCAGATCAGTGCTAGTTTTGTAACTAGCCCAGGACTCCTCATCATCGGATTTCCTGTCCAGCTGTTGAGTTTGTTATGGATGACTGTGAAATCCAGGGGGATATGATGGTTGTGGAGCTTGAGTTTGCTGATTATTGCTCCACGAGAGGTTTGGGTAGTTCCTATTCCCCTGATTGTAGGAATTCTGATATGTATTTTTCGGATTCCTATTGTAGTTGCTTATGTACTGAACGGAAGCTGGATTTATCGCTCACTGCTCTGTCAGATGATCCCCCGCACATAATTCACATACTGCCATATCCTGCTGAACTTGTTGAGCTTTAGCCCCTGCTAACATGTGCACCGTCTCATTCAGCTTATCAAACTTCATGGATAGTGCAGAAATAGTTGTGTGTAAAGATTTTACTCCATCTAATTCCAAAACCCCAGCTGCTTTTGCCTCTGTCATTCTTGATGTGGGCCACTGGTAGTTATTTGCCGACATTGTTTCTATCAAATTGTAAGCATCCTCATAACTTTTAGCCAAGAATGCTCCCCCCGATGCCGCATCAATACTCGCTCTGATATTGCCATGTAGCCCGTTATAGAAGGTGTTCATTTGTAACCACTTGGGCAATCCATGATGTGGGCACTTCCTGAGCAAGTCTTTGTATCTCTCCCATGACTCATATAGTGACTCTCCACTCTGTTGCGCAAACAATGTGATGTCACTCCTCATTTTCGCAGTCTTTGCCGGTGGGAAAAATTTGGCAAGAAATTTTTGAGCCAAATCCTCCCACGTAGTGATCGAACCCGGCGGGCAAGAGTGTAACCAACTCTTCGCCTTGTCCCGTAAGGTAAATGGGAACAAGCGAAGTCTTACTGCCTCATCCGATACCCCGTTGTACTTGAACATGTCGCATATTTCCAGAAAACTGAGCAAGTGCTCATTTGGATCGTCGTGTGCCATTCCCCCAAACTGACATGAATTCTGCATCATCTGAATAGTCCCAGGCTTAATTTCAAAAGTGTTCGCAGCAATTGCAGGCCAAGTAATGCTTGACTGCAGATCAGTCACCTTAGGTGTGGAAAAATCCCTCAACGCTTTCTGGTCTTCGGCAGCCATCGTTCCTTCCTTATCAGAAATTTCAAATTCGGTTCTCGTTTCCTCAATCCACTTACTCAACTTTTGAAATCGTCTGTCAATGTCGTCCTCAAAAGGTAGCAAGTCTGGATGTTTAGATCATGTTTGCATAAACCGATGTCGAAAACCTGAAATAGAGAAAGTAAAAAAAAATAAAAATAAAAATGTTTAAGTAAAACTGGACTAAGTAAACTGATATTGTAAAAACAACTATTAAAATCTCGGCTAAATTGTCCCCGGCAACGGCGCCAAAAACTTGTCGGGTAAAATCAATACGCATAAAACACGCAAGTGCACGTGGTCAACAAGTAATAAAGTGATGAATAAAGTATCGTTCCCACGAGGACAAAATATCAAGAATCTTAACTTCACAATTATCAATTTTGTATTAATCCTAATTTTATTAAACTAATCGATTCAATGATTTTTTTTAAGAAACTAATTAAAAGAAACTAAATTAATGAATAATTAAATTATCACAAAAGAACTAAATGCCAATAACGCAATTCAGAATTTTCAAACAATTAATGGAGAGTTAGACTTATGATTTCACTCTAAGCTTCACTCTGATTTTCTAACTTTTATTCCAATTCAATTCAATATTCCAGTTTATTAATCAAGAACACGCATGTAGTAAGAGCCACCTCTCGATGCACTAATACCATATCAACATCAATCCACAATTAAGATAGAAATCCATTAAACACCTAAATTAACCAACTCACTATATCTCTATGTGAACTGCAATTAAAAAAGGTTGAAGTTTAAGTTCTCTTAACGATTATATGCGATGTCAAGCGTATCTCTACCTTAACAATAATCACAAATATGCTATCGACATAATTTATGACACATGCTATATTAACTAAGTCTAGACTCGAATATCCTCTCTCGAATCCTTTCAAGTCCACATAAAATTGTTGATCAGGCAATTCATAAATTCACGCTCAAGTTAACATAGATAAACTGAAACTATCTCATAAAATTGGAAATCAAGTTATAGAATCATCGCTAAGCTTAAAGATCCATCATAAGTCTAATAAGTAAATTAGTTCATAATGAACGAGTTAAAAACTGAATAATCTGTTGAAAACATCATCCCAATTACAAAATAGATGAAAGAGACGAAGAATTGTAGAAAACTCCTTCACGTAGCCTCAATTTGCAATCGTCGTGACAATCACTGAAAATCACTCCTCCAATTTTCGCTCTCCAAATCCTTGAATCCGTGCTGAAAAACTTTTCCTTGTGTTAGAGAATTGTTGTTCTTCTAAGTGGTAGCAAGCTCCTCTGACTTCTGGACGTATTCTCCTTTTAATAGACTCCAAAACGCACCAGCTAGCCCACAAATCCGAGCCAAAACAGAAGTCGAAACCAAACAGGACAGCTGCAGGAAACGGGACCCCCGCCCCGGCGGGGGGTACACGCCTAAAAAGGCCCGCCCCGGCGGGCTACCCTACTGACTTCAACTTTTTATGAATTCCAACTTTTTCCACTTTTTCTTCAAAAAGACCACATTCTCATCCCTAATGCATCCATAACCACCCTACACACAAAATAACATGAAACAAGTAAAAACAACACAAAACATGAACATAAATACGAATTTAAACTTGATTTGAACAATGATTCGTGTATATAAAATTCACTTATCAAATAACAGGACCATTCTCCATGACCCACCATTCCTAAGGGTCTCTTTTAAGAAATATCATCATTCGAAACTTCCAGAAGTTATAATTTTCAGCTCCATGAAGTAGTGGAGGTCTAATAGTTGATTGACCTTCTTGAATGATGTTCCCAAGTTATGTCATGCTAGAATCTTTCCCTACAAGTCACCTTTAAGACCAAGATAAGTAGAGCCAAGCTTTGATACAAAATGAAATTCAAGTAGGCACACTTAGAAAGAGGGGCTGAATAAGTGTGGGAACAAACGATGTCAAACTTTTGATCAAATAAAGATTCCTTCGGATATTCAATTCAGGAGGCTGGATTCTATATCCTTATAAATTAAAATGTTAAGACAAGATGTTGAGTTGATGTAAAACTTTCCAAAATGCTTAATTTAGAAACTTTAGCCTTTTTCAGAATGTGATTATGTGAAAACAATTTGCTGAATTAGTTTTGTAAGTTTATAGTTATTGAATGCAGCCTGCTGGATAGTTAGCCGAATGATGAGATAATTTAGCACAATAAGCAATCACATGAACACAAAGATTTTTTACGTGGTTCAGCCCCTATCCTCTATTCTAGTAGCCTAATCCACGTCCAATACCAACTAATATTGGAGACTCTCTTTATTAATTAACTTTGTTTACAATTAAACCTCTTTACAAGACAAGTTTCACAACCTTTGAGTACTTATACTCCCCGAGCACCTTTGCTCCCCGTGCACCTATGCACCCTTAAGAACCTATGCTTTCTTGAACTTGCTTGCAAAACCCCTAATCCAACTCAAATTAGAAACCTTAGACTAACAACTTAGTCTACCACATGTTTAGAGAATTGATCAAATCTATGACAACAAAATAAACTATGATCAAAGCAATAATTATATCAACAACTCAAGGCTCAACTAATATGCAATGATCAATGATGAAAGGATATTACTCGTAACACTTCTAGAACAAAAGCTGAAAATAGTCAGAAATTCTTTTGCACAATCAACTATGATTTCTTCATAATATATCTTGATTGTTTGAAGAACGTATGAAGAAAACTATTTTGAAAATCAATATTATAAAGTAGCAATTTGTATTTGTATGTAATATAGATTTTCCTTAGTTCAACTGTTTTATATTTAACAATTCCAACTCCTTTTATAGATGAATTCATGAACTGCTAGTTGCCCATTTTTAAAGAAATCAGTTATGATATTCTAGCCATTGGCCAATTAGAAACGTTGGAGCTAGAGAGAATATAGATAAATCAATTTTACTAGATTAGTGATATGCTAGACCATAACTTGATTTATTCATTTGAAGAGGATCATCAACTGTTACCCAACGGACATATGCACTCATTTAATTTAACATGCTAAAATTATGTTAAATTGATTATGCTTGATTGAGATCATTATTAATTGATTTTTCATTCAATAATTATTTTTCCAACGGACAAGACCAGTAATTGGGCTAAGCATATTAAGTATATATGTAATTCACATCATGGTGTTTAAAAGACTTTCATTGATTAAGGAATAACTTTCCAATTTAACTTAATATGGTTATTGACTTCCAGCATATCAAATATCTTATCAAGCAAAAATCGTGTTTATTCTTAATCAGCACATTTAGTCCAAGATACTTATTTCCACAAAAAAAAAAGCGAGACATAATGCTTACTTTAAAAACAATTATGTCAACTGTTTGTCAGCTTTTATTAATTTGTTCCATAATTAATTACTTTCATGATTGTGACAAACCCAATAAAAAAAAATCCCAAAATTTATATATTACTTCCATGATTATGGAAAACCCCATATCCTAATATTTATGAAAACAATCTTGGTTATAGATATGAAAGATAATGATTATTTTAAAACTCATTTACTAACTAACTCCATCAATTATGGGAAGTATGAATATTTAAAAAATATTTCCATATTTATTTTGAAATCCCAATTTATTTAGATTTGCCCTCACTAATTAGCTTTTCGAAAATTGCTCCAATTATTGATCCATGATAATTGATTCTGAAGATATGAAAATTTGATTTGCTAAATCAATTTTAAGGAAAGTTCAATCAATTCATGAATAACTCAATCCCAAGATATATGGTATAGATTTATCAAAATCTATTTTAAATTAATTCCTTTAATTATGGGAATGTTTCAAAATTAGCTTTTCAAAAATTACTCCAATTATTGATCCATGATAATTGATTCTGAAGCTATGAAAATTTGATTTGCTTAATCAATTTTAAGGAAAGTTCAATCAATTAATAAATTATGGAAAACATAATGAATAACTCAATCCCAAGATATGTGGTATAGATTTATTAAATCCTTTAATTATGGGAAGGCTTCAAAATTAGCTTTTCAAAAATTACTCCAATTAATATTTGATCCTTAATAATTTGAAAGCTTAATTAAATATTTTTATAATTAATATTTAATTAACTAATCATTTTAATTTATTCCACAATTAATTAATGATGCAATACAATGCAAATCCTAAAGCCTTGATTGAGAAATAATTAAAGCTAGGATCTTACATTTATTTCCTAATGACTCAAGCAATTCTTCAAGCCTTCGTGTCTTCATTCCTTTAATAAATCAAAGCTTCAAGAACTCTTTTAGTATCCTGTAAATGCATGAGTAAATATTTTAGTACAATAGGAAAATCATCATCAAAACCTAAGGTTGGAATATGACCAAGTCAACACTTAGGCTTGTATTTGATTTTTTTATAAGGGAGAAGAGACTTGCATGCTCCTGACTGAACAGCTTTCGTGTGACTTGATGCTGATGTATCACCAGTTTTGCCAGTTGATTGACCTGTTCATCGATAGACTTCAATTCATGTTCCATCATGAACTGGAACTTTGAATAATCCCAATTATCGGAATTATCTTTACTGGTTTGGGGAGAACCACCCACGTGTTTGAGGTAATTGGAACTCTCTCCACTCCCCATGTTGATCATGTTAACATCCTCTTCCTTGTGTTGAGGGAGAGGGTTATCTTGAACATGTGGTTGTCCGGGCTTTATCACCACGATCTCACAAGTGTTTATTAAGTCCTGGATCTTGTGCTTGAGGGCCCAACAATCTTAGGTGTCGTGGCCCGGAGCTTCAGAATGGTAAGCGCACTTCTTGCTTGTATTGAAGCCCTTTCCACTTGGATTGGCTGGTGGAACAAGGTGAGTAATTTTCTTCTGAGCTGGTAGAAGTTTGAAAATGTCTTCCAATGAGTCCCCTAAGGGCGTGAACTGTAATAACCCAATATTTTCAACAAAATTAAATAAGAAATTTTGCTTATATTTTTTTTAATATATATTAAGGTGGGCATATGTGTAAAGTAAAATATATGTGCATATGTGATAAATAAAATTTATTTATTACATGAATAATTGTAAATAATTTCTTTTAAGAATTATTGATCATTATAGATTATACTCTTATAATAAATTAATTTTGTAATAAAAATATTTATTAATTATTTCCATGCAAATATGATTATTATATGATATGATTATTAGGAATTATTAAGTGAACGATTAATTTATATTAACTGTTATGGATTTTAATAATTATGTTAATCAATGAGGAGTGGATTAATTAATACTATTGTTAATTAATAAATAATTTATCTAGTTGACATAAAACAAATAAGTAAGTTATTAATATAATAAGATTACTTTAACTGTTATGTGGAAGTGTGCAATAATTAAATATTTGTGTATTCTAGAAACTGGGAAGGAGATCAAATGTTTAAATAAACATTAAATAAAGTTATAATATGGTTATGTGAGTAGTAGAGATAATTATAAAACTACCCGGACAAGAATACCTGACTGCGTTGTTTTAATGCGTGTATTTATAGCACATGGACTATATGATGTGAGTATATAAATGACCCCTAATTTCCTAATATGGTAACAATTATACATTAATATTACATTATGGGAATTACAAGAACCAAACCAAGCCTTAGTGGATCAAATTGCTGAGATTTTTCCTTTGTCCCAAAATGAGTGACCTTCCTAGTACAATGAACAGTAACCTAACTCTATATTACGTAACTTTCAAGCTGCTAAATCATAGGTGATCATTTGCTAGGAAATGGCTGGTAAAGGAGTGGTTGAACAACTCCTTAATAACCCTTGTTCCCTTCCATTACACCATGGACTCCAAGATTGTGTAATGCCAATATCTAGTCCAAGTTCCTTCTATAAATATAAGCTCCATCACTACAAAAAAATAGGTCATTGGCGACGGCATATTTAGTGACGGTAGTAACCCCGTCGTCAATAACCTCAATCTCGACGGCGTAGCCGTTACCAATGAGGCCCGTCGATAATGACCCTCCCGGGTCTAATTTTGGTGGGAATTTTTTGTCGAGCGTGGGAAAAGGCCATAGGCGACGACATTGGCCGTCGGTATTGAGTGCCATCGCTAATGGGTTAATATTAACTTACAGTAGCGTAATTTTTTTTCACTTCTCTTCTTCTTTTTTATCCCCCTTCTTCCTCGTACCGTCGCCGGCTTCCCTTTCCCGTCGCCCACTGCCCTTTTCTTTCCGTCACCATCGCCGTCTCTCTTCTGTCGTCGTCCCTCGCTCTCTCCTTCTCGACTGCAAGGTAATCCCAATTTCAGTTTCCCCCAAATATAACCTAGCTAATAATATTTGCAAGTTTTTCTCAATTCATATGGCTTTGTATGACAATGCTAACTGATATTAATGCGATGATATGAATTGGGTACTCACTAGCCCACTCTAATTCTTCTTCTTAGTTCTTGCATAGCTAATTTTTAATTTAATTTGCTTCCCTTTGAATACCCTGTATTTAGACATTTGCGATTTGTTGTGTTTTTATTTTGTGGTAATATATGCAACTGAAATGACTAAAAGTTAAAAGGGGAATGGAGGGTTGAAATGATTGGAGTTTGTTGTTTGTATGGATTTGACAATAGGTTTGAAGATTGGGAGAAGAGAGAAACCAGTTTTTCAGTGGTTAAATCCTTATCAACTGTAAAATAACCTACAGTAGTTTAACATTGTAAACAGAATTAACTATTAACGTTATGCATAATAATCCATTCGATCAAATATAAGAATATTGAATTGGCATAGATGAAAAGGAAGCTTGATAAAGGGGAACCACATATGTCAAAAGATAATTATATATATTACACTAACATGAAGACAAGACCTCAACTTTTTCGAGTTATTCAAGTGCATACAAGTTGAATTTGGATAACTGCAGTAATAACAGGATTTAGAGTCTACAAAGAACACATTAATCTCGTACCTTTAACCAAACAAGCTATGCTAAAATTTTGAATCCTTCTACCTTCTACCTGATAATCTTTTAATAATAGTTTGTGACCTGATAAAAAGCTAGTATTTTAATTGTTATACAAAAATAATCCTTACTTTGACATGTGCATATTTTCATATAGTTTAGGAAGCTTAGAAACCCGTTTGAGATTCACTTAGTAGGAGTGAATCTTAAATAGTCCCCGTTTTGGGACTGTTCTTGTATGTTTCGATCTCACTTAGGTCGGTGTTAACGACTTGAGCACGTCTTTATATTTTTTGAATTTTCGGTCAGTATATATTTCTTGACGTTCTTCGGGTACATATTTAGACTACGATGTGTTAGTCTATTTCGTGTACTTGAAGACCATGGGGAGGTGCTGCCGAAATTTCTGAAAAATTTAAAGCTGTGTTCAAGTTATTGGCATCAGTGAGGCGACACATGCGGGAATGGGATAGAAGCCTGACCCGTTAGAGTGGGAGATGAAGTTAGGAAACTCATAAGCTTGCATATACATTAACTTGTGAAATTGATTGTGTTTGTCTAATTTTCCATATATATAGCAGACAGTTGTCCAAGATGTCTGTTGATCGAAGTTGGATGGAACGTAGGGTAGCCACTGATAAGAGTGGGCTTAGCTCTGAGTATCGTAGTGGGGTTGAACAGTTTCTCAACTTCGCGTTTGAGCAAGTTAGCGGCGATGAGATCAGATGTCCTTGTAAGAGGTGTGTGAATGAAGTGTGGAAGGAAAGGAGTGATGTCATGTGCGACTTATTTGCGTATGGGTTCAAACAGGGTTATACGACATGGATCTATCATGGGGAAACCTGGTTGGATGAACATGAATCAGAATCAGAATCTAGAGGTGACGAAACCTTTGACTGTACTAACATGATAGTCGAAGCTGCTGGTTCATACTTCCAGTGGAATACAGATAGGGATGGCAGTAGCGTCGAGCAAGAGCTAAATAACGGGGCTAAGGGTTTCTATGAGTTATTGCATGAAGCAGCGACGCCACTGTATGACGGGCACGAAAAGCACACCGTCTTATCTGCCGTGACTAAGTTTTTACACTTCAAGAACGAGCATGACTGTAGCGAGAGAGGTTTTAATGAACTGTTAAGCATTGTGAAGGAATGCTTACCTGCAGGCAATAAGTTTCCGGAATCGTACTATGATGTGAAGAAAATGGTCAAAAGGCTCAATCTAGGGTATGAGAAGATTGATGCTTGTGAGAATGACTTTATGTTGTATTACGGTGATGCCAATAAAGATAAGAGGTCATGTGATATTTGTGGTACAAGTAGATACTGTGAACAACGCAAGAAAAAGGGAAAAGACGTGCTGAGAAAGATCTTACGTTACTTTCCCATTGCCCCGAGGCTTCATCGGTTGTTCATGTCAACACATACCGCCGAGGATATGAGGTGGCACTCTACACGGGACATAGTCGAAGGTCAACTGACGCACCCGACAGATGGGCTTGAGTGGAAAATTTTTGATAGCAAGCACCCCTCGTTTGCTGAAGAGGTTCGCAATGTTAGGCTTGGACTTGCTACGGATGGGTTTAATCCGTTTAACGGGCCTTACACAAAACCCTACTCAACTTGGCCGGTGATTATTGTTGTGTATAACCTCCCGCCTTCAATGTGCATGAAAGATCCCTACATGTTCATGCCTTTACTGATTCCGGGTGATAAGAGTTCGAGTAAAGACATCAATGTATACCTCAGGCCGTTAGTTGATGAGTTGAAGATGTTGTGGGAAAAAGGGGTTCAAACTTATGATGTATCTCTTAAGCAGAACTTTGACATGAGGGCAGCTTTACTGTGGATAATAAATGACTTCCCAGCGTTAGGAATGATCAGTGGATAGTCGACTCACGGGGGCTTGTCATGTCCCGTGTGCATGGGGTCAGTTAAAGCTATGCGGCTCAAACATGGGGGGAAAATAAGTTTCTTTGCAACATCCAGACAGTTTTTGCCTATTGAACATCGTTATCGACGGATGAGTAGATAACTCAATCGAAAAACAGAGAAACGTCAAGTACCTGGCCGTCTTTTTGGGTCAGCAGTGTTGAGTTGGATTAGTCATTTGAAGTTTCCACCTCCAGGGAAGAATCACAGATTGGAGTGAGCTTATGGTTACGGCAAGGTTCACAACTGGACACACAGATCCATGTTCTTTGACCTGCCTTATTGGGCTACACTCTGCATCCGTCATTGTATAGATTCGATGCATACTGAGAAGAACGTATTTGATAACATTTTTTATATAGTCCTAGATGCCAGTGGTAGAACAAAGGATAACAACAAGTCGAGGCTTGATTTGGTAGAAATGAACATTAGGGAAGATCTGTGGCTGTATCAGGAGGGTAGTAAGACGGTAACGCCTAAAGCCGAATATACTTTGACCAGGGAACAGTTGATATTGATATGTAATTGGATCAGTGGACTAAAGCTCCCAGATGGATATTCTTCGAATATAGCAAGGTGTTGTAAAGTCGAAGAGCTGAAGTTTCGGGGTCTCAAAAGTCATGATTGTCACGTATTCATGCAGAAGTTGATCCCTGTGGCATTTATCGACTTGTTACCGAAACGTGTGGTTGAAGCATTGACAGAGCTTTCTAATTTCTTCAGAGATCTATGCTTGACGGAGCTTCAGGTCAAAGACATAGATAAAATGGAGATGCAGATAGTGGAAATAATGTGCAAGTTAGAAATGATATTCTGTCAGGAATAAGCATGTGAATGCTATTCCTACTTATATATGATTTGATTATGATATATATATATATATATATATATATATATATATGTATGTATATGAATGAATAATATGCAAGTATGCTTGCATGAAGAAAAGCTGTAAAGTCCTTTGATAGATAATAGAAATATATGTACAAGGACTTAGAATGAATTGATCAAATATGTTAGGTTGATCCTACATAAGCAAAACAGCTTTGTAAAGTCCTTAGAAAAGAAATGATGTACAAGGACTATAAATATAGAAAGATCAAGCTTGTTAGGTTGATCTTATGTTGTAATAGATAGGCTTGCCTGATCGTCGAGCACTGCACCAGAAGTCGTAGTCTGCCAGGAGAGTCAGAGTTAACTCGGGAGCTATCGAGGCAGAATAGGAGTATGCAAGATAGTGAGATCTCGGAGTTCGTAGACTTCTAGGGGAAACGAAGAAGGATCGTAGTGTGTCGAGAAGAGCTTTCTCGGGATCGTAGTATGCTGAGGAAGTCGCGTTCAGAATCGTAGAGACAGCTTGTCTATAAGCCGAACGATTATCTGCCAAAGCCAAGTATGAAATGAAGACTACGATCAGAGTCATAGAGTCTAGCAATGCCAAAGCCAAAGGCAAGGATCGTAGACTACACTCTGAGATCGTAGAGTCCACTGAATGAATGCAGAGATCGTAGTCAAGCAAGATCAGACGAATACAACAAGCACAAGGCAGAATCGTAGAGTGTCAAGATCTGATCTCGGGATCGTAGAGTCTGCACAGCCAAAGCTGAATCGTAGAGTACAGGACTACATCTCGGATCGTAGAGTCTGCACAGCCAAAGCTGAATCGTAGAGTGCAGAACTACATCTCGGGATCGTAGAGTCTGCACAGCCAAAGCTGAATCGTAGAGTGCAGAACTACGACTCCAAAAGAAGTGCTCACAATGCTAAGTCAGAATCGGAGAGTAGATATGATTCTCAACAAATGAGCACTCCCAGAATATTCAAAGGTACGAAGCCTCTGGTTGGCACTGCAAAGATGAAATCCACAGTAAGGGAACCAGAGAGCACTCAACGAATGGCATGCAGGCTAACAGAAGAACTAAGCAACAATCCAATCAGCATCAAGATTGAGTTGTATGGCCATTTGTGATGAAGTCTGTGAGGACCCCAAACTCGGATACTTGAAACCCGAACTCGGTTCTTCACGATACCATTTCTATGAGCGGAATAATACTAATAATAATAACAATAATATAAAAGATCAACTTAATTTACATAATTATCAGAGTCTAGCTCCCAAGTACGTAACCTTTAAACATTCATTACAACCCATGATAGATAATATATATCATAATTGTCTTAATAACATTAAACTATTACATAACATAGTAATTCGTTCATTCAGCAACCTTCCCTTTTCCTTTGTTCTTAGCAGAGTTCTCTGGTTGTTCGCACTTAGCTGAAAACATTTAAATTTAAGCAAGGATGAGCATTTGAGTGCCCAGCAAGCAATATCAATTATATATATATATATATATATATATATATATATATATATATATATATATATATATAAGCTGAAAGGATTTAAATATTTTCTTTGTACTATTCTTCTACAACAAGTCAATAGTTGTGAAGTATTCTGAACCGATAATAATAACATAACAACTCTCTTTCAAATTTTTGAAACTACATAATGACTATATCTGGGGTTATGGTGACATGCCATGAATATTGTTTTCATTTTCGAAAAGGTTAAACAGAAATTCATCTGTAAACCGTCATAACTTACGGGCACGGGGGTGATCAGCCCGTTATGCCCTGCATTGATTAATACTACATTGCTAGAACGATATTATCGTTCATCTTTTGTCCGTCGGAGCGCATAAAAATTTTCCCGTGTAGGGATGTTCATACCTGTCTGGGTTCTAAATCAAAGGTTTTATCTTGTTCAACAATAATCAATAATTCAATATATCTGTATACGGGTAATTGACAAAGGTATATCAACATGTGATTAAATACAATGATTATCCAAGTGGGGACACTTGTTTAACCACTTCTAGAAATTAACGAACAGAATATATATGTCCGAATTATCATATACTAACATGTTGATATTCAATGAGATTATATAATATAAAGTTCATAATCTGTACAATAATAATATAGTTTAGAAACATTCTTACTCACATCCATTGCATAAAGAAAATGCAAAGGTTAGATACTTGCCTGAAGCGCTGCTTACAACTTGTAATTAAGATCTATCGCTTATCTCACGACCTATCATTAATAAGATAGTTCGTTCGATTAGAACAACATACTATAACACATAACACTGCTTATTGCAGTCAACACATAACCTAATCACATTAGCACCTATGTTTAATAACCATTGAATCACAAATAATCACTTATACAATCAAAATATCTAAGTCCAGATCAATTTCTGAAACATGTCGGTCTACCGACAACTTTATTGGGTAATTATCGAGTCTAAGACTCTATTTTATAACTTAACATCAGTACGTATCAGTCATATTATTTTTAAATGACTCAGTATAATTTTAAAATATTTATTATAATTTATCATGAATTTTTAAACATTGGAATCATATTTAAATGATTTAAATACCAATCAATTCTATTATAATAAATATTTAATTAGTATTAAACTATTAATGAAATCATTTCCAAAATATTAAAGTTATGCATAATAACTTAAAACACTTTTAAAGTATTAATATTACCCTTCAATGATTTTTAAAACATTTAAAATTATTTTTAAATAATTATCATTAATATTAAAATATTAACGAACTATTTATCCAAATATTAAAAGTAATTAATTATAACTTAAAATATTTTTAATTCATTTATATCCTTTTAAATGATTTTTAAATCAATAAAACCATTTTAAAACTATTTATTTAATATAATTATTAAATAAATCTAATATCATTTAATATTAAATTAATATCATTTATTAATGAAATTATCCTTTAAATATTAAAAGTTATATTTTATAACTTAAAATATCTTTAAACACTTTATTTTCATTTAAAATAATTTTCCTAATATTAAAATTATTTTTAAACTAATTTATTTAATATAATTATTAAATAACTTTAATATCATTAATAATAATTAATTAATGAAATTTAACTTTAAATATTGAAAGTTATATTTTATAATTTAAAATATTTTTAAACTATTTATTTTCATTTGAAATGATTTTTCTAATATTAAAATCATTTTTAAACTAATTTATTTAATATAATTATTAAATAAATTTAATATCATTTAATATTAAAATATTAATATTTTTCATGACAAAATATCAAAAGTCATTTTTCATAACTTAAATAACCTTTAAATCATTTTTCTATAATTTTTATATCATTAATTCCATTTTCCATAATTTATTTAATACATTTATTAAATAACTTAATTACCATTAATATTAATTAATTAATGAAATTTCATCACAAAATATTGAAAGTTATCAAAAATAACTTAAATTATTTTCTTATACCATAATATAATTTTAAATAATTTTTCATGTATTAAAATTATTTTAAAATAATTTATTTAATATTATAATTAAATAAATTAAATATTTTTAATATTCCAAAAATATTAAATATTTATGAAATAATTAAAAACTAATTTTTAGAATTTAAAATAATTTTTAATAATTTATTTTATATTTTTAATAATTAAAAATCATTTATTTCTATTTATTTAATTAATATATTAATTTCTTAGATAAACTGTCGCTAAAAGGGCCCTATAGCGACAGAACCGTCACTATAGGTGTTCTTGATGAAACCCAGAACATCATAATCAGCGAACGAGTGAGCTACTTTGACCATCATTTGAATGCATGATCTAATATTTTCTGGGTATCTAATGTTATTACACATGTAGTACACATGTAATACTACATATACAAACGGGTTTCATGGTCGTAGAACAACAGATCGGATAATTATAGGTCTTCAAAAAGTCTGACAAGGCTGTTCTTCATTTCTGGGTTTTCCAGAAAATGAAGAACAGTTGATGGTTCTATATTTAGATCCTTCTAACTTACGTTCTGGTTCTTGTTTGTGAGATATATTTGTTCAACCATGTAGCCACAATGTCAGGGTCCATTCGTATAACACTATATTACTCTAACAACAAAAAAATGAACAAAATCTGGCATGGTCAAACCATGTCAGAAACTTTGTTCATCAGCCATCTGGGTTTTCCAGAAAATCGCCAAAACAGGTGGTCAACCCAAGTTTGACTGTGATTATCTTTCATCCTGGCCACAATCTAGGTTTTATAATGACTTTCATGTGTACTCCATATACCAGTTTACAACATCAAAACAATAACATAACATAACTAACTAAAACCAGCGAGATCGAAGCTCTGAAAAACATTGTCAGAGTGTTCTTGGTAATCTGGGTTACCTAGATTTTAGAAAGTCATGGTCGGTCAACGACCTTTGACCATGAATAACTTACAATCTACAACAGATCTAACTCTGAATCAAGTTCTAAATTAAAGAGCTCACAACATACTACAAGATTAAACCTTTAAACAACAAAAATACATAACATACAAAGATTTACAGGGTCTGACATTCGTTGTCAGACCACAAAAATTTAAAATCCCAAATTTTTGAAAACTCTTATTTCGAGTATCTAGATGTTATGGGTCACCTATGTACCAACCCAGATCATGGATTAACACAACATATGACATGTTTAAACATAAAAACAACAAATCTATCATAGCATACAAGATCAAAATTTTGACTTAGAATTTTATACCTTTATGCCTCAATTCTTGATTCTGAGCTCATGATCTGTTAAGGGAAATCGTGGGGCTTGTTTTGTGACTGATTTTACTATATAAATTCGTGGATTTTGAGATAGAGAGAGTTGGTGAGAGATTTGGAAAGAAATGGACCAAGTTTAGCTACTTTCTCTTTCTTATAACTTATATAATCATTTGGTGCAATGAATGATCTGATATTGCTGTCAATATAAGGCTGATTTCAGTTGCTTTAAGTCACATGGGTTTGGTATAGTAGGTCACCAACTCCCATCTTAGCAATTTGGACAAGTTAGCTTCAATTATGCAATAAGGGTATAATCGTCATTTCATTTTTATTTATAGAATTTCCATTAGTTGCAAACCCTTAGGGTTTAGGGTTTGGGCAATCTAGGGTTTGGACCATTTTAGAGTTTAAAAAAAATAATTTTCTAATTTAGGGTTTGTAAAAATAAAATAAAATAATAAATTTTAGTTTCTAAGATACAAAATTAAGGTTTCTTAATTAATTAGGTTTTTAATTACATAACACCTTACTAATTAGGTTTAAGATACACTAATTAGCATTAAGCTTTCCAAATCAACAATTAGGGTTTACAATTTATATAAATTAGGATTTATAAAATAAATATTAGGGTTTCTAGAAATTAATATTTCTAAATATTAATTAGGGTATACTTAATTAATCAAAAAGTCATATAATACATAACATGCATGCACCACATAACACAGTTATATAACAGTGTCAAACTCATCCTGAGTTTTAAATTAGTATTTTCATTTATCAATAAGTTAATTATTGATTTAAGGTTTCTAATTTACGAAATTAGGGTTTTAATTTACAATTAATATCTCTTATAATTAGGGTTTTCCTAATATCATCCAATATTTATAATACACATCATACACCACATAACATAGCTTCTTAACAGATTTTAAAGTCTCATATGACTTTGAAATTAGGGTTTAACAGTAAAAATTATGGTTTTATCATAATACCCCACAATTGACCAACCATTAACAGTTCACAACATACAGTACGTAATTATAGCACTGAAAAATCAAAATATAATATTATTATATTATTATTCTTATCCATTGATAAAAATCCAAAATTAGGGTTTGGATACCATATTTGATTTATTCTTCCTATTTAACCTTAATAATTAAGGTAAAATAATTAACTTAATAACCTGTACTAAAATTCATATAATAAAATAATTATTATAATTATTCTAAAAAAATCAGTTCATATATTATTTAGATAATATATGATTATATATTTTCATGGAAAATAATTATTAAAATATTTCTACCATAAATTAATTATTATAATTATATACTTTTAATAATCAATAATTTTAAAATAAATTCATTTGTAAATAATTATGTAATAAATATATTTTTACTTACCACATAAATACATATACACATAATCTTGTACAAATCCTCATCCTTAATATACAAAAAAAAATAAAAATTTATTCGCAAAATTTCTTATTTATTTACATAGAAAATATCGGGTTGTTACAAAGTCTTCCACAAGATGATTCATAGAAGACTTCAGCAGCTGACTAAGAAAAAGTCAGCTAATGCAGTAGCTGTCAAGAGAACAGAAGACAACGATCTTGGAAGCAACCAAGATCGTAGTGCTTGCCAAACAAAGAAGGAACTGATGGAAGGTGAACCGAGATACTGGTCAGCCTCTGAAGAGCAAGGCTAAAGTGATTAAGTGTGGGTCAGATCATTGATGATAAGTGAACGGGAGATCACAAGGAGAAAGTAAGCTGGACGCACCACAAATCTGAAGTGTCTTGATATTCAGAAGGGGACCAGAGCTAGGAATTAGGCCATCAGTATCTGAGAACAGTCGAAGCAAACAGAAGTATTGAAGCACTGCATAATACAAGGAAGAGGTGTTTTACATTGAAAATACAATTAACACTCTTCCAGATCGTAGTGTTAACTCTACCAGTCAACGAGCAACATTCAATAAGGCACTACGATCAGGTCCTTGAAGACATGCATCAGAATCGTAGAGTTCGAATACCTGAAGACTGAAGCAGTGGCAATGGTTCAATCTGAAGGATAATATTCAAACAAGTGCTTATTGAGAGCATCGATGCAAAAGGACAACCTCTGATCTAGAAATCAGAAGTAATAAAGTCTTCAACCTGCCCAAGACAGTAAAGTGATACATCTGACAGGGTAGGTGGAAAAAGTAGACTGCAGCGTCAGATAAAGTATGACAAGTCACATCAAGCAGTCTACATCAAGCAACTCGAGATCTGTGAAGACATTTGAATAGCTTCTAACGGCTACTTTCCAACGGAAGGATTGGGAAGGTGTATAAATAGAGAAGAGCTTCAAAGATCAAAGGTTGCTGGAGTTGTGAGTTTTGGAGAGAAGGTGGACTGATCGAATCAAGTGATAGTGAGTCCAGAGGCTCACTCTACGATCCACTAAGAACACTCAAAAGTCAAATCAAGCAAGAAGTAGAAGTGTGAGTTCTACTATGTAGAAGTGAGAGTTCTACTACATGAAGAGTGTTCTGAACTGTCGAGAGAAAGAAGAGCATCATGCCATCTGGATGTCCATCATGGGAAGGCTCTAAGTACAATAGAGAAGAGCTTACGGTCATCTTAGCAAGTCCATCATGGGAAGGCATCGAGTAGCTAGAAGGGAGATCACAAAAGTCATCTTGGGGTAAAGCATGATAAAACTTCTAAGTACCTTGCAGAAGAGCTTACAGTCATCTTAGAAGTCTCTCATGTGCAACCATCAAGTACCAAGGAGAATGATCTTCAAGGCAGTTCATCAAGGGGTCATCCGGAGTAGTTGAGCAACCTAAGAAGCTGAGCATCATGCAACACTCAACTGCTCTTCAAGGATGATCAAGCCAAGCTGCTAAAGATAGAAGATGTTCAGAGCATGAAGACATCTTAGTAGCTCAGCACCGACTCTAACAACAACAAACAACAACTCAACAAAGCCAGGGCCTGAGGGGTCCTTGTCCAGTGGGACTAAATGAAGCAGGGCCAAGAGGGTCCTTGTCCGGAGGGACTAAACAAAGTAGGGCCAAAGGGTCCTTGTCTAGAGGGACTAAACGAAGTTCCAAGCCTGCTGGGCTTGAAGAGTTCCTAGGGAACTAGAGGAGTCCCAAGGCTGCTGGCCTTGAAGAGTTCTTAGTGAACTGAAGTCCCAAGGCTGCTGGCCTTGAAGGAATCGTAGAGATTCAGGGTGCTGCCCTTCCTTAGTGGAAATCCTGCTAGTTGAAAGCAGAAGAGTGGATTAGGAGCTTGAGTCTCTGAACCACTTAAAACCCCTTGTGTCTTTTACATTATGTCATTTACATTATGTCTATAACTACTATAACTGCTATGTATGTTTTAACTGCTTACAACTAAACTAAACCAATGAACAATGTATGTATGAATATGAATATATCAATGAAGGGGAATCTTTTACTTATTCCGCTGTGCTTAAAAATATTCTATGTTTGTCATATACTCTAATATGAACAATACATCATAAACCAGAAAAGTATTTTAAAAAGAAAAATGATCTATTCAACCCCCCCTTCTAGATCTATTGTGCCCTCTGGGAACTAACATATTCCCTCCATCATTTTTTTGATTCAATGGAGCATTTGCCTATTCACTTGCCATACGAAGCTAAGTTTGGTGGTCCTGTACAATATAGATGGATGTATCTATTCGAGAAGTAATGACATTAATATTTTTAATACAGTAAAATGTTCATTCTTTTTTGCTAATCTATATATCACATAGGTATATGCGACGTCTAAAACAAAAGGTGAAGAATAGAGCCCGTGTAGATGGGTCAATTGCTGAAAGTTATGTTATGGAGGAACTTGTTAATTTTTGCTCGTTGTACTTTGAGTCGAATGTTCAGACGAAGCACAATCGCTTACGTCGGAATGAGGCTGTTGCGCACGAGGAAAATGGAGAATTAACGGCCTTTAGTCATCCTGTACGCCCATTCGGTGGTAAAAAAAGGTGATTCTTAACCGATAGTGAGTATGCAGCTGCCACATTGTATGTACTTGTCAACATGAATGAAGTAGCACCATACATTAAGTACGTAGTCATAACTTTTCAAATGTTGTCTTGTGTTACTGCGCCTATAAGTTCCTTCCATACACATTATGTATATATAACTGTATTGCAGTCAATATGATGCTGAGATACGTGAAGCGGATCCGTTTATATCGGACGGGGATTTACAAAATTTGAGGAATAAAGAATTTGTGCAATGGTTTAAAGATCATGTAAGTTTAACCGATTTGCAGTTCAATGAATCTACCATCACAAACATAATCTTATGGCGTAATTAACTTTATAATATGTTATGTTCATGTACATTAGGTCCTCACAGATGAGTTAGTTGACATTCGGCTAAAGCTTATAGCCGACAGCCCTGAAAGATCTGTAGATACTTATACATGCTACATTGTCAACGGTTATAGATTTAAGTGTTGCGATATTGGGGAAGTCGCTTTTTCTGATTCTGGTGTTGTGGTTAAAGGTAGCTGCTACGATAATGTTTGGGATAACTGGTATGGACGATTGCTAGAAGTTGTCGTTCTCAAATATTGGGGTCATAAAGAGTTAGTTTGCTTCAATTGTCATTGGTTTGATGTTGAGGATGGAGTTAGAGTAGATAAAAATTCAGGACTGGTGACTGTTAATGTTAAGTCAAAACTAAACTCAAACGAGCCTTTTATTTTAGCAAGTCAAGCAACACAGGTGTACTACGCGCGAAGTGTTAAAACTCCTGCAAGCCCATGGTATGCTGTAATAACCACCAAAGCCCGTGGTTTTCAAGGCACAGCTCCTCGTCCAGACGATGAACCTTTACAAGTCGAGTCTACTAGTGTCACACCTACTGATGTGACAATTATTAGTGAGTCTAGTGGAGAAGAGGATGATGTTGTCGCTGTCGAAAGGGAAGATGATGTTTTTGAGGAGGTAGATATAATTGAAGAAATCGTTGAGGATGATGAAGATGGTGATGACAATGATATTGAAGATTTACTGCTCGAAGATGACGATTTTGATATTGATGGCTTTGACGATATAAACGATTAGGATTATGTACTCTTTGTGTCCTTTTAGTTGTTTTAGGTTACTATTTATGTTGTATCCTTTTAAAATGCCTATTTATGTTGTGTCCTTTTAGTTGTATTCAAATGTAATTATTTGTTTTAGGTTACTATTTATATTGTATCATTTTAAAATGACTATTTATGTTGTATTCCTTTTGTTGTATCTGTATGTTATCCTCTTTGTTACTGTTCAAAAATATTGTGCATACGAATGTCTAATAATGTTTTGTTGATGATTTGATAGTATATATACATATAGCGCGTACACCACATGACGATCGTGGTGGGCGTGCAGGTCGTGGGGGCCGCGGAGGTAGTGGGGGTGATGAGCAGGCCGGGTCGTCAGGTATAATTACATGTTTTGTTGGGATACATCTTATTATTTTTTATTTTATATAGTATTGTCATTATATTCTTTTATATAAATAATGATGTATTTCACTACATAGGTGATCGTCGTAGGCCTCCGCGGGGACTAACACGTGGCTTGCTAAGGAATCCCCCTTAGGCACCGATTATTTGTCGCGTTGGGACTAATAGGTAATTTCATAGTTCTATATAGTATTGACATAGTATTTCGTTCTTATATATTCTTTCTAATTTGTAGTATCCTTGACGCGACGCCGAGGAACACGTTGCTTGGGATCGTCCGTAATCGATTCTCAAGCCCATGGATGAGGTGGGCGGATGTGGATGACCGCACACGCCAGCTGATTTTTGCTGAGTTCAGGGTAAGATGTCATTCATTCATTCATATATATGTTTGTTTTATATGCATTCATATTTAGTTTGATTTATGTTGTCTACTAAGTTTCTTGATGTGTAATGTGCAGAGATATTACCGCTTTGAGGACGGGCAAGAAGCCCATGGCATGACTGTTCTACATAAATACTTGGAGATGAATTGGCACAAGTGGGTCCATGACTAGAAGAAGAAGGCCCAGACGAAGATGGCTGATAGAAAGACACTTAAGGATGTCCGGCCAGATTTCATCTCTGCTGCGGTATGGGACCAGATGTGCAGCATTTGGGACGGCGAGGCCTTCAAGAAGATGTCGGCACAGCATACAGCTGCCTGACAGCAGAGTCGTCTCCCGTACTGAACGGGGTCTCAGTCGTACGATCTCTACCGGGAGAGACTCGAGGTGAGTCTAAAGCATGCACCCTCCCGCTTGGAGTTTTGGTGGCACACCTACCAGAAGAAAGGTGAAGGTGGTTATATATCTCCTGAGGCAGAACGCATTGTTGTAAGTTATTTAATTCTTTTATTTAGTATGTAATTAAAATTTAATTATTCTTTTGAATTTTTTTGTTTTATATTTTGCGTATCATCTATTAATGTGTTTTTTTCAGCGACGATTCGAGGACCTTTCTGTGGCCCGGAGCAGCCAAAGAGGTGACACTGCAGTCGATGGTTCTACGCGTGTGGATGAGGAGATGGAGGACTGGTTGCAGGCTACAGGGGGACCGAAGAAGGGTAGAGTTTTGGGCATTCCCCATGTCCCAGCCTACACCCTAGTCCCTGCTGCGAGATCTCGACGGCGCCCACCCACTGGAGGTAGTGGTGCGAGTGGATCGGGCGCCAGCCCTTCATTATCCGACGATTTCTTTCGGCGAATTATAGAGGGGTGCATGGCGAGCAGTGTTGTGCATTCAGGAGCACCATCACGCGAGCAGATCTACCAGCTGGCTCAGGAGGTTGTCCACGGCTCCATAGATCCTACAGCTGCCGCTGACAACCTCATGGGTGTAGTACGGGAGGAAGCCATCCGTGTATGTGCGGTTGTCTTGGCCAATATCTTCCCACCACATATTCGACAGGTAAAAACAATTATTGATGTATTTGTTTATTTAATTTACGAAATTTATAATTATATTAGCCGAAAAAGAGACCAAAACCCGCATCGGTAGTCCGAACGCCACACAAACACACACATAGTACCGCGTAGGTATTAGACACGCTCAGCAACTGACGGGACTTGATTCTGACATACGGAAGCCGAGTTATCGCCCAGTTTGCAAAACTCGCCAACACTTAGGCAAAAAGCCGAAAAAGAGACCAAAACCTGCGTCGGTAGTCCGAACGCCACACAAACACACACATAGCACCGTGTAGGTATTAGACACGTGTTGCAACTGACGGGACTCAATTCTGATATATGGAAGCCGAGTTATCGCCCAGTTTGCAAAACTCGCCAACACTTAGGTAAAAAGTAGAAAAAGAGACCAAAACCCGCGTCGGTAGTCCGAACACCACGCAAACACATACATAGCACCGCGTAGGTATTAGACACGCGCAACAACTGATGAGACTCAATTCCGACATACGGAAGCCGAGTTATCGCCCAGTTTGCAAAACTCGCCAACACTTAGGCAAAAAGCTGAAAAAGAGACCAAAACCCGCGTCGGTAGTCCGAATGCCACACAAACACACACATAGCACCGCATAGGTATTAGACATGTGTTGCAACTAACGGGACTCAATTCTGACATACGGTAGCCGAGTTATCGCTCAGTTTACAAAACTCGCCAACACTTAGGAAAAAAGCCAAAAAAGAGACCAAAACCCGCGTCGTTAGTCCAAACACCACGCAAACAAACACATAGTACCGCATAGGTATTAGACATGCTCAGCAATTGACGGAACTCGATTCCGACATACGAAAGCCGAGTTATTGCCCAGTTTGCAAAACTCGCCAACACTTAGGCAAAAAGCCAAAAAAGAGAGCAAAACCCGCGTCGGTAGTCCGAACGCCACGCAAACACACACATAGCACCACGTAGGTATTAAAAACGTATTGCAACTGACAGGACTCGATTCCGACATACGGAAGCAGAGTTATCGCCCAGTTTGTAAAACTCGCCAACACTTAGGCAAAAAGTCGAAAAAGAGACCAAAACCCACGTCGGTAGCCCGAACACTACGCAAACACACACATAGCACCGCGTAGGTATTATACACGCTCAACAACTGATGGGACTCGATTTCGACATACGAAAGCCGAGTTATCTGCCCGTTTGTAATAATTGTAGAACATAAACTACATTAATTTAAATATGCTCTATTTTCGACTTCGTAATTAATATTTTTACTTTTATAGGGTATTTTTGATGAGACTCATGGGTGTGGAGGCTGCGGCACAGGCGATGTCCGTGGCAGAGATTGTGATGACTGCCGAGCTGATGCCGATGAGACTATGGAGGGTGGGACCGCAGGTGGGACAGGCGATCGTACGATAGATGGCGGTGATGATGACACTGAAATTCTTGATCTTGGGTTGTAGTTAGTTTATGTTTATATTTTGACTTTCATGTATGTATTTATATACCTTTTGAGTTGTACAGACCAGAGTTTTGTATCTAACTAAATTGATTGTTGATATGCGTGCATTGTCATTATTAGTCTTTCTTTAATTTATAACAGGTACAATTATGTATATGTAAATGAACAGGGAAATTTTGCAATTTTTAAATTTTTTTTAAGCAGGTCATTGGTGACGGGTCATTGGCGACGGGGGTGCATGCCGTCGGCAATGACTTACAGGTCATTGGCGACGTCACTCTACACTCATTTGCGATGGCATGCCGTCGGTAATGACAGTAATTTCAATTTTATAAAATGTTTATTAACGACAGCACATCCGTCGCTAGTGCCGTCGGTAATAACACATTAGCGACGGTAGGCCCATCGGTAATGACCCTGTCGGCAATGATATTCTTCCCGACGGCGACCGACGGGAGTCACGGGCGACGACCTCTGGGGTGACGGTAGGGGCGACGGTCTGTGCCGTCGCAAATGACCTCACTGCCGACGGCAATAGAGTCATTGGCGACGGGAATGTCCGTCGGCAATGACCTTTTTTTTGTAGTGCATTTTTAGTTTTTGGTTGCTTAAAAATTTGTCTGATAAGTGTAGAAAGAGAGTGAGTATTGCTGAGCATTGAGGGAGTATAATTAGTACTTTGAGGAATCAAATTAAGCTTCAAAGAGGTATAAATTTTGTTTGTGTTCTTGAATTTAAGTTTTGTCAAATTCTTGCAATTACTTGAATTCTCTGTAATTGGTGGAAGATAACATGCCATTGTGTTAATTAAGTGTTTATGCATGTCTAGAAGTAGTTTTTGTTGCAGCAGAAGATGATGGCAATGCTTGTGATTGAGGCTTTGCAGAAGCAGTGCCATATTTTTTTGCCTCTGGACGAAGTGGTGCGGCCACACCACTTCCCTAGTCCTTCACCGCGCGGCCGTGCGGGTTTCCTATCACAGTTACTGCTGTTGATTCCTTAAGATGTCATGAGCATGCTACTTAAGTTTGAATATGTATATAAATAAACTTAACACATGAATAGATGTTGTTATTAACATAGTAAGTTATTTTAGCTTGATTTAGTATGTATTCAAAGAAAACTTAACAAATTGGGAACTAGAATTCGTGAACACGAAATAATGTATAACCTGACCTAAAGCTCCAACATGTTAAGTTCTGATATGTGACCAATATACCAGTTTATATTGTTGAAGATAGTATAAGATATTCAAGTATGACTTCAAGGAAGATGCAAGTGAAAGGCTATACTAGCTATGTGTATATGAACTATGCATATACTAAGTTTAAACTTTAAAACATGCTCATGGGATCTATTGTGTGATTATGAAAGCATGCTATAGAATATGTGGACTTATCTTGCATATTTGAATAAGTTTTACTAAGGGACACTTTAAGTTTCAAATACAAACTTGATAAACTACATGGGAACTTGTAAGCATGCTTATATATTCTAAAATGTATATGTGAGCACATGATGTATAGTAAATGAGGTGAATTTACATACTTGGTAGCTTAACATGAGATTTTCACAAGAAACCTTGAAAACTAGTTTTTTTAATAACTATATTACGAGTATTCTAGCACTTGACATCATGATTAGGTGTATCATGCATGTAGACATGATTGACAAGCATACTAGCTAATCGTATGCATTATAAAGTAGTTAGGAATGGTTAGATCAAGTCTAAATGAAGTAGAATTATACAAACTTGACATACATGATTTAACTAATGCAAACATGTGTAGTAGAAACCTATGGACCACATAGCATGTGTTTAACGATTAAACGTAAGAAAATTATGAATTGAACACTTAAAGTCTTGATTAAATAAGAATAGATGATGACATATGTTAATGATATAAGGTCAAACTTAGTTATCCACATACTAACATGTGTGTTTTGCATGATTATTCGTATATATGCAAGACATGTGTTCATTGGTTTTCTGCAGGAGCAGCCATGTCTTGGTTTGCACCAGGAGCAGCGCGGCTGCGCCACTCCCTAGTACAAACCAAGCGGCCGCGCCAGTCTGCAGTAGAAACAATTTTCTATAAATGTTTTGAAGGTGGTTGCATACTTGTATTGTTACTCTAATATGTATTATATAACCAGTGAAAAACTAATATGTGAAGAAGCATGCTAAATGATTGAATTGAATGTTTAATGCAGTGATTAAGAACTTCAAAGTGATAAGTCCAAAAGATATTTGCGAACTATAAAGTAATGATTAAGAAACTGTATTGTCAACTTTGTAGTGTCTTATAAACTAATGTGGTAATATAAGTATAAGGTATATGTAAGGAGTATAAAACTAACTTAGACGTTTATGTATGCATTTGTACTTACATATCATGTATGAGCATATGTAACTAATGAATATCCTATACGCGTATTATATTCTGTTAGGATTCAAAAGAGTATTGATAAGCGATATTTTGGTAAACTACGCTTAAGGAAAGTATCTGAACCATCCTTTACATTGTGTAAGTATCTGAACCATCCTTTACATTGTGCAAGTATCTGAACCATCCTTTACATCTATTTATGCAATAAACTTGCGTAAGTAAGTTATCGAATTATATTCCGGTTATACGGGTTTTTAAACTTTATTGTTATTAATCATAGTATTCATGCAAGTTCCCTAAACTTACTCAAATTTATATTAAGCAAGTTCCTTGAACTATACCTTTATTGTGCAAGTATCCTAACCTTTGCATTTACTTTATGCAATGGACATGAGTAAGAAAGTTTTAGAATTATATCATTATTGTGCCAGTTTATTAACTCTATTATTATTATTCATGTATCTATACTTTGTAGACATGCCAGTTCTTGAATTCTATTCGATCATTATTTATCAATACAGTATTATTGAAAAATCCAGTTATATATTCTGTTCGTTAATTTCTAAGATTGGTTATACAAATGTCCTCACTTGGATAATTATTGTACATGTTGATACACACTTATCGATTTCCAGTATGTATACCTTAATTAAAAGTCGTTTAAGTTATTTGACTCGGCTAGACACAAATTTAAAAATATTATTGAACATGATAGAACCTTATTGATATCCAACCGAATTGTTTTGGTTCGGATTCCCGACTAAGTATGAACATCCCTAACATGGGAAAACTTAATTTGTGCGCCTAAGGCGAATAAGATGAACGAGAATATCGTTATAGTATGTAGTATTGATCAATATAGGGCATAACGGGTTAATCACCCCCGTGCCTATGAGTTATGACGGTTTACAGATGAAGTTCTGTTAAACCTTTTCAAAAATTGAAAATAAAGTTCATAGTCTGTCGACTGCTCTCCATTTATAGTCAGTACGTAGTTTCAAAATTTGAAATAGAATTGTTGTTGTTTAGTGTTGCTTCAGTTTACTTCACAACTATTGCTTCGTTGTAGAAGTGTCATTCAAAGAAAGCATTTAATCCTTTCAGCTAACATTTTTTTTGTTTGCTATTACTTGCTGGGCACTCAAATGCTCATTCTTGCTTAATTTAAATATTTTCAGTTAAGTATGATCAACCAGAAGGCTCTGCCAAGAACAAAAGGAAAGGAAAGTTGATAGAATAAGTTTGTGTTATCTTATGTAATAGCTAGGCTTGAATAAGATGGTGATATTTATTATCTATCATGTAATAAATTATTTTAAAGGTTGTGTACCTGGGATTTAGACAACTATGATATGTAAATTAAGTTTGATATTTATGACATTAGGATTATTATTCCGCTCAAAGAAATGGTATCGTGAAGCATTGAATTCAGGTTTCAAGCACCTGAATTTGGGGGTGTCACAGGTTGGTATCAGAGCTTTAGGGTTAAAAACCTTAGGTTGGGGTAGACCTTAGGCTATAACCTTAGGGCAGAGGGAAACGTAAAAATAAAAATAAAAAATACAAATAACTCATGTAGAGTTTAAAAAGAGACGTATTGAATAAATTCATCGTCAAACCAAATAAAAGATAACTTATATAAAATTATTATTTGCTGTGTGTATATATATTATATACTAATCTAGATAATTACGTGTAGATGTCAGGAGGAAAAGGATTAGGACACCCTTAGATCGTAAAGAAGGAGCCAATCTCCATAACCGAGCCAATATCAAAGCCAATAGCTGAAATAGAGGCTCACGTTGAAGGTAACCTTGAGGAGGTGAACATTTTGGAAAATATAGTACCGGATCCAGAAATGGTGAAACTAACAGATAGTGATTTGGACACCGAAGTTGGAGCTGATCAAGCATCATCCGAAGTGCTAAATCTGAGGAACAAGGTTTCTTCTCTGGAAAGGTTGTGGGAAATAGAAAAGCTACTAAATAGTTAATTACGAAAGGCATTAATCGAAACGATGGAAGAACAAGATAAGCTTAAAATCCAAATTGATCAAATGAGAGCCAAAAGTAACATATCGTGTGCAGCTCCGAGCAAGAAGGGGGAAAGAAAGATGAAAGACCGCGACTTAGGAAATTCTGATAATAATCAAGAGAACGCTAACAAAATAGAAAAGTATACAAACTGTAGCAAGAAACATGAAGGCGTATGCTGGAATGGGAAAAAGATATGTTACAATTGCGGACATAAGGGACATATCTCTCCTCATTGTCCCAATCCAAAGCAAGGCGCATGTTTTATTTGTGGATTGGAAGGTCATATTTAAGATGGTGATATTTATTATCTATCATGTAATGAATTGTTTTAAAGGTTGCGTACCTGGGGTTTAAACAACTCTGATATATAAATTAAGTTTGATATTTATGACATTATGATTATTATTCCGCTCAAAGAAATGGTATCGTGAAGCACTGATTTCGGGTTTCAAGCACCTGAATTTGGGGGCGTTACATGAACACTCTTGGACGCCTTCTTTCCCCACTTTTTGGCAAGGGAGGATTTGAGGATTGTGATTGAAAAAGGAAATAGTTTCTCCTTTGAATAGGAAAGTTTTGATTGCCTCTTTGAGTTTGTCCTTGCAGTATCAAGGATACGTCCTCTCTTTTCTTCTTATGGACCCTCAAGGGGTTTTTCCCATAACTTCCAGCTTGGATATGCTCAGCTACGGCTTTTAAAGCGGTGAGGTCTTGAATCTTCCTAGATTTTAACCCCATCTCTGCCATTTCTTCTTGCTTGATCATTTTTAGAATGGTTTTCCTATACCTGCTAGGACCCTCTCATAAAATGGAGCTTCTTGAATATCTATGAAGGGCATCACCATCTCAGTCTCTATCATGGATGAGATTACTTGAGCAGCCAGACGCCTCTATCTTTGGGCAAACTCTCTGATTAACTCATTGTCTTGCTTCTTGACTTTGGCAATATGATACCTGTCCGGAGCTATTTGAGTTTGAAAGCTGTATTGATTGAGGAAAGTATGGGCTAATTCCTCCCAGCTATGGATTTTGGAGTTATCTAATCTGGCGTACCATGCTCTGACTTCTCCAGTTAAACTCTTCTAAAACAACTGCATTCTCAGTTTTTCATCCTCGGCGTAGGATCTGAGTTCTCCAATGAACACTTTTAAGTGAGTGTAGGGATCTCCCAATCCATATATTTCTTGAAATTGGAAGCCTTGAATTTTTTTGGATAATAAACCCTAGGGAAGATGCAAAGATCATAATAGGTAACGCTTCCATGTGTTCCGGGCCTTTTATAGACCAAAGGTCTCTTCCATTTGCTGAACCTTCTTCCGAATATCACCGGTATCTTGATCTTCTTTAAGATGGGTGATTTCAGGGGTTTTGTTAGACTTCTCAGTCTGAGACTCAGGTACTGGAACTTCTTTGTTCAGACCTTGGATTCCTCCCTATGCAGAGGATTCAGTTTGGATGAGGATTTGTGGACCCTGAGTTGATTTGTTTAGTTCTTTCAGAAGAAAAGTCAACTCTGTTATTTGAATCCTTAATCCTTTGAACTCCTCTAGGGAAATAGGAGTAGGATCAGGCTGGGCACTTGTAGCCATGTCTGACGGTGGGCTTAGTGCCTTTTTGGACTTTGAACGGGTAACGGGACCAATCATTTCCTTTACAAAAAGATTACGTAATTTAGTCTGAGAAAGCATAGAGATGTTGTATGCTATGCAATGTGTCTATTTTTTAGGAGTGTTTTAATGTTCTACTACAAAACAGATGTCAGTTGTTTGGATGACAAGATAGCATAACAGGTCTTGATAGGAAAAAGGAATGCATATTTACATATTCCTTTATATTTTCAATTACATTGAGATTGACATGGAATTGAAATTACACAAAATTAAAATTACATGTAATTGAAAAGGGGAAGGTATGAAGAGACTTCCCTTAGCGTTTGGTTTATCAGCGGTTGACCTATCTTAGGCTACTCTCGCGGCTTTTCGACATGAAGGTCCCCAGATCATCGTAATTTACTGGATGGGAAGTTAATCCGATCTTTCTACTGGAGTTAATCTGGGTGGTGCCTTTCCCGAGCCTCGCGAAATTAGTCTCCCTTAAGTCCAGTAATCAAACATCGACGAGTTTGCCTCCTGGTAGAGGAATCACACAACATACATTCACATACATCGCGTGTTACCGTATGGAAATGATGACATATGCGAAGCACTAATATCACAATCAGATATGCTGCGAAGCACTAAAGTGCAGTAAATAAAGCATTAGTACACATCCATTCAATGTAAATGTAGTATTCACACATAAGCAGATAAAAAGTTTTATTTTGAAAATTTGAACAGCGGCTTAAGCCCTCTTACTGGAGTCCCCAGCAGAGTCGCCACATGTCTACGTCGGGAAGATTTGTGTCTCTTTTTCTGTTCTTGTGTTCTCATTTTGCTGAGTTTTGTCTGAAAAGGCTAGTTTGAAAAGGTCCGACATATGAATGTTGACGATTTGAATTTTAGAGTCGTCAGTCAGTAGATTTGAAATGGTTGTACCAACTCAACTGATTTTGAAAAGGTTTGCACAAAGACCCAATGGTTAGACACTGTTTAACTGGCCTTGGAAACCGAGATTCGTTGGGTTTGGAGGCTTGATTAAGTGGGGAAGGGTGTTAGGCACCCCCCAGACTTCCTTGAAAACACGATTAATAGAAATTTTCAATTAAATTTTTTATCTGCATGTGTGTCAAGACCCTGAATTTTAAACAATTCTATTTTTACGAATAATTTTTTTTATTAATATCGGTATTGATTAGCTTTATTATGTTAAGCATATATGATATGAGTCTAGAAAGATAGTCAAATTGGTTATTGACTAAGAAATATGCATGAAGTTATGTTGACTAGCTGATGAAAACCCTAACCCTAATAACGGATAGGGCTTTGATTAATTAATACAGTTATTATAATTGTATATATGATTATGTGTTTGTACGATATGAGATTAATGATCAAATATTGATCAGATAAGGTATAACCTTAGTAAACCCTAATGGTAGATTAGAAACCCTAATATGTAGTTAGGAAACCCTAACGATCAGTTAAGAACCCTAATTCTATTTTTGGAAATCATAATTTCTTATTCAGGAACCTTAAACCTTAATTAGCAAACCCTAATGATGATTATTAAAACCTAAGGGTTAAAATTAAAGGGAATTATGTCAAATGACCAAAATAACCTTAAAATTATATGGAAAATTACCAAAATACCCTTTTGGAGGCAAAATTATTAAAATATCCTTTTTACTTAACTTGTAAGTTAAAAGATTTGCCAAATCTAGTGACTCACCACTTGAGATATCCTATGTGTTCAAAATCTAATTTGAATCAGCCAATTAATGCCACCTAACAACATTAGCATCCACTAGTTCAAAGATTGAGATTTTAAATAAAGAGAAAAACCAAAGATAAGCTCATTTGTGTTCCATACACTTGCCAAGTCTCTCTCTCTCTTAAGCCACAAAAATTAGAAAGAGAATCAGTCCCAAGATAAGCCAAGAACACCCCAAGATCAGATTAGGAAGCAAAGATCAAAGGTTGCTCAAGAAAGGTATAAATCCTAACCCTGAGCTAGATTTTGTATGCTTAGAAAAATTTTGTGTTTTTATGTTTATATATGTGTTATGTGATGTTATATAGTGATCTATGATGATATATCATGGATTAATAACATCTAAGTGCGTGAAAATGAAGTGTTTATAAACTGTCAAGAACCCTAGATTTATGGCATGACAGTCAAATGTCAGAGGCCATAGATACAAATCTGTTAATTGTTAGACTTGCTAAGTGTATCATTGTTGTAGTATGCTATGAGGAGAGTAAACTGAAAGTGGAATCATGTCCACATCATGTCCAGATTCCAAGTTATCTGTGGTTAAACATGGTTGACCAGTCATGCATATGAATTTTTGGGTAACCCAAGAAGTGTCTGACAGGTTTTTGTTGTGCTTAGATCTTGCATCTGATGTATTGTTAGCTTGTATAAGTGTATCATTGATATACCCTGACATACGGACTATAGAACCATGACATCAAAACATCTAAAACATCAACAGGATTCAAGATATTAGTGGTCAAAGTAGGTTGACCAAGCACAAAATAAGTTTTCTGGAATTTTCAGAAAACTGAGGAACTAGTTTCTGACAAGCTTTTGACCAACCCAGATCTTACTTATGTGATGTAGTTAAGCTACCTAAGTGTAGTACTTTTGTACCTTGACATGTAAACTAAAAGGGTGTGACACTTTAACACTCAAAGAACACACAGAAATCCATTTGTTGAACTCTAAAGTAGTCACTCAACAGTGTCTGGGTTTTTGGGTAACCCAAAAACTCCAGATTAGTCCTGACAGCTACTTTGGATGCTTAGATCTTCATGCTATGAAGTAGATAGACCCTGAAATTGGTTTGTATTTGTAGTATTACACTAGTAAAACACCATTGTTACACTCTTAACCATGGTCAAAGTAGCCCCCAGGGCATTGACCATGGTTGTTCTTTGTTGATAAAGAACACCTACTGCGACAGTTTTCGTCGTTAAAGCCTATAGTGACAGTTTTATTAAAATTAAATTAATTAATTTTAATAAATAAAGAAAAAATAGAAAATAAATAATAAAAATTCATAAATGAGTTTTAAAAATTATTTTAAGTTATAAAAATAAACTTTAAATAATTTGACATAAATTTTATTAATATTTTAATTTACTTTTATATTAATGATATTAAATTAATTTGATAATTATATTAAATAAATTAGTTAAAAATAATTTTAATATTTTAAAAAATTATTTAAAAATGATATTAAAGTGTTAAAAAAATATTTTAAGTTATAATACATAACTTTTAATATTATGATATAAATTTCATTAATAACTTAATATTAATGATAATAAATTTATTTAATAATTATATTAAATAAATGGTTTAAAAATAATTTTTATGTTTTAAAAATCATTTAAAAATGATATAAAGGATTTAAAAATATTTTAAGTTATAATAAATAACTTTTAATATTTTGATGAGAAATACATTAATATTTTAATATTAATGGTAATTATTTAAAAATAATTTTAAATATTTTAAAAATCATTTAAAGGTGATATTATTGTTTTAAAAATATTTTGAGTTATTATAAATATCTTTTAATATTTTTACAGAGATTTCATTAATATTTTAAATTATTTAAGTATTAATGATAATAAAATTATTCAGTATTTAAATCATTTAAAAATGATACAAGTGTTTGAAAAATCATTATAAAATATAATAATTATTTGAAAATTATTATAAGCTTCTGAAAAATATTATAAAGGATAATTATATTATCTAAAATATTATTGAAGTTGTGGAGTAGAGTTTTATTGGAAATCAACTTGTTAATTATCTGATAAGGTAATCGGGACACCGTATTGATACCGAAGTTCAACCGGACTGGAATAGTTTAACCTGATAAGTGTTTTTATAGGTTCTAAACACTGTTGTGACTATATGATTATGTGTATAAGTTATATAATGACTTTAAATAATAGTAGTATGTGATGTGATGTATTACGCTAATTGCGAGACCAATATTATTGATGATAAGTCTTTCAACGAAGCTAAATTAGATTGTGTAGCAGTAGTCAACGACCAAGGCAAGTTTCCTTAACTTAAACTCGAGTTATTATTTTACCAGCATGTTAAGTGGGTAATTATTGCTGATTATTCCACATCTAAAATTATTATTGAGCATTTGTATTTATTGTAAGTTCATTAACCTAAATTGAGTTTTAAATTTCAAAAACATGATTGGTGAATAACTATTGTTGATTATTTACATCTATAATTATTATTGTTGTTTGCACATAGTGTAATTAATTTCTGTTTATTATTGAACAAATTATGAGCTAGGTCTTAGATAATTGTTTTGGCGAGATTAATATTTGTTAGAGCATGAAACATTCTATTATACGAACTAAGTTGTTATTGAAAAATCTATGCCAATTAGATTAATATGGATTTGATATGTCGAAATCTTTAGCATTTCTTTGAATTCAATTCAAACCATAATTTTGTGGTACGGACTCATGATGTAAGATTGAGATAAAAAAAACCATTATAAAAAGGGAACTTTATTGTCGAACATCCGACTATTGTGCTATTTTTTAGTATTATGCATAATATAGGGTACAATAAAGCCGATCACTTCATGTACTTGTAGAAGAGTATGATTTAATCTTTATGGTTCACTGATACTCTTAAGGTAATTCAGTATTGAATGTCTGTTAATTCCTCTATTAGTTCAAGATCCATTGTGATCACTTAGCATGAAATCTGGGAATATCCCACTTTATTATTGCAGTACTATTATCTCTTGATAATCAATTAAACATTATTGAAACTTCGAAAGGGTTTTACTCTTTCATCATTAAATTGTTATTTAGCATGAAATTTAATAAAGTCTTGTTATTGATAAATGATTTATTCCGCTAATTTGAAGTCCTTTGAACATTGTTGAATTCCTATCGAATCTAGAATCTAATATTCTTGATTCATATCTTTTATTATATGCTTTAACTTGCGGAGCAAACTCGTTGCTCACCCTTGCTTAAATATAACATTTCAGCTAAGGACGAGGTAGCAGGAGGGTCAGAGAAGGACAAGGGCAAGGGAAAAGTACATGAGTAGTTATTATAACTTTAATTATTATGTTATTGTATGTAAACCTTTTTGTATATCTAAAGGCATATAAATTATGTTAAGGTTAGATAACTTGGAATAATGTTATAAAGATATTAATTAATGGTATGTATGACGTAATTCATAAATAAATGGTTAGTTAGATGTGATATGTATGATGGATCGTGAGCACTAAACCCGAGGTTAGGGAACCCAGATTTCGGGGAGTCACAGGTTGGTATCAAAACTGTAGGTTATAAACCTTAAGTGGGGGGGGGGAAACCTTAGGAATATAACCATAAGCAAGATAGAGAAAACTCATTTAGAGTTAATTGATGAAATTTATCAATAGTAAGATATGTGGACACTTAGTGTTTATGGATTGTGTACTGGTGATGCACTAATTAAGATTGTTTAAAATTGATTGTAGGATGTTAGGAGATGATGAAATAGTTATAGAGTTGTTGGCAGCTGTTGCACCAATGCCATTAGCTGAGGTGCCAGCTCAAAGTGAGTCAGTTGAAGAATTTTTAAGAGACGAACCTATGGTGAATCTGGGAAGTGATCATGACGAGTATCCCGAAATGGAGCTGAATGAAGAGGAAGAAGTAAATTCCAAAGAAGCTAAGGTGGAGTTAGAAATAAAGGCAGAAGATGGAGAAAAAGGTAGAGTAGAAATTGAAAAAGGTAGAGTATCTACGGAAGTACAAGAACTAAGGAGTAAGGTGTTTCTCTTAGAGGAATTGTGGAAGACAGAAAGGGCATTACGCGAGATGACAGAAGAAAGAAATGATCTGAAGGCACAAGTGGAAAAAATGAGGGTTGAGTGTGGTGGATCATCTGAAGATGTAATCAAGAAAAAGAAGGGTAATAATAAAAGGAAAAGGAACAATGACAGTGACAATAACTCAGGGAATTCAAATTCAAAGAAGAAGCAAGCATGTGGCAAGTGTGGAAAGAATTATTTAGGAGAATGTATGATGGGGAAAAATGTGTGTTACAATTGTGTTCAGAAAGGACATATTTTACCAGATTGTCCTAAGCCGAAGAAAGGAGGATGTTTTTCAGGGGATGGAATGGGTCACAGGGTCAAAAAATGTCCTAAGAAGAAGATAGGTGAATAAAGTGGACTGCAGAAAGATTAAGCATGAACAGTAGCACCTTTTGGAAAGTCAGATGATATATTAAGAATGTAATACCATAAACGATGAGTAGGTATATGTAAATATATATCTGTATGAAGGTAATCCTTATCTTTGTATGAATATTAAGATAATTTTTGTGAATCTCAACTTTTTGTATAAAGTTGTAGTAGTTAATCCCGACTTTTGTCAAAAAGGGATAGTAAATGATTATAGCAGTATGTGTCTTGTACTAAAAATTACTATGTACTATTTGAATGAATATGCAATGATATGATTATATGTTTTATTAAGTTAATAAATTTTGAAGATTAAGATAGTACGCTGTTTATCTAGTAATTTGTTAATTCGGTAAATTGAATTTGCTAATCTAGCAAGACTGAATTGCTATATGTTTAAAATTTCGTACTATATTCTTATCATACTAATAATAAGATGTAGTGCAGAGATAAGGGATTAATATAAATTTTTATTTAATCAGATAATGTCGCCAAGACGACAAAATCGAAACCAAAGGGAGGAACAATCGGTGAATAATGAAGGAGGTTAAGCAAACCCAATGCAAAACATTGTAGACATGTTAGCTAAAGCTATGGAAAATAGGGCACCAGCGGCAAGAGATCAGCAAGCTAATAGATTGGCGAATTTCAAATATTTTAAAGCGGTAGGGCCATCAGGATTTAAAGGAACCACTGATCCTATTAAAGCCCAAACCTGGGTAAAGGAGATGTAGAAGGCTTTTATTATTGAAAGAGTAGCAGAGGAGCAAAATACAGCTTTTGCTATTTATTTGATAAAGGGTGAAACTAATTATTGGTGGAAAATAACTCAGGCTAGAGCTGGGACAACAGTAGTAACATGGACACGATTTAAGGAGTTATTTTTCAAAAATTACTTTTCACCAAGTATGCAACCAAGAATGGATATAAAATTTTGGAGTTGAAGCAGAAGAATATGTCGGTTTCAGAGTACATTGCTAAATTCAACGAATTAGCTAGATTTGCTCCACATCAGGTGGATACAGAGGCACGAAAAGAATGAAGATTTGAGAATGGATTAAAGCTAGGGATATTTAACAAGGTAGAAATGTTGCAGATCAATACATTTTTGACTCTGTTGGAAAAGCAATCATTGTTGAAGGAGCAAGTGAAGCTGCATCAAAATATCATCAGGAGAAGCAGATGAATGAAGGAGGTAGTAGTGGATGGAGTAACCCCAATAAGCGGAAGTGGATTGATAACACCCAATAGGGAAACAAGTTAGAAGAGAGTAGGAAGAAAGGTGAGTCGTGTTCGATTTGTGGGAAGAACCATCAGGGAGTTTGTTTAAAGGGAAAAGGAGTATGTTTTAACTGCGGCCAAGAAGGACACATTTCTCCCTATTATCCCAGTCCAAAGAAGATACACAATTTTTTTCAGATCGTTAGACCATCAGATTCGGAACTGCCCAAAGAAAAATGCGAATAAGGGAAGCATCAACAAAGGAACCAGCAGCGGAACACTGAAATTCAAAGGACTTGCTCAGCCGGGAAGACCAACGACACACACTTTTAACATAACAGTTCAAGATGCAGTGGTTGCATAAGAGGTGGTGACATGTAAAGATTTTGCTCAGTAATATAATTGCGCACGTATTATTTGGTAGATATCACTGTGAGGTGTTTCCATTTACGGATTCAGGTCACAAAGTAGTATTGTATTTATAGAGAAATTGATGATACAACTTTAAAAGATATTAAAACATAAGTATGATAAGGGGGTCTATGGTAAACCTTAAAGGTTTCATATTTTTCGCTCTTAATTGGGATCGAAAAGAATATATCAAGTAACAAACATAATTTGAATGTAAGGAAATAGTGATTCCGGGGACAGAATCCTATAAGGAAGGGAGAATGTCAGGACCCTGAATTTTAAACAATTCTATTTTTACGAATAATTTTTTTTATTAATATCTGTATTGATTAGCATTATTATGTTGAGCATATGTGATATGAGTGTGGAAAGATAGTCAAATTGGTTATTGATTAAGAAATATGCGTGAAGTTATGTTGAGCAGCTGATGAAAACCTTAACCCTAATAACGGATAGAGTTTTGACTGATTAATATAGTTATTATAATTATTTCTATGATTATGTGTTTGTACGATATGGGATTAATGATCAAATGTTTATTAGATAAGGTGTAACCTTACTAAACCCTAATGGTAGATTAGAAACCCTAATCTGTAGTTAGGAAACCCTAACGATCAGTTAGGAACCCTAATTCTATTTTTGAAAATCCTAATTTCTTATTCGGGAACCTTAAACCCTAATTAACAAACCTTAATGATGCTTATTAAACCTTAAGGGTTAAGATTAAAGGGAATTTTGTCAAATGACAAAAATAACCTTAAAATTATGTGGGAAATTACCAAAATACCATTTTGGAGGCGAAATTACTAAAATATCCTTTTTACTTAACTTGTAAATTAAAATATTAGCCAAATCTAGCGACTCACCACTTGAGATATCCCATGTGTTCAAAATCTAACTTGAATCAGCCAATTCATGCCACCTAACAACATTAGCATCCACTAGTTCAAAGAATGAGATTTTAAAGAAAGAGAAAAACCAAAGATAAGCTCATTTGTGTTCCATACACTAGCTAAGTCTCTCTCCCTTAAGCCAAAAAAATAGAAAGAGAATCAGTCCCAAGATAAGCCAAGAACACCCCAAGATCATATTAGGAAGCAAAGATGAAAGGTTGTTCAAGAAAGGTATAAACCCTAACCCTAAGCTAGATCTTGTATGCTTAGAAAAATTTTGTGTTTTTATGTTTATATATGTGTTATGTGATGTTATATAGTGATCTATGATGATATATAATGGATCCATAACATCTAAGTGCATGAAAATGAAGTGTTTATAAACTGTTAAGAACCCTAGATTTATGGCCTGACAGTCAAATGTCAGAGGCCATATATCCAAATTTGTTAATTGTTAGACTTGCTAAGTGTATCATTGTTGTAGTATGCTAGGAGGAGAGTAAACTGGAAGTGGAATCATGTCCATATCATGTCCAGATTCCAAGTTATTAGTGGTCAAACATGGTTTACCAGTCATGCATATGAATTTCTGGGTAACCCATAAATTCCCTAGAAGTGTTTGACAGGTTTTTGTTGTGCTTAGATCTTCCATCTGATGTATTGTTAGCTTGTATAAGTGTATCATTGATATACCCTGACATATGGACTATAGAACCATGCCATCAAAACATCTAAAACATCAACAAGATTCAAGATATTAGTGGTCAAAGTAGGTAGACCAAGCACATAATGAGTTTTCTGGAATTTCTAGAAAATTGAGGAACTAATTTCTAACAAGCTTTTGACTAACCCAGATCATGCTTATGTGATGTAATTAAGCTATCTAAGTGTAGTACTTTTGTACCTTGACATGTAAACTATATGATTGTGACACTTTAACACTCAAAGAACACACATAAATCCATTTGTTGAAGCTCGGAAGTAGCCACTCAACACTGTCTGGATTTCTGAGTAACCCAGAAACTCCAGAACAATCCTGACAGCTACTTTGGATGCTTAGATCTTAATGCTATGAAGTAGTTAGACCCTGAAATTGGTTTGTATTTGTAGTATTACGCTATTAGAACACCATTGTTACACTCTCATGCCTAAGATCATAACTAGTTAGGAATTAACCATGGTCAAAGTAGCCCCCAGGGCATTGACCTTGGATGTTCTTCACGGATGAAGAACACCTACTAGGACAGTTTTCGTCGTTAAAGCCTATAGCGACAGTTTTATTAAAATTAAATTAATTAATTTCAATAAATAGAGAAAAAATAATAAAAATTCATAAATGAGTTTTAAAAATTATTTTAAGTTATAAAAATGAACTTTTAATAATTTGACATAAATTTCATTAATATTTTAATTTATTTAAATATTAGTTAAAAATGATTTTAATATTTTAAAAAATCATTTAAAAATTATATTAAAGTGTTAAAAAAATATTTAAGTTATAATACATAACTTTTAATATTTTGATATAAATTTCATTAGTAACTTAATATTAATGATAATAAATATTTTTAATCATTATATTAAATAAATGGTTTATAAATGATTTTTGTGTTTTAAAAATCATTTAAAAATGATATAAAGGATTTAAAAATATTTTAAGTTATAATAAATGACTTTTAATATTTTAATGAGAAATAGATTAGTATTTTAATATTAACGGTAATTATTTAAAAATAATTTTAAATGTTTTAAAAATCATTTAAAGGTGATATTATTGTTTTGAAAAATATTGAGTTATTATAAATAACTTCTAATATTTTGACAGATATTTTATTAATATTTTAAATTATTTAAGTATTAATGATAGTGGAATTATTCAGTATTTAAATCATTTATAAATGATATCAGTGTTAGAAAAATCATTATAAAATATAATAATTATTTGAAAATTATTATAAGCTTCCGAAAAATATTATAAAGGATAATTAAATTATCTAAAATAATATTGAAGCTGTGGAGTAGAGTTTTATTGGAAATAAACTCATTAATTATTTGATAAGGTAATCGGGACACCGTATTGATACCGAAGTCCAACCAGACTGAAATAGTTTGACCTGATAAGTGTTTTTATAGGTTGTAAACACTATTGTGACTAAATGATTATGTGTCTAAGTTATATAATGACTTTAATTAACAGTATTATGTGACGTGATGCATTACGCTAATTGCGAGACCAATATTATTGATGATAGGTCTTTCAACGAAGCTAAATTAGATTGTGCAGCAGTAGTCAACGACCAAGGCAAGTTTCCTTAACTCAAACTCGAGTTATTATTTTACCAGCATGTTAAGTGGGTAATTATTGCTGATTATTCCACATCTAAAGTTATTATTGAGCATTCGTAATTATTGCAAGTTCATTAACTCAAATTGAGTTTTAAATTTTAAAAGCATGATTGGTGAATAACTATTGTTGATTATTCAAATCTATAATTATTATTATTATTTGCACATAGTGCAATTAATTTCTGTTTATTATTGAACATTTATGAGATTGGTCTTAGCTAATTATTTTGGCGAGACTAATATTTGTTAGAGCATGAAACGTTCTATTACACGAACTTAGTTGTTATTGAAAAATCTATGCCAATTAGTTCGGCTAGATTAATATGGATCTGATATGTTGAAATCTTTAGCATTTCTTTTAATTTAATTAACACCATATTTTCATGGTACATACTCATGATGTAAGACTGAAATGAACAACCTTTATAAAAAGGGGACTTTATTGTCGGACATCCGACTATTGTGCTATTTTTGAGTATTTTGCATAATATAAGGTACAATGAAGCTGATCACTTTAAGTACTTATAGAAGAGTATAATTTAATCTTTATGGTTAACTGATACTCTTGAGGTAATTCAGTATTGAATGTCTGATAATTCCTCTATTAGTTCAGATCCATTGTAATCACTCAGCATAAAATCTGGGAATATCCCACTTTATTATTGCAGTACTATTATCTCTTGATAATCAATTGAACATTATTGAAACTTCGAAAGAGTTTTACTCTTTCAACATTGAATTTTTATTTAGCATGAAATTTAATAAAGTCTTGTTATAGATAAATGATTTATTTCGTTAATTCGATGTCCTTTGAACATTGTTGAAGTACTATCGAATCTAGACTCTAATATTCTTGATTCATATCTTTTATTGTATGCTTTAACTTGCGGAGCAAACTCGTTGCTCACCCTTGCTTAAATATAACATTTCAGCTAAGGACGAGGTAGCAGGAGGGTCAGAGAAGGACAAGGGCAAGGGAAAGGGCAAAGTAAAGGAGTAGTTATTATAACTTTAATTATTATGTTATTATATATAAACCTTTTTGTATATCTGAAGGTATGTAAATTATGTTAAGGTTAGATAACTTGGAATAATGTTATAAAGATATTAATTAATGGTATGTATGATGTAATTCATAAATAAATGGGTAGTTAGATGTGATATGTATGATGGATCGTGTAAGACCCCACCTTTTTATGAATAAAGATTTATTTTTTTTAAATATTATTTTTGAATAATAAGGTGTTGATTTGATATAATGTTTTAGTTATGGGTGAAATGTGCAAATTTTACAAAGTAAGCAAGCGGTTATAAAATATTCGTTTTGTCGGAGAATATTCGTTTTGGTCGGGGGATATTTTTTTTATCGGGAATATCCGTACGATGGCGCAATCATTGGTGGACAACATAACGGAATAACTGTCGAATATAGAAAGCGACAAAAATAACCTTTTTATAAAAATAACGGCAAAACTTTTACCGTTAAAATTATTGAAATACCCGGTGATAAAAGTATAATAATATGCGTGGTTGTACAATGGTACACGGTATTGTACAATATCTCTGATTATTGATTCTTACGTAAGAAATCACTCAAAAATTGATACAGTAAAATTACACAATCTTTCATATTATTGATGCAATAATTGCTACAGTGATAATTGAATAGTAATTTACATTATTGATTCAATAATTGTCATGACACAGTAACTCATATTATTGAAATGATATTATTAGATAGCATTATTAATAATGTTTAGAAAGTTCTGTCGAGAAAAAGGGTTAGGTTATATAATTACGCGCCAATAAGGAAAAATCCTTATCGGAAAGACTCCTCTTTCTTGGGAATGATCTGGTTGTCAGTATTGTGAATCTATAATATTAATTAGAAATAATTATTGAAGAATTATAGATAATTGATGAATATGGTAAGTAAATCTTTCTTTAAATTTTGATATAAATGGAGGAATTTTAGAATGAGACATTTGTCGAAAGTTTGTTATATTTTCTATGAAACCATAATTATCTTATTCGATAAAATATTTATTCAAATATATTATTATAATAATACATTATAATAGTATAATGTGATAATATAATAGTATAATTTTTATAATTTAAATGGCAATATTATTAATTATAATAAATTTATGGTATAAGAATAAAATGAGGTGGAAGAGAGCAAATTGAATTTGGAATTGTTTTTTTAATAATAATAAAATGTTTTAAAACATGTGAAATAAATGAGGGAGTTGTCATTTTGAAGTTGAACTCTCATTTTTCAAATAAGTGTGTTGCACCTTCTTCAAAACTTATGTGCATATGTAAAATTTCTCAATCCTGGTGTGCTAGCATTTTCCTATAAATAGGTTGCTTAGTTAACTAATGAAACTCACACCAGAATCAGAAAATTCTCTCTCTATAATATTAAGCATATTTCTTGTGAGTATAAGGATATTTTGAATATTGATAGCAGTGCAAGATTTTCTCAACATAATCTCAGTTATTCCAGTCAGAACTACTTTCTTACTAAGGTAAATGATATTATTTTTTTTGTAAATGATGTTATTTTCTTTTAATACTCGTAAATGATATTATTTTCTTCCATACTCGTAAAGGATATCATTTTTTTTATACTCCATATCATGTAAGTGATATTATTTCATCTTATATTCCTAAATTTAAACTTACTATGGTAAGTATTGCTTCTATAATTCCTGAAATGGTTAGAAATTTCTTAAGGATTGCACTTCATCTAATATCATTTCACTAGAATATTGGTCTAAAATTTCGTATTAAATTTTAAATTCTTTTTATGTCTGGGTACTATTCATACGATACTATTCATGGACACTATTCATACGGTACTATTCATACGGTACTATTCGTGAGTACTGTTCACAACAGAATTTAATTTTTTTTCTTTGTCCAAGTTATCTTTTATGAATCTTATTTTTGAAATTGAATCAATGTTATGGTCTCACTTTGTTCATTCTTATTGCCATTATAATAATTCTCAGACTTAAATTATGTTGAAAGTTATCTTTGGCCCGTAGTGCAAAAATGAACTGTTGACTGATGAATATATTTAGCCCGTAGTGCAAAGATAAATGTTTGATTGATATCTTTGGTCCGTAGATGGACAGGTGTTTGGCATGATCATGACCACTGGTGATACAAACGATTATCTTTGCCCCGTAGTGCATAGATAATTCGTTGATTGGAAATAATTATTGATTGATGTTACATGGATAAAATATTGATGATGGACTTTTAAATCATGGAAGATAGTAGACATCATGCTCTACTTGACTCTTCTAATGGATTGTTATTTTCGCTACAGTTGTTGATCTAAAACTTGTTGTCTATTGTATTCTTTTAGAATTTTCCCTGTTGAGGACGAAGGATAATTTGTTCTACATTATCTTAGTCATAATATTCTTTACTAGGCTAGTTGAGCTCACCCTTTTCCTTTTTGTTCCATTGTTCTTCTCAGGAGGCGAGAATATAGTTGAGACTAGTTGGGGTGTGGAGTGATGGTTCAAGACGGTTATTATAGCAGTCATCACTATTTTATAAAATAGTGTATCAATAATTATAATGAAGACTTTATTTTAGTTTTGATATTGTCTACAAGACAATATTTATATTAAAACTAACAACACATGTATTGTCGTATTTTGCACGACAGTTGTATTAATGAAGTTTGTATTTGGTTTCTGTTCCATGTATTTGGCAACTCAGAATGGGTTGTGTGGACCTATTTTAGGGGCATCACAGTTGGTATCAGAGCTTAAGGATATGATCTCTGGTGGAGATTTAGGATTAGAACTTGGAGGGGAGATTCGAGTAAATCCTTTACTAGTGTGTCCTACCTAAGCTTAATTGTTATTTAATTGGTCGGTCAGAATATAGGGATGATATGTGGCATGTTAATTTCTTTAGTTAACTCTTATTTTGTGGCAATATTTGAGAATGACATCTGAAAATTTTGAGATGAGCAATGGAGCATATTAGACCGTTGAGACACTGCTAATCAATAACTAGGATACTGTACATCAGGAAGGCAATAATCCTCATGTAAATCACAACACTGACCAAATGATGAACGATGGGATGTTTAGGAGCTTTCTATAATTCATGCAAAACCAGACAAGAGAGGCTCCTGTTCAAAATGTAGGTGGAAACAATGGTAACTCATGACTTGTCACTGCCAAGCAATTCAAGGAGTTGGGACCGCCGGAGTTTTTGGAGAAGCCAGAGCCACTTAAGGCAGAGGCATGGATTAAGCAGATTACTAATATATTTGATGTCTTGGGATGCACTAAAGAGCAAAAGGTTCCCTTCGCCACCTTCATGTTACGCGGAGAGGCAGATTACTGGTGGAAATCTGTAAAATGTATCCATCTGTCCGCACTTAAGATGTCTTGTGAGAAGTTCCAAGAATTATTCAACAACAAGTACTTTCCAGAAAGTATTCGTTACATGAAGGAGGTGGAATTTATCAAACTAGAACAAAACAATATGACTATATCACAGGACGAAACTAAGTTTGCGGAGTTATCCCGGTTTGAATCCTATTTGGTAGATAATGAGGAGCGAATGGCGCGAATATTTCTGAGAAGTTTGAAACCCGAAATTCGTCAACATCTTATCTCTCATAAATTTGCTTGTATTCAGATGTAGTGAATAGGGCTCAGTTATTGGAGCAGAATTATGAGTCAGCTCAACCAAAAGACAGCAATCGACAGCACGATAATAGTCATAGTAGTGGCAACAATCATCGAAGCAGTGATAACCAACGTGCCAGAAATGGTAACCACTTCGGTGGTAATCATGGCCAAGATAATAGGAGAGGTGAGTCAAGTGGAAATTTTAAAAAGAGAAGATTCAACAATAACGGTAAAACACCAGCAGCAATAGCAGTACCATCAACAAATTTTAGAGGAGGAGAACGACCGCCATTTAGATGCTACATATGCGGAGAGGAGGGACACATACCTCTAAACTATTCACAACCTTCCAAGGTGTGTTTCAGTTGTGGAAAGGACAGTCACATAGCCTGATTTTATCTGGTAGAGAAGTCAAATCTAGCTAGGACGGTGGCACTAAAGGCGACTACCGACAAAATAAAGTCAGTGGTTCAAGGGAGAGCGTTTGTCGTAACGTCCCAAAAGGCGAGGAATTCGAACGAAGTTATCACGGATAAGCTAATTATAAACTCTTGCAAAATATATACCTTATTAGATACTGATTCTACCCATTCTTTTATTTCACCTACTTGTGCTCAACGTTTGAACTTGACCCCTGAGAAACTAGACTTTAACTTATCTGTTGAAACTCCGTTAGGAGAAACCTTCATTACATCCACTGTTTATAAATATTACTTGATTCAAATTGGCACCATCACATTACCTGTTGATCTCGTCTCTTTGAAAATACTTACATTTGATGTGATTTTAGGGATTAATTGGTTAACTACTCATCATGCTAAAATTGATTATTTTCGTAAGGTCGTTAGTTTTCATATTCATAACCAACCTGTAATGCGAATTCAAGCAACCAAACCACTAAAGTCAATCACTGTCATATCAAGCCATAAAGCCATTCGTTTATTAAAAAAAGGATGTCAAGCTTTCTTAGCCCATGCCATGAATTTAAACAAAAATATGTCAGATTTGAATAATATTTCTGTTGTTAATGAATTTTCTGACGTATTTCCTGAAGAACTTCCTGGCCTACCCCCAGAGAGTGATATCGAATTTTGTATTGACCTTGAACCCGGTACAAAACCCATTTCTAAAACCCCATATCGAATGACTCCTATTAAACTTCAGGAGTTAAAAACCCAACTATAGGAACTATTAGACATTGGTTTCATTCGTCCTAGTACATCTCCTTGGGGTGCTCCTGTTTTATTCGTAAAGAAGAAAAATGGGAATGCGACTTTGCTTTAACTATTGGGAGTTGAACCATGTCACCATCAAAAATAGGTACCTATTACCTCGCATTGATGACCTGTTTAACCAGTTACAAGGTGCTAAATTCTTCTCAAAGAATGATCTTCGTTTCAGATATCATCAGTTAAAGATTAAAACTGATGACATTCCAAAGACTGCTTTCAGGACTCGGTATGGGCATTACGAATTCCTAGTCATGTCTTTTGGATTGACTAATGCTCTTGCGCCCTTCATGGATATGATGAACTGAGTATTCAAAGAATATTTGGATCATTTTGTGGTTGTCTTTATTGATGACATCCTCATCTATTCCAAAAGTCATAAAGATCATGAGCAACACTTGTGGCTGATACTCCAAAAGCTTCGTGAAAACAAGCTATATATGCCAAGTTGAAGAAATGCAAGTCCTGGCTTGAGGAAGTAGCATTCCTTGGGCACGTGGTATCGAAGTATGGAATATCAGTTGACCCGATAAAGATTAAAGCAATACAAAGTTGGGAGCAACCTAAGTCAGTAACTAAAGTACGTTGCTTTCTAGGCTTAGCTGGTTATTATCGGAGAGATTTGTAGAAGGATTTTCTCGAATCGCTACTCCATTAACTCAGCTGACTCAAAAAGATACACAATTCGAAAGGAGCGAGGAATGTGAGAAGAGCTTCCAAGAACTTAATAGAAGACTCATTTTAGCACCTGTTCTGACAATACCATCAGGGTCGGAGGGATTTATCATCTACAGCGATGCTTCAGGCAGAGGTTTAGGATGTGTTCTCATGCAACATGGGAAAGTCATAGCCTATTCCTCACAACAACTCAAAGAATATGAGAGGGATTATCCTACTCATGATCTAGAGTTAGCAGCAGTCATTTTCGCACTAAAGATCTAGAGATACTACCTGTATGGGGAGAAAGTGGAGATCTATACAGATCATAAAAGCCTCAAATATTTCTTCACCCAAAAGGAACTCAACATATGGCAATGACATTGGCTCGAGCTGTTGAAAGATTACGACCGTACCATTCAATACCATCCTGGAAAAGCAAACGTTGTAGCTGACGTGTTGAGTAGAAGATCATATGCGGGTACGAGTGCGATGTTGTTAACACTAAAACCCATTTTGTATGACTTACAAAGGTTGGAGATAGAGTTATAGACTCCAAGTACCCACGTGATGATGTCAAATATACGAGTAGAATCGACTTTAATGGATAAAGTTAAAGCTGCTCAAGCTACAGACCCAGAACTGATGTGTATGAAGAAGAAAGTACAAGAAGGTGCTATTCCAAAAGTAAGAATTGACGAAGAATGAATACTTCGAGTCAACTCCAGACTTTGTGTTTCTAAGGACTCTGATTTGAAATATAAAATCATGATGGAAGCACACAATACACCGTTTACAATCCATCCTAGAAGTACTAAAATGTATTGTTATCTTCGACATACATTTTGGTGGAGTAACATGAAGAAAGAGATCGTGGAGTTTATCTCAAGGTGTTTAACTTGTCAACGTATCAAGGCAAAACATCAAGTACCAAAAGGTCCATTGCAACCACTTGAAATTCTAGAATGGAACTGGGAGCACATCAATATGGATTTCGTTACCGGTCTTCTCAAGGTTTCTCAAGGCATAAATGCAATTTGTGTCATTGTCGATTGATTAACCAAGTCTGCTCATTTCTTGCCTATACGAGAAACTTATTCACTCGAACGTCTTGCTCGTATGTATATAAATGAGATTGTGAGATTGCATGGTATGCCAGTATCCATAGTTTCTGATCTAGACCCAAGATTCACTTCACAATTTTGGGTCAGTTTACAGAAAGCTATGGGCATGGATTTACGATTCAGTTCTACATATCATCCCCAGACGGACGGGCAATCGGAGAGGACTATTCAAACTCTTGAAGATCTATTAAGACTATGTGTCCTAGACTTCAAAGGAAGTTGGGATAAGTACTTACCATTAGTGAAATTCTCCTACAACAACATTTATCAAGTAAGTATTGATATGGCTCCATTCGTGGCGTTGTATGGATGAAAGTGTCGTTCTCCAGTATGCTGGGATGAGGTGGGTGAAGCAACGCTGTTGGGACCAGAAATGTGATAACCCAATTTTTTAGAAATTATTAAAATAAGAATTTAGTAAATAGAATTCTTATTATAAGATATGTCGGGGTTTGAATAAATAAATAAATATATATATATATATATATGTGTGTGTGTGTGTGTGTGTGTGTGTGTGTGTGTGTGTGTGTTATATTTTCAATTTTGTGTTATTAGTGGAAAGAAACCCACAAATGAGATTTTATAATTGGATAAACTATTAAGGAAAGAGAGAGTTTTAAAACTTAAAGTTGATTTTTAAATTATTAATGAAAAAAGTAATCGATAATGTGAAATCAATGAGGGAATTGATGTTAGACGAGTTAACACTTAAAGAAACTTGTTCAAAGTACTTAGAAATGAATATTCTATTTCTGCTAATGCAGAACTTGTCTGCCTCTGGACTTGAGGTGGCACAGTTGCGCCACTTCCAAGCTTATGACCAGCGCAACTGCACCGGTCTGCAGAAGGTTCTGAGTGAGTTTGTGAAATTGGAATTTCAAGACATATATATTAATGATTAATATGTGTCATAATCGCCATTCAAGCTGTCCAAGAATGGATTAAGATAGCAAAGCGTGAATTGAATAAATATTTATTGTGAAAGTTTATTAACCTAGAATGAATATTGGTTAATCAAATCATATTATAGAATATTATATAGCCTTGTGTGGCAGTAGTGTGGAATGAGAAAGAGTTGATTCACTTTCATAAGAAGGTGAATTAATATATGTGTTTAGCATAAGAGGATGAACGAAATATGTTAATTAATATTTGATATTTTTAATATATTACATAGTATTGTAATATATAAAAAGGGTTAATGTTTGAAAGATAAGTGATTAATAAAAGAAGAGAACTAATATAATTAAATGAATATTGGTTAGAGATGGAGGGATTATATTAGTACTTAAGATATGGCTAAATGTAAAGATGGAAGAAGTTATCTTGGAACAATAGAATAATTATATGTATAGTGTATAGATTAAATAATTAATAGAGTAGTTATTAATTATTCTAAGTGTAAAGGTTATACATATTATAAGTGTATAATTATTTAAGTAAGCTAAATAATTTAGCATTAAGGTAAAGTGTATCACACAAACTTTATATTAAAGGAATATTAAAGTAAGCTTGTGGATATGCCTAGTGTGACATAATGATGGACTAAGGATTTGTTCAATTACATTAGTGGGGAAATGATAAAGTAATGTGATGGACTAATGATTATTATTATTAATTGTTATTTGCAATTACATGTGTTGTAAGAGCATGCAAAGTAATGCAATAAAATTTGCTTCATGCATACAAATAAGATGAGATGTTAAGAATAACAAAATGTGATGTGAATAGTTATAATATAAAGCTATAAACTTGAATGGTATAAATTATTAAGCAAGTATAAATGAGACTTGGGTGACAATGATTCATGGTGAATCAATTAAACGCGTATTTTAAAAGTATGGAAGAAAGTTAATAGATATTTGATAATAATTATCATTATAATAATTGAGTGTACTTGAGATAATAAAATTTTATGAAAAATAATGGGTTGAGAATATCCAATTGAATTATATTAAAATATTAATTGAATTAAACCAATGTACATGAGGCACATGATATTATGTATTGGTGTATATTTAAAGTATGAATGTACTTTTGTGGGTGTACATATATGTTTGTGTATATGTACCCATAACTTTATATAATGTAGCAATATTAAGCAATAAAAATTTACTAGATGAGTCAAATTGCTAAAGTGCTGAGTTATAATCTTTTGTCCCAATTAGAGAGTCTCATTTCTCTTACACGTGAATATGCCATTGGCCTATCCTACTCCTACTCACGGTTGATAGAGCTGATAATGAGCTAAGGAATGGAGGAGAGGGAGTAGTTAACTTCTTTTAACCAAACTCCTTCAATCCAATGGCTTCTTCTTCTTCCTCTTGGTTTAAATTATTGGGCAAAATCATTATATGGACAATGATTTTTCTATAAATGGGGACTTCTCCTTCTCATTTCCATTTGCTGAGATATTTTATTAAGTTTCCTATTAAGAGTGAATTGCTATTAGTGCAAGTAATCTGAACTTAGAAGCAAGTTTTGGCATTTCAAGTATTAAGAAGGTAACATTTATGTTATATATGCTCTTGAATTCAAAGTTCTTCAATTACTAGAAAAGTATAATGAAATACTTGCTTTTGAGTCACACAATTGGTGGCGAAGGATTGTTGTTATCCATGAATTGTTGTTAGATATTGATAATACAGTCAAATACGAAAACAACGGAAGTTAAACAGACCAATTTGGTTTAGAAACGAATCTGTAGTGATGAAATTAGCTAAACTTGTCAAAGCATAAAAACTTAGTATGAATATAAGTTTTGGATTAATATTTGGGTTAGTTGATGTTTATGTTAGTTATTTATTCTTTGGTATGTTGTAGTTCCATGAATTACAAATCCATAGAATTGAAAACGGAGTAATTTGGATGTGTATAACTCACATTATGAAAATCGGAAGGAGTTCTAGTCTAAAAAATTGCAAAAATCAGAACCTAGGAAACCATTCTGCCTCACTAGGCGCAGCTGCGCTGCCCTCAAAGCCATTTTTGGCAGAGCTGCGCTGCCCCCAAGGCCATTTGGGGCGCAGCTGCGCCGGAATAGTGTCAGGAAGGACTGCTTTGACCAGCTGTAGAAAATTAGGCATAACGTCTTCATACGAACTCCGATTGAGGTGATTTAGGATGATTTAAAAAGATAACGAGTAGATCTACAACTTTTATTCTTTAAGGTTTTGGATTTGAAGTCGTTAGGAGGGGTAAAAATGTTCATCTTTCTGACTGCTATGTATTCAAAGGCAATCGGAGGGCGTCAGACATGCACATACACAATTGTAGTGCTCCTAACTATAAAATATGTTATTCTAAGTTATAAAACACAAATATGCATGATAATAGACATGACATATATCTAAGATTTCCTTACTCATAATGGAATGCTTTAGTATGATTTTGAATGAGTTTCTGAATGATGAACTATACTAACTATGATTAAATGAGTTGATTAAATGCGAGCATACGCGTTATAGGTGTCTAACATCCTTACATGATGGAATGGTTAATGTAGTTCATTCCTTATGCATGAACCTACTTAGCCTTGTTGGAAATTTTCAAATAAGTCTTTAAAGTGTGAAAACAACTTAAAGTAAACACAAGAGACACCCAACTTGGGCTAAGACCTCTTAACATGTGAATAAGTTATGTGTTAATAGTCATGCATGCTAAGAACTCAGATGAAACCAGAAAATAAATATTCAACTTTGGTCTGGCCAGGGGACAGCGCAGCTGCGCCCATCCCAGGCCAAATTACAGCGCAGCTGCGCTACAGGGCAGTGATGCCTGATTATTTTAACTTTGATCTAGACCTTAAAGCATATGTTTATGAATGTCTAAAGTTATAATACCTGAAATAAATGATGTTTTAAGCATATGAACATGTAACGATTATATACAACTTAGATTGGTTAAGTTTTATTAAGTTTTGCATAACGTAAGAACAATGTGGATCATACATCTATGAGTTTTAGATGTGTAATAAACACATAACTAGTCAAGTGTGTGATAAAGGTTTATGAATGTTAATATTAAGCATGTGTAGCTAAGGTATACAATATATACATAGCTATTCTAAGAGTTTACTAAGAAAGCGAAGGGAATGTTTTAAAAACCAAGATAGAGAACAATGTAACATTATTATTTCATTGAGAATGTATGGATGTATGACTGATGGATATGAATCCATGATTATATAACTGTGTAGGAATACACGAAGTGCAGATAACTATAAGCAGTTAAGTCGTAGTTAATAATCTACAAGCCAGGCAAGTCTTTTAGTTCCTATTTGATATATAAATTCAATAACTGTTAGTTGAGCTATATTATGCTATAAGAATGTTGATGTATATATATGAAATGCATATGAGATATGTATGAAATTTGAAAGTTGATCTTTGATGATATGCTTGTGAAGTAAATCTCTATGTCTGTTATGTGAGAAGTATCATGCATAGTAAATATTAATTGATTATGAATGCATGACCTGAGTATGTTATTATATGCTATGTGATGCATGAAAACTGTTAGAATTGCTGGGCTATCGAGCTCACCCTTGCACATAACCACTTTTGCAGGTTAAAGACTCACGGTAAAGATTACGTGCTACTTAATTGATAGAGTTCAATAGTATCGAAGGAGAATGATTTATTTATTTAAATATATGCTATTGAACCATGTTTAGGTTCTAGGAGATGTACATAATAGTAGTTTACGATGTGTAATACATGTTGAGTTGTAAAGTTGTACTATGTGATGCATAGAGAAATTCGAATCGAGATGTAAAAATTTATACAGTAATTCAAATAGAATGAATCATAACATAAATTGATTCAAGGATATGTAATTGATTCAAGTTAAGAAATCAATAAAAGATTTTTCAAAGGAGATTGAAAAATTTTAAATTATTCCACATATTTTTATAACATTAAATATGATATAAGACAGGAAAGGTAAATAACCAAGATTTGAAACTTATAAAAGTTTGGGGTCATTATACAGATTATGGAAATGGAATGAATTTATATTCTAAATTTTAATAAGCTCTATATGTTATATTCATTAAGTTATGAATAAAAGATATAAATAGTTTGACGATAGTAGTATCGTGGCGGACCGGATCCGAGGTTCGAAAGGACCCGAATTTAGGGGCGTCACAAGAAATGGTACGCATGACTACGGAAAAGATTCAAATGATCTGGCAACGTATACAAACCTCACAAAATCGAAAAAAGAGTTATGCTAATCTTCATCGAAGGGACATGAAATTCAATGTTGGAGATCATGTATTGTTACGTGTTGCTCCATGGAAAGGAGTTACGAGATTCAAAAATAGAGGAAAGCTCAACCCTTGATTCATTGGTCCATTTGAAATCCTCGATCGAGTAGGAACTGTGGCCTATAGACTCGCTTTAACGCCAAGTATGTCTCATGTTCATAACGTTTTTCACATATCCATGCTACGTAAATACGTAAAAGACCTGAACCACATTATTGAATTAGAATCAGACGAGATAACAGAAGATTTAATGTATGAAGAGGTACCTGTTAAAATCTTGGATAAGAAGGAGCATATTTTACGCTCAAAGGTTATACCTTAAGTCAAAGTTTTATGGAGAAACCACGATATTGAGGAAATGACCTGGGAGTTAGAATCTGAAATGAAAACAAGGTATCCTCACCTCTTTGACATACGAAGTACGTACATCAATTTCAAGGACGAAATTTCATAAGAATGGGAGGTTGTAAGACCCCACCTTTTTATAAATAAAGATTTAATTTTTTAAAATATTATTTTTGAATAATAAGGTGTTGATTTGATATAATGCTTTAGTTATGGGTAAAATGTACAAATTTTGCAAAGTAAGTAAGTGGTCATAAAATATTCGTTTTGTCGAGAAATATTCGTTTTGGTCGAGGGATATTCTTTTTATCGGGAATATCCGTACGACAATGCAATCATTGGTGGACGACATAACGGAATAACTGTCAGATATAGAAAGCAAAAAAAATAACTTTTTTATAAAAATAACGGTAAAACTTTTACCGTTAAAACTGTTGAAATGCCCGATGATAAAAGTACAGTAATACGTGTGGTTGCACAATGACACACGGTATTGCACAGTATCTCTGATTATTGATTCTTACGTAAGAAGTCACTCAATTATTGATACAGTAAAATTACAGTCTTTCATATTATTGATGCAATAATTGCTACAGTGATAATTAAATAATAATTTATATTATTGATTCAATAATTGTCACGACATAGTAACTCATATTATTGAAATGATATTATTAGATAGTATTATTGATAATGTCTAGAAAGTTCTGTCGAGAAAAGGGTTTAGGTTATATAATTGCACGCCAGTAAGGAGAAATCCTTATCGGATAACCCCCTCTTTCCTAGGAACGATCTGGTTGTCAGTATTATGAATCTATAATATTAATTAGAAATAATTATTGAAGAATTATAAATAATTAATGAATATAGTAAGTAAATATTTCTTTAAATTTTGATATAAATGGATGAATTTTAGAATGGGACATTTGTCGAAAGTTTGTTATATTTTCTATGAAACCATAATTATCTTATTCGATAAAATATTTATTCAAATATATTATTATAATATTACGTTATAATAGTATAATGTAATAATATAATAGTATAATTTTTATAATTTAAATGGCAATATTATTATAATAAATTTATGGTATAAGAATAAAATGAGGTGGAAGAGAGCAAATTGAATTTAAAATTCTTTTTTTTAATAATTATAAAATGTTTTAAAATATGTGAAATAAATGAGGGAGTTGTCATTTTGAAGTTGAACTCTCATTTTTCAAATAAGTGTGATGCACCTTTTTCTAAACTTATGTGCGTATGTAAAATTTGTCAATCCTGATGTGCTGACATTTTTCTATAAATAGGTTGCTTAGTTAAACAATGAAACTCACACTAGAATCAGAAAATTCTCTTTCTATAATATTAAGCGTATTTCTTGTGAGTATAATAATATTTTGAGTGTTAATAGCAGTACAAGATTTTCTCAACATAATCTCTGTTATTCCAGTCAAAATTACTTTTCTACTAAGGTAAAGGATATTATTTTTTCGTAAAGGATGTTATTTTCTTTCAATACTTGTAAATGATATTATTTCCTTCCATACTCGTAAGGGATATCATTTTCTTTCATACTTCATATCATGTAAGTGATATTATTTCATCTCATATTCCTAAATTTAAACTTACTATGGTAAGTATTATTTTTATAATTCCTGAAATGGTTAGAAATTTCTTAAGGATTGTGCTTCATCTAATATCATTTCACTGAAATATTGGTCTAAAATTTTGTATTAAATTTTGAATTTTTTTTCATGTCTGGATACTATTCATATGATACTATTCATGGGCACTATTTATGCGTCACTATTCATACGGTACTATTTATGAGTACTGTTCATAATAGAATTTAATTTCTTTTTTTTGTCCAAGTTATCTTTTATGAATCTTATTCTTGAAATTGAATCCATGTTATGGTCTCACTTGATTCATTCTTATTGTCATTATCATAATTCTCAGACTTAAATTATGTTGAAAGTTATCTTTGGCTCGTAGTGCAAAGATGAACTGTTGATTGATGAATATCTTTGGCCCGTAGTGCAAAGATAAACTCTTGATTGATATCTTTGGCCCGTAGTGCAAAGATGGACCAGTGTTTGGCATGTTGATGACCATTGGTGATACAAACAATTATCTTTGCCCCGTAGTGCATAGATAATTCGTTGATTGGAAATAATTATTGATTGATGTTATAGGGATAAAATATTGATGATGGACTTTTAAATCATGGAAGATAGTAGACATCATGCTCTACTTGACTCTCCTAATAGATTGTTGTTTCCGCTGTAGTTGTTGATCTAAAACTAATTGTCTATTGTATTCTATCAGATTTTTCCATATTGAGGACTAAGTATAATTTGTTCTACATTATCTTAGTCATAATATTCTTTACTGGGCTAGTTGAGCTCACCCTTTTTCTTTTTGTTTCACTATTCTTCTCAGGAGGCGAGAATATAGTTGGGACTAGTCGAGGTGGGGAGTGATGGTTCAAGATGGTTATTATAGCAGTCCTCACTATTTTGTAAAATTGTGTATCAATAATTGTAATAAGGACTTTATTTGAGTTTCGGTATTGTCTACAAGATAATATTTGTATTAAAACTCACAACACATGTGTTGTCGTATTTTGCACGACAGTTGTATTAATGAAGTTCGTATTTGGTTTCTGTACCATATATTTGGCGACTCAGAATGGGTTGTGTGGACCTATTTTGGGGGTGTCACAGATAGTGAGCACCAAACCTGAGGTTAGGGAACCCTGATTTGGGGGCGTCACAATGTGTGTGTGTGTACGTATTGGGCCTATGTGCTTTTATCCAGAAGTGGTGTTATGCCTTGTTTGCACCTATATACAAAGGGTTTGACTTGTATACAAAGTTGAATTTTAACAAGGTATAGCAGTGATGTTTTGAAAAATAGATTTTTCAAACCCTTATGCTCAATAGTAATTGAGACCTTTAATACTTCCATTTTATTCTGTATTTGACTTGATTGCTTTTATTTTCGAGATGCGAAGCATCTTTGAGAAAATAAGATACATAGACTTGTCGAACTCTTTATGGGCATGATAGCCATCGAAGGATATCCAAACACCGTAGATAATTTACAAGATGGTTGCAGCTGAGAAATGTCCATCGTGGGAGCCGAATCTAGATTCAGAGGCTGAATCTTCGATCACATGATTCCTAGGCTCACATTAGAGAGTAAAATATACAAAAGCTAGAAAGAAAACTAAATTTAAATAAATCTAATCCATTCTAGCTTCAACGGTTCCAGTTTAGTCATTTTTGAACCGGTCAAAGTTAGAGATAGCCAGATTTAGACAAATCTAATCCACAAGCTGGAAGATTTTATAACTACATTGCGAAAGTAGTTAAAGCCGATATATAGGCCATGAAGTAAACTCCAAGCCAAATAGAAATGTTAATATATATATATATATATATATATATATATATATATATATATGTGTGTGTGTGTGTGTGTGTGTGTGTGTGTGTGTGTGTGTGTGTATGTGTGTGTGTGTGTGTGTGTATAAAAGCGGTAAATGGCCACGAAGTAAACTCTAGGCCTGACAGATATATATATATATATATATATATATATATATATATATATATATATATATATATATATATATATATATATATATATATAAGTAGTAAAAAGCTTTAAAATATGAAAGATGTTATAGTGGACTGCTAAGAAGACTTTAGATAGCTTTTAGGGCCTAAATCTCGGTTTCCAAGGCCAGTAAAACAGTGTCTAACCATTGGGTCTTTGTGCAAACCTTTTCAAAATCGGTTGAGTTGGTAAAATCATTTCAAATTGTCGACATTCACATGTCGGACCTTTTCAAACTCGCCTTTTCAGACAAAACTCACCAAAATGAGAACAACAGAGGGCAAGCACAGAAAGGGACACAAATCTTCCCGACGTCGACAGCGTTCTCCTAACAAATAAGGAAAAACATTGAGGTATATGTTGATGATATGATCGTCAATAATAATATGCAAAAAAAGGACCATTTCAAGGATTTAAGAGAATGTTTTGCCACCATAAAGGTGAACAATATGAGGCTCAATCCACTGAAATGTACATTTGGTGTTTAAGGAGGAAGTTTCATTGGGTACATGGTTAGTCTAGGGGTATAGAAACAAACCCGGAGAAAATCTAAGGCTATATTTGTTTGCAAGAATTATACTTGGGATATGACTATTAATCCCAAGTGTCTTGTTTGTTTTTCAATTTGAGCTTGGGACTATTAGTCCTGGGAATATAAAATAGCTTAAGATATGAGATTATTTAATACCATGTTTTACCTGGTATTATAATCCCTACCATTTATGATTAAAAATTTCTAGACAAAATTAACCTCGACCTTTTTCTAAAATGACCATAATATCTTGCAATTTTTGTTATTATAGTCCATGAGATAGTCCATCTGCTGGAAGTGTTAGGTTTGTAATATTCATGAACGCAATTAAATTGCACAAAATAAGCGGAAGCATGGAAAATCAGAGTTTTAAAATTTTACAAACCATACACCTGGATCTTCCTTTATGCTTAATTATTAATTAAACGAAAATATGAAGAACAATAATCATACCTTTAAAGATTCGAGCTTCCTTAGGTACAAGTTCACCTCCAATCCTTTTCGCGTTCAACTTGAATCCACCGGGTTTGATTCCTTCTTTTGATCAACGTTAGCCACCCAACTGTTTGGCCTCTAGAGGTGATCCACCAAGGAAAAAGAAAGATTCAAGAAGATGGTAATTGATATCTGATATAAGACTCCTCTTATAAAGATATCAGTTAACCCTTCTAATCTAATTAGAAAATAGGGTATTATTTAATTAATTAAATTCTTTTAATTAATTAATTTTCCTAATATTATTAGGGATAATTAATTAAACTCTTTTAATTAATTTAACCTCCTAATCTTATTAGGAATATATGAGAGTACTTTTATTAATTAATTCTCAAACTCCTTTAGAAATTAAATAATAATAATAGTAGCAATAATAATAAGACTCCTCTTATTAATTTATATTTAATATTTCCAAAATAATAAATAATAAATATTAAGCTATTTAATTTATTCTATCACTATAGATTAAATTAAATATACTTAACTTATTATTACGATTATGCCATTAACTTCTTAAATAATTATTCTTCCTTTTATGGTGTGACCCTTTAGATTCTCCATATTAATTAAACCGGTTGTGAATAAATCAATTAAAATAATTCTAATCTCATTTAAATAAATAAATTAAAATATTAATTTATTTAAATAAATAATATTTATTCTACAATAGGGATAAGCCTCCCTAGCGAATAACGATTTTTCAGATAATATAGATTTCAACATTAATCATAAAAAAAAGCTTTGAGTAAATAATTACTGTACAATTCAATCCCTCCACCATATAATATCTCAATTGTTAGAGTTTATGCCCTAGAGGCCAATTATTTGATATAATTGCTTAACATTTTAATATTATATTTGATTGAATAAATAAATGATTTTATTATGGTTTTATTTACTGCGTAATATAATAGTTAACATAATAAAATTCCTTAGAATAGTGATACAAATTATATAGTTTCAAGTATGTGACTTGAACATGAGATTATATAATTACAATTAGTATCATTATTCTTAAATGTCCCTAGTCGAGTATCATTGTTGATGGGACAACAATGATGCATTGAGACTAGTATGTTGATTGACTGGTGACCAAATCTCATTGGTCATAAATATATGAGATATTAAGTCAATGCATAGGTACATGTTAGAGAACGATGTACTGGACAGACCCACCATGAGAATTCTATATAGAGCATTATGCGAAGTGTCATTAGCAATTCTCATAGTGACAATGATGTAATGGTCCTCCGACCTGAAATCACTATATTACTACATGAGAATTTATGTACTTTGATATCATCAAATGTCACCTTTAATAGGGTGGACAATAAAGGTGATTATTGGGTACATCATGAATCGTGTGAGGAATATGAGTGATCTAGATGGAATTTAACCATCCTATATATTAGGGGTGATATCCATAGGCCTCTTGATTGAGTAGGACTATGAAATGCATGGCCATGCTCAAATAATGATTTGTTTCATATAGTCCACTCATTGATCAAGAAAAACTCAGATTAAATTATGAAGAGTATGACATATTCCATGACTCGAGTTTAATCTTGGATATTAAGGTTAAAAGGATTAAATTACATTGAAACATTGGTCACGAAAAGGTTGCATCGAATCATCGATCTTATTATTACTTGGGTAGCAGTGATGCATTACTAGACGCCGCTCACCGTTTATAACTTTATAATATGATTTTAAGGTTATTGACAACGTAATAATAACCTATAGGGTCACACACAAAGAACATAATTAAAAAGAAATTAATTTAAATTGTAAAGATTTAAATATGTCAATATGATTGATATAATTTTAAATTACGAATTTAAATTAATAGGATAATTTATATATAGGTATATTAATTAAGTAAGACTTAATTAAGATATATATAAATTCGGATTTTAATAACATTAGGTTTTGATTAATTCCTCCTAACTGCTATATATATGATGTATATCAGTCACTTTAGGTTTTACGTCAAAATAAAAAAACCCTAGTCGCTCTTAGAGAGAGCCTAGAGAAAAACAGTTTAAAAATCCTCATCCTTGGTGGCTAGTACCGCGTTTTCTTCTTCTGCATCTCGTAGGACGATTCGTGTGGAGCGTTCGTGTGGATACCGTAGAGACGCAGTCCGTTTGAATTGCGTTGGAGATTCGACCGCATCGATTCTAGCTTTTACAATCGGTATAATTTCTAACCACTGAATTAATTGTTTTTCGCATGGATCCTGTTTTAGGGTTTCGAAATTGCTTTAAATTTTAATTTTCGCTGTGCGTTTCTGTATCAAAACCCCAACATCAATTAAATATAAGACATGGAATTACTGTCAAGTCTTATTTTATTTAATTATATATTTTTCAATTTTTAAATGCACAACACCAAATAATGCAAATTAGAAACTCCTTTTTAATTTCATTCTGTCTTGGCCAAGGACTACTGGGTTGTCATTTATCGAATCACATAGGACATTTCACTTCTTTTACTAAAAGCGGTAGATTTTTTATTGATCATACATTATCTCCATGTACAACTTATTATACTCAAGCATACCCTTTGATATACCCTAAGGGTCTTAAGAAATAAGTCAAAGTATAACTCATCATACACAAGATACTATGATGATCTCAAGTCCAAGGATCACTTGAACTACTATCACTATAGGAATTCCTATTGATAGGCAAGTAAAACTCCATTAGGTATTCCTTAGCGAGCCACGTTCAGTGTACTTATTCTCCAATAAGCACCTACATACTTACTTTAGTGTCCCCACACAAATTATCATGAGATCAATCATCCTCATCTAATGAGCAAGCAACATATGTACCAATCTATCCGGATTCACTAATCTCTAATTTAGTAATTCAACGATTAGGAACTATTTTAGTTTTAAGCTTTCTAAGAAATTAAATCTAATTAGAATAATCATCATCATTATTCTAAAAGCATTACTTAAAACTATGAGTTTATCACATATTATAAAGTAGCATCATGTAGATAATTAAAAGCTTTTAATAAATTAATACTTTTTATTAATAAATGAATAAGATTGTTACAAAGTATATGCTTTATCATCAAACATAATTGGCTTGTGTGCATACTACTTTCAATCTCCCACTTGCACTAAAGTCAATCGTCATGGTATCTCATACCTTTCTTTTCTAAGTGACGATTATCCTGTTGTTGGATGAACCGCCAGGGGGGGAGACCCCCCTTGGCCCCCCCCCCCGTCGTTGCGCACGATGGTCGTGACCCCAATTTGTTATATATTTTTCTTTAATTTTATATAAATTCTTATATGCTTATTGTGATATGCATGGTGCACAGTTATGGCCTTTTGACCCATAGGTTAGTGGTTTTGGTTTTGAAATACGGCTTGCATGTTGTGCCTTTCTATAAATTCTAATGTAATATTCTTTTCTCATCTAAATCCCCTCGAATGTAACTCGAGGTTTCTTTATGTCATGTAATAATCTGTAATCAATGAAGATGTCAAGATGGAGAACACGATGAAAGATGATGATGGAGAGGAGGCACATGCTTGAGGAAGATCCAAGGAAGCTATTTATTTTAAGATCTTTTACCACCTTAGATTGACCTTTAATCTTTCATTAGCTTGAAAAGATTGACAGTGGATTGGGCCATAACTGTGACACATTTAATTTTGCACTTTATGTATGCTTGTATGCGATATGATATGATAAATAATGTGCATGCTTAATAAGATTAAAATTGGTGAGATCTAAATTAATTAATAAAATTCCTCATTAAATTATTAAGTCTAAATCAGATGCCTTCCATTGAGTAACACTCATCAAGACCTTGATCAATAGATGTAGGTTTTCCAAAGCAAAATACCCTATTTATCTAGGTAAGATGCGTTAGGATAATTGTGATATCCAAACTGTTAAAATCATTGGGCCCGACTTAACTAAGTTATCTCAATAGGATTGTGGACTTAGAGGCATAGAGTTTGGTAGGTACCATTAGATGGACTAAAAACAATTGTTGTTTACCAAACTATCCAGGAGTTATATATGATATACTTGACAAAGGGTTGTCTACCTAAATAATTATGTTTTAAGAGATTAGCCAAAGCTAACTTAAGTCATAATGAAATATGGATCTTGGCTCACTAGAAAGATTTAATAGAAAATGCTTTTCGAATTAATGGTGAGGGCTATTAATTTGAATAAAATAGTGAGAGGTATATTTTGAATGTACTATTATCAATTACATAATATCAACTCTGCAATTTGACTTATTATTTTGGCACTTATAAATTATAGATATCAATGGCAAACAACAACAACACAAGTAGTCTTTCACTACGATCAGTCCTTGAGAAGGACAAGCTGAGTGGGATTAATTTCCTTGACTGGAACAGGAACTTGAGGATTGTCCTCAAACAAGAGCATAAGCTATATGTCCTTGATGGGCCCATTCCTGCAGCACCGGCTGTCACTGCACCACGTGCGGAGCATAATGCTTACAAGAAGCATCAAGATGATGCTCTGGACGTGAGTTGTCTCATGCTAACAACTATGAATGCTGAGCTTCAGAAGAAACATGAGTTAATGGATGCTTATGAGATGATCGAGCATCTCAAGAAATTGTTCGAAGGCATGCTCGACAGGAGAGGTATGATACAAGCAAAGCGTTGTATCACAGTAAGATGGGTGAACGTGATCCAGTTGGTCCACATGTGCTGAAAATGATTGGGTATATTGAGTACCTTGATAGGTTGGGTTTTCTAATCACTCCGGAAGCCCAAACTGATCTTGTTTTACAATCTTTGAACAGCAGCTACTCTCAATTTTTATGAACTATCTTATGAATGAAATTGAGAAACCCCTTACTGAGTTGTTGAGCATGTTAAGAACTGCCGAGAACAACATGAAAAAGGCAGGACCCGCTCCCATAATGATGGTGCAAAAGGGGAATGCTAAGGGAAATTGGAAACGTAAAAAGAAGATAGGATCTAAGTCTGTTGCCAAACCCAATTCCAAAACCAAACAGGCTTTAAAACCTAAAGGAGGGGTGGCTAAATAAGGTGAATGTCACTTCTGTGGAAAACCTGGACACTAGAAAAGGAACTGCCATGCTTATTTGGAAGAAGTGAAGAAAAGGAAAGGAAGTACGACTTCTGATTCAGGTATATATGTTATAGAAGTCAATTTGTCTACTTCTACATCATGGGTATTGGATACTGGATGTGGTTCTCATATTTGTGTTAATGTGCAGGGACTCCGAAGGAGTAGGATTTTGGCGAAAGGAGAGGTTGACCTACGAGTTGGGAATGGAGCAAAAGTTGCTGCACTGACCGTAGGAACTTATCATTTATCTTTGCCCACTGGGCTAGTTTTAGAATTAGAAGATTGTTATTTTGTGCCTGCTATAAGGAAAAATATTATTTCTGTTTCTTGTTTGGACAAGAAAGGTTTTTTATTTATAATTAAGAACAATCGTTGTTCGTTTTACTTAAATGATATTTGTTATGGTGTTGCACAATTGTTTAACGATCTTTATATTCTTGATTTGGAAATGCCTATCTATAATATAAACACAAAACGATTTAAATCAAATGATTCAAATCCGATATATCTCTGGCACTGTCGTTTGGGCCATATAAATGAGAAACGCATATCAAAACTCCATAAAGATGGATTTTTGGATTCATTTGATTTTGAATCATATGAAAAATGCGAATCTTATTTATTAGGCAAGATGACTAAAGCCCCTTTCACTGGACACAGTGAACGGGTTAGTGATATATTGAGACTTATACATAGTGATGTATGTGGACCCATGAGTTCGTTAGCAAGAGGTAGGTTTTATTAGTTCATTACATTTACTGACGACTTCAGTAGATATGGATATGTGTATCTAATGAGACACAAATCCGAATCCTTTGAAAAGTTTAAGGAATTCAAGAATGAAGTTTAAAATCAATTTGGCAAAAGCATAAAAGCCCTTCGATTCGATCGAGGAGGTGAATACTTAAGCCAAGACTTTGATGACCTTTTAAAGGAGTGTGGTATTATATCACAACTCACTCCACCTGGAACACCACAATGGAATGGTGTGTTTGAGAGGAGGAATCGAACCTTGTTGGACATGGTACGATCAATGATGAGTCATGCAGATCTTCCAATAAGCTTCTGGGGTCATGCCCTAGAGACAGCTGCATTCACACTTAACCGTGTTCCTACAAAGACGGTTCAGAAGACACCATATGAGATGTGGACTGGGAAATGTCCTAGTATGTCGTTCATGAAGATTTGGGGATGCAAGGCGTTTGTAAAACGTCTGGATTCTGATAAGCTCGGACCCAAATCTGACAAATATAATTTTGTGGGATACCCAAAAGAAACAAAAGGGTATTATTTCTACAAACCTTCTGAGAATAAAGTGTTTGTTGCTTGAACTGGTATTTTTCTAGAAAGAGAATTTGTCTCTAAAGGAAACAGCGGGAGGAAAGTAGAACTCGAAGAAATTCGAGAACCACAAAATATCATTGAACTTGAGTTGGAACGTGAGCAGGAACCACAAGAAATTGTGGAAAGTGAACCTGCTCAAATTACACAAGGAATTCGTAGATCTGGTAGGACACGCCAAGAGCCCGAGAGATATTATGGATATTTTGTGACTCAAAACGGTGATGTGATGCTCATAGATCAGGATGAGCCTGCTTCCTACCAAGAAGCTATGAATGGACCGGATTCTGAGAGATGGCTTGAAGCCATGAGATCTGAAATGGACTCCATGTATACTAACCAAGTATGGACTTTGGTTGATCCACCCGAAGGGGTAAAACCAATCGGGTGCAAGTGGGTTTTCAAGAAGAAAACCGACATGGATGGTAATGTACAAACCTATAAAGGCCGACTGGTAGCAAAAGGTTTCAAACAAATTCAAGGTGTTGACTATGATGAAACCTTTTCTCCAGTGGCAATGGTTAAATCCATCAGGATCTTACTTGCTATTGCAGCTTTTTATGATTACGAAATCTGGCAGATGGATGTCAAAGCTGCTTTTCTTAACGGAAATCTACTTGAGGATGTGTATATGACACAACCTGAGGGTTTTGTCACTCCAAAGGATGCTGGAAAGGTATGTAAGCCGCAGTGATCCATTTATGGATTGAAGCAAGCCTCTCGGAGTTGAAATCTTCGATTTGATGAAGCAGTCAAAGAATTTGGCTTTATTAAAAATGAAGATGAACCTTGTGTATATGAGAAGGTTATTGGGAGTCACATTGTATTCCTAGTATTATATGTTGATGACATATTAATTATTGGGAATGACATTCCTTCCTTACAGGCTGTAAAAACATGGTTAGGAAAATGTTTCTCCATGAAAGATTTGGGCGATGATGCCTATATTTTAGGTATCAAGATCTATAGAGAAAGATCGAGAAAAATGCTTGGCCTAAGTCAAAGTACATATATTGATAAAGTGTTGAAACAGTTCAGCATGCAAGAAGCGAAAAGAGGAAATTTACCCGTGACTCATGGTGTAAAGATCTCTAAGGCCCAATGTCCTAAATCACAAGATGATGAGGAGCGTATGAGAAAGATCCCTTATGCTTCGGCAATTGGATCTATCATGTATGCAATGATATGTACTCGTCCGGATGTCTCGTATGCTTTGAGCATGACAAGCAAATACCAGTCGAATCCAGGTGAAGGTCACTGAACAGCAGTCAAGAATATCCTCAAGTACCTGAAAAGGACTAAGGATTCATTCTTGGTATATGGATGTGAAGACGAACTGGCAGTAAAGGGTTACACAGATGCTAGTTTCCAAACTGACAATGATGACTATAAGTCTCAGTCAGGTTTTGTGTTTTGCCTTAATGGTTGTGCTGTTAGCTGGAAAAGTTCGAAGCAAGAGACAGTAGCTGATTCTACAACAGAGGCTGAGTATATTGCTGCTTCTAGTGCAGCCAAGGAGGCTGTATGGATTAAAAAGTTCATCACTAAACTTGGTGTTGTTCCAACCATTGTTGATCCGGTTGCTCTATACTGTGATAATAATGGAGCCATTGCACAGGCTAAGGAACCCAGATCTCACCAACGATCCAAGCATATATTTAGGCGGTACCATCTCATCCGTGAAATCATTGACAGAGGAGATGTACATATAGGAAGAGTGCCAACAGATGATAATATTGCAGATCCACTGACCAAGGCTTTGTCGCAGCAAAAGCACGACGGTCACATTAGTTCCATGGGTATTAGATACATGAGTGATTGGCTCTAGTGCAAGTGGGAGACTGTTAGAGTTTATGCCCTAGAGGCCAATTATTTGATTTAATTACTTAACATTTTGATATTATATTTGATTGAATAAATAAATGATTTTATTATGGTTTTATTTACTGCGTAATATAATTGTTAACATAATAAAATTCCTTAGAATAGTGATACAAATTATATAGTTTCAAGTATGTGACTTGAATATGAGATTATATAATTACAATTAGTATCATTGTTCTTAAATGTCCCTAGTCGAGTATCATTATTGATGGGACAACAATGATGCATTGAGACTAGTATGTTGATTGACTGATGACCAAATCTCATTGGTCATAAATATATGAGATATTAAGTCAATGCATAGGTACATGTTAGAGAACGATGTACTGGACAGACCCGCCATGAGAATTCTATACGGAGCATTATGCGAAGTGTCATTAGCAATTCTCATAGTGACAATGATGTAATGTTCCTCCGACCTGAAATCACTATATTACTACACGAGAATTTATGTACTTTGATATCATCAAATGTCACCTTTAATAGGGTGGACTATAAAGGTGATTATTGGGTACATCATAAATCGTGTGAGGAATATGAGTGATCTAGATGGAATTTAACCATCCTATATATTAGGGGTGATATCCATAGGCCTCTTGATTGAGTAGGACTATGAAATGCATGACCATGCTCAAATAATGATTTGTTTCATATAGTCCACTCATTGATCAAGAAAAACTCAGATTAAATTATGAAGAGTATGACACATTCCATGACTCGAGTTTAATCTTGGATATTAAGGTTAAAAGGATTAAATTACATTGAAACATTGGTCACGAAAAGGTTGCATCGAATCATCGATCTTATTATTACTTGGGTAGCAGTGATGCATTACTAGATGCCGCTCACCTTTTATAACTTTATAATATGATTTTAAGGTTATTGCCAACGTAATAATAACCTATAGGGTCACACACAAAGAACGTAATTAAAAAGAAATTAATTTAAATTGTAAAGATTTAAATATGTCAATATGATTGATATAATTTTAAATTACAAATTTAAATTAATAGGATAATTTATATATAGGTATATTAATTAAGTAAGACTTAATTAAGATATATATATATATATAAATTCGAATTTTAATAACATTAGGTTTTGATTAATTCCTCCTAACTGCTATATATATAATGTATATCAGTCACTTTAGGTTTTACGTCAAAACAAAAAAACCCTAGCCGCTCTTAGAGAGAGACTAGAGAAAAACAGTTTAAAAATCATCATCCTTGGTGGCTAGTACCGCGTTTCCTTCTTCTGCAGATCGTAGGACGATTCGTGTGGAGCGTTCGTGTGGATACCGTAGAGACGCAGTCCGTTTGAATTGCGTTGAAGATTCGACCGCATCGATTCTAGCTTTTACAATCGGAATAATTTCTTACCACTGAATTAATTATTTTTCGCATGGATCCTGTTTCAGGGTTTCGAAATTGCTTTAAAGTTTAATTTCCGCTGTGCGTTTCTGTATCGAAACCACAACATCAATTAAATATAAGACATGGAATTACTATCAAGTCTTATTTTATTTAATTATATATTTTTCAATTTTTAAATGCACAACACCAAATAATACAAATTAGAAACTCCTTTTTAATTTCATTATGTCTTGGCCAAGGACTACTGGGTTGTCATTTATCGAATCATATAGGACATTTCACTTCTTTTACTAAAAGCGGTAGATTTTTTATTGATCATACATTATCTCTATGTACAACTTATTATACTCAAGCATACCCTTTGATATACCCTAAGGGTCTTAAGGAATAAGTCAAAGTATAACTCATCATACACAAGGTACTATGATGATCTCAAGACCAAGGATCACTTGAACTAATATCACTATAGGAATTCCTATTGACAGGAAAGTAAAACTCCATTAGGTATTCCTTAGCGAGCCACGTTCAGTGTACTTATTCTCCAATAAGCACCTACATACTTACTTTACTGTCCCCACACAAATTATCATGAGATCAATCATCCTCATCTAATGAGCAAGCAACGTATGTACCAATCTATCCGGATTCACTAATCCCTAATTTAGTAATTCAACGATTAGGAACTATTTTAGTTTTAAGCTTTCTAAGAAATTAAATCTAGTTAGAATGATCATCATCATTATTCTAAAAGCATTACTTAAAACTATGAGTTTATCACATATTATAAAATAGCATCATGTAGATAATTAAAAGCCTTTAATAAATTAATACTTTTTATTAATAAATGAATAAGATTGTTACAAAGTATATGCTTTATCATCAAACATAATTGGCTTGTGTGCATACTACTTTCAATCTCCCACTTGCACTAAAGTCAATCGTCATGGTATCTCATACCTTTCTTTTCTAAGTGACGATTATCCTATTGTTGGATAAACTTTAGTTAATGGATATGTAATGTTGTTCTTGAGAGTCCACTATCTCTATAGTGATTTCCCATCTTTTAATAATTCTTATAATCAAATGAAAGTGCCACAACATATGTTTAGATCCAAGATGAGACTTAGGAATTATTCCTAGTTCTGTAATGAACTTTTTATCCAAACAATCAACTTGTAGCTTCATTTATAGCTATATACTTTGTCTTTATCACTAAACCAACAATTCTTTGCTCTTTGAAACCTTTCCAATTCACTACAACACCATTCAAGATAACACTTTACCTTAAAGTGGATTTACTGTCGTCTTGGTCTGTCTGAAAAACTTGAGTCTGTTAAGCCCTCTAGTTTTAATTTAGACCCACCATAAATTTTAATAACATCCTTAGTGTCGGTTAAATACTTTAAGATATTTTTCACTGTCTTACAATGATCTTCTCCAGAATATGACCGATCAACATCAGGTCTCCTATATTTCATTGTATACATGATTGTCACTCATGCGATCTCTCTTTTCAAGAGTCTATGGGGACTATTAAGAGAGATACACTCCAGGGCTCAACAATATGAGACATCTCTTGGAGTTTGCCATGCTAAACGACTTTAGCATCAAATGAATATACGTTCCTTGGGTTAAGTTGAGCATCATCTTAAATCTATCTATATAGATTTGTATCCCCAATTAAGATACTCTTCCCAAATCATTCATGGAGGAATATTTAGACAACTTTATCTTTACTGATTGTAGCATTAGTATGTCATTCCTAATCGGTAATATATCAACATATAATACTAGGAATGTCACGACGCTCCCACTGACCCTTTTGTACACACTAGGTTCATTTCTCTGAGTGTCTACAACTCTTACCTCATCGTATGTAATTGGATCATCCACTTCTATGATGTCTACCTCATCATCATCATCTATGATGAATCCATACCTCCTAGGTATCTTCGGTACTATTCCAAATTTACGATTCGGTTGTGGTACAATAGGTCTATCTACAGGTTTCTCTTATTTGACTTATAGTATTTTGTGGTTCTTGAACTAGCCCTTTTAATGATAAACACCTTTATCTTAGAAGGTAGCGTGTTTCATAACAAATACCTTTTTGCTAAGTAGGATTATAGAACATATACCCTAAACTTACTTTAGGATGTCCCACAAATCTGTACTTGTCAAATCTTGTCCCAAGATTATCCACTGAAACCTTTTCACGTAAGTTGGACAACCCCTTATCTTAACATACTTAAGATTAGGAATTCTCCTTGTCCATAACTTTTATGGAGTCTTGGGACTGGATTTTAAGGTTACCTTTTCATAGATATGCAGCCATTTCTAGGGCATAACCCTAGAGGGATACTAGAACGTCGGTAAAATCATTATGGACCGCACCATGTCCAACAAGGTACGATTTTTCCTTTCAGATAAATCAATCAATTATTGCGTATCAGGAGGCGTCCATTGTGAGAAAACCATTTGAGATGATTCAGAAACTTATTGCACAAGTATTTATTCCTTGATCTAATCAAAGAATCTTAATACTTTGCCAATTTGTTTCACTTCTAAATTCTTTGAACCTTTCAAATAATTCACACTTGTATTTCAGCAAATACACACATTCAACTCTTGGAATTGTCATTTCCTTTTCTTATACTAGTTTGTTCAATTTATAAAATAATTTTTCCACATAAGTCAAGTACACAAAATCCATTAAGTAATATTCCAGTTCTATAAAAATATTATTATTATAAATAGAATAACAATTGTTCTTAAATATAATACCAAAGATTTTATTGTCCAACAATAAAATGGAAATAATGTTTCTAACAAGAACTGGAATACAATAACAACTTATTGACTTAATAGAATTGCCCATAAGCTGTGCTAAACTATAAGTTCCTATGACTGATGCATCAACCTTTGCTTCATTTCCACACATAGGATTACTTGTCTCTTGTTTAGCTTTCTACTTCTGCTTGGTTCCTTCATAAATTTATATTTATGATAACCAAAGTTGGTATCCAATACCCAAGTAGAACCTTGACTTAAAGAAAAATTTATTTCAATCATGAACAAAACTATATTTGTAACCGAAGCTTCACTAAGCTTCTTCTAGTTAGCATCTACAAGATACTTCTCGCAGTTTTTTTTCCAGTGTCCAGGCTTATTGCAGTAGAAGTAAACTCCTTTGTTATCCGTATCAGTTTTGTTCTTATTATCCTTTGTTTTTGCCTTTCTATTTACCTTCTTTGAATCATTCTTCTTTTCAGAAGATCCTTTGGCCCCTACTAGTAAGACTTGGTCTTTCTTGGTGGAAAGTGACTCAGCATTTTCAACATATTAAGCAAATCAGCGTGACTGATATCTAGCTTGTTCATATGAAAAAAATCATAACAATTGTGAAAGGAGTCTGGGAATGAGTACAAGATCGAATCTTTGTTCAACTCTCCATCCATGATAAAATCTGTTATCCTAATTGTTCAATCAAATTGATCATGTTAAGGACTTTTGTCTATACTGTAGTGTCACTGCTCATTCTAGATCGAAAGAGCTCCTTAGATATTTGATATCTATAAGTCCTACTTTTCTCACCATCAACTATTTGATGTGCAGGAGTATAGTAAGAGCATCCATAATTTCATGCTGACGCTGAAGCTCGTTACTCATGGATGCGAGCATGATGCATTGAGCCAACTATGCATCATCTTGCCACTTTCTAAAAGTAGCAATCTCTTTCTCAGAGGCTTTGTCTGCAACCATTGCAGGGATAGGCTTATTAAGGACATAAGATAGTTTTTTCAGTCATGTGAACTATTCTCAAATTCCTTAACCAATCCATTTAATTCGGTCTGGTTAATTTAACATCTAATATGCTACGCAGTGATAGTAATTTAGACATTGTAAAATTCTGTAAATGAATTTGTTCTTAACAACATTTTAGCATACATTCTTTTATTAATTATCAAAATAAATTAGGTCTTATTTTAAATTGGTATCTCCCACTATTTTTTTCAAACTATATTACCCTCAATTATATAGTTCGGCAAAATCTAATTAGAGATTTGCTAGTGAGAATAAGGATCCTATTTTAAATGTATATAGCCTTGTGGTGATACAACAAAGTATATATAAATAAATAGGTAGACAACTCTTGTCAATTACATCAACTATGCAACTCCTTGTATTTTGCCTCTTAGATTATTTTGATCAAGTGGTGGCATATCCGAATCAAGATTATCTAAGTTAAGTCCAACCTAGCACTCCATATATTCAAAAAAAAATATTGTCCTTGAGGTGACACAACAAAACAACATTGTTCAATTTTCTTTGTAAGCATCAAATGTGATAAAATTAACATCTCAAAGAATTAAGATAAGCCTTGTGGTGACACAACAAACTTATAATAATTAATTGATACTCTATTATTTTTATCATGCTAAAAGGCGAAGTTCAATATTCCAAATATCTTTGAACGCTTAGGACTTAATAAATTTTTTTTGAGAGGTTTGTTATTAATTTGTCTCATCTTGTTTAGCGCACATACACACACACACACAGATATATATATATATATATATATATATATATATATATATATATATATATATATATATATATATATATATATAAGCATGCACATATAGAATACTATATTCTACCCGGATTGATTATGGACTTATTCTAGTTTGGTTCACTAGAGTCACTAAGTGAACCAAAAGGTCAAACCCTAGGGGTATAAGAATTAATATTTAAATATAACTATTATATTTAAACCCGGGCTCCATTACAAACGGGTCTTCAAGCGCTCCTTGCTCCTTGATCTCCAATTCTTCAAAATTAATTCTAACTATTCCTATTACAAAACTATTTAAAATAAATAGAAACCTTGATCAGCAGTCAAGGGGAAGTATATAGGAGGGAGATAGAATTTACATTAAGAAAAATTAGAGAAGACGAGGTACACAGACCCCATTTAATAAAACTTATGCATTCATGCATCTAACTAAAATAAAATCCAATCACATTGGTCAATAGTTCATAATCAATCTCATTTATTATCATACACATCTATATATGTATCAATAAATAACATTCATCTCATGAATAATAAACATTCAATATATATATTGATATCATTTAATGTACAAAATTAGTTAGCATAAAATCTAATTTTGAATCAAAATAAACTCCTTTATTTTAATCCAATTTAAATCAAAATAAACTTCTTTTATTTTAATTTATCCTATTTTGAATAAAATAAACTATTTTATTTTAATCAAAATCTTTAATCAAAATAAACTCATTTATTTTAATTAATTATGGAATTCAATTCCAAGAAAAAAACTCCTTTATTAAAGGAAACACGAATTTTCTTTCCTATTCACAAATAAACTCCTTTATTTTGAATAATATGAAATCTTATTCCATATCTAAATAAACTCCTTTATTTAAGAAAACATGGATTCACTTTTCTATTCACAAATAAACTCCTTTATTTTAGAAAACATAGAATCCAATTTCAACTCCAATTAGTTATCATGGAATCCAATTCTAACTTAAATTAGTTAGCATGAAATTCAATTTTAAAATTTAAATAAACTTTTGATTTTAATTATAAAATAATTAAGAATATATATATATATATATATATATATATATATATATATATATATATATATCATGTTAATGAAAGTTCTATTGTTGTACGGAAAAACACGCTCAGAGAGGATTGCCGAATCCGTGGTTTCGTAAATTGATAACGTTTATCCTCTTCTTTTTTTTAATAGATTTTATACAACAAATTATGCCCAATTAAATTATTTTAAACACATATCAATATACATATCAAATAAAAATAATTAATAATAAGCATAAAAGTTTGGCTTTGATGCCACTGTTAGGTTTGTAATATTCATGAACGCAATCAAATTGCACAAAATAAGCGGAAACATGAAAAATCAGAGTTTTAAAATTTTACAGACCATATACCCGAATCATCCTTTATGCACAATTATTAATTAAATGAAAATATGAAGAACAATAATCATACCTTTGAAAATTCGAGCTTCCTTGTAATAACCCGATATTTTTTATATAAATAAATAAGAAATTTTGCATATAATTTTTTTTTATTTTTAAAGGTGGGAATACGTGCTAGGTAAAGTATATGTAAATATGTGATAAATAAAAATTTATTTATTATATGAATAATTACAAATAATTTTATTTTAAAATTATTGACCATTATAAACTATATTCATATAATAAGTAATTTTATAGTAGAAACGTTTTTATTATTTACTTTCCATGAAAATAGGATTATTATATAATATTTTTAAATAATATATGAAATGATTATTAGAACTATTATAATAAATATTTTATTATATGAATTTATTCAAATTAGTTAAGTTAATTATTTTAACTTAATTACTAAAGGTATGTATATGAAAGATAAATCAGATATGGAATCCAAACCATAATCCTGGATTTTTGACTAAGGAATGAAAATAAGAATATAATATTAATTATATTTCGGTGCTATAATTATGTACTGTATGTGTGGACCGATAATGGTTGGTCAATTATGGTATAGCATGTCAAAATACTAATATTAATTTGTTATCCCCTAGTTCGAAAGTTAAATATGAGTTCAAGACTGTGTAGTAATTGTGTTATATGAATTATGTTGTGTATTATAGGATTTTATGTTAATTAGGAAAATCCTAATTAATATTTAGAAACCCTAATTAATTAGTAACCCTAATTTTTAAATTAGTAACCCTAATTGCTAATTATAAGCCCTAATGTTAATTAGTGAATACTTTAAACTCTAATGTTCATGTATAATGTAATTAGAAAATTAATTGTAATTAAGAAACTATAGATTTCATTTTTAGAAACTAATATTTTTATTTTACTTTATTTTAAACTTTTAATGAAATCTTAGAAATCCAATTTTTGGAAAACCTTAGGGTTAAACCCTAAGGGTTTGTCAAGATTACTTTCTGCCATTAAAATCAAAAGCCAAATGACTATTTTGCCCTTATTGCATAATTGAAGATAACTTGTGTATCTAGCCAAAATATGCAGTAGGTAACCAACCAAGATTTGCTCATGTGACTAAAGATAACACATATCAGCCAAGTAAATAAAAGTACATTGCATTTAAGTAATATATATTGTTCAAGAGAGAGAAAGTGCACATTTGTGCTCATTTATTCACCATACTCATCCAAGACCCTCTCTCTCTAAAACCCACGAATTCTACTAGCATTTCAGTCCCCAAATCAAGCCCCACTAACACCCATAACAGAATCAGTAGCCAAGAATCAAAAATTGTTCATCAAGGTATAAAACCCTAATTTAGAATCTGACCTTTGATGATATGTTAGATATTAGTTTTTTTTTGTGTTAAACATGTCGAATATAGTGTTATTAAGTGATCTGGGTTGATAGATGTTAGATCCATAACATCTATAGGCTCGGATTTGAAAATTTTCAAAATCTGGAAAATTAAGAAATATGGTCTGACAACCAAATGTCAGGTCCCATAGATCGCATTTTGTTATGTGCTTTTGTTATTTAAAGGTTTGAATATGTAGTATGCTATGAGATCTTGGATCTGGAACTTGAATCAAGTCCAGATCGTGTACAGATTGTTAGATATATGTGGTCAAACCACGTTGACTGGCCATGACCGAACGTTTCTGGGTAACCCAGAACGTGCCCAGAAATTTCTGTCAGGATCTTGATGGGCTTGGATCTGACAGTAGTTTGATTATATGTTTTTGGTGTTGTATCTAGGTTATAGTATGTTATATGGACTACATGTTTATGCCTTGAAATCTCCTAAACATCAAATGAGTCGATTACAGTGGATGGTCAATGTAGGTAAGAAGAACACGATTTTGATTTTCTGGGCAACCCAGAAAACCTATGGTCATGGTCTCTGACATAGTTTGACCAGCTTAGATCTGGTGATAGTAATGTTGTTATACTGATTTTATGTAATGGATCTGTAGTCTTACATGATGTCTACAATCTGGAACTTTTAAATCACAAAACCTTTAAATGAGCTGCAAGTTGTGGAAGCCCAAAGTAGGCCTTACGAACTGTTCTTCATTTTTGGATAACCCAGAAATGAAGAACAGCTCTGACAACCACTTTGCAGGCTTAGATCTCGTTGGTGTTATGCTTTTTGGTCATGTTTGTTGTTGCATCATGTAGTATTGCACTAACACTACAAGATCTGACCAACAACATTCCCTAAAACACAATACACAGTTAATGATCAATGGTCAAAGTAGGTCACTCGATAACTGACTATGAATGTTCTTGAGGACTCAATAACACCTAAGGCAACAGATTTTGTTGCTAAAGGCTATAGCGACAAACTTTTTAATTTTAATTAATTTATTTTCTAAAAATTATTTAAAAATAGAAATTAAATTCTGAAAATTACAACAATTATTTTAAAAATTATTTTAAGTTATAAAAATTAACTTTTAATAATTTGACACATTTTTCATAAATATTAATATTTATTTGGATATTATTGATATTTAATTTATTTAATAAATGCATTAAATAAATTAATTAAAAATGATTTTATTATATTCAAAATTATTTTAAATGATAAAGTGGTATTTAATAATATTTTATGATAAATTTTATTAATTATTTAATATTAATGAAATTGGATTTATTTAATAATTATATTAAATAAATTAGATTAAAAATGATTTTAATATTATAAAAATCATTTTAAATGAAAATAAATAGTTTAAAAATATTTGAAGTTATAAAATATAACTTTTAATATTTAAAGGTAAATTTTATTAATAATTAAATATTAAATGATATTAGAGTTATTTAATAATAATATTAAATAAATAGTTTAAAAATGATTTTATTAATTCAAAAATCATTTAAAAAGGTTATAAGTGGTTTAAAAATATTTTAAGTTATAATTAATGACTTTTAATATTTTGATAAATAATACCTTAATATTTAAATATTAATAGTAATTATTTAAAAATAATTTTTAATATTTGAAAAATCATTTAAGGGTAATAAAAATATTTTAAAAATATTTTGGGTTATTATAAATAACTTTAATATTTTGGCAATGGTTTCATTAATAATTTAATATTAATTAAATATTAATGATAATAAAATTATTTAGTATTTAAATCATTTAATAATGATTCATGTGTTTGAAAAATCAAGATAAATTATAATAATTATTTAAAAATTATTATAAGGCTATGAAAAAGAATACGACTGATATTTAAAATATCTAAACAAATATTGAACTACATAATAGAGTTTTAAACTCGATAATTACCCGATAAAGCCGTCGGTACACCGAAATGTTTCAAAAATTGATCTGGACTTAGATAGTTTGACTAAATAAGTGTTTATTTATGATCAAATGATTGTTAACATATGTGACAATGTGATTAGGTTATGTGCTGACTGCAAATAGTAGTACTATGTGATATTATATATTATTCTAATCGAACAAATGATAGGTTTCGGTATAAAAAATAAAACTAAGTTGCGTAATAGTAAGCATCAATTCAGGCAAGTATCCTAACTTTGCATTTACTTTATGCAATGGACATGAGTAAGAAAGTTTCAGAATTATATTATCGTTATGCCAGATTATTAAATCTATTGTTATTGATTATATATCCAAACATTTATATTCATACAAGTTCTTAAATTATTCGATCATTGTTTATCAACACAGTATTATTGTATAATCTAGATATTTATTCTATTCGTTAATTTCTAAATATGGTTAGACAAGTGTCCTAACTTGGATAATCATTGTATTTAATCACATGTTTGATACATACTAGTTAGTTTCTAGTATGTATGCGTTGACTTAAAAGCCGTCTAAGCTATTTGATTCGGCTAGACACAAACTTAAAAATATTGTTGTACAAGATAGGACTTTATTGTATCCAACCAGATTGTTTTGGTTCGAATTCCCGACTAAGTATAAACATCTCGTATATGGGAAACTTTTATGCACCAAAGGCGGATAAGATGAACGATAATCTCGTTCTTGCATGCAGTATTGATCAATACAGGGCATAACGGGCTGATCACCCCCGTGCCTGTAAGTTATGACGGTTTACAGATGAAGTTCTGTTTAACCTTTTCGAAACAAGAAAACAATGTTCATAGTCTGTCAACTGATCCCCATTTATAGTCAATACGTAGTTTCAAAAATTTGATATAGAATTTATATGTTGTTATTATTGGTTCAACTTACTTTACAAATGTTGATTCGTTGTAGAAGTGTCGTACAAAGAAAATATTTAATCCTTTCAGCAAATAATTATTGTTGCTAATACTTGCTGGGCACTCAAATTTTCATTCTTACTTAATTTAAATGTTTTCAGCTAAGTGTGATCAACCAGAAAGCTCTGCCAAGAACAAAGGGAAAGGAAAGCTGATCGAATAAGTTTTATGATATTTTATGTAATAGTTAGATGATATTAAGACTTTGATACTTATTATCTATCATGTAATAAATGTTTAAAGGTCGCGTACCTGGGATTTAGACTCTGATAAGTCAGTTAAGTTTAAAATTTATATTATTATTATTATTAGTATTATTCTGCTCATAGAAATGGTATCGTGAAACACCGAGTTCGGGTTTCAAGTACCTGAATTTGGGGGCATCACAGGTTGGTATCAGAGCTTTAGGGTTAAAAACCTTAGGTGGGATAAACCTTAGGCTATAACCTTAGAACAGAGAGAAACGTTGAAAATACAAATAACTCATATAGAGTTTAAAAGGAGATAAATTGGATAAATTCATCATCAAATAAAATAAAAGATAACTAATATAAAACTATTATTCGTTGTGTGTATATATTATATGCTAATCAAAATAATTTATGTGTGTAGATGTCAGGTGGAAAAAGATTAGGATTCCCTCATATTGTAAAGAAGGAGCCAAAATCAAAGCCAATAGCTGAAATAGAGGCTTAAAGTGAAAGCAACCCTGACGAGTTGGTGGTATTGGAAAATATAGTACCAGATCCAAAAATAATAGAACTGACAAATAGTGATTCAGACACTAAAGTTGGAGCTCAACAGAGATGCAGAATCTGAGGAACAAGGTTTCTTCTCTGGAAAAGCTGTGAAAAATAGAAAAGCTATTAAATAGTCAATTGCGAAAAAACATTAATCGAAATAATGGAAGAACAAGATAAGCTTAAAATCTAAATTGATCAGATGGGAGCTAAAAGCAACAAATCGGGTGCAGCTCCGAACAAGAAGAGAAAAAGAAATATGAAAGACCGTGACTTAGGAAATTTCGATAACAATTAAGGGAACCTTAACAGAATAGAAAAGTGTACGAACTGTGACAAGAAACATGAAGGCTTGTGCCAGAAAGGGGAAAATATTTGCTACAATTGCGGACATGAGGGACATTTCTCTCCTCATTGTCCCAATCCAAAGCAAGGTGTATATTTTATCTGTGGGATAGAAGGTCATCAGGCGAAAGGTTGTCCAAGATCCAGAAAAAGGCGTAGTGAACCAGTAGTATATGTACTGTTAGATTATGCGTGTTCAATATGTGTTCTATGATAAGTATGTCTGTATAATATAATATTCTCAACTTTTGTAAATCCCGACTTTTGTTGTCACTAAGGGATATCAGTATGTGCTATGTTATGTAAAGTACTATGACTTAGTTGAATGAATATGAATCTATGTTTGATTTATGAAATAAGTTTGATATGTTAAACTTATATAATAAGGTTTAGAATGTAAGTTAAATTTATGATTTTATTTAATCAGATAATGCCGTCAAGACGTCGAACTCGAAATCAAAGGGCAAAATAATCTATCAATAACACTGGGGGACAACAACCAGACCCGATGCAGAACTTCGTGAACATGGTAGCTCAAGCCATGCAGCAAGGAATAGCAGCCGCAGGGAACCAGCCAGACAATCGCTTGGCAAACTTCAAGGACTTTAAAGCGGTCGGATCTCCAGAATTCAAGGGAACAGCTGACCCTATAGAAGCCCAGACATGGGTTAAAGAGATAGAACAACGTTCATAATTGCTAGGATAGATGAGGGGCAAAAGACTACTTTTTCCACCTATATGATGAAAGGGGAGGCTAATTTTTGGTGGGAGGCAAATCAAGCTAGGGCAGGAGAAGGTGTAATTACATGGGCTAGGTTTAAGACATTGTTTTTCAAAAACTATCTATCAGCTAGTATGCAGGCTAGGATGGAGGTGAAGTTTCTGGAGTTAAAGCAGGAAAACATGACAGTTACGGAGTATGCCGCAAAGTTTAATGAGTTGGCTAGGTTCACTCCACACCAGGTGGATACGGAGGCTAGGATGGTGAGGAGGTTTGAGCTGGGATTAAAACACTGGCTCTACAACAAAGTGGTAGTGTTGCAGATAAATACTTTTGCAGCACTCATGAAATAAGCTATTATAGCTGAGGAGGGGAGTGAGGCCATGAGCCTCTATAACGAGGAGAAGAAGAACAAAGGTAAGGTCGAAGGAGCTGTGAAGGTGAAAAATAATAGTGGGAGTAGGAGTGGAAATGTGAAAAGAAAAGGGAACAATTTTGGAAACATTCAGGTCAAGCAAGAAGGTGTTAAGAAGCAGGCTGTGCAGTGTAGGAACTGTGGAAAGAACCACTCCGGTGAGTGTCTAAAGGGTAAGTTTGTATGTTACAAGTGCGGGCAGGAGGGCCATATATCTCCCAACTGCCTTAATCCGAGAGTGAACAGTGGGTGTTTCATGTGCGGGTCAATGGAGCATAAGATAAAAGATTGTCTGAAAAGGAGAATGGAGGCAAGAAGTGTGAATACTGGGAAAGGCAGCGGGACTCTGACGATCACATGACCAACTTCAAACAACAAACCAACAAAATCAACCGCATGAGTCTTCAACATGACGGTTCAAGATACCGTGGCAGTTGGGAATGGGACTCCAGGTATTATTCGAATAACTTTTATTTTTTTATATATGATTTTTTCCTATATATAGCAAATTATTTTATAAAGAAATTTTGAAGGAGGAATTTGAGTTCTTTTAGAAATCAAAATTCCGTATAATCAGATAGACAAGCTTTATGTTAAATAGTTAAAAATCAATCCGATCGAATCTGATCAACATGCAATGACTGTGTATGCTTTGTACCCTGGTATGTATAAGTTTTTAAAACAGTGATTCCGGGGACGGAATCTTTACAAGGGATAGTGAATGTAATAACCCGATATTTTCTATATAAATAAATAAGAAAATTTACATATAATTTTTTTTAAAGGTGGGAATACGTGCCAGGTAAAGTATATGTAAATATGTGATAAATAAAAATTTATTTATTACATGAAAAATTGTAAATAATTTTATTTTAGAATTATTGACCATTATAAAGTATATTAATATAATAATTAATTTTGTAGTAGAAATATTTTTATTATTTACTTTCCATGAATATAGTATTATTATATTATATTATTAAATAATATATGAAATGATTATTAGAACTATAATAATAAATATTCTATTATATGAATTTATTCAAATTAGTTAAGTTAATTACTTTAACTTAATTAATAAAGGTATGTATATGAAAGATAAATCAGATATGAAATTCAAACCCTAATTCTGAATTTTGACTAAGGAATGAGAATAAGAATATAATATTAATTATATTTCAGTGCTATAATTATGTACTGTATGTGTGGACCGATAATGGTTGGTCAATTATAGTATAGCATGTCAAAACACTAATATTAATTTGTTAAACCCTAGCTTGAAAGTTAAATATGAGTTCAAGACTGTGTATTAATTATGTTATATGAATTATGTTGTGTATTATATGATTTTATGTTAATTAGGAAAACCCTAATTAATATTTAGAAACCCTAATTAACTAGAAACCATAATTAATTAGTAACCCTAATTTCTAAATTAGTAACTCTAATTACTAATTATAAGCCCTAATGTTAATTAGTGAATACTTTAAACCCTAATATTCATGTATAATGTAATTAGAAAACTAATTGTAATTAAGAAACCATAGATTTCATTTTTAGAAACTAATATTTTTATTTTATTTTATTTTAAACTTTAAATGAAATCTTAGAAATCTAATTTTTGGAAAACCTTAGGGTTAAACCCTAAGGTCAAACCCTAAGGGTTTGTCAATATTATTTTTTGCTATTAAAATCAAAAGCCAAATGACTATTTTTCCCTTATTGCATAATTGAAGAGAACTTGTGTATCTAGCCAAAATATGTAGTAGGTAACCAACCAAGATTTGCTCATCTGACTAAAGATAACACATATCAGCCAAGTACATTGCATCTAAGTAATATATATTATTCAAGAGAGAGAAAATGCACAGTTGTGCTCATTTATTCACCATACTCATCCAAGACCCTTTCTCTCTAAAACCTACAAATTCTCCTAGCATTTCAGTCCCCAAATCAAGCCCCACTAACACCCATAACAGAATCAGTAGCCAATAATCAGAAATTGTTCATCAAGGTATAAAACCCTAATTTAGAATCTGACCTTTGATGATGTGTTAGATGTTAGTTTGTTTGTGTTAAACATGTTGAATATAGTGTTATTAAGTGATCTGGGTTGATAGATGTTAGATCCATAACATCTATAGGCTCGGATTTGAAAATTTTCAAAATCTGGAAAATTAAGAAATATGGTCTGACAACCAAATGTCAGGTCCCATAGATCGCATTTTGTTATGTGTTTTTGTTGTTTGAAGGTTTGAATATGTAGTGTGATATGAGATCTTGGATCTAGAACTTGAATCAAGTCCAGATCAGGTACAGATTGTTAGATATATGTGGTCAAACCATGTTGACCGGCCATGACCGAACGTTTCTAGGTAACCCAGAACGTGCCCAGAAAGTTCTGACAGGCTCTTGATGGGCTTGGATCTGACAGTGGTTTGATTACATGTTTTTGGTGTTGTATCTAGGTTATAGTATGTTATATGGACTACATGTTTATGCCTTGAAATCTCCTAAACATCAAATGAGTCGATTGCAGTGGCTGGTCAAAGTAGGTAAGAAGAACACGATTTCGGTTTTCTGGGCAACCCAGAAAACCTATGGTCATGGTCTCTGACATAATTTGACCAGCTTAGATCTGGTGATGGTAATGTTATTATACTGATTTTATGTAATGGATCTGTAGTCTTACATGTTGTCTACAATCTGAAACTTTTAAATCACAAAACCTTTACATGAACAGCAAGTTGTGGAAGCCCAAAGTAGGCCTCACGAACTGTTCTTCATTTCTAGGTAACCCAGAAATGAAGAACAGCTCTGACAGCCACTTTGCAGGCTTAGATCTCGTTGGTGTTATGCTTTTTGGTCATGTTTGTTGTTGCATCATGTAGTATTGCACTAACACTACAAGATCTGACGAACAACATTCCCAGAAACACATTACACAGTTAATGATCAATGGTCAAAGTAGGTCACTCGATAACTACTATGAATGTTCTTGAGGACTCAAGAACACCTAAGGCGACAGATTATGTCGCTAAAGGCTATAGCGACAGACTTTTTAATTTTAATTAATTTTTTTTCTAAAAATCATTTAAAAATAGAAATTACATTTGTGACGCCCCCAAAATAGGTATACATCACCCATTCTGAGTCACCAAATACGTGGTACAGAAACAAATTACAACTTCATTAATACAATTATCGTGCAAAATACGACAACACATATACTGTGAGTTTAAATACAAATATTGTCTAATAGACAGTATTCAAACTCAAAAGGAGTCTTCATTACAATTATTGATACACTATTTTACAAAAATAGTGAGGACTGCTAAAATAACTTTCTAGAACTATCACTCCATATCTCGGCTAGTTCCTGCTATATTCTCACCTCCTGAGAAGAAAAATGGAATAAAAAAGAAAAGGGTGAGCTCAACTAGCCTAGTAAAGAATATTATAACTAAGATAATATACAACAATTTATCATTAGTCTTCAACAGAGAAAAATCTGATAGAATATAATCGACAACAAGTTTTAGATCAACAACTGCAGCAGAAATAATAATTCATTAGAAGAGTCAAGTAGAGAATGAATTCTACTGTTTTCTAAGATTTAAAAGTTCATCATCAATATTTTATCCCTGCAACATCAATCAATATACATCTTGAATCAAATATTCATCTTTACACTACGGGCAAAAGATATTCATTTGTATCACCAGTTGGTCATGTTCATCTCAACACCTATCAATCTTTGCACTACGGGCCAAAGATATTAATCAGATAATTATTCATCTTTGCACTACAGGCCAAAGATATTCATCAAGTATCACCATTAAGGACTGAGGATGATGAAAAATATTTTAAAGAACGAATCCAGTGAGATAAAAGGACAAAGGTTAGATATTCGTACTTTAAATAATCCAAGCTTAAAAATACTCCATAATAAACCATAGTAGACTAAAATTCAAGAATGAAGATCAAAACATGGATACAACCAAAGATAGTAACCATAATAGACATCTGGGACAAAGAAGAGAAAATTTTATTTTTCGGTGAATAGTGTCGTATTCGTGAATAGTGTTGTATACGTGAATAGTACCGTATACGTAAATAGTAACCCTGACACAAAAAGGTAGAAATTCCACAATAAAATTCATATCAATATTTTGGCATAATGATATTGAAGAAAATAATATCATTTACGAAGAAAATAACATCCTTAACTCAAAATAACAGTACTTCTGATCGAAATATCGGATGTAAAGCCGAAGGAAACTTGCACTGAATAGTAACTCTCAAAGTATTTAAATACTCACAAAAATATGCTCGATAATATATAGAGAGAGAGAACAAATTTGTTTCTTGTGTGATTTCCAATTCTAACTAAGCACCCTATTTATAAGAAAATGTTAGAACGCCAAAGGAGACTAAATTAATAAAAAATTAATATTATTTTTCTTCCTTCTACGGATGCTAGCCATCCAAGACCAACCATCACATTTGAAAAAATTTCCAGCACATGTTTTAAAGAAAAAAACAAAAGTGGGTCCCACCTATAATTTTAATAAAAATATTTAATTTTCAAAACTTCAATAATTCATAATAAATAACTCTTTTATCAAAAAAATATGAATTTTATGTCAATTCCATAGGAAATTAAATTCTCTACAACTTTGTAGCTTTAAGTTTTTCCAAATTTCAAACGAAAAATGCCCGAAATCAACATACGGATGATTTTTAATACCTCTATTCCGACAAAATACTGATACAACACCTCAACATTAATTCCTTCATTTATATCCACATAAAATAAATATATCCATCATTTATATCTACATTAAAAAATTATTTTATTATCATATAAACATATAATTAATTATTTATAAATAATATAATAGAATCACAATTATGATAACTAGGTCGTTTCTAGGAAAGAGGGGACTTTTCGATAAGGATTTCTCCTTACTGGCGCACAATTAGGTGACAAAACCTCTCCTTAGATAGAACTTTCTTAGATATTGTCAATAATGCTATCTAATAATATTATTCAAATAATATGAATTATTGATCTGATAATGAGAAATATTGTGCAATGCTAATTATTGAAACAACAATAATATAAAATATCAACGCAACAATTATTGAATCAATAAAATAAAATATTGAACAGTAATTATTGTAATAATTATTGAGTAGTGTCTTCTTACGTAAGAATCAATAATTCAAAAATACTGTGCAATACCGTGTGCTACTGTGCAACCACGCATATTACTGTATTTTAATCATCAGGTATTCCAACAGTGTTAACGGTAACAATTACGTCGTTATTTATAAAAACTCATACTTGTCATTTTTTTCATCCGACCATTTTCTGTTATGGGGCCCACAAATGGCTACGCCGTCGTACGAATATTTCCCAACAACAAGAATATTCCACGACCAAACGAATATTCCCCGACAACAATGAATATTTTATAACCACTTGCTTATTTTGTAAAATTTGCACATTTCACTCATAACCAAAGCATTATATTAAATTAACTCCTTATTATTTTAAGATAATGAATAGAGGAAATTTAATTTTATTTATAATAAGTTGGGGTCTTGCAACCTCCCCTCCTTATAAAATTTCGTCCTCAAAATTGATGTACGTACCTGGTGTTTTGAAAAGGTAAGGGTACCTCGCTTTCATTTTTGATTTCAACTCCCAGGTCATTTCTTCAATAGCATGGTTCCTCCACAAAACCTTAACTTGTGGTATAACCTTGGTGCGTAGGACATGCTCTTTCCTATCCAAGATCTTAACAGGTACCTCCTCATACATTAAATCTTCGGCTATCTCGTCTAGTTCTAACTCAATAATATGGTTCGGGTCTTTCACATATTTACGAAGCATAGATATGTGAAAAACATTATGAACATGAGACATGCTTGGAGGTAAATGCGAGTTTATAGGCCACATTTCCTATTCGGTCAAGAATCTCAAATGGACCAACAAATCGTGGATTGAGCTTTCCTCTCTTCCCAAATCTTGTAACTCCCTTCCATAGAGCATTACATAACAATACATGATCCCCAATATTAAATTCCACGTCCTTTCGATAAAGATCTACAAAACTCTTTTGTCAATCCTGTGCCGGTTGTATACGTTATCGAATCGTTCGAATCTTTTTCGTAGTCATGCGTACCAATTCTGGTCCCAACAACGTTGCTTCACCTACCTTGTCCCAGCATAGTGGAGAACGACACTTTCGTCCATACAAAGCTTCTAATGGAGCCATGCCTATACTTGCTTAATAACTGTTGTTATAGGAGAATTCCACTAATGGCAAGTACTTATCCCAACTTCCTTATAAATCTAAGACACAGAGTCTTAATAGATCTTCAAGGGTTTGAATAGTCCTTTTCGATTGCCCTTCCATTTGAGAAAGGTATGCAGAATTGAATCGGAAATCTTTGCCCGTAGCTTTCCTGCAAACTAACCCAAAATCGTGAAGTGAATCTTAAGTCACGATCCGAAACTATGGATACTGGCATGCCATGCAATCTCACAATCTCATTTACGTACATACGAACAAGACGTTCAAGGGAATAGATCTCCCGTATAGGCAAGAAATGAGCAGACTTGGTTAATCTATCAATAATAACCCAAATCGCATCTATGTCTTGAGAAACTTTGGGAAGACCTGTAACGAAATCCATGGTAATGTGTTCCCACTTCCATTTCGGAATCCCAAGTGGTTGCAATGGAACCTTTGGCACTTGATGCTCTGCCTTTACTCGTTGACAAGTTAAACACCTCGAGATAAACTCCGCGATCTCTCTCTTCATATTGTTCCACCAAAATGTATGTCAAAGATCATGATACATTTTGGTACTCCCAGGATGGATTGTAAACGGTGTGTTGTGTGCCTCCATCATGATTCTATGTTTCAAGTCAGAATCGTTAGGAACGCAAAGTCTGGAGTTGACTCGAAGTATTCCTTCTTCATCGATTCCTGCTTCTGGAATAGCACCTTCTTGCAGTTTCTTCTTTATACGCATCAGCCCCAGGTCCGTAGCTTGAGCAGCTATAACTTTATCGATTAAAGTCGGTTCTACTTGTATGTTTGATATCCTTACGTGGGTACTTGGAACCTTTAACTCTATCTCCATCCTTTGTAAGTCGTACAAAATGGGTCTTTGCGTTAACAACATCGCACTCATACCCGCATACGATATTCTACTCAATGCGTCAGCTACAACGTTTCCTTTTCTAGGATGATATTGAATGCTACGGTCATAATCTTTCAACAGCTCGAGCCAACGTCGTTGCCGCATGTTGAGTTCTTTTTGGATGAAGAAATATTTGAGGCTTTTATGATCCGTATAAATCTCCACTCTCTCCCCATACAAGTAGTGCCTCCAGATTTTTAACGCGAAAACGACTGCTGCCAACTCTAGATCATGAGTAGGATAATTCTTCTCATATTCTTTGAGTTGTCACGAGGCATAGGTTATGACTTTCCCATGTTGCATGAGAATACATCCTAACCCTTTGCCTGAAGCATCGCTGTAGATAACAAATCCATCCGAACCAGATGGTATTGTCAGAACAGGTGCCGAAATGAGTCTCCTCTTAAGCTCTTGGAAACTCTTCTTGCATTCTTTGCTCCAACAGAATTTTGTATCTTTCTGAGTCAGCTGAGTTAACGGAGTAGCGATTTGAGAAAATCATTCCACGAATCTCCGATAATAAGTAGCTAAGCCCAGAAAGCTACGTACTTCAGTCACCGACTTCGGTTGCTCCCAACTTTGTATTGCTTTAATCTTCGCCGGATCAACAGATACTCCATGTTTTGACACCACGTGCCCAAGGAATGCTACTTACTCAAGCCTGAACTCGCATTTCTTCAGCTTGGCATATAGCTTGTTGTCGCGAAGCCTTTGAAGTACCAGCTTCAAATGGTGCTCATGATCTTCACGGCTTTTGGAATAGATTAGAATGTCATCAATAAAGACAACAACGAACTGATCCAAATATTCCTTGAATACACGGTTCATCATATCCATGAAAGCAGCAGGAGCATTAGTCAATCCAAAAGACATGAATAAGAATTCATAATGCCCGTACTGAGTTCTGAAGGTAGTCTTCGGAATATCCTCAGTTTTAATCTTCAACTGATGATATCCAGAACGAAAATCGATCTTTGAAAAGAATTGTGCTCCTTACAGCCGGTCGAACAGGTCATCAATGCGAGGTAGTGGATACCTAATCTTGATGGTGACATGGTTTAATTCTCGGTAGTCAATACAAAGTCGCATACTCCTGTCTTTCTTCTTTACGAATTAAACAGGAGCACCCCAAGGAGATGTTCTAGGACGAATGAAACTAATGTCCAACAACTCCTATAGTTGGACCTTTAACTCCTAAAGTTCAATAGGAGCCATTCGATATGAGGTTTTAGAAATAATCTTTGTACTAGGTTTAAGGTCAATAAAGAATTCAACTTCACGTTCTGGTGGTAGACCGGAAAGTTCTTCAAGAAATACGTCGGGAAATTCACTAACAACAGAAATACTATTCAAATCTGACGTATTTTTGTTCAAGTCCATAACATGAGCTAAGAAAGCTTGACATCCGTTTTTTAATAAACGAATGGCTTTATAGCTTGATATGACAGTGATTGACTTTAGTGGTTTGGTTGCTTGAATTCGCATAACAGGTTGGTTAGGAATATGAAAACTAACAACCTTACGAAAATAATCAATTTTGGCATGATGAGTAGTTAATCAATCAATCCCTAAAATCATATCAAAAGCAAGTATCTTTCAAGAGATAAGATCAACAGGTAATGTGATGGTGCCAACTTGGTTCGAGCAAGATTTATAAATAGTGGATGTAATGAAAGCTTCTACTATCTTCTAAGATTTAAAAGTCCATCATCAATATTTTATCCCTGTAACATCAATCAATATACATCTTGAATCAAATATTCATCTTTGCTCTACGGGCCAAAGATATTCATTTATATCACCAGTTGGTCATGTTCATCTCAACACCTGTCCATCTTTGCACTACGGGCCAAAGATATTCAATAGATAATCATTCATCTTTGCACTACAGACCAAAGATATTCATCAAGTATCACCATTAAGGACTGAGGATGATGAAAAATATTTTAAAGAACGAATCCAGTGAGATAAAAGGACAAAGATTAGAGATTCGTACTTTAGATAATCCAAGTTTAAAAATACTCCATAATAAACCATAGTGGAGTAAATTTCAAGAATGAAGATCAAAAAATAGATACAACCAAAGATAGTAACCATAATAGACATCTGGGACAAAGAAAAGAAAATTTTATTTTTCGGTGAATAGTGTCGTATTCGTGAATAGTGCCGTATACGTGAATAGTAACCCCGACATAAAAATGTAGAAATTTCATAATAAAATTCATATCAATATTTTGGCATAATGATATTGAAGAAAATAATATCATTTACGAAGAAAATAACATCTCTTACCTCAAAATAACAGTACTTCTGATCGGAATATCGGATGTAAAGTCGAAGGAAACTTGCACTGAATAGTAACTCTCAAAGTATCTAAATACTCACAAAAATACGCTCGATAATATAGAGAGAGAAAAAACTTATTTCTGGTGTGATTTTCAATTCTAACTAAGCACCATATTTATAGAAAAATGCTAGAACGCCAAAGGAGACTAAATTAATAAAATAATAATAATATTTTTCTTCCTTCTACGCATGCCAGCCATCCAAGACCAGCCATCACATTTGAAAAAATTTCCAGCACATGCTTTAAAGAAAAAAACAAAAAGTGGGTCCCACCCATAATTTTAATAAAAATATTTAATTTCTGAAACTTCAATAATTCATAATAAAGAACCCTTTTATCAAAAAAATACGAATTTTATGTCCATTTCATAGGAAATTAAATTATCTACAACTTTATATCTTTAAGTTTTTCTAAATTTCAAACGAAAAATGCTCGAAATTCACATACGAACGATTTTTAATACCTCCATTCTGACGAAATACTGATACAAAATCTCAATATTAATTCCTTCATTTATATCCATATAAAATAAATATATCCATAATTTATATCCACATAAAATAATTATTTCCTTATCATATAAATCAATAATTAATTATTCACAAATAATATCACAGAATCACAATTATGACAACTAGGTCGTTCCCAGGAAAGAGAGGGCTTTTCGATAAGAATTTATCCTTATTGGCGTGCAATTAGGTGACCAAACCTCTCCTTAGACAGAACTTCCTTAGACATTGTCAATAATGCTATCTAATAATATTATTCAAATAATATGAATTATTGACCTGATAATGAAAAATATTGTGCAATGACAATTATTGAAACAACAATAATATAAAATATCAACACAACAATTATTGAATCAATAAAATGAAATATTGAACAGTAATTACTGTAACCATTATTGAGTAGTGACTTCTTACGTAAGAATTAATAATTCAAAAATACTGTGCAATACCGTGTGCTACTGTGCAACCACGCGTATTATTGTATTTTAACCACCAGGTATTCCAACAGTGTAAACGGTAACAATTACGCCGTTATTTATAAAAACTCATACTTGTCGTTTTCTTCATCCTACCGTTTTTCGTTATGGGACCTACAAATGGTTGCGCCGTCGTACGAATATTCCTCGACAACAATGAATATTTTATAACCACTTGTTTATTTTGTAAAATTTATACATTTCATCCATAACCAAAGCATTATATCAAATTAACTCCTTATTATTTCAAAATAATGAATAGAGGAAATTCAATTTTATTTATAATAAGTTGGGGTCTTATAAAATTCTAAAAATAATTTTAAAAATTATTTTAAGTTATAAAAATTAACTTTTAATAATTTGATATATTTTTCATAAATATTAATATTTATTTGAATATTATTGATATTTAATTTATTTAATAAATGCATTAAATAAATTAATTAAATTAATTTTATTATATTAAAAATTATTTTAAATGATAAAAAGGTATTTAATAATATTCTAAGTTATAAAATATAACTTTTAATGTTTTAAGATAAATTTCATTTATTATTTAATATTAATGATATTAGATTTATTTTATAATTATATTAAATAAATTAGATTAAAAATGATTTTAGTATTATAAAAATCATTTTAAATGAAAATAAATATTTTAAGTTATAAAATACAACTTTTTATATTTAAAGGTAAAATTTATTAATAATTAAATATTAAATGATATTAGATTTATTTAATAATAATATTAAATAAATAGTTTAAAAATAATTTTATTAATTTAAAAATCATTTAAAAATGATATAAATGGTTTAAAAATATTTTAAGTTACAATTAATGACTTTTAATATTTTGATAAATAATACATTAATATTTAAATATTAATAGTAATTATTTAAAAATAATTTTAAATGTTTTAAAAATTATTTAAGGGTAATAAAAATATATTAAAAATATTTTGGGTTATTATAAATAACTTTAATATTTTGGCAACGGTTTTATTAATAATTTAATATTAATGAAATATTAATGATAATAGAATTATTTAGTATTTAAATTATTTAATAATGATTCCGGTGTTTGAAAAATCATGATAAATTAAATAATTATTATAAGGCTATGAAAAAAAATACGACTGATATTTAAAATATCTAAACAAATATTGAACTACATAATAGAGTTTTAAACTTGATAATTACCCGATAAAGCCGTCGGTACACCGAAATGTTTCAAAATTTAATCTGGACTTAGATAGTTTGACTAGATACGTGTTTATTTATGATCAAATGACTGCTAACATATGTCACAATGTGATTAGGTTATGTGCTGACTGCAAATAGCAGTACTATGTATTATTCTAATCGAACAAATGATCTTATAAATGATAGGTTTCGGTATAAACGATAAAACTAAGTTGCGTAATAGTAAGCAGCAACTCAGGCAAGTATCCTAACTTTGTATTTACTTTATGCAATGGACATGAGTAAGAAAATCTCAGAATTATATTATCGTTGTGCCAGATTATTAAATCTATTGTTATTGATTATATATCCAAACATTTTTATTCATACAAGTTCTTAAATTATTCGATCATTGTTTATCAACACAGTATTATTGTATAATCCAGATATTTATTCTATTCATTAATTTCTAAATATGGTTAGACAAGTGTCCTCACTTGGATAATCATTGTATTTAATCACATGTTTGATACATACTAGTTAGTTTCCAGTATGTATACGTTGGCTTAAAAGCCGTCTCAGCTATTTGATTCGGCTAGACACAAACTTAAAAATATTATTGTACAAGATAACACTTTATTGTATCCAACCAGATTATTTTGGTTCGGATTCCCGACTAAGTATAAACATCCCGTACATGGGAAACTTTTGTGCGCCAAAGGCGGATAAGATGAACGATAATCTCATTCTTGCATGTAGTATTGATCAATACAGGACATAACGAGCTGATCACCCCCATGCCTATAAGTTATGACAGTTTACAGATGAAGTTCTGTTTAACGTTTTCGAAACTAGAAAATAATGTTCATAGTCTGTCAACTGATCCCCATTTATAGTCATTATGTAGTTTCAAAAATTTGATATAGAATTGATATGTTGTTATTATTGGTTCAGCTTACTTTACAACTGTTGATTCGTTGTTGAAGTGTCGTACAAAGAAAATATTTAATCCTTTTAGCTAATAATTATTATTGCTAGTACTTGTTGGGCACTCAAATGCTCATTCTTACTTAATTTAAATATTTTTAACTAAGTGTGATCAACCAGAAAGATCTGCCAAGAACAAAGGGAAAGGAAAGCTGATCGAATAAGTTTTATGATATTTTATGTAATAGTTAGATGATATTAAGACTTTGATACTTATTATCTATCATATAATGAATGTTTAAAGGTTGCGTACCTAGGATTTAGACTTTGATATGTAAATTAAGTTTAAAATTTATATTGTTGTTATTATTATTAGTATTATTCTGCTCATAAAAATGGTATCGTGAAGCACCGAGTTCGTGTTTTAAGTACCTGAATTTGGGGGCATCACAGGTTGGTATCAGAGCTTTAGGGTTAGAAACCTTAGGTGGGATAGACCTTAGGCTATAACCTTAGAACAGAGAAAAATATTAAAAATACAAATAACTCATATAGAGTTTAAAAGGAGATCAATTCGATAAATTCATCGTCAAAAAAATAAAAGATAACTAATATAAAACTATTATTTGTTGTGTGTATATATTATATGCTAATCAAAATAATTTATGTGTGTAGATGTCAGGTGGAAAAGGATTAGGATACCATCAGATCGTAAAGAAAGAGCCAATATCAGAGCCAATAGCTGAAATAGAGGCTTACAGCGAAAGCAACCCTGACGAGGTGGTGGTATTAGAAAATATAGTACCAGATCCATAAATAATAGAACTGACAGATAGTGATTCAGACACTAAAGTTAGAGCTAATCAAGCATCAACGAAGGTGCAGAATCTGAGGAACAAGGTTTCTTCTCTGGAAAAGCTGTTAAATAGTCAATTGTGAAAAGCATTAATCGAAACAATGGAAGAACAAGATAAGCTTAAAATCCAAATTGATCAGATGGGAGCTAAAAGCAACAAATCTTCGAACAAGAAGGGGAAAAGAAAGATGAAAGACCATGACTTAGGAAATTTCGATAACAATTAAGGGAACCTTAACAGAATAGAAAAGTGTACGAACTGTGACAAGAAACATGAAGGCTTGTGCCAGAAAGGAGAAAATGTTTGCTACAATTGTGGACATGAGGGACATTTCTCTCCTCATTGTCCCAATCCAAAGCAAGGTGTATGTTTTATCTGTGGGATAGAAGGTCATCAGGCGAAAGGTTGTCCAAGATCCAGAAAAAGGCATAGTGAAGCAGTAATATAAGTACTTTTAGATTATGCGTGTTCAATGTGTGTTCTATAATAAGTATGTCTGTATAATGTAATATTCTCAACTTTTACAAATCCCGACTTTTGTTGTCACTAAGGGATATCATTATGTGCAATGTTATGTAAAGTACTATGACTTAGTTGAATGAATATGAATCTATGTTTGATTTATGAAATAAGTTTGATATGTTAAACTTATATAATAAGGTTTAGATTGTAAGTTAAATTTATGATTTTATTTAATCAGATAATGCCGCCAAGACGTTGAACTCGAAATCAAAGGGCAGAAGAATCTATCAACAACACTAGGGGACAACAACCAGACTCGATGCATAACTTCGCGAACATGGTAGCTCAAGCCATGCAGCAGGGAATACCAGCCGCACGGAACCAACCAGACAATCGCTTAGCAAACTTTAAGGACTTCAAAGAGGTCGGACTGCCAGAATTCAGGGGAACGGCTGACCCTATAGAAGCCCAGACATGGGTTAAAGAGATAGAAAAGGCGTTCATAATTGCTAGGATAGATGAGGGGCAAAAGATTACTTTTGCCACCTATATGATGAAATGGGAGGCTAATTTTTGGTGGGAGGCAAATCAAGCTAGGGCAGGAGAAGGTGTAATTACATAGGCTAGGTTTAAGACATTGTTTTTTAAAAACTATCTATCAGCTAGTATGCAGGCTAGGATGGAGGTGAAGTTTTTGGAGTTAAAGCAGGAAAACATGACAATTGCAGAGTATGCCGCAAAGTTTAATGAGTTGGCTAGGTTCGCTCCACACCAGGTAGATACGGAGGCTAGGAAGGCGAGGAGGTTTGAGCTGGAATTAAAACCCTGGCTCTACATCAAGGTGACAGTGTTGCAGATAAACACTTTTGCAGCACTCATGAAAAAAGTTATTATAGCTGAGGAGGGGAGTGAGGCCATGTGCCTCTATAACAAGGAGAAGAAGAATAAAGTCAAGGTCGAAGGAGCTGTGAAGGTGGAAAATAATAGTGGGAGTAGGAGTTGAAATGTGAAAAGAAAGGGGAACAATTTTGGAAACATTCAGGTCAAGCAGGAAGGTGTTAAGAAGCAGGCTGTGCAGTGTAGGAACTATAGAAAGAACCACTCCGGTGAGTGTCTAAAGGGTAAGTTTGTATGTTACAAGTGCGGACAGGAGGGCCATATCTCTCCCAACTGCCTCAATTTGAGAGTGAACAATGGGTGTTTCATGTGCGGGTCAATGGAGCATAAGGTGAAAGATTGTCTGAAAAGGAGAATAGAGGTAGGGATTGTGACTACTGGGAAAGGCAACGGGACTCTGGCGATCACAGGACCAACTTCAACCAACAAACCAACAAAATCAACCGCATGAGTCTTCAACATGACGGTTCAAGATACCGTGACAACTGGGAATGGAACTCCAGGTATTATTCGAATAACTTTTATTTTCTTATATATGATTTTTCCAGTATATAGCAAATTATTTTATCAAGAAATTTTGAAGGAGGAATTTGAGTTCTTTTAGAAATCAAAATTCCGTATAATCAGATAAACAAGCTTTATGTTAAATAGTTAAAGATCAATTCGATCGAATCTGATCAACTTGCAATGACTGTGTATGCTTTGCACCCTGGTATGTATAAGTTTTTAAAATGGTGATTTCGTAGACGGAATCTTTATAAGGGAGGGTGAATGTAATAACCCAATATTTTCTATATAAATAAATAAGAATTTTTGCATATAAATTTTTTTAAAGGTGGGAATACGTGCCATGTAAAGTATATGTAAATATGTGATAAATAAAAATTTATTTATTACATGAATAATTACAAATAATTTTATTTTAGAATTATTGACCATTATAAAGTATATTCATATAATAATTAATTTTATAGTAGAAATGTTTTTATTATTTACTTTCCATGAAAATAGGATTATTATACTATATTATTAAATAATATATGAAATGATTATTAGAACTATTGTCATAAATATTTTATAATATGAATTTATTCAAATTAATTAAGTTAATTATTTTAACTTTGTGGCCCAAATGCAAATTAGGGTTCCATGACCTCATTAAAAGCGCAAATTAGGGTTCGCATGACCTAATTGAATGAAGACGGAAAAGACAAAAATAAATGCACACTACCTGAGAGAAGCCTCACGTGTCCTGAGGCAGAAGGCTCGTGGAGGCGGCTCGTTTTGAAAATTGATTGAGTGATTGGATTGGCAGCTAGAAGGACATGGAAATATGGGCATTATTCTAATGACTAAAGGGTATTTTTAGAATTTTTCTGAAGACATGTGCCTGACATGTGACTACTTAAGTTTTAGGAAACTCTATAAATACCCCTCCATTCTAGGAAGGAGTGGGACTCTTTTGGTGACTTAAGGCTCGGAGATTCCACCTAAAAGCACTAAATGGTTTAAACACTTTCTCTCAACTCGAAGGACACTCAAGAAGGCTCTTGGAATCCCAATAACCCTAACACGGTTCCCAGATTCTAGGAGTTCTGCCACGTGTCATTGGAGTAATCACCCACCTATCGTTCTCCCCTCTTTAATCAATCAATCAATTTCGTTCTCTTCGTGGATTTCTCTCCTCCTCAGCCAACATGAAACCCTAACCCTAGTAAGGTACGATTTCCTTGCCCATATTTTTTTGGCGACTCTACTGGGGAGGTGTAGAATTTGTGAAGGGTATGCCCACAACTCGAAGTGGGAGAACAACAGGAAGAGTTTCACCAATAAATAGCATTACCTCACCGGGTCCAGTTCCAAGGCAAGAAAGTCAAGCTTTCCAAGGCAAGAAAATCAAGATTTCCAAGGCGTGAATCTAAATCTCGATCAACCCATCCTTGAAGACGCATCGGAAGGAAGTTCAACATTACCATACATGGCTGATCAACAACTAGCGAATGTCAGGCAGACAGGCGCGGGAAGGCAAAGCGAGGAAGAAAGTGGAGAGCAGGTAAATGTTGTTCAACTGGAGATGCTCAAGGCGTTGAAGGAAGCACGGGAAGGACAAGGGATGATGATGGCTATGATGCTGGAGATGCAGAGGAAGCAAGAGGAAATGGGAAATTTCTGCCAGCAGTTGATGTAGATTCCCGCTTTCAAGGCCACGTTCCCAGACAATTCACAGGGAGAACATGCAGGAGTGGAGGACAACAACAACGATAACAACAATAAGGAGAATCAGACTGCACCTTCATTGATGGAAAATCAGTCAGTTCCAATCATCCACTTGGAACCCCAGAACAGTGGTGACGTGCCACAACCCAGACTGGAAGTCAGCCAGCCTAAGACAAACGTCATTCTGACCACCATCCCAGCATTTTCACAAGTGTAGATACCCGCTATCCCAAGCCACGTCCAACAAGCGAGCCAACAAGTACAACCAATGCAAGCTTTGTATGATGCAAGTGTGCATCAACCAATTTCTTTACCATACACACCGCCAATGCAGCAATACGTCACAACAACACAAAAAGTCCATGCCACAAGCCAATACGTGACGAAGGATGATATGATCAATGTGATCAATCAACTTCATAGGCAGACATTCCGACCTTCAGAGTTAGACTTTACTCCACCCTATCCGGCACAAATTCGGAGACAACCTTACCCAGCAGGGTATATTGAGCATCCCCCGCAATTTCCAAAATACAATGGGGAGAAAGGAAATGCCAGGGAACACATTGTCAGGTTTGTGGAGTCGATGTCTCCATGGTTAGGATATGATGAAACGAACAATCATAATTTGCTAATGAGGGAATTCAACAAGACTTTGATGGATAATGCCTTCAGTTGGCACTACAACTTGGAGAATGGATCAGTCCATGATTGGGATGATCTAAAATTACAATTTTTTAAGAAATTTTTCTATGTGCAGAAATAGGTAACCATCATAGAACTCATGCGGTTCAAGCAGAAGCCAAACGAGGAGTTGTCAGATTACGTGGATGGGTTCAGGGCCGAAGCACAGAAGTGTGAAGAGCCAATTGAAGAAAAGAACTTGGTTAGCATATGCAACAATGGTGCTTTAGACGCCTTCAAGCCCCATCTCATTACCAAAGCTTATGATTTATTTGTGACCCTCTCATCTTTTGCACAAGATTTGGAGGGAATCATGACATTTCCCACCAGCCATGCGATGGCTACATGGAAGAATAAGAGAACAACAACTGTGGCTTTGGTGGATTCTCAGTCAAACCCACAAGAGGGCAAGAGGAAGAAGAATGAGAAATTTGAGCGAAACAGAGAAAAGCATGGGGACAAGTATACCAGAATGCCAGTTCTGGAGGCTATCACATGCAGCGAGAAGGCGTTCAGGATCCTATACGAATAATGGGTCGAGCACGGAGTGGTGAAACCTCCAAGGCCTTGGTTGGTTGTGAAGGAAGAGAAGAAAAGAAGACCCAACTTCTGTGTATACCACCAATACGCAGGACATTCCACTATGGACTGTTACAGTCTGCGGAGGATATACCATGAGAAGCTGGCGGCCGGGGAGATTGAACTAGGAGAAGAAACGTGCAACATTATAACCCATGGTGCAGTCCCGAAAGTTAAGAACCCAAATATTGGCTCTACGTACCATAGAAAGAACTCTGAACTATAGATGAATTAAAAATCCACCCAAGATGGTGGTCCACCAAAAATGGTGGTTTAAGTCCTCAAGAGTATCACTTGCTAAATAATTGGGTGACCAAGGGAGGAGGCATAAGAATTGACGAATAAAAAAAATCCACCCAAGATGGTGGTCAAGTCCTCGTAGACAGCACTTGCCAAGAAATTGGAGGACCCAAGTGATGAGGCACCCGATTTTAAGTCCTCGTAGATTACACTTGCCAAAAAATTGGACGACCCATGTGACGAGGCACCCAATTTCAAGTCCTCGTAGACTGCACTTACCAAGAAATTGGACGACCTAAGTGACGAGGCACCCGAGTGTTACACTTTATCATCAAAAGTGAATGAGGCACCTGAGTATAAGCCCTCAACCCCGAAAAAGTTACACTTTATCTCTAAAAGTGGTGAACATTATGCTTTCTTCGACAAAAGTAAGATTTATTATATGAAACGTTATGCTCTTCGTTAAAAGTAATTTGATTATCAATAAATTTGTCAAACTTTCACTTATACTTGATTATTTCTTCTGATTTATTAAAAAAAAAGTATAGATTCAAGTATTAATTTGCATGAAATATATGTACATGAATTTTCTAATAAAAAAAACTATGAAAGTTCATGATCTAAAGGCCATGACCTGTCGAATTGAAGAGAGAGAAGTACCTAAAGCTTGGCCTTCGAGGCTATCAGGTCTTCAAGACTATCAGGTCTTCGATGCTAACAAGCCTTCAAGGTTATCAGGCCTTAAAGGCTATCAGGTCTTCAATGCTATCAGACCTTCGAGGCTATCAGGCCTTCACAGACTTCTTGATTCTCAATGACTTCTTGATTCTAAAGAAAAGAGAAATTTTAAGAGAAGGTAAGAAAGATTAGATCAAAGATTTTCAAAATATCCCAGGAGAGCTCCTCTAAGGCTCGCCCTTCTAGGGCTTACTCCCCTAGAGGTTCCTTCTCCTAGGACTTTCGTTTTCGAGGCTTGCAAAACATCAGGCCCCACAAAATGTTATCAAGACTTCAGCACTTAAAATATTTTGTGCGATTATCTCACCAAAGGCATGACTCATGCGCAGGGGGCAAAATGCTTACTGGTAGATGACATAAACATCCTCCAGCGTAGAGGTGCATTCTCCCAGGTAGTGATGAATGTGCAAGTAGAGGAGCACCATCATGAGATTAATACAGTAAGGGTGTTATGGTCATGTTGGATACGTAGGTCTCTGCATAGTTGAACACAACAAAAGATGCCCGTACTCTTGAGTATATCCACGTAATCAGTGTTTTCAAGGATCTCTTTGGTCCAATCCTACCATCCTTGAAGGCGATCAGATGAATCAGACAGGAAGCGAAGGGGACTGAAAGGGTATTCTTGCTTCTCTATGCATATGCGGGGAATGTGATCGGAATGGGAAAAGTCATCCCAACCTTCACAAGCCGCTGCATATAGAAATAAGCCTTCCTTCTCTGGCGGAAGAAAAGTTGTACGGTCATAAGTCTGGACTTGCTCCCAATAGACGTCGGAAAGACCAAAGAGGGGAGCCCTTCCTCAATCACTGAGGAACGAGGCCTCCTTGGCGATTTTTCGGGTCTGTATAATGTCCAACGGAGAGGGCCTGCAAGCAAAAAGAATTTAGCATAAGGGCTCTAAAGAGCATAATTCTGTCTAAACGTTGATTTCCCCCATGGTTTGGCCCCCTAGGGTTCAGACTCCTAGGGTTCGGTCAACTGGAGTGGTTTCGCCGTATGTAGAGCATTTTTTCTCCCTTCATGTTTTCCTTGACAAGAACGTCAAATCTTTCTTTATTATTCAAGGGAAAAAACCGAGATGTAATCAAGGTAATGGGGCTCAGAAGATAAAAGAAAGATTGGAGGTACCTAAAAAAAACTTATAGGGTTCAACCCCTATAAGGTTCGGCCACCTAGGGGGTTGTTCCCCTTCATATCTTTGAGGTCCTGTTGCTCCACAAATCAACCGCTTGGAACGAGTGCTCCTTCGCTATGAAAATTATAGCCTTTCTTTGATGAATTCCGAGGGAAAAAACCAAGATATGATCAAGGTGATGGGGCTCAGGAACAAAGAAAGACTACAATTGCCTGAAACAGAAAAGAAAAATAGAGGAAGCAAGTCAAGATAAATCTGAAAGAAAACATGCAAGTAAGCAAATTGAAAAGCGAAGACGAAAAGAAGGAATGAATCCCCAAGGGTTCGGGTCCCCCATAGGGTTCGACCCTGTAGGGTTTAACCCCTAGGATTCGACCCTATAGGGGGGAATCCTCTTGTTACCTCTAGCTTGGATTGAAGAAAGTCTCTTTGATGCTCCCTTGTTGCAGTGTTGCCTATCCGAGCCAAAATCCAGTTAAGGTGAGATGGCCAGAAAAAGGTAAACTACAATTACCTGGAAATAGTAAATAATAATAAAAGAAATAATCAAAAAAGAATTCAAACGTAAAGAAGCTATACGAAAAAAAAAGCAATAAAAAAAATCCTAAAATCAAAGGAGTGTCGCCCCTAGGGTTCGGCCTATCTAGGTTCGGCCACATGGAGGGAAAGCCTTCCTAAATTATAATAATATTTGTTAACGCCAAGATCTCCTGCCACGTCCCAATCACGTAAGAAGTCCCGATCCTGCACAGTAAACACGATCAACACACAAAGCTTGACGGCTGGACCGTCGGGGGATAGCTCCGGCGTAAGAGTAAGTACAGGCGGTCACAAGGGTTAACAATGGAGGATGTAAAATGTCTAGCATCTAGAGAGAGATAAAATGTGTGCGTACCTCCTATTAGAAGCCTTCCTTGCTTGGTTATACTCTCATGCTCGGTTTTTTGTGCCACCAACCCCAAGCTGACACAGCCCCCCACTCCTCTATGGTCTCAGCCGTGTGCATGCAGGTTGTCACCTTTTTTCCACTGTACCTGCCACCGACTGGATAAAATCCCATCCACATTAATGATCTGCAGACTTTGAGTCAACTGCTCTTCTTTTTCATCATTACCAGTCAAAGGTTTAGATATAAAAAGATTTAATGGGTTAGCCTATGGGCCCGGTTCAATGTTAAGGAGAGATGACGTAGGGATTAGGCCCAATAACTCCACGACCCAGCAAAAGAGATCCAAGGGACTAATTAGGTGAATAAGCCCAATTCGTAGGGCCCAATAGGAGAGATATCGTGACCCAACATTGCCCCCTAGTTTTTTATTAAATAGGATATTTAATGGGAAACTACAAGTGGTTAAAATAAACCCAAATTGGATTTTACCGAGGCCCAAATGATTAAAGACGAAAACAGGCTGAAAAGAGGGATTAAAACTGGAAGCCCAAAAGGAAAGTCTAAACTGTTAAATATCTAAAGCTCAAACCGGACGCAACCTTTCAAATTCATAATCATGACTGCCCATTTAATGAGCCGCCCTCGATTGCTGCATAATCGTCAGTATAAAAGATAAACTTTACCAAATTTTACAGTTTTACCTGCCAATTCAAATTTTCGGACTTTTGAGTTTTCTTCTTTTCTTCCAAACTTTCTTTCTTCCCTCTGCAAATCGTCAACAATGGCTTCTCAAAATTCTGAACGAAGTTCTCCAATCCGAGCGAATCTCATGACAACCGTCCCACCTAATCCAAGTCCTAGCAAAGAGGCTTCAAGCTCTAATCCCCAAACCGTTGCTCCCAACAAAAAGAACATGCCTCCTAAACCTCGCCTTACTCCCTCCGAATTCTTCAAGAGCAAGGAATTCTTCACCCATGCCAACACTCCATCGACCATTACTGAAAAGGAATTACAGAGGATTCGGGATCGATGCCATATTCCGGATACTCATCTGGTGAGGGTTCCTAGGGCTGAGGAAAAGATGTTTCAAAGACCAGATGGATGGACGGAAGTCACTGCGACCATTCTCGAGAAAGGGGTCAGATTTTCTCTTCATCCATTTCTGCTAACCATCATAGGATTTGTCGGTGTCGGGTTCGCCCAATTGGTACCGAACTCTTACATACACATCTTAGCCTTCATTACATTTTGCCATGAAGGTGGAGTCGAACCTACCACCGATTTCTTTTTCACTGTGTACAAGATCAGTCAGTCTAGTGAGAAGGGGTTTAAGGTTATAGGTAAGCAGGCGCCGAAGACGGGTGAAAAATTCGAAAGGCGTTCGCTGGTAACTACCCCCTTTAGCAACAAAGGATGGAATGAGAAATGATTTTTCGTCAAGGGACCCGAAATTGCTACTGTTTCGAATTGGGCCACTGATCAGAAAATATCTGCCGACTTCGGTGACATTTCAGAAGAACGCATAGTTAAAATGGTGGATCTCTTTGATAATTTCCCAAAAGAGGAATGGAAATTCGGACTTCTGTCTAAGCAAACGTGGTTGTACGACCACAAATGTAAGTACAAATTTATTTTATCATTATTTTAGAAATTGTTGTGGTAAAGGATTTGATGTGAAACTGTTAATTTTCTGCAGTAACTTTGATCAAACCAACGTCATCGGAGGTGAGGGAGTTAGAAGATTTTTTGGCTGGCAAATCTATAGAAGTTACTGTCGAATCCTCCCAACAGGAATTTTCACCTGAAGATGATGTAGCTAGAAAGCCAGCAAGGGTGGGTGCTGAATCTTCCCAACCGGAAACCTCTTCCCAATTCAAACCACCTACCAAGGTGCCTCAAATCCACGCTGAAACTCAGACCCTTGAACCAGAAGACGAAGAGCCCGTTTTACCAGAAATACAACTCAGGCCACGCCGAAGGAAGCAGGCTTCTCGAAAGCCTAGACAGATCTCCATGCCATCCGATTCCGAAGGCTTTTCTGAATCAGAACCAAACGCCAACCCGATACCCCTATCTGTCACCGAATCAATACCGCCAACCGCGGGCTTACCACTACCAGTCACTGAACCAACACCACCAGCTGCTGACCCCACACCGTCAACTGCAGAAACAATCGTTCAAAGGAGCCTACTTGATCTTCCTGCAGGCGATCGCAGACAGGCCCTTCGAATAAAAAAGCTGAAGACCAAGGTTGTCCCTTTGACTCCCGATGAGCTCAGGGTACCTCCTTCCCAGGTTCTTCCCCCGAAACTTCCAGTGAATATTCAATCAGTTAATGAGGAAGGACCAATGGATGTCACTGCAACACCCTCTTGAAAAGAAAACAGCCTTCGGATAGCCCTCCTATCTCAGAACTCGTTCCAATACCAGTTCGGGACACTACCCCGGTTCAATCTTCTTCTACCAAAAATGTCCACATGGATCCTTCTCCCGCCCGTGACCAACCTACGTCTCCTTCCCCAAGGCCTCCCCCAAGGACATTCCATGATGAGGCTACGGGGGCACCGACCTTGTGGCCACGGTTCAATGCCAATTTTCCATTCCAGCTCTTCGAGACCTTCGTTCAGGAGACCGATGATCACCGATTCGAAAACCACACGAACGGAAATTTTCTTGACGAAAGCATGAGTTATCTGGCAAAGGTAAGTTGTAATTTTCTTGGTTGAATATTTCTTTTCTTGTGTAAACATCTGGAACTGATTAGATGCTGTCGAACATGTGCAGGCAAATGCAGTCTTCGGGCGTTTACGTCCCAGACATATAAATACCGAGTCCGATGAAGAGACCCTGAAGAGGGAGATCAATATGCCAAAGGCCACACTGACTCGGGAAAGAGAGGAACGTGAATCGGTTTTCCAAGCCAATGAAGACCTTCAGAGGGAGTTGGCCCAAACTAAGGGGGATCTGAAGGATACTTTCGATGTGCTGAGCTCGACCAGAGAAAAGCTGAAGGCATCAAAGGCCAGTGAGCAGAAATTGGCTGATATGAACGTCCATTTAGCTGCAGAGACTGAAGCTTTGAAAAATAAGAATGAAGAGATCGTTGTAACACATCGAGATTTGTCGGTTCGACTTAACGAAGTTCAGACGAAGGCTAGGGATGATAGGAAGGCATATAAGGCTAAATGTCGTGAACTTCGTGGCGAGATCAAGGCACTCCAGGAACGAGATCCTTCTCTGACTGAAGAAGTGCGCAATCAAATTCAGGAGGATTATCGGACTTCTGATGAGCTCGGTGCAGAAGTCATGAAAGTCTATTACGAAGGATTCGAAGATTACCGAGGTCAATGCAAGGAAAAGCTGGTGGCAGCCCAATTAGATCCGGCCTTGCTAGATTTTGAAAGTGATGTATAAATAGGATCTTGCTACTTCTGACCTTTTGTGTAGAAATTTTGTAAACAAATTTAAGTAGATTTGTTCAAGTGTTTAATGAAATTTTAACTTTCTTTACTATGTCTTCTGTTTACTTTGTTTCTTGTCAATAATTCAACATTAATGAACCTGAATGCACTTACTTTTAAATTATCGTTTTCGAAGTGTGAGAGAAGTCATGTGTGAGGTGAATTCGGCTGATCTTCCTTGCACCATTAAGATCCTGTTTACCACTCGGGGTAGAACAAGTATATAAGGATTCAGGATTTGTCTACCACACGGGGCAACAAATAATTGGGCTACCATTGAATGGCCAGCGAGTCCTACCATACCTCTTTAGTTCGGTGACCATTGATTTACCACCCTTGGTAAAAATAATATAGGATCCAGGATTTGTCTACCACGTAGGGCAACAAAAAATTGGGCTACCATCGAATGGCCAGCGAGTCCTACCATACCTCTTTACTTCGGTGACCATTGATTTACCACCCTTGGTAAAAACAATATAGGATCCAGAATTTGTCTACCACGCGGGGCAACAAATAATTGGGCTACCATCGAATGGCCAGCGAGTCCTACCATACCTCCTTACACCATTGTGGCCTTAGGTCAAGTAAGAAGAGGATCAGTTGTGAAAAAGTGGCTTTTTATTGATGATGGATGGTTATGTACAGACTTCCGAAAAACTGACTCGATCTCTACTGAAAGTATTTTCGGAGTCTACCAGCGTGCCAAGTGTTCTTTATTTCGGATCCATCCAATGCCTTTAGTCGGTACGTCCCGGGCTTTGGTACTTCAGTTACTTCATACGGTCCTTCCCAATTCGGCATTAGCTTTCCCGTGTTCTGTGGTGTAGATACTTCGGCTTCTCTGAGAACGAAGTCTCCCACTTCAAACCTTCGGAGCTTTACCCCTTTGTTGTAATGCTTGGCAACTCTCCTCTGGTAGGCTGCTAATTTGATCAAAGCCACTTCTCTGACTTCTTCTAACAGATCCAAGTTGGCTTTTAGTCCTTCGTCATTGTAGATTTCTCTGAATTGACTAACGCGAAGACTTGGAGATCCAATTTCGACTGGGACTAAGGCATCAGTACCATAGGCCAATTGAAAAGGTGAATCCCCTGTCGTAGTCCTCGGTGTAGTACGGTAAGCCCACAATACACTGAGCAGCTCTTCCCGCCATCTTCCTTTGGCTTCGTCCAATCTGCGCTTGATCCCGTTCAACAGTGTTCTGTTAGTCACCTCGACCTGCCCATTTGATTGTGGATGAGCCACCGAAGTCTTCCTGTGCTGGACCCCTAATTCTTTTAGAAATCCTTCAAATTTCGATCCCACAAACAGGCGTCCGTTGTCCGATATCACCACTTTAGGAATTCCGAAGCGAAACACTACGGATTCTTTCATAAACTTCAGACACTCCTGTTCCGTTATCAGCCGAAGTGGTTTCGCCTCTACTCATTTGGTCATGTAATCAATAGCAACTATGACAAAACTGACCTGTCCTTTAGCTTTTGGCAACGGCCCTAGTATATCAACCCCCCAGACAGCAAAGGGTATAGGAGACAATATCGAATATAGCTCTTCTGGTGGCTGATGTGGGATCGGGCTATTAAGTTGACACTTATCACACTTCTTCACATATTCGGTAGCTTCCTTGAAGATTGTCGGCCAGTAGTACCCCTGCCGAAGAACTTTGTATGCCAACGATTTAGCAGCCCTATGATCGCCGCAGATGCCTTCATGAACCTCCCGAAGGGCATACTCAGCTTCAGATGGAACCAGGCACTTCAATAATGGCGATGAAAATGCCCTTCGAAAGAGATCCCCATCAATAAGAACGAAGTTGGCACTCTTGTACTTGATCTTCTTCGCTAGCATCTGATCCGGGGGGAGGACGCCATCTGCCAAATATTCAATGTAGGGAGTCATCCAACAGTTAGATTTCTCGATGCACATCACTGCTTCGTGTTGGATACTCGGGTGTTGCAAGACCTCCAAATAGACTGTCCCATGGAAAACAACAGCATCCGTGGTGGATAACTTTGACAATGCATCGGCGATAGAGTTGTCGTTATGCTCGATGCCTTGAAACTCATAGGAGACAAAGTGTTGAAGTCGATATTTCAACTCCACCAAATATTTGATCATCTTTGTACCACGAGCCTCATAATCTCCTAATAGCTGCTTGACGACTAGCTGAGAGTCACTATAAATAATCAGCCTCTGCACTTCTAGACTCTTCGCCAGCCGAACTCCAGCCAACACCGCTTCATATTCGGCCTCGTTGTTTGTAGCCTTAAATCCGAATCTAATGGCTTGTTGTACCTTGAATCCCTCTGGACTTGTCAAGATAATCCCTGCTCCACTGACATCCACCGTAGAAGACCCATCTACATACAGTGTCCACGCATTCTGACCGTGCTGAAGAACTGCAACAGCTCGATCAGATGTCTCAGCCTCTGGTAACTCAGCATCTGCTTCGGTGAATGAACATTCCACCATAAAATCGGTCAAAGCTTGTCCCTTGATAGTGGTTCGGGGATGATACTCAATGAAAAACTAGGACAATTCCATGGTCCATGCTGCTAACCTCCCCGAAACTTCTGGTTTACCCATCACCTTCTTTAGTGGTTGATTCGTGTAGACGATCAGGAGCCTGCCTTAAAAATATTGCCGAAGTTTTCGGCTAGCAATTACTAAAGCAAAAGCAGATTTTTCAATATTTGGATACCTGGTTTCAGCATCTCTTAGGACATGACTGACATAATAGACTGGATGCTGCTTTCCACTGACCTCCCGAACCAGCACTGCTCCAACCGCTAACGAACTCGCTGCAAGGTACAAATACAAGGTCTCTATTGGGGTAGGCTTCACCAATAGGGGAGCAGAAGACAGATAGGTCTTTATGCCTTGGAAGGCATCTTCACACTCCGAAGTCCATTGGAATGTCTTTGCGTTCTTCGGTCCCTTCAGTGTGTAGAAGAATGGTAAGCATCTTTTTGCAGATTTGGACATGAACCTCCTTAAAGCTGCAATCCTACCGGTCAGACGTTGAACGTCTTTGAACGACTGAGGAGTCTTCATGTCTAGAATAGCCTGGATCTTCTCCGGATTGGCTTCAATACCCCTCTGACTGACCAGATAACCTAGGAATTTCCCGGCACCGAGTCCGAAGGTACACTTTGTAGGATTGAGCCTCAACTTGCGATGGCGGACTGTCTGAAAGCATTCCTCCAGATCATCTAAATGCTTCTAAGTCGTCGTGCTCTTCACGATCATATCATCCACATACACCTCCATGTTCCTTCCCAGCTGCTTCTGAAAGACAAAATTCATCATTCTCTGGTTGGTGGCTCCAGCATTAATCAGGCCAAAGGTCATCTTCTTATAGGCGTACAACGAACGATGTGTGATGAATGTTGTCTTTGGAATGTCCTCCTCACACATGGAAATTTGGTGATAACCTGAAAAAGCATCCATAAAGCTTAGTAGTGCATACCTCGAAATTGCATCAATAAGTTGGTCAATATGGGGTAAAGGATATAAGTCCTTCGGACAAGCTTTATTCAGGTCGGTATAGTCGATGCAAACCCGCCATTTCCCATTCTGCTTCTGTACAAACACTACATTTGCCATCCACTCCGGATAGTCTATCTTGAAGATGAAGTCAGCAGCTATCAGCTTCGCAATCTCTTCATCAATGATCCTTTGTCGTTCAGGTGCAAAGATCTGCCTCTTCTGCCGAACTGGCTTCTTTGATGGATCCACATCCAGCCGATGCTCGGCAATCTTTCGACTGATCCCGGGCATGTCTTGTGGCTCCCATGCAAAGATATCCGCATAACAGCAAAGAAGTTCCATAAGATTTGTCCGGAGAGGTTCTGGCAAACCTGAACCAATCTTCACTGTTTTATCCTTCTTTCCAAGGACCAGCTCGATCTCTTCAGTCTCTCCTGTGGGAATAACCGACGGCTCCGAACTGCTTTCAATAAAGGGTTCGATCTCGATTTCCATGGTTTGTTTCTGCTTGTTGACCCCTACTCCTGAGGAAATGACAGCATTCTGATAACAGCGTCGGGCCAGATCCAGGTCCCCTGCAACCTCTCCCACTCCATGTGCCGTAGGGAACTTGATTTTAAAATGAGGGATGGAAGTCACTGCTTGGAGTGCCATCAAGGTAGGTCTTCCCAGTATGGCGTTGTAAGCCGAATCTACATGCACAACATAAAATTTACATGTTATTTCTACCTGCTGAGGGGCTATGCCGAAGACTACTGGGAGTTCAATAGTGCCTGCAACCCTGACTGGATCGTTGCTAAAACCGTACAAAGGAGCCTCCTGCCCAACCTCCATCTTTCGTCCCTCGAGATGCATCCTATGATAAGCATGGGCATACAGAATATCCACAGAAGACCCGTTGTCTATCATCATTCGCTTCACATCCATCGAACCCACTTGTGCAGTGATCACCAACGCTCCTTCATGTGGTTCGATAGGCTCTGAAGGGTAATCTGCATCGGTAAAAGAGATAACAGTTCCTGGAAATGCCCTGTCGGCCTTCGGGGGAGCACTCGCCACCGACATGACCGAGTCTAGATATTCTCTCCTTTTCTTCCCTACTATCTTCCCAGACGTCCCGCCGGTTATAACATCAACGACATGCCTCGGCGGCGGCAATGGAGTAGTTTGAGCGGGTGGAACTACTTGAACCGTCTGGACAGTACGGTCGACATTCTGCTGACCTTGTTGATCCCTCCCGGCCACATATTGAACCAGCAAATCGCTCTGAATTTTCTTTTCGCTTCAAGCCGCGACTGAACTCTTTTTCTGCTGTGAAAATTAGTTTTCTCTTGGCCTTGCCCACAGCCCTGGGACGAGAATCTCAATGCGAACGTTTGGATGCTGTGCTGGCATGAACACTCAATGTAGGTCCCAAACGATCTTTAGCAGAAACTCGTGATGGTGAATCACCGACAGTCATTGGCTGTTCTTCAGGTGTATCTGCTCTACTCTTCCCCATATTTGAAAACATAGAATAAATAAATATTTGTGATTGAAAGCTCTTGAACACTAGAACTCAGCCTTCCTTCTAGCGCCAATGTTAACGCCAATATCTCCTGCCACGTCCCAATCACGTAAGACGTCCCGATCCTGCACAGCAAACACGATCAACACACAAAGCTTGACGGCTGGACCATCGGGGGATAGCTCCGGCGTAAGAGTAAGTACATGCGGTCACAAGGGTTAACAATGGAGGATGTGTGCGTACCTCCTATTAGAAGCCTTCCTTGCTTGGTTATACTCTCATGCTCGATTTTTTGTGCCACCAACCCCAAGCTGACACAGCCCCCTACTCCTCTATGGTCTCAGCCGTGTGCATGTAGGTTGTCACCTTTTTTCCACTGTACCTGCCGCCGGCTGGATAAAATCTCATCCACATTAATGATCTGCAGACTTTGAGTCAACTGCTCTTCTTTTTCATCATTACCAGTCAAAGACTTAGATATAAAAAGATTTAATGGGTTAGCCTATGGGCCCGGTTCAATGTTAAGGAGAGATGACGTAGGGATTAGGTCTATAACTCCACGACCCAACAAAAGAGATCCAAGGGACTAATTAGGTGAACAAGCCCAATTCGTAGGGCCCAATAAGAGAAATATCATGACCTAACAATAGTCAACGTAGAGTAAAACAATAAACACACCCCTAAAGTCTTAAAGCAGGAAAGTAGGAATCAAATTTTTACTAAAATATATATATATTGACCCACCGAACAATAATCAAAGAATTAATCAACCAAAAACAAACGATTATGGCAAAAGTCATGCACATGCTTAAGAATAAATCTAACCCTTTATGTTGGTTTATATTATACTAACTATGATGTAGGCACATAGCCCAGTCGCGAAACCCGAAGCGCCTTCTTTTTTTTCTCAGAATGATATGACGGCAAGGCCTCAATTCTTGAGATTTGTGGTGATAATATATAAAAGATAGGGTAAGTCTTCTATCTAATATTATTCGGGTACAACCACTCTTTTTATTTTATTTTTTATTTTTCTGTAATTATTCTTTTTATAAAAGTCAAGCAAATACGTAAATATAAGAAATTAACAAATTAATGTATAAAACATTACTTGATTCCTTAATCTTGTAAAGTCAAACAGGAGATTTCTGTGTCTTTACTCCAGGCTTATAACATGCAATTCAAGAAAAAATAATAATAGTCCATAAAAAAAAAAAGCTTTCCAAAAAGTAAACTACAAAAAAATTAAACAATATAACATTAAGAAAAAAAACATATTAAGTTCATATTATATATATATATATATATATATATATATATATATATATATATATATATATATATATAAAAGATTTGATTTTTTTTATGAAGTTTTCGGATTTAATTTGATTTATTGTGATTTAGTTTCCAAAAAATTAAAGAACAAAGATTGAGCAAGATTTGAAAAGATTCATTAAAAAAAAAATTTGTTCGAAAGCTCGAAATATTCTTGCACGATCGTCTCTTTGGAAACGCGACTCTCGCGCAGGGGGAAAATATGGGCCCAAATGCAAATTAGGGTTCCACGACCTCATTAAAAGCACAAATTAGGGTTCGCATGACCTAATTTAATGAAGACGAAAAAGACGAAAATAAATGCACACGACCCGAGAGAAGCCTCCACGTGTCCCGAGGCAGAAGGCTCGTGGAGGCGGCTCGTTTTGAGAATTGATTGAGGGATTGAATTGGCGGCTAGAAGGACAGGGGAATATGAGCATTATTCTAATGACTAAAGGGAATTTCTTAAGTTTTTCTGAAGAAATGTGTCTGACATGTGACTACTTAAGTTTCAGAAAACCCTATAAATACCCTTCCATTCTAGGAAAGAGGGGGACTCTTTTGGTGACTTAAGGCTCGGAGATTCCACCTAAAAGCACTAAAGGGTTTAAACACTTTCTCTCAACTCGAAGGACACTCAAGAAGGCTCTTGAAATCCCAATAACTCTAACACGGTTCCCGGATTCTAGGTGTTCTGCAACGCGTCATTGGAGTAATTGCCCACCTGTCATTCTCCCCTCTTCAATCAATCAATCAATTCCGTGCTCTTAGTGGATTTCTCTCCTCCTCAGCCACACGAAACTCTAACCCTAGTAAGGTACGATTTCCTTGGCCACAAACTTAATTAATAAAGGTATGTATATGAAAGATAAATTAGATATGAAATTCAAACTCTAATTTTGGATTTTAACTAAGGAATGAGAATAAAAATATTATATTAATTATATTTCAGTGCTATAATTATGTACTGTATGTGTGGACCGATAATGGTTGGTCAATTATGGTATAACATGTCAAAACACTAATATTAATTTGTTAAACCATAGTTCGAAAGTTAAATATGAGTTCAAGACTGTGTAGTAATTGTGTTATATGAACTATGTTGTCTATTATAGGATTTTATGTTAATTAGGAAAATCCTAATTAATATTTAGAAACCCTAATTAACTAAAAATCCTAATTAATTAGTAACCCTAATTTTTAAACTAGTAACCCTAATTGCTAATTATAAGCTCTAATGTTAATTAGTGAATAATTTAAACCCTAATGTTCATGTATAATGTAATTAGAAAACTAATTGTAATTAAGAAACCATAAATTTCATTTTTAGAAACTAATATTTTTATTTTATTTTATTTTAAACTTTAAATGAAATCTTAGAAATCCAATTTTTGGAAAACCTTAGGGTTAAACCCTAAAGGTCAAACCCTAAGGGTTTGTTAAGATTACTTTTTGCCATTAAAATCAAAAGCCAAATGATTATTTTGCCCTTATTGCATAATTGAAGATAACTTGTGTATCTAGCCAAAATATGTAGTAGGTAACCAACCAAGATTTGCTCATGTGACTAAAGATAACACATATTAGCCAAGTAAATCATCCAAGTACATTGCATCTACGTAATATATATTGTTCAAGAGAGAGAAAGTGCACAGTTGTGCTCATTTATTCACCATACTCATCCAAGACCCTCTCTCTCTAAAACCCACGAATTCTCCTAGCATTTCAGTTCCCAAATCAAGCCTCACTAACACCCATAACAGAAACAGTAGCCAAGAATCAGAAATTGTTCATCAAGGTATAAAATCCTAATTTAGAATCTGACCTTTGAAGATGTGTTAGATGTTAGTTTTTTTATGTTAAACATGTTGAATATAGTGTTATTAAGTGATCTGGGTTGATAGATGTTGGATCCATAACATCAATAGGCTTGGATTTGAAAGTTTTCAAAATTTGGAAAATTGAGAAATATGGTCTGATAACCAAATGTCAGGTCCCATAGATCTCATTCTGTTATGTGTTTTTGTTGTTTAAAGGTTTGAATATGTAGTATGCTATGAGATCTTGGTTCTGGAACTTGAATCAAGTCCAAATCATGTACAGATTGTTAGATATATGTGGTCAAACCACGTTGACCGGCCATGACCGAACTGTTAGGTTTGTAATATTCATAAACGCAATCAAATTACATAAATAAGCGAAAACTTGGAAAAATCAGAGTTTTAAAATTTTACAAACTATATACCCGGATCATCCTTTATGCACAATTATTAATTAAACAAAAATATGAAGAATAAGAATCATACTCTTGAAGATTCGAGCTTCCTCAGGTACAAGTTCACCTCCAATCCTTTTCGCGTTCAACTTGAATCCACCGGGTTTGGTTTCTTCCTTTGATCAATGTTAGCTACTCAAGTGTTTGGCCTCTAGAGGTGATCCACCAAAGAAGAAGAAAGATTCAAGAAGATGGGTGTTTGGCAAAACCCTAGTTTTTCTATCTCTCATAAAAAAAGAGCGTATGTCTCCAACAATTGGAATCACGTCTATTGATATCTGATATAAGACTTCTCTTATAAAGATATCAGTTAACCCTTCTAATCTAATTAAAAAATAGGGTATTATTTAATTAATTAAATTTTTTTAATTAATTAAGCTCCCTAATCTTATTAGGAATAATTAATTAAACTCTTTTAATTAATTTGACTCCTAATCTTATTAGGAATAAATGAGAGTACTTTTATTAATTAATTCTCAAACTCCTTTATGAATTAAATAATAATAATAGTAATAATAATAATAAGACTCTTCTTATTAATTTATATTTAATATTTCTAAAATATTAAATAATAAATATTAAGCTATTTAATTTATTCTATCACCATAGATTAAATTAAATATGCTTAACTTATTATTAAGATTATATCATTAACTTCTTAAATAATTATTCTTCCTTTTATGGTGTGACCCTTTAGGTTCTCCATATTAAACCGGTTGTGAATAAATCAATTAGAACAATTCTAATCTTATTTAAATAAATAAATTAAACTATTAATTTATTTAAATAAATAATATTTATTCTACAATAGGGATAAACCTCCATATCGATTAACGACTTTCTAGATAATATAGATTTCAACATTAATCATAAAAGAACCTTAGAGTATTAGTTACCGTACAATTCAAACCTTCCACCATACAATGTCCCAATTAAATATAAGACATGGAATTACTGCCAAGTATTATTTTATTTAATTATATGTATTTCGATTCTTAAATGCACAACTCCAAATAATGTAAATTAGAAACTCCTTTCTAATTTCATTCTGTCTTGGCCAAGGACTATTGTGCTGTCATTTATCGAATCACATAGGACATTTCTATTCTTTTACTAGAAGTGGTAGATTCTTTATTGATCATACATTATCTCCATGTACAACTTATTATACCCAAGCATACCCTTTGATATACCCTAAGGGTCTTAAAGAATATGTTAAAGTATAACTCATCATACACAAGATACTATGATGATCTCAAGTTCAAGGATCACTTGTACTACTATCACTACAGAAATTTCTATTGACAGACAAGTAAAACTCCATTAGGCATTCCTTAGCGAGCCACGTTCAGTGAACTTATTCTCTAATAAGCACCTATATACTTTCTTTAGTGTCTCCACATAAATGATCATGAGATCAATCATCCTCATCCAATGAGCAAGCAACGTATGTACCAATCTATCTGGATTCACTAATTCTCAATTTAGTAATCTAACGATTGGAAACTATTTTAGTTTTAAGCTTTCTAAGAATTTAGATCGCATTAGAATGATCATCATCATTATTCTAAAATCATTGCTTAAAGCTATGAGTTTATCACATATTATAAAACAACATTATATAGATAATTATAAGCCTTTAATAAATTAATACTTTTTATTAATAAATAAATAAGATTGTTACAAAGTATATGCTTTATCATCAATCATGATTGGCTTGTGTGCATACTACTTTCACGAACGTTTCTGGGTAACCCAGAACGTGCCCAGAAAGTTCTAACAGGATCTTGATGGGCTTGGATCTGACAGTGGTTTGATTATATGTTTTTGGTGTTGTATCTAGGTTATAGTATGTTATATGGACTACATGTTTATGCCTTGAAATCTCCTAAACATCAAATGAGTCGATTGCAGTGGCTGGTCAAAGTAGGTAAGAAGAACACGATTTCGGTTTTCTGGGCAACCCAGAAAACCTATGGTCATGGTCTCTGACATAGTTTGACTAGCTTAGATCTGGTAATGGTAATGTTATTATACTGATTTTATGTAATGGATCTGTAGTCTTACATGTTGTCTACAATTTGGAACTTTTAAATCACAAAACCTTTACATGAACATCAAGTTATGGAAGCCCAAAGTAGGCCTCACGAACTGTTCTTCATTTCTAGGTAACCCAGAAATGAAGAACAGGTCTGACAGCCACTTTGCAGGCTTAGATCTCGTTGATGTTATGCTTTTTGGTCATGTTTGTTGTTGCATCATGTAGTATTGCACTAACACTACAAGATCTGACCAACAACATTCCCAGAAACACATTACACAGTTAATGATCAATGGTCAAAGTAGGTCACTCGATAACTGACTATGAATGTTGTTGAGGACTCAAGAACACCTAAGGCGACAGATTCTGTCACTAAAGGCTATAGCGACAGACTTTTTAATTTTAATTAATTTTTTTTTCTAAAAATCATTTAAAAATAGAAATTAAATTTGTGACGCTCCCAAAATAGGTATACATCACCCATTCTGAGTCGCCAAATACATGGTACAGAAACAAATTACAACTTCATTAATACAATTATCGTGTAAAATACGACAACACATATACTGTGAGTTTAAATACAAATATTGTCTAATAGACATTATTCAAACTCAAAAGGAGTCTTCATTACAATTATTGATACACTATTTTACAAAAATAGTGAAGATTACTAAAACAACTTTCTAGAACTATCACTCTATATCCCGGCTAGTTCCTGCTATATTCTCACCTCCTGAGAAGAAAAATAGAACAAAAAAGAAAAGGGTGAGCTCAACTAGCCCAGTAAAGAATATTATGACTAAGATAATATACAACAATTTATCATTAGTCTTCAACAGAGAAAAATCTGATAGAATATAATAGACAACAAGTTTTAGATCAACAACTGCAGCGGAAACAACAATCCATTAGAAGAGTCAAGTAGAGAATGAATTCTACTATCTTCTAAGATTTAAAAATCCATCATTAATATTTTATCCCTGTAACATCAATCATCATACATCTTGAATCAAATATTCATCTTTGTACTACGGGCCAAAGATATTCATTTGTATCACCAGTTAGTCATGTTCATCTCAACACCTATCAATCTTTGCACTACGGGCCAAAGATATTCATCAGATAATCATTCATCTTTGCACTACAAGCCAAAGATATTCATCAAGTATCACCATTAAGGACTGAGGATGATGAAAAATATTTTAAAGAATGAATCCAGTGAGATAAAAGGACAAAGATTAGAGATTCGTACTTTAGATAATTCAAGTTTAAAAATACTCCATAATAAACCACAGTGGAGTAAAATTCAAGAATGAAGATCAAAACATGGATACAACCAAAGATAGTAACCATAATAGACATCTGGGACAAAGAAGAGAAAATTTTATTTTTCGGTGAATAGTGTCGTATTCGTGAATAGTGTCGTATACGTGAATAGTGTCGTATACGTGAATAGTAACCCCGACAAAAAAAAGTAGAAATTCCATAATAAAATTTATATCAATATTTCGACATAATGATATTGAAGAAAATAATATCATTTACGAAGAAAATAATATCCCTTACCTCAAAATAATAGTACTTCTGATCGGAATATCAGATGTAAAGCCGAAAAAAACTTGCACTGAATAGTAACTCTCAAAGTATCTAAATACTCACAAAAATAAGCTCAATAGTATAGAGAGAAAAAAAAATTTATTTCTGGTGTGATTTTCAATTCTAACTAAGCACCCTATTTATAGAAAAATGCTAGAATGCCAAAGGAGACTAAATTAATAAAATAATATTATTATTTTTCTTCCTTCTACGTATGCCAGCCATCCAAGACCAGCCATCACATTTGAAAAAAAATTCGAGCACATGCTTTAAAGAAAAAAACAAAAGTGGGTCCCACCCATAATTTTAATAAAAATATTTAATTTTTGAAATTTCAATAATTCATAATAAATAGCCTTTTTATCAGACAAATACGAATTTTATGTCCATTTCATAGGAAATTAAATTTTCTACAACTTTGTAGCTTTAAGTTTTTCCAAATTCCAAACGAAAAATGCCCGAAATTCACATACGGATGATTTTTAATACCTCCATTCCAACAAAATACTAATAAAACACCTCAACATTAAACTTGATAATTACTCGATAAAGCCGTCGGTACACCAAAATATTTCAAAATTTGATCTAGACTTAGATAGTTTGACTAGATACGTATTTATTTATAATCAAATGGATGCTACACATATGTGACAATGTGATTAGGTTATGTGCTGACTGCAAATAGCAGTACTATATATTATTCTAATCGAACAAATGATCTTATAAATAATAGGTTTCGGTATAAAAGATAAAACAAAGTTGTGTAATAATAAGCAGTAGCTTATGCAGGTATCCTAACTTTGCATTTACTTTATGCAATGGACATGAGTAAAAAAGTTTCAAAATTATATTATCGTTATGCCAGATTATTAAATCTATTGTTATTGATTATATATCCAAACATTTGTATTCATACAAGTTCTTAAATTTTATGATCATTGTTTATCAACACAGTATTATTGTATAATACAGATATTTATTCTATTCGTTAATTTCTAAATATGGTTAGACAAGTGACCTCACTTGGATAATCATTGTATTTAATCACATGTTTGATACATACTAGTTAGTTTTCAGTATGTGTACGTTGACTTAAAAGCCGTCTAAGCTATTTAATTCGGCTAGACACAAACTTAAAAATATTGTTGTACAAGATATGACTTTATTGTATCCAACCAGATTATTTTGGTTCAGATTCCCGACTAAGTATGAACATCTCGTACCTGGAAAACTTTTGTGCGCCAAAGGCGGATAAAATGAACGATAATCTCGTTTTTACATGTAGTATTGATCAATACAGGGCATAACAGGCTGATCACTCTCGTGCCTGTAAGTTATGACAGTTTACAGATGAAGTTCTGTTTAACCTTTTTGAAACTAGAAAATAATGTTCATAATCTATCAACTGATCCCCATTTATAGTCAATACGTAGTTTCAAAAATTTGATATAGAATTGATATGTTGTTATTATTGGTTCAGCTTACTTCACAACTGTTGATTCGTTGTAGAAGTGTCATACAATGAAAATATTTAATCCTTTCAACTAATAATTATTGTTGCTAGTACTTGCTGGGCACTCAAATGCTCATTCTTACTTAATTTAAATATTTTCAGCTAAGTGTGATCAACTAGAAAGCTCTGCCAAGAACAAAGGGAAAGAAAAGCTGATCGAATAAGTTTTATGATATTTTATGTAATAGTTAGATGATATTAAGACTTTGATACTTATTATCTATCATGTAATGAAAGTTTAAAGCTCGCGTACTTGGGATATAGACTCTGATATGTAAATTAAGTTTAAAATTTATATTATTGTTATTATTATTATTGTTATTCCGCTCATAGAAATGGTATCGTGAAGCACCGAGTTTGGGTTTCAAGTACCTGAATTTGGGGGCGTCACATTTCTCAGGTACAAGTTCACCTCGAATCCTTTTCGCGTTCAACTTGAATCCACAGGGTTTGATTCCTTCCTTTGATCAACGTTAGCCACCCAAGTGTTTGACATCTAAAGGTGATCCACCAAGGAAAAAGAAAGATTCAAGAAGAAGGGTAGTTAGCTAAATCCTAGTTTTCTATCTATATAGAAAAAGGTGTACTCTCTAACAATTGAAATCACGTATATAGATATCTGATATAAGACTCATCTTATACAGATATCAGTTAACCCTTCTAATCTAATTAGAAAATAGGGTATTATTTAATTAAATAGATTCTTTTAATTAATTAATTTTCCTAATCTTATTAGGGATAATTAATTAAACTCTTTTAATTAATTTAACCTCCTAATTTTATTAGGAATATATGAGAGTACTTTTATTAATTAATTCCCAAACTCCTTTAGGAATTAAATAATAATAATAGTAATAATAATAATAAAACTCCTCTTATTAATTTGTATTTAATATTTTTAAAATATTAAATAATAAATATTATGTTATTTAATTTATTCTATCACCATAGATTAAATTAAATATACTTAACTTATTATTACGATTATGACATTAACTTCTTAAATAATTATTCTTCCTTTTATGGTGTGACCCTTTAGGTTCTCCATATTAAACCGGTTGTGAATAAATCAATTAGAACAATTCTAATCTTATTTAAATAAATAAATTAAAATATTAATTTATTTAAATAAATAATATTTATTCTACAATAGGGATAAGCCTCCCTAGCGATTAACGACTTTTCAGATAATATAGATTTCAACATTAATCATAAAAGAACCTTTGAGTAAATAGTTACCGTACAATTCAATCCTTCCACCATACAATGTCCCAATTAAATATAAGACATGGAATTACTGTCAAATCTTATTTTATTTAATTATATATTTTTCGATTCTTAAATGCACAACACCAAATAATACAAATTAAAAACTCCTTTCTAATTTCATTCTGTCTTGGCCAAGGACCACTGGATTGTCATTTATTAAATCACATAGGACATTTCACTTCTTTTACTAGAAGCAGTAGATTCTTTATTGATCATACATTATCTCCATCTACAACTTATTATATCCAAGCATACTCTTTGATATACCCTAAGGGCCTTAAGGAATAAGTCAAAGTATATCTCATAATACACAAGATACTATGATGATCTCAAGTCCAAAGATCACTTGTACTACTATCACTACAGGAATTCCTATAGACAGACAAGTAAAACTCCATTAGATATTCCTTAGCGAGCCACGTTCAGTATACTTATTCTCCAATAAGCACCTATATACTTACTTTAGTGTCCCCACACAAATGATCATGAAATCAATCATCCTCATCCAATAAGCAAGCAACGTATGTACCAATCTATCCGGATTCACTAATCCCTAATTTAGTAATCCAACGATTAGCAACTATTTTAGTTTTAAGCTTTCTAAGAATTTAGATCTCATTAGAATGATCATTATCATTATTCTAAAAGCATTACTTAAAACTATAGGTTTATCACATATTATAAAGTAGCATCATATAGTTAATTAAAAGCCTTAAATAAATTAATACTTTTTATTAATAAATGAATAAGATTTTTACAAAGTATATGCTTTATCATCAAATATAATTGGCTTGTGTGCATGCTACTTTCAGGAAGAATTGAAGGACTATCTCATGGATTGATTTCATAAGACTAAATATAGTCCATGATATAGTCCACTTTACTGGATATGCTCTAACAGAGCCAATCGCTAAACTAGAAGGTGAAATAGAGAATGTCGAGGCTTTATTGTGGAAACAAAGAGAACAAATCGAAGGACTATATCATGCTGGAGTAACAAAGGGTTAACAAAGAACTCAAAGAAATTTTGGTTGATTTAATGCTGGAGTACGCAGATATTTTTGCTTGATCACTGGATGACATACCCGAAATCGATGAATTAATCTCAGTACAAAAATTTAGCGCCGATCCAAAACAGAAACTAGTCAAACATAAGAAGAGATCGTTTGTTCAAGAACGATAGAAGGCAATAGACAAAGAAGTTTGCAAATTACTCAAGGCTGGTTTTATTTATGAAGTGAAGTATGCTTAGTGGTTAACGAATGTAGTTATGGTCAAAAAGTGAAACGATAAATAGGGGACAATGCATGCTCAAAGGACTTGTAACGACCCCAAAATCTATACAATTTAAAATCTCAACTTCGGTCGTTAACCATACATTAAATCTCTAATTTTACATCATTATTCGATATTTAAAACACTAAAATAGCGGAATATTTAAAACGTTTATACATTTCCTTCTTTCTTGCCCTGAATCGCAACCTTTACACTACATCTCTTTGATTCAATCTTATATCATGAATCGTTACAACAAAATGACTATACAAAGTCTTACATCATAACTAAATATCCATTTACATTGGATAGCTCAACTTACAATTTAACAACATATTACGTTCAAAATATGAAATACATTTCTCATAAGACATAAGTAATCTTCGTGAATATAGATCTCTATAACTCACTTAGCACATATCTTTACCTTAAAATCCTAACCTGCAAAAGTGGTTATTTGCAAGAGTGAGCTCGACAGCCTAGCAAAGTCTAACAGTTTTCATGCATCACATAACATATAATAACATGCTCGATATACATCTCATTAAAGTAACATGGCATACATGCTTTTAATTCACATAGCAGATATAAAGATTGAGTTCCTTACTCAATCATCATTACTTAGTCAAAACAATGCAGTCATATATTGACTTTAACATTTCATGATTCAACATGCATAACATATCATGCAATTTAAAACAGTTCATCAAGTCCACATAGAAAATAGGAACCGAAAGACTTGCCTTGATCGTTGTTTACCAATAACAGTTTAATAGCTTACAGTTATCTGCACTTCACGTGCCCTTCTAATTGCTCAGTAATCCTTGCTAACACCACTGGAATTGTTTGAAAACCTCATGTACACACTTACAATTTCTCTGATAATTCTCTCCCAAAACTTTATGAATATAAATCTCTTCTCTGCAAACCTTTCTCTTTTCTACTCTTTTCTTAGACTTACGTTAAGTCCAAATGCTGTTTACATAAAAATCAAAGCCAACCACGATTTACAAACGTCTAAAAAACCGACGTTACTAATAACCTTATTAATTCAGCCGTTACCAAAAATTATTATATATATATATATATATATATATATATATATATATATATATATATTTTAATTTATATTATTAATAAATCACATTTAAAAAGTCCAAAAGCTATAGGGCTTTGTTTGGCAAAATAAATTAAAACTACTTTAATTTATTTTAATAGTCACTTATAATATAGTTATTTATCACACTTCTAATTAATTAAGTTTTCATACTTAATTTAATTAATTTTAATAACAATTCATTGCATAATATAATAATTTATTTAATCATTATAAACTCTCTAACTTAATTATTGAATTAAATTAGATTACTATTTCAAAATAATTACTTTCCTTAACTCATTAATTATTTATTAAACAAATACACATCAAATCAATTAAACAAATACTTATTCAACGATAAACACATCCATTAAATATTTATATAATTCAATAAATATTTAAATATTATAATTAAAAATCTGGATTGTTACATCATTCCCTCCATATAAGGATTCTGTCCTCAGAATCACAACTCAAACCACTCATTCGTTACAATCTTCCCTACTTACAAAGATTATGTCCCCAGAATCGAAGATAAATTAAACAAATGACTTAGAGTAATCTTTCATCATTTTATCTTAATATATATTTTATATTTTCTACTACATTTATTACCTTAACAAATTCTAGGTTTCATTTCATAACTTTCACTTGAACTCAATTATATTCTGAGTATTATACATCTTTTAACCCATTCATTTCATTTTCTAAGGATCGTTATCATCAAAACTCGGGATATTACATTAACCCTTTCTTCTAAGAATTTCGTCCTCGAAATTTTATTTATTAATCTTTATTCATTCAATCTATCAAAGTAGATTTTTACGTCATTACTTCATTCATTCATTGGCTTCTATAACCACTTTCTTTTCACAAACATCATTCTACAATTATTAAACTTTTCTATTAAAAGTTTCACATTATTCTTTGATAACTCACGTTCTTCTCACTTCAAAATCTCTTTTCTCACTTATTCAACATATTCATCATTCAGTGTCGTATTCCATGACTCACTTCTTTCTAAGGAATATCATCCTTACCACATTCACCTTTTAGAATATCAAGAATCTTCCACAATTGCTCAATAATTGGGAAGCGATATGAATAACAGGAATTTAAAAGATTCCAAATCATGCTGAGGGTCATAAGACCACGAACTATGTCTACAGTTGCAAGTAATCTTTCAACTTCAACTTTAACAGTCATAAGACTATAAGGACCCCCGTACTTAGGGTATTAAGCCCTTCATACGATGTATTATGCACAAACATTTAAATGCTATGTGTATGTCCATAGTTATAAGTAATCTTTCAGCTTAAACTTTAACAGTCATAAGACTATAGGGACTCCTCGTAGTTAGGGTGATCAGCCCTTCGTACAATGTATTGTGCACAAACATCTCAACGCCTTCGCGTACTCCCCTATAAAAGGGTTGTTCATCTCAGCTTTCAACATCTGAATCCGCACTAAAATAATTTGGTTTGGCATAACTTCTCAAGAAACGCATGCATTTCATGAACATCTTTCAATATTTGTCTAGCTGAATCAAATAGCATAGACCTCTACAACAATTCGAACATAAATCAAAATATACATATACATACATACATATGTATTCTCATATCTTAAAGAAATTTCAAAAATCTTTTTATGACGTCATGATACCGCACTGTATTTACAGTCCGTTGAGGATTTCGTCATTTGGTGATTTTATCATACTACATCATACCATAGTGGGCTGACGATCCTTAGATCACATCCAACACTAGGTAATACTGGATTGATGACTCTATCATTTTTATCATCTTTGCACCAGGTTATATGATGCATTAATGATATAAAATATATTTTGATATATTGCAAATCATTTTTTTGTCTAGCCGAAGCAATTAGCATAGACTTACGAATAACAGTATTGTTATTAAAACTCATTGGTTCCATCATTTGATCCAATGTTTTTCAAGAAAATAAAAGTGTAAACATCAGCACGAAGTCAATAAATTTTGAAAGTCTAGCATAGCTAGTAGATTTAGAATACCTATGCTTCCACCATCAACTCCACTTTCTATAATGATCCATTGCTTAATAGGTCTATCTATTCCTATCATCCTCAATACTCCATTCACACTTAATTATACCCTAGTTCATCAAACTTACCACACGTTATGAGTTCAGGAACTTACCACAATCATATGAGTTTAAGAACTTATCCTAGTCAGACCATAGGCGTCCATTCGCTGAGGGGTTCAAAAACATACCATATAATTATGAGTCACGAACCTACCATAAGTATGAGTTTTAAGAACTCACACTTAACCTTATAATATTCTCTAACTATACTCTACCTATCTGTTATATACATGAGAAAAGAATCACCTTCTCAACATGCATATAGCAAATAGCGCGACACAAACATTCCAATGATTATCATTGTGATAAACTAAGTGCAAGCACAAAACCCTCGCCCATACAAAGATTTGTACAACTCAGCCATCACAGGAGTCCTTAATTGAAATCCCACCTAACTTTATCTTTCTTTTAACTTGCTCTTTGCTCGATACGAATTCCTCGTATCACATCATCTATAACTCCTCATGAGTTATCTCGTACTATTTCATAGTACACCATCTTCATAGCATTAAGCTATAATCATTCATACATTACATACCATCTTTCTTTTATAACTTAAACAGATCACGTCGTGACCTTATTCTATAATCATCTCTCTTAAAATTCTTTTCTTAACTCGTGATCGTTTTGTTTTACGATCCTCATTCTTTCCTTTTCATTATTTACGACATTATTCGTTATCTTGGCTATTGGAGTTAGGAAACTCCCATTTTTTATCTTTATATCTCCTCAAGATTCTTCTTTGAATCTTCTTGTTTATAAAAAAATTCTTCCTTTAAGAATTTCTAACTTCATTTACATAGCTCAATATTTCATTCGAGTTCTACACTTTCATCATACGTGTCCATTTCTACACTTGGTACACATCGAGTCTCTAACAGTTTCAATATGGTACGCTGAGTGGTTTCCCACAAACAACCAACAAACTAGGTTCCGAGTCGCTAGTTCGTATATACCTCCGCTCTATGAAGGAATCGTTTAGTCCAGATACCATACATTAACTACTAAAGAGTACAATTGCACTTGAATATAACTCTTTATTCTTGCCCTCTTTATCATTCTCTTCTTATAGACATTGTCTATTTATTATCACCTTACATCCTTATTATTGGAGTTGGGTAACCCCACTTTCATATTCTTTATAACTCTACGAGATTCTTCTTTGATTCCTCTTACGCATGTTTTAATCCTTCCTTTATAAATTTCTTAAATTACTTCTTATTGATCAAACTCTATCTGAGCTTATTCTTTCATTATCTTCACATTCCTTCTCTAAGGTTATAGCCTATGATACTCCTACCTAAGGTTTATAACCTACAGCTTTGATACCAATTATAACGACCCCAAAATCCATACAATTTAAAATCTCAACTTCGGTCGTTAACCATACACTAAATCTCTAATTTTACATCATTATTCGATATTAAAAATACTAAAATAGCGGAATATTTAAAACGTTTATACATTTCCTTCTTTCTTGCCCTGAATCGCAACCTTTACACTACATCTCTTTGATTCAATCTTATATCATGAATCGTTACAACAAAATGACTATACAAAGTCTTACATCATAACTAAATATCCATTTACATTGGATTGCTCAACTTACAATTTAACAACATATTACGTTCAAAATATGAAATACATTTCTCATAAAACATAAGTAATCTTCGTGAATATAGATCTCTATAACTCACTTAGCACATATCTTTACCTTAAAATCTTGACCTGTAAAAGTGGTTATTTGCAAGAGTGAGCTCGACAGCCCAGCAAAGTCTAACAGTTTTCATGCATCACATAACACATAATAACATGCTCGATATACATCTCATTAAAGTAACATGACATACATGCTTTTAATTCACATAGCAGATATAAAGATTGAGTTCCTTACTCAATCATCATTACTTAGCCAAAACAATGCAGTCATATATTGACTTTAACATTTCATGATTCAACATGCATAACATATCATGCAATTTAAAACAGTTCATCAAGTCCACGTAGAAAATAGGAACCGAAAGACTTGCCTTGATCGTTGTTTACCAATAACAGTTTAACAGCTTACAGTTATCTGCACTTCACTTGCCCTTCTAATTGCTCAGTAATCCTTGCTAACACCACTGGAATTGTTTGAAAACCTCATATACACACTCACAATTTCTCTGATAATTATCTCCCAAAACTTTATGAATATAAATCTCTATTCTGCAAACCTTTCTCTTTTCATCTCTTTTCTTAGACTTACGTTAAGTCCAAATGCAGTTTACGTAAAAATCAAAGCCAACCACGATTTACAAACGTCTAAAAAACCGACGTTACTAATAACCTTATTAATTCAGCCGTTACCAAAAATTATTATATATATTTATATATATATTTTTTTAATTTATATTATTAATAAATCACATTTAAAAAGTCCAAAAGCCATAAGGCTTTGTTTGGCTAAATAAATTAAAACTACTTTAATTTATTTTAATAGTCACTTATAATATAGTTAATTATCACACTTCTAATTAATAAAGTTTTCATACTTAATTTAATTAATTTTAATAACAATTTATTGCATAATATAATAATTTATTTAATCATTATAAACTCTCTAACTTAATTACTGAATTAAATTAGATTACTATTTCAAAATAATTACTTTCCTTAACTTATTAATTATTTATTAAACAAATAAATAATCAAATCACATCAAATCAATTAAACAAATACTTATTCAACGATAAATACATCCATTAAATATTTATATAATTCAATAAATATTTAAATATTATAATTAAAAATCTGGATTGTTACAGGACTGCTACCCACTCTCATCGATTAATCAACTCATCAACGCAACTGTTGGAAATGATGGAAGCAAATGATAGGCTAAAAATAGTGTTCGTCATGTACCGAAACAGTTATGCCTACAAGGTATACTCTTTGGGCTAAAGAATGTAGGAGCAACGTATGTACTAAAAGATGATGAACAAGGCTTTCTCCCAAAAAATAAGGAGAAACATTGAAGTATATGTTGATGATATGATCGTCAAGTACAATATGCAAAAAATGGACCATTTCAAGGATTTAAGAGAATGTTTTGCCACCATAAGGGTGAACAATATGAGGCTCAATCCATTGAAATGCACATTTGGTGTTTAAGGAGGAAGTTTCCTTGGGTACATGGTTAGTCAAGGGGCATAGAAACAAACCCGGGGAAAATCTAAGGCTATGTTTGTTTGCAAGGATTATACTTGGGATATGACTATTAATCCCAAGTGTCTTGTTTGTTTTTTAATTTGAGCTTGAGACTATTTGTCTTGGGATTATAAAATAGGTTAAGATGTGAGATTATTTAATACCATGTTCTACCTGGTATTATAATCCCTACCATTTATGATTAAAAATTACTAGACAAAATTAACCTCAACTTTTTTCTAAAATGACAATAATATCTTACAATCTGTTATTATTACTGGCAACTTATAACTTACTAGTACAAAGACTATATATTATTATTATTTTTGGGGGATGGGGGATGGGGGATGGGGGAAGGGGAGGGGGTTTGGGGGTGGGCAGGGTGGGTGGTGAGGTGTATATATAATCACTGAATATTATTTTTTTAGGAAGGGTGGGGGATGGGCGAGTGGGGGTTTATACATAATCAATAAATCTTTTTTAGGGGGGGGGAGAGTAGGGGCTGGACGGGGTGGGTGTATACATAATAAGTAAATATCATTTTTGGGGGTTTGGGGGTGAGCGGGGAGGGGTTATATACATAATCAGTAAATATTATTTTTTGGGCCGGGGGGGGGGAATGGTGGGGGCGGGGGTTGGGGGTGGGGTAGGTATATATAATCACTGAATATTATTTTTTTTGGGAGGAAAGGGGAGGGGGTGCATACATAATCACTAAATATTTTTTTTGTGGGGTGGGGGGGTAAGGGTGGGGTAGGGGTGGGGTGCGGGTGTATACGTAATTAGTAAATATTATTTTTTTGAGCTATGGATCTCGAGTTATAACAGTTTTTTAAAAAATTACAAAATCTTTGACGGACCATAACTCCATCTCACGAAGTTGAAATAAGCTCTTTTTTAGACAATAGCTAAATAACTTCATTTATTAACATATCCCAAAATACCAGAATTTTTAAAGCTCTCTAACGAACCAAAATAGCCCACAAAAAAAAAATGGACAATAAGGTTTTTAGGTTTTTCGACAGAAAGCTATTTTGGTAGAAAATGTGCTATGGGTGGCTCGTTCAATATTTTTAAGTGATTTTAGTTGGGTTATTTAGATAAATAAGAGATCTAACTCACGGCTTTGACGGATCTCAAAAATAAATTATGGTTTGAAAATGGTGGTTGTCCAAAGTGGACTGAAATTTCTAGGGTTTTCAAATAAAAAAAGTTTTTGATCTTCTTTACCATCAAAGCTCATCAACACATAAAATGACCACATTTAACCATAAAACATCATCTAACATATAGATCTACTACCATAAGGTTTAAAAATATATACTCATTATTTGATTCCAAAATAACCACATAGATACACATAAATCTAGTTAGGGTTTGAGATAGAAAACTTTTAAACCTTTGTGTTTTGGTTGCACTTCTCCTCTTCCTTCTAAAGTATGTGACGTAGGTTGAAGACACGCACTCACTCTCCTCTCCTTCCTCTAGGTTTCGACCCCCCTTCCTTTCTAGCTCTCAAATGGTTTGCTCTCAAGCTTTTAGAACTTAGGAAATAAAATGGAGACTAAACCTTTTCTTGCTCTTGTAAAGGGCTCTATTTATAGCCATCCAAAATGTATACATATAATCTATATATCTATACATAATCTTCTCATTTCTTTCTTTTTCCTTGCTAATCCACAATTCAAGGGATTTACAATTTATTAAGCTAACTTAGGGAACAAAGGCTAGGAAGTTGGTGAGCAACTTTGACAAAAACGAAATGAAGTGAAATAAAACATTTAAAGCCTCCATGTGACCTCTTAAAAATCTGGCCACTCCCCCCCCCCCTTTCTCCCACTTTTGATTTTTCGTTTAATGATTTAATTGCTCAGTTTATCATCTAGAGAGTCCACACAAAATGGATTAGGGTTTTGGGCCAATCAATTCATTTATTTGGGCTAACAATAAAATTATTTGGGCAACATAAACTAACATATGCCCAACACATTTAATTCACATTACCCTTTTTATTTAATTAGGGTTACTAGTCCCCTTACATAATTACTCACATTGGTTTAATAATATAACCCAATTAGACTTGCTATAAAACAGGTTGAGATAATAAATTAAATCTCTTAGCTAGTCCACTAGTATGTAATTAAATTCTTGGACTTTCAAATAAATATAACACTTAGATTATTTATTTCTCGTACCTACAATATTTATAAATAGGTCACAAGGCTTTTCTTTTCATTCCTTAGTCGACTTAAAATAAATAAATTAACTAACTTACTTAATTCACATCGCATAACACATATTCACACGTATACTCAAGACTTCCTCATAAAAAATTTCATTTCATAATATATATATATATATATATATATATATATATAATCTTTATTGTAGCACATAGAATTCTTGGTCATTATAATCCTTATCCCTTTATTCAAGTTGCTGATTTTGCTGGATATTATTTCTTAATTCAAATTGTTGATCTTGCTAAATCGTATCCCATGATTCAAGTTGTTCTCTTTTCAAATTCAAATCCTTTCCCTAACAACTTGTTTCTTCCTCCCTTTGGGTATCCTAAAATTTGGACAACTAAAATCTTTTTGTTGTTGGTCCTATATATATATATATATATATATATATATATATATATATATATATATATATCTTTCTCGACTAAAAAGAAAGGGAGAACGAATTGAGAAAATACACAGAGCTTTGAAAGAAAAATTTCTAGCCTTGCTCTTAATTTCTTGTTACTGGAAATTCATAGTTATTGTAATTATATTCCTTCTTGATTAAAACTTTTATACAAGTCTACTGTGGTTTTTACTTGATCCAGTGGTGAATATAACTGTGCAAAGTAGGCTCTAATGGTTGTAGTGGTGCAAGAGGCTGTAGCTGTGCAACAGGGGGCAGTTGTGACGCCCCCCAAACAAGTATACATCACCCATCTTGAGTCGCCAGATACATGGAACATAAATTCAAATACAACTTAATTATACAACAGTCGTGTAAAATACGACAAAACATAGCTGAGAGTTTAAACAAGAATATTGTCATCTAGACAATATCCACACTCAATGGTATCCTCTTTACAATTATTATCACATTATTCCGTAGAATAGTGAGGACTACTAAAGCCATTCATCCTGGACCATCACTCCATTTCCCGACTCGTCCCATCAATATTCTCATTTCCTGAAGAGAACAATGAAAGAAAGGGTGAGCTCAACTAGCCCAGTAAGAAATATTATGACTAAGATAATGCAGAATAAATTATCCTTAGCCTTCAATAGTATAATAACTGATAGAATATAATAGATAACAAGTTTTAGATCAACAACTGCAGGGGAATAAGCAATCCATTAGAAGAGTCAAGTAGAGCATAAAATCTACTATTTTCTATGATTTAGAAAGTTTTTCATCAACTTTATCGCTGAGACTCAGCTTAACAAATAAAATCGAATCATCCCTGCATCACGGCCAAGGATATTCATATAATCATCAATGGTCATGATTATACCGAATAATCCCTGGTTATAATCATACCAACAACTGTCCATCAATGAACTACAGGCCAATGAGGACTTTTACCACATCATTCGTTACATTACGGTCATGATTATACCGAATAATCCCTGGTCATAATCATACCAAGTCCATCGATGCACGTAAGTCAAAGATAACTTTCATCACAATATAAGCATGAGGATGATGACAATGACATAATAATTCAATAAAAAAAGTTAAAGGATAAATTTTAAAGATTTATAATTTAATTTATTTAGAAATCAATAACGTCCAAATTGTCAACATGATACTGCTTTGTGGAGTAAAATTCAAAAATAATATTCATGTACCAAATATAATTTGGACAGAAAAGAAATATATTTTTCGGGTAAATAGTATCCCGTAAATAGTATCCCATGAATAGTACTTCAGGAATAGTACCTCGTGAATAGTATCCCGATATGAAAAGTACACCAAATACCTGAGTGAATAATATTTAGGTAAATAGTAATTTGGGTGAATAGTAACCCCTGAATAATAACTCGTGAATAGTATTCCAACACGAAAAGTGCCCCGAATACCCAAGTGAATAATACTAGAGTGAATAGTAACTAGGTGAATAGTAACCCATGAATAGTAACTCGTAAAAGAAAAATACCAAAGAAAATAATATTCCGTGACGAATACAAAATAAATGATATCTCATACGAGGATAATTGAATATACGAAATTGTAAATGCATTTTCATCCGCCATGCGGTAATTCACGTAGACAGATCATTTCCAACAGAGTAATAAAGAATGGAATAACAAAAGAATTCACCAGGCATGCGATAGACCGCACAGACAGGTTATTCCCAACAGAATAATAAATAATAGAATAACAAAAGAATTCACTAGGCATGCGATAGACCGCACAGACAAGTTATTCCTAACAAAATAATAAATAATGGAATAACAGAAGAATTCACCAGGCATGCGATAGACCGCACAAACAGATTATTCCAACAGAATAATAAATAATGGAACTAGGTCATGCGTAATACGCACAGACAGGATATTCCAACAGAATAATAAAGAGTGGAACCAGGTCATGCGTAATTCGCACAGACAGGATATTCCAACAGAATAATAAAGAATGGAATAACAGAAAAATTTTATCATGTATGCGGTACTTCGTATAGACATGTTATTCTAATATAATTATAAAGAATGGAATAATATAAGCTCTCTTCACGAATACGAAAAAAATAATACCTCTTACGTTAGAAGAAAACTGGATACTGGAATAGTGAGGTAGCAGACTTCTCTTCTTCTTTCTCTCTATAATTTCTCTTTATAATAATTGCTCTATAGCTTTAGTGAATTAGTGAGAAATGAAGAAAGAATGAGCTTCTATTTATAGAAAAATATAGTTTCGATAATTGCACGTTTTGGGGCTCGAAATATTATAGTATAATACATTTCTCTTTTTCTTCATTTTTAATTTAGTCCTGCAAGTATTATCAAACTTGCACCACCTCCCCTAATAGTAAATCATGTGAATTAATAGTTCATTCATGTAACTCAATAGTATAATCATGTGAAAAAACTAATTACGGTATAGTACCTCCATCTATACTTCTATTTTTAACTTAGTCATGCAAGTATTATCAATTTTGCATCAACTCCCCTAATAGTACAAGAATGTGAATCAATAGTACACACATGTGAACAAATAGTTATAAGCATATGAAATAATAGCAATTAATTGCTCATTTATCCGGTTAATTACCCGATTGGTCAATATAACCTCCAGACATTAATTATTATCAAAATAAATGTCAATTTCCACTAACACTAATAATTCTCACACAATGGAACTATCAATTTTATCTTTAATCAACACGAACTTATTCATCATTAATATTATAATTCACAATATTTAACAAACAGATCATTCCCAGAAAAGAGGGGGCTTTCTGATAAAGATTTTTTCCTATTGGCGCGCAATTAGATTATCTAACTTCTCCTCGACAGAACTTTCTAAACATTATCAATATTGCAAATAATAATATGAATAACTTTGTCGTCTCAATTATTGATTTAATAATATAACATATTATGCAGATGATACTGTGATAATAATTGAATCAATAATATGAGAGATATGATGCAGCAATTACTATAGCAATAATTGAGTATAAATGAGTGACTTATCACGTAAGCATCAATAATTCATACCGTGTGTTACTATGCAACCACGCGTATTACTGTACTTTTACTACCGGGTAGTTCAACAGTTTTAACGGTAACACTTTCGCAGTTATTTTTATAAAAAGATAATTCTGTCGTTTTTTTACTACGACTATACTTCCGTTGTGGGGTTCACCAATGATTGTGCCGTTGTACGAATATTCCCTGTTAAAGCTAATATTCTCCGACCAATCAAATATTATATAACCACTTGCTTACTTTACAAAATTTATAAATATTACCCATAACTATAATATTATATCAAATTCACACCATAATATTCAAAAATATATTTCGAGAAAATTATTCTTTATTCATAAAAGTTGGGGTCTTACAGCAGTGGTGCCCAACTTAGTCAGAGCTGTTTTGTACAGATCGTAAATTTTGTAATTGATTGAATATTAACCTAATAAAAGAGTCTCCAATACTAGTTGGTATTAGATGTGAATTAAGCCATTAGATTAGAGGTTAAGGGATGAACCACGTAAAAAATCTTGGTGTTGTGGTTTTCTGTTTATCTTACTTTCATTGCATCAATTCTGCACTGTTAAAATCTAAGTAATGACTTCATAACAGGTTCAAATATATAGTTAACCAATCAAGGGTTTGCATATTAGATTAATATAAGCAAATAGGATTTACCTTGTCTATATGTTCGATGTTTTTGATCTCTTTATGTTTAGTTTTGTTGCATGTTTTCTGTTAATATCAGCTTGTTAAGGTGTTTATGGATTTTATAAAGAATTTGATATGATTTTGCATATATAGAGTTTAATGCTTAGTTTTTAGTTATTTTGCAGAAGTGTTCTACGATCGTTAGGTGAAACACTCTACGATGTGTGCAGATAGCTCGATGTTGTTGTGTGGCAGTATGGGATTAGAAGTTACTTTACGATCGGGCTATGGACACTAAGTTTTTCTAGTTTGGTAGTTTATGATCACAATGAAATTGCTCTACGAAATTGGGTAAATGAGTTGGTTTGAAGAAATGAGCATAATTTTTACATCGGTTGTCCGATTGCCTATTATAATATGTTTTCGGAAAAGGAATTTCGTGCTCCATACCATTTATAATTGGGTTCCCCAATTGATGTCATTTTCATCCTCAAATTAGTGGATTTAGGCAAGCTGTCGCCAGAAAGAAATTCACTCTACGACTAACTGTTTCATTCTACAATTTGTCACCCAATGATTTATGACTCTACGTTTGATGTTCAGAGATTTTACTCAATGTTCATTGGTCACATTATGGATATGGATTTGGGTCAGATCTGAGTTGTTGTAGTAGAGAAGTTCAATTTGTAATAGGATTCAAAACTGGAGTTATCACCTGATATGAAAGTTACAACTGGTTATGAAAGTAGAGTCTGTTATGGAAACTATGTGTGCTGAGATTTTTTGAAGTGGAGTTGGAAACAAATTCTTCTAGGGTTTTAGAGGATAGTAACTATAAATACCTTCACTTGTAATCAAATCGAGGTATCTGATATCCCTAGATCATATCTTATTTAATTAATTATTCTATGTTCTATTATTAACATGCTAGTTTAATTTATTAATTTTCAGTTCTAAGGGGATGTTGAACCTTATTTACAGTTAACGGTTGAATTAAGTTTATTATTTATTCTTTCTTATATGAGATTTATTCTGATAATCTATTTTAATTGATTGTTTGCTATTTGGTCTGATTGATTTGATGTTTTCAGTTAGATTAATCTGATTAATATCATCTGCTAGATTAAGGAGTGGTATTATGTGTAATTGATAATGTTCCTAATCATAAGTAGCAGTTAGTAATATTAATTGAAATCAAGCTTTTATGTATTACTATGATTATCAGAAGACAAGTTAAAAAATCTGAGCTTTTGTGATTGTTGCTTAGAATATTTTAATTCCTTAGTTCTTAATGTTGTTGTTATATTAAATTTAGGGAGTTTGTTCTAGGTTATATGATGGTTAGAATCTTATGAAAAACTTGTTTCATTAAGTGATAATCTAAGAGGAATTTCGAATAACAGAGCTTGTTGTTACCTAGGGCAATTAATCTAATGGAAGGAAGAAATAATGTTAACTTGATTACATTGTTGTTGTAAATATGTGAAACTGAACTGCAGAGCTGAAGCTTCAACTTATTTGATTAATCTTATTAATTTAACTCTGTTTTCTTTAACTAATTTTAATCAATTCAAAACCCCCTACCTTTTACTTATTGTTTGTAGTTAGAAACCATAGGATAAATTCAGAACAATATCATTCTATGTGGGATTGATCCTTACTTGTGAAAGTAGTATGCACGCAAGCCAATCATATTTGATATGATGAAGCATATACTTTGTAACAATCTTATTCGTTTATTAATAAAAGAACTAATTTCTCTAAAGGCTTTTACTTTATCTACATGGTGCTGTTATATAATATGTGATAAACATATAGTTTTAAGCAATGCTTTTAGAATTCTGATGATGAACATGCTAATGAGATCTAAATTCTTAGATATCTTAAAACAAAAATTGTTCCCAGTCGTTGGATTACTAAAAAGGGGATTAGTGAATCTAGATAGATTGGTACATAAGTTCCTTGCTTATTGGATGAGAATGATTGATCTCATGATCATTTCTGTGGAGACACTAAAGCAAGTATGCATGTGCTTATTGGAGAATAAGTTCACTGAACGTAGTTCGCTAAGGAATACCTAATGGAGTTTTACTTTCTGTCAATAGGAATTCCTGCAGTGATAGTAGTACAAGTGATCCTTAGACTTGATATCATCATAGTATCTTATGTATGATGAGTTATGTTTTAATATGTCCCTTGAGACTCTTAGGGTATATCAAAGTGTATGCTTGGGTGAAATAAGTTTTACATGGAGATAATGAATGATTAACAAATAGTCTACTGCTTCTAGTAGAAGAAGGGAATGTCCTATGTGATTCGATAAATGACAACCCAGTAGTCCTTGGCCAAGGCAGAATGAAATTAGAAAGAAGTTTCTAATTTACATTATTTGGAGTTGTGCATTTGAGAATTGAAATACGTATAATTAAATAAAATAAGACTTAACAGTAATTTCATGTCTTATATTTAATTAGGACATTGTATGGTGGAATGATTGAATTATATGGTAACTATTAACTCAAAGGTTCTTATGATTAATGTGGAAATCTATATTATCTGAAAAGTCGTTAATAGCTGAGGGGGCTTACTCTTATTATAGAATAAATGTTATTTATTTAAATGAATTAAATAGGTTAATTTATTTATTTAAATAAAATTATAATTGTTCTAATTAATTTGTTCACAATCGGTTTAATATAAAGAACCTGTGACAACCCGAATTTTCAGAAGTTTTTAAAATAAGAATTAACTAAACAAAATTCTTAATATAAGATGTTTTGATAATATATATGTATTTATATTGTAACACCACCTTTTCAAAAAGAAAAAGGAATGTCACGCACAAACATAACAAATATAAACCACTAATAAATCTCAAAATATCTCCAATGAAATTAACCACCAATTGTCACATATTTACATAGTCTCTACTTCTAAGGATGAATGCCAAAATAGGCCCAAAACATCCATATACAAAATATTAGGAAAACCAAGTCTAATGACAAGTCTCAAAAACTACTCTACTCATTTGGATCAAATGTAGCTCTCATCCCACATATCCTGATCACTCCTGATTATCTGCCAGGAAAAAAGAACACAGCGTGAGCCAATTGCCCAGTACGGGGATAAAAATGCACATATATAAACAATATATATATGTACCGAAGGAACTAAATGAACGAACAATTACAACTACTAACCAAATATGAATATATCGAAATTGGTGTGACAATATACAAATGATTAACAATGTCGAACCGACAACTATAGTTAAAAGAATTCCAAACAAAATAAGGTTGAATCAAATGGTTATAAGATAACAATTTCATACTGAGCTCAAATACAAATAGCCAAAGGCTAACAAAATATGTCGGTACCATGATGTATACAAATCAAATCGGATAGTAAACACGACACATACATCACTAATCCGCCAAACAAATCGAATCAAATCAAATATTGGATCGACCCATACGTATCTTGAACAAATATATCAAATGGCCAAATCTCATACCCAGAGCATAAAAAAGGATACGCCGTGGGCAGATCACACCACCACAGAAGGTGTCATGCCCTTGTGTCAAGAGGACATGTCTGTGGTACCCTCACAGGTGGTTAGGTCAAGTATACCCTAATGATCAAACTACAAAATGTAAGCTAAAAGGGGTTCAAATCACAAGGCTTACATGACCATCTCTGAATGATATCAAATTATCAAATACGAACATATTCAATATCATAGGATATCAATGATCAAAACAACTCGTTAATGTGAACAAAATTATACGAAGAATGAACAAACGAATAAAGTCTCCAAAACATACTAACATGATTAACTAGTTCAAGGAGTACACATACGAATTTTAATATTAACGCCAAAATGAAACTATCATAATAAATTGGACAACAAGGAATAATCCTGAGAAGCAATACCAAATCTCTAAACGAATAACAAAACGAAAGAATTAAATTTAAAAGAGTATCGCTGAAAAAGTACGGAATCCGTACCTTAACATAGTACCAAAATAATTCGCCGAATCCAAATATCACCCGCTAAACTCCCTCAATCCGATCTAATTATCAAAATAAAATATAATACATATAATGAAATTACGAACATATACAATTTATATTTTCATAAATTCAATAATTTTAATATACTATATTCAATTGTACACAAAAGATATATTTTAATTGTAATAACAATATTATAATATTATTTATTATTATCCCTTTTTTTAAAAAAAAAATCAGAATATCTTATATATATATATATATATATATATATATATATATATATATATATATATATATATATATATATATATATATATATATATACGGAGCCGTTCTAAAGCGGACCAAATAAGCGGACCAAAAAACGGACCAAGGCAAAAAAACATGCGGGTCGGGTTTAATCCGGAAAAACACGCAGGTTAAACCCGACCCGCGTATTTTTTTGTCTTGGTCCGTTCTTTGGTCCGCTTTAGAACGGCTCTGTATATATATATATATATATATATATATATATATATATATATATATATACGAATCAACAGGTTATACCTATATATATATATATATAAACACACTATATATGTGACGCCCCCAAAATAGGTATACAACACCCATTCTGAGTCGTCAAAATACATGGTACAGAAACAACTACAACTTTATTAATACAACATAAAAACTGTGAGTTTAAATACAAATATTTCCATCTAGACAATATACACACTCAAATAAGTCCTCATTATAATTATTGATACATTATTTTATAAAAATAGTGAGGACTACTAAAACAACTTTCTAGAACCTTCATTCCATACCCCGACTAGTACTCGCTACATTCTCGCCTCCTGAGAAGAAAAATGGAACAAAAGAAAAAGGGTGAGCTCAACTAGCCAAGTAAAGAACATTATGACTAAGATAATATAAAACAAATTATCGTTAGTCTTTAACTGGGAAAAATCTAATAAAATACAATAGAAAACAAGTTTTAAATCAATATTCGCAGCGAAAATAATAATTCATTAGAAGAGTTAAGTAGAGAATGAAATCTACTATCTTCTATATATGAATTTAAAAGTTCATCGTCTATCTTTTATCCCTGTAACATCAATCAATATATATCTGGAATCAAATATTCATCTTTGCACTACAGGCCAAAGATATTCATCAGTTTGTCATGTTCATCTAAACACCTGTTCATCTTTACCCTACGGGCCAAAGATATTCATCAGAAATCATTTATCTTTGCACTACAGGCCAAAGATATTCAGTTATATCATCATTTAGGACTGATGATGATGAAAAATATTTTAAAGAAAACGAATCTAGTGAAACAAAAGAATAAATATTAAGGATTCGTATTTCAGCTATTCCATATCCAAAAATACCTCATACGTAATCATAGTGGAGTAAAATTCAAGAATGATCAAAACATGGATACAATCAAAACTAGTATCCAGAATAGATATTTTGGAAGAAAAACAAAAATTTAATTTTTTTGTTAATAGTGCCGTATTCATGAATAGTGTCGTATACGTGAATAGTGTCGTATACGTGAATAGTGACTCCGACACTAATAGATAAAAATTTCAGAAAAAAATATCATCATGCTTCGTGAATAGTACTCGTGAATAGTAACTCATGAATAGTAACTCATGAATACTAACTCGTGAATAGTAACCCCGACATGAAAAGTTCCAAATTTGATAAAAAAAAATTCAACCAATATTTCGGCACAATGATATTGAAGTAATAATATTATTTTCGAATAAAATAACATCCCTTACCTGGTAAAAACAGTACTTTTAGTTGAAACACCGGATATAGGTTATGACTTGAACTTGCACTGTATAGTAACACTCACAGTATTAAAATACTCACAAAAATACGCTCAAAATATTGAGAGAGAAAGAGAGAGAAATCCTTAGTTTCTGGTGTGATTTTTAATTCTAACATAAGCACCCTATTTATAGGAAAATGCTTAGAACACCAAAGTAGAAAATTTAATATAATATTAATATATATATCAAAATTTTCTACGCACACAAATCTGGTCCAACATCAGCCACACACACCTCATTTAAAGAAAAAAAATGTTTTTCTTATTAAAAATATTTTAAACTCCAAAAATCAATTATTCAGGAATTTCGGAACTTCAATAATTCATAATAAATAGCCCTTTGGTCAGAAAATTTGAATATCGCGACTTTTTATAGGAAATTCAATTCTCTACAATTTTTCAGAAGAAAGTTTTTTCAAATTCCAAACAAAAATTGACCGAAATCCACAAACGGACGATTTTACATGCAATAATCAAATATCAGTCAAGAAATGGGCCCACATGCATGTTTAACATGTTTTAAACAATTTTTGCAACAAAAATACTCTTTCTCCTCATATACTCATATATCCTATATTCATTGTAAAAATATCATCATTATTATATTATAATAATATAATAAAATATTATTTTATCAAAAAAGATAAAATATCGATTTTCAACAATTGTCACTTTAAAAAAAATTTCGCCATCTATATCCACATAAAATAAATATTTTTCTCATCATATAAATTAATAATTAATTATTCACAAATAATATTATCGAATCACAATACTGACAACCAGGCAGTTCCTAGGAAAGAGGGGGCTTTCCAATAAAGATTTCTCCTTACTGGCGCGCAATTAGGTGACCAAACCTCTCTTTAGACAGAACTTTCTAGATATTGCCAATAATGTTATCTAATAATATTATTCAGATAATATGAATTATTGCTCCGATAATGAAAAATAATATGTAGTGACAATTATTGAAACAACAGTAATATAAAATATCAACGCAGCAATTATTGAATTAATAAAATAAAATACTGAACAGTAATTACTGTAACCATTATTGAGTAGTGCCTTCTTACGTAAGAATCAATAATTGGTGCAATACTGTGTGCTACTGTGCAACAACGCATATTACTGTGTTTAACCATCGGGTATTCCAACAGTATTAACGGTAATAACTACGTCGTTATTTATAAACAACTTATACTTGTCATTTTCTTCATCCAATCGCTTTTCGTTATGGGACCCACACAAGGCTGCGCCGTCGTACGAATATTCTCCGACAACAAAAATATTCCACGACCAAACGAATATTCTCCGAAAAAATAAATATTTTATAATCACTTGCTTATTTAAAATATTTGCGCATTTCACCCATAACTAACCACATTAATCAAATCAACCCTTACTATTTCAAAATGATAAATAGAGGAAATTAAATTTCATTTATTAATAATTTGGGGTCTTACAACCTCCCCTCCTTATGAAATTTCGTCCTCGAAATTGACGTACGTACCTGGTTTTTCGAAAAGATGAGGATAATTTGCTTTCATTTCCGTTTCCAACTCCCAGGTCATTTCCTCAATAGCATGGTTTCTCCACAAAACTTTAACTTGTGGTATGACCTTCGAGCGTAGGACATGCTCCTTCCTATCCAAGATCTTGACAGGTACCTCTTCGTACGTTAAGTCTTCGGCTATCTCGTCCGGTTCTAACTCAATAACGTGGTTTGGGTCTTTCACATATTTACGTAGCACAGATATATGAAAAACATTATGAACACGAGACATACTTGGAGGTAACGCGAGTCTATATGCCACATTTCGTACTCGGTCAAGAATTTGAAATGGACCAATAAATCGTGGATTGAGCTTTCCTCTCTTCTCAAATCTTGTAACTCCTTTCCATGGAGCCACACGCAACAATACATGATCCCCAATGTCAAATTCCACGTCCTTTCTATGAAGATCCGCATAACTCTTTTGTCGATCCTATGCCATTTATATACGTTGTCGAATCGTTTGGATCTTCTCTGTAGTCATTCATACCAACTCTGGTCCCAACAACGTTGCTTCTCCCACCTCATCCCAACATACTGGAGAGCGACACTTTCGTCCATATAATGCTTCAAATGGAGCCACACCTATACTTGCCTGATAACTGTTGTTGTAGGAGAATTTCACCAATGGTAGGTACTTATCCCAACTTCCTTTGAAATATAGGACACAAAGTCTTAATAGATCTTCAAGAGTTTAAATAGTCCTCTCTGATTGCCCGTCCGTTTGAGGATGGTATGCCGAACTGAACCGTAAATTCGTGCTCATAGCTTTGCAAGCTAACCCAAAATCTTGAAGTGAATCTTAGGTCACGATCCAAAACTATGGATACTGACATGCCATGCAACCTTATAATCTCATTTATGTACATACTAACAAGACGTTCAAGGGAATAAGTCTCCCGTATTGGCAAGAAATGAGCAGACTTGATTAGTCTATCAACAATAACCCAAATAGCATTTATGCCTTGAGAAACTGTGGGAGGACCCGTAACAAAATCCATGGTAATGTGTTCCCACTTGCATTTCAGAATCTCAAGTGGTTGCAATGGACCCTTTGGCACTTGATGCTCCGCCTTTACACGTTGACAAGTTAAACACCTCGAGATAAACTTTGCAATCTCTCTCTTCATATTGTTCCACCAAAATGTATTTCGAAGATCACGATACATTTTGGTACTTCCAGGATAGATTGCAAATGGTGTATTGTGTGCCTCCATCATGATCTTGCACTTCAAATCAGAATCGTTAGGAACACAATGTCTGAAGTAGACTCAAAGTATTCCTTCTTCATCGATTCTTGCTTCTGGAATAGCACCTTCTTGCACTTTCTTCTTCATACGCATCAGCTCCGGGTCTGTGGCTTGTGCAACTTTAACTTTATCGATTAAAGTTTGTTCTATGCGTATACTTGACATCTTTGCACTCGTTCAACAGCTACCACGTTTGCTTTTCCAGGATGGTATTGAATAGTGTGGTTGTAATCTTTCAACAGCTCGAGCCAACGTCGTTGCCGCATGTTGAGTTCTTTTTGAGTGAAGAAATATTTGTGGCTTTTATGGTCTGAATATATCTCCACTTTCTCCCCATATAGATAGTGCCTCCAGATCTTTAGCGCGAAAACAACTGCTACCAACTCTAGATCATGAGTAAGATAATTCCTTTCATATTCTTTAAGTTGTCGCGAGGCATAGGCTATAACTTTCCCACGTTGCATGAGAACACATCCTAGCCCTTTGCCTGAAGCATCGCTGTAGATAACAAATCCATTCGAACCAGATGGTATGGTCAAAACAGGTGCCGAAATGAGTCTCCTCTTAAGCTCTTGAAAACTCTTCTCGCATTCTTCGCTCCATACGAATTTGATATCTTTTCGAGTCAGCTGAGTTAACGGGGTAGCAATTCGACAAAACCCTTTCACGAATCTCCGATAATAACTAGCTAAGCCCAGAAAGCTACGTACTTCGATCACCTTCTTTGGTTGCTCCCAATCTTTTTCGGGTCAACAGATACTCCATGTTTTGACACCACGTGCCCTAGGAATGCTACTTCCTTAAGCCAGAACTTGCATTTCTTCAACTTAGCATATAACTTGTTTTCACGCAGCCTTTGGAGTACCAGCTTCAAATGGTGCTCATGATTTTCACGGCTTTTGGAATATATGAGGATGTCATCAATAAAGACAACAACGAACTGATCCAAATAATCCTTGAATACTCAATTCATCATATACATGAAAGCTACAGGAGCATTAGTCAATACAAAAGACATGACTAGAAATTCATAATGCTCGTACCGAGTTCTGAAGGCAGTCTTCGGAATATCCTCAGTTTTAACCTTTAGCTGATGATATCCATAATGAAGATCGATCTTTGAAAAGAATTGTGCTTCTTGTAACTGGTCAAACAGGTCATCAATTCGAGGTAGCGGATACCTATTCTTAATAGTGACATGGTTTAATTCCCGGTAATCAATACAAAGTCGCATACTCCCGTCTTTCTTCTTTACAAATAAAACAGGAGCGCCCCAAGAAGATGTACTAGGATGAATGAAACTGATGTCCAACAACTCTTGTAGTTGAACCTTTATCTCCTGAAGTTCAATAGGAGCCATTCGATATGGGGTTTGAAAAATGGGCTTTGTACCAGGTTCAAGATCAATAAAGAATTCAACTTCACATTCCGGGGGTAGACCGGGAAGTTCTTCAGGAAATACGTCAGGAAAGTCAATAACAACAGGAATATTATTCAAATTTGATGTGTCTTTATTCAAATCCATAACATGGGCTAAGAAAGCTTGACATCCATTTTTTAATAAACGAATGACTTTATGGCTTGATATAACAGTGATTGATTTTAATGGCTTAGTTGCTTGAATTCGCACAACAGGTTGGTTAGGAATATGAAAACTAACAACCTTACGAAAATAATCAATTTTGGCATGATGAGTAGTTAACCAATCAATCCCTAAAATCACATCAAAAGCAAGTATCTTTAAAGAGATAAGGTCAACAGGTAAGGTGATGGTGCCAACTTGGATCAAACAAGATTTATAAACAGTGGATGTGATGAAAGTTTTTCCTAACGGAGTCTCCACAGATAAATCAAAGTCTAACTTCTCTGGAGTCAAGTTTAAACGTTGAGCACAAGCAGGAGAAATAAATGAATGGGTAGCACTGGTATCTAGTAAGGTATAAACTTCGCATGAATTTATGATTAGCTTACCCGTGATCACCTCGTTTGGGTTCCTCGCATGTTGACCAGTCACGACAAATGCTCTTCCAGGAACCGTTGACTTTGACTTTTCTGGGATAACTTTTTGAGTCAACATCCCCGCTGGACTTGGTTTCGTTACAGTGCAATCTCGAGCGATATGTCCTTTCTTTCCACAATTATAACATACCTTAAACTGTTGTGGGCAGTTTGGGCTAATATGTCCTTCTTTTCTGCACTTATAGCATATGACCGGTGGTCGTTCTCCTCCCTTGGAACCAGTTGTTGCTGCTGCTGACGTCTTTATATTGTCATTGTTGAATCTCCTCTTTTTAAAATCTCCTCCCGACTCGCTTCTTCTATTTTTATGGCCATGATTACCACCAGAGTGGTTACCGTTCTTGTCTGTATTTTTCTTTCTCCGCTGGTTATCATTGTTCTGATGACTGCTGTCACCGGTATGATCCTGGTTGTGGTCCCTCGGTTGACCGTACTCGTTATCTCGCTCTAATAATTGAGCCCTGTTGACAACATCTGAATAGAGAGAAAATTTATGAGAAATGAGATATTGACGTATGCCGGGTTTCAAACTTCTCAGAAACATCCGCGTCATACGTTCCTCATTCTCCACCAAATGAGGTGCAAACCTGGACAACTCTGCAAACTTCGCCTCGTACTGGGACACTGTCATGTTATTCTGCTCCAGTCTAATAAACTCTACCTCCTTCATATGACGAATACTTTCAGAAAAATACTTGTCATTGAACAATTTCTGAAATGTCTCCCAAGACATGCTGAGTGCGGCTGGATGGGTACGCTTCACAGACTCCCACCAGTAGTCTGCCTCGCCACGGAACATAAAGGTGGCGAATGGAACCTTCTGTTCCTCCGGGAATCCCAAGACATCGAATATCTTGGTAATTTTCTTGACCCACGTTTCCGCCATGATTAGATCCGGCTTTTCCTTAAATTCTGGTGGTCCCAATTCTTTGAACTGTTTGGCTGTGACAACCCGTGAATTGCTATCATTTCCTCTTATATTTTGAACACGAGTCTCCCTCGTCTGGTTTTGCATGAATTGCAAAAAGCTTCTAAACATCCCATCGTTCATCATCTGCTCATTGGTGTTGTTCATAGGAGGAACATTGCCAACCTGTTGCACGCTCTCCTCGTTAGTGAGCACAGGTGTCTCCACGGTCTCATTTACTCCACTGTTAACATTCTCAGTCGACATTCTCAAATACTACCATAAAACAAGGGTTAATTTAAGCAATTAACATATCACATAATATCCCTATATTATGACCGACCAACAAATAAGCTTAGGTAGGACACACTAGCGATAGATTTACTCGTCTCTCCCCTCCTAGTTCTATTTCCCGATCTCCGCCAGAGATCATATCCCTAAGCTCTGATACCAACTGTGACGCCCCCAAAATAGGTATACAACACCCATTCTGAGTCGTCAAAATACATGGTACAGAAACAACTACAATTTTATTATTACAACATAAAAACTGTGAGTTTAAATACAAATATTGCCATCTAGACAATATCCACACTCAAATAAGTCCTCATTACAATTATTGATACATTATTTTACAAAAATGGTGAGGACTACTAAAACGACTTTCTAGAACCTTCATTCCATACCCCGACTAGTACTCGCTACATTCTCTCCTCCTAAGAAGAAAAATGGAACAAAAAGAAAAGGGTGAGCTCAACTAGCCCAGTAAAGAACATTATGACTAAGATAATATAAAACAAATTATCGTTAGTCTTCAACAGGGAAAAATCTAATAGAATACAATAGACAACAAGTTTTAAATCAATATTCGCAGCAAAAATAATAATTCATTAGAAGAGTTAAGTAGAGAATGAAATCTACTATCTTCTATATATGAATTTAAAAGTTCATCGTCTATCTTTTATCCTTGTAACATCAATCAATATATATCTGGAATCAAATATTCATCTTTGCACTACAGGCCAAAGATATTCATCAGTTGGTCATGTTCATCTAAACACATGTTCATCTTTGCACTACGGGCCAAAGATATTCATCAGAAATCATTCATCTTTGCACTACAGGCCAAAGATATTCAGTTATATCATCATTTAGGACTGAGGATGATGAAAAATATTTTAAAGAAAACGAATCCAGTGAAACAAAAGAATAAATATTAAGGATTCGTATTTCAGCTATTCCATGTCCAAAAATACCTCATAAGTAATCATAGTGGAGTAAAATTCAAGAATGATCAAAACATGGATACAATCAAAGCTAGTATCCAGAATAGATATTTTGGACGAAAAACAAAAATTTAATTTTTCTGTGAATAGTGCCGTAAATGTGAATAGTGACTCCGACACTAAAAGATAGAAATTTCACAAAAAAAATATCATCATGCTTCGTGAATAGTACTCGTGAATAGTAACTCGTGAATAGAAACTCATGAATAGTAACTCGTGAATAGTAACCCCGACATGAAAAGTTCCAAATTTGATAAAAAAATTTCCAACCAATATTTCGGCACAATGATATTGAAGTAATAATATCATTTTCGAATAAAATAACATCCCTTACCTGGTAAAAACAGTACTTTTAGTTGAAACACTGGATATAGGCTATGCCTTGAACTTGCACCGTATAGCAACACTCACAGTATTAAAATACTCACAAGAATACGCTCAAAATATAGAGAGAAAGAGAGAGAAATCCTTAGTTTTTAGTGTGATTTTCAATTCTAACCTAAGCACCCTATTTATAGGAAAATGCTTAGAACTCCAAAGTAGAAAATTTAATATAATACTAATATATATATCAAAATTTCCTACGCACACAAATCTGGTCCAACATCAGCCACACACACCTCATTTAAAGAAAAAAAAACGTTTTTCTTATTAAAAATATTTTAAACTCCAAAAATCAAATATTCAGGAATTTCGGAACTTCAATAATTCATAATAAATAGCCTTTTTGTCAGAAAATTCGAATATCGCGACTTTTTATAGGAAATACAATTCTCTACAACTTTGCAGAAGAAAGTTTTTCTAAATTACAAACAGAAATTGACCGAAACCCACAAACGTGCGATTTTATAGGCTATAATCAAATTTTAGTCAAGAAATGGGCCCACAGACATGTTTAACATGTTTTAAACAACTTTTGCAACAAAAATACTCTTTCTCCTTATATACTCATATATCTCACATTTATTGTAAAAATATCATCATTATTATATTATAATAATAAAATAAAATATTATTTTATCAGAAAAGATAAAATATCGATTTTCAACAATTGTCACTTTAAAAAATATTTCCATCTATATCCACATAAAATGAATATTTTTCTCATCATATAAATCAATAATTAATTATTCATAAATAATATTACTGAATCACAATACTGACAATCAGGCAGTTCCCAGGAAAGAGGGGGCTTTCCAATAAGGATTTCTCCTTACTAGCGCACAATTAGGTGACCAAACCTCTCCTTAGACAGAACTTTCTAGGCATTACCAATAATGTTATCTAATAATATTATTCAGATAATATGAATTATTGCTCCGTAATGAAAAATACTGTGTAGTGACAATTATTGAAACAACAGTAATATAAAATATTAACGCAGCAATTATTGAATCAATAAAATAAAATACTGAACAATAATTACTGTAACCATTATTGAGTAGTGCCTTCTTACGTAAGAATCAATAATTGGTGCAATATCGTGTGCTACTGTGCAGAAACGCGTATTACTGTGTTTTAACCACCGGGTATTCCAACAGTATTAACGGTAATAACTACGCCGTTATTTATAAACAACTTATATTTGTCATTTTCTTCATCCAATCGCTTTCCGTTATAGGCCCCACACAAGGCTGCGCCGTCGTACGAATATTCTCTGACAACAAGAATATTCCACGACCAAAAGAATATTCTCTGATAAAAATGAATATTTTATAACCACTTGCTTATTTAAAATATTTGCGCATTTTACCCATAACTAACAACATTAATCAAATCAACCCTTACTATTTCAAAATGATAAATAGAGGAAATTAAATTTTATTTATTAATAATTTGGGGTCTTACAATATATGTACCAATTATACATATATAATATAATAATACCTACACCCGTTAAGGCTGAATTATACTTACATAGATTGTCTAGATGCTTTAATAGGAATTCCTCTCGTAAGTTTTTCTTTTCTTTTCTCTTAGCCGCCTCTCTTGCTTCGTGTTCCCAATAATAAGCTTGTATCAAACTTATCGTGGGTATGATTAGGTTTTAGTTATCTATTTATTAATTAATATATTTTATTAATTCTTTTAATTTTATTAGGATTTAAAATTACACAAATATAATTTAAGCCCAATTAATTTTGATGGCCCAATTTAATGTAATATTACTTATTATGGTCCAAATAAATTAACTACAGTTTGACCCAAATATAAGAAAAGTCCAATTAAATATTTTAAACCTTACTTAAATATTTTATTATTATTTTATTGGGTATTACATCACCTTCCCCTTAAAAAGTATTTCGTCCCCGGAATCAAAAGAATGAAACGTGCCTAATTATCGAAAAGATGTGGATATTTCGATCAAATAGACTCCTCCATCTCCCAAGTAACTTCCCGCTCCGAATGGTTTTTCCACAATACTTTAACAAAAGGAATCGTCTTCCTTCTCATAATCCGTTCTTGACGATCTAGAATCGCCTCGGCTTCTTCCTCACAAGTAAGATCTTCTTGAATCATATGTAATTGGTATTGCACAACATGAAGCGGATGATAGTTATATTTTTTTAACACCGAAACATGAAATATATTATGCACATGAGATAACTATGGAGGCAAAGCCACCAGATATGCCACTTCTCCAACTCTCTCAAGGACTTCAAAAGGGCCAATGAAACGCGAACTAAGCTTCCCTTTTAAACCAAACCTTCGAACACCTTTCCATGGAGAAACTTTCAAAAACACGTGTTCACCAGGTGTGAATTCAAGAGCCCTCCTATGAATATCAGTATAACTCTTTTGTCGCGATCTAGCTTCTTTCAATTTTTATTTAGCCACTGCTACCTTCTTCGTAGTAATCATAACCAAATCGGGTCCTTCTATTACCCTTTCTCTAACCTCATCCCAACAAATCGGAGCTCGACAATTCATACCATATAATGCTTCAAAAGGGGTCATACCAATACTAGCTTGCCAACTATTATTATATCTGAACTCCACCAAACTCAAATAATCATCCCAGTTACATGTCCATTCTACAGCACAAGATCGCAACATGTCTTCTAATATCTGAATAGTTCTCTTTGATTGTCCATCTATCTGCGGGTGAAAAGTTGTACTATAGTTGAGTCGCATTCCCCAAGCTCGTTGAAATCCTTTCCAAAATTGAGAAGTAAACCGCGGATCCCGATCCGAAATAATAGAAACTTGAGTCCCATGAAGCCTAACAATCTCACGTTAAAAAATATCTGCTAACTCATTTATCGAAAAATCCTCACGAATAGCCAAAAAATGCACCGATTTGGTCAAACGATCCACTACCGCCCACATATCATCATTCTTTTTAAGAGTCCTTGGTAAACCAGTCACAAAGTCCATCGAAATGTCATCCCTTTCCACACAGGAATCTCTAACTATTGCAACAAACCACCAGGCCGCTGATGCTCTATTTTCACTTGCTGACAAGTAAGACATTTACTCACAAATTCAACTACATCCCTTTTCATTCTGCTCCACCAGAAATTTTCTTTCAGATCCTTATACATCTTTGTAGATCCCAGATGAATAGAAAATGGTAAACTATGAGCTTCAGTCAACACTGCCTCACGAATCATTGGATCCACTGGAACACATAACCGTTTACCAAACCATATCACACCTTGCTCATTAATTCGAAACTTTGGTTGCCTACACGGATCCATATTCTGCGCTACAGCCCATAACTCGCCATCCTTCCTTTGGGCTTCTTTAATACGCAAAATAAGAGAAGGTTCCACCCTCATACCTGCTACCAACCCATCAGAACCTCTAGCATATATCTCCAAACCCATACGCTCCATATTCGAGATAAGTTGAATGTGTAACCAAGGTAGCTACACTCCTTAAACTTTTTCGGCTAAGAGCATCTGCAACCACATTAGCCTTACCAGGGTGATACTGAATCCTAGCATCATAATCCTTGAAAAGCTCCAACCAACGCCTCTGCCTTATGTTAAGCGCCTTATGAGTAAAAATATATTTAAGGATCTTATGGTCGGTGAAAATGTCATAAGTCTCTCCATATAGATAGTGCCTCCAAATCTTTAGGGCAAAAATAACTGTTGCTAACTCCAGGTTGTGGGTAGGGTAATTCAACTCATAAGGTTTAAGTTGTCTGGAAGCATAAGCAATTACCTTACCATTTTGCATCAAAACACACCCTAATCACTTCTTGGAAGCATCATTATAAATCTGATAACCTCTTGTTCCAGGCGATAATGTAAGCACTGGAGCCGACACAAGCCTCTTCTTAAGCTCCTAAAAACTTTTCTCACGTTCCTCATTCTACACAAACTTTGTGCCCTTCTTCATCAACTGAGTTAATTGCAAAGCTAACAAAGAGAAACCTTCCACAAATCGCTTGTAGTACCCTGCCAAACCCAAGAAACTGCCTACTTCAGTTACCGTGATAGGTCTTGGCCAATTGGTGATAGCCTTAACCTTTGCAGGATCTACCTTAATACCTTCAGCAGACACGACATGTCCCAAAAATGCTACCTGCTCGAACCAAAACTGGCATTTAGAGAACTTAGCATATAACTTGTTCTTCTACAAAACCCCCAAAATAATACGAAGATGCTCTTCATGCTCCTCCTTAGACTTGGAATACACCAAAATGTCATCAATGAAGACAATGACAAATTGGTCCAAATACTAACTAAAAACCCGATTCATCATATGCATAAACAATGTTGAAGCGTTATTCAACCCAAATGACATCACCAAAAACTCACAGTGCCCATACCGAGTATGAAAAGTTATTTTTGGAATGTCCTCTTCCCTCACCCTCAACTAATGGTACCCCGGCCTCAAATCTATCTTTGAGAAGAACTTTGCCACTTAGAGCTGATCGAAAAGGTCATCTATCCATGGCAATGGATATCTGTTCCTGATAGTGATCTGATTTTGCTCCCTATAATCAATAAATAATCTCATAGATTCGTCCTTCTTCTTTAAAAACAATGCTGGAGCACCCCATGGCGATACACTCGGTCTAATGAATCTACGATCTAATAACTCCTGCAATTGTTCCTTCAACTCCTGTAACTCTAATGGAGCCATCCTATGGGGTGCCTTAGAGATAGGTTCCACTCCAGGAATGAGCTTAATAGTAAACTCAACATCCCTTGACAGTGGCAATCCTGGCAGATCCTTAAGAAATACCTCAGGAAATTCTCGCACAACTGGATAGTCTTCAAGTTAGAGCTCATCCCTCGAGGTATTCTTCACATAAGCCAAATAACAATCACATCCCTTAGCAATCATTTTGCTCGCCTTCAAAGCTGAGATTAACTTTACAACATCATTCGGCTTGGAACATTGAAACTCAAATTCTGGAGCTTCTAAGGTTCCAAAAATAACCTTCCTCGCCTGACAATTAATAGTGGCTCGATGCTTACTCAACCAATCCATACCCAAGATGATATCGAAATCATGCATCACCATCGAAAGTAAGTTAGTTGCGTACACCCTCCTCCCTAACTTCATAAGACACTCGCGAAATTGCTCAGAAATAATCACAGAATTCCCCAACAGGGTAGCAATAGATAAATGAGGATCTAATATATGAGAAGATACTCCAAGATGACGAATAAATGAATGTGCAACAATAGAGTGTGTTGATCCAGTGTCAAACAAAATCAATGCCTCACGATTTCCTACAAGAAGGATGCCTGAAATAGTACCTGGTGCTTGGGCCGCCTGATTAGTTGTCAATGCAAATACTCTCCCACCGGTGTTGCGCTAATCACCATTACCAGCATTACCACCTCCCCTATTACCACGCTGAACTGTGCAGTCCCTTGCTCTATGTCCCATTTGTCCACATAAGAAATAAGCCCATGTCTCTCTATAGCACACCCTACCAGCATGATACCCACCACAAGTAGCACATGGACCAGGTGGAAGTGGCAAAAGGTTCGGATTGCCCCCACCTGTTGGTCCTAGATATTGCCCCTGAATTTAACCCTGTTGGCGATGCTGACCCTAATTCTGATTTTGCTGGAATCCCCTGTTCTATTCAAATCCCCTATTCTGATACTGCCCTCAAGCTTGCCACTGACCCTGCTGCTGACCTCCACGACCACCCTGCTGTATTGGGTAAGAAAAATCCCTTCGAGGATTAAATCGCTGACCCGATGGAGGCGCATTCCAAATATTTTGCCTTCTATTCTGATTTCTACCACACTGCCACATTCTTTGCCCTTGCTGGTTATCTCTATCACTCTTTCGACTCCCTTATGATTTTGAAGCTCGAAAGTCCTTGTGTTTCATTTCCACACTCTTAGCTGCATTAGCCACCTGTGATACATCTGTAAATATGGTGTGGATGATCGATCACCTATACTCATATTTCAAAGCCCATTTGAATTTTTCTGCATGTTGTGACGATGTCCTCGCTATTAAACCAGCAAAACCAGCCAATCTAGTAAATGTAACGCCCTGAAATTTGGTCTATTTTTCACACCCGAATTCCGTACGTCATGGTCCCACTTCTTACTAAATATACATTATTATATAGTGAAATATAACAACATACATTCTTAAACCCTAGGTTCTATTACCTTATAACCTTATTTATTACAAATAATGATAATTACATTATTCTTTCCATCTTACAAGAGTGACTTTTATCCGCCACTAAGGATACATAACAGTTCATTAAACTAGTCTATAGTTTAATTTCATCTTTCTACATTACAAGTCTTCACTTGATCTTCTCGCTCATTCACATTCTGACTGACACTTCATCTGGATACTGTCAGCTTGATCTTTACGGGATCCTTAAGTTCCTCTAACATCGTTCGCTGAAAATATTTTTCATTTAAAGCAAGTGTGAGCATTCAATTGCCCAGCAAGTCATAACAGTTGAACAAATAACCTCAAGAATTTAAACATTCTTTTAGAACTTTGATAACCGAACAGAGGTTATGAAGCAGCTTGAATAATAGGAATAATCTCGATTCCTATCATTTTAAAATAATATTCACTTTCACTTTGAAATACTTTCATTCCTTTATCTTTTTCATACACATTCTGTCTGGCTAGAATTATTAGCACAGACTTAACAATAACGAATTATGTATAAACAGAACATACTTGTATTGAACAGCTCAATCACATAACAGTTTATCTCATAGAAACACCGAAGTGTTCAAATTATGGCACAAGGCCTCATACATACTACCACCTTGTACATACATCGCACATATGCACATAGACAAGACTTCTCAAGTTCCACATCTGAGAAGTTTAAGAAACTAGCATTCATTTAGAATATGAATGAAGTTAGGAAACTTGCCTTACGCACAGCTACAGCTTACACTGAACTGCTCATTCCAATTCCCATATAACACATAAGGAAAACATAAACGCCAATTAGTCATACACTTGACTTACGCATTGGTTTACTTAACTTTACTTCTTAGGGTTCACGTTCTTGCAATTCAAGTTTACACGACTAACTTTTATTATCAGTTTACGGCTTCATGACATACGGAGATGTCTTACTCAAAACTTTCATCATCTTTGATGATTTACATTCTTATCTTCTTCTTATAACTTCTATAGGACTCAGTACACATCGCTTCTCTGCTAGTAGTTCATATGGCACTCTGAGTGGTTTCCCACAAATAACTAACAAACAAGTTCCCGTCTTATCTACACTGCCATCATAGTAAGTTAGATCGGTTGCCAGTTTCGTATATACCTTCGCTCTCTGAAGAAATTATTTAGCCCAGCTCCCATATGTCAACCATCAAAGGTTACGATTTTACCACAACCTAACTTATCGTAACTTATCCGAACCATTAACTATAACCTTCGTTAAGCTAATTTCTTATTCCATATGGCTTTCTGGCAACTAAATGACATACCTCAGGATTCATTCTTTATCATCCAAGTCATACAATCTTTTGTATACTCAGAGCGATCATTCAGGTTAATCATTAATTAGGCTTCGTTACGTTAACGTCATTGTCTTAATTCAGTTCTTTACCATTTATGGTTTAATCATTGATCTTCCTTATCTTACGATCAAACCATACACGGGGTGTAGGTTCTATCCATTTAGTATTTACGTACACTTAACCTTCACGTCGATTAAAGTGTTCAACGCTTACATTTCATTCTATCATTCTCCATCTGAATCACTATCGGCTTCCATTAATCGTATTACCGTTCGTTACGACTTTCTTGATACCATTCGTATCTTACTTAATACTTTCGTTATCCATTACATGAACCCCAAGTTCATTACTCTTTCTTAATGTCAAAGTCATACCGTTCGTTGTATGCTAAGACCGATCGTTCATCGCAACAACGTTGCATTCACAGCGTCTATACGCTTTACACTTATCCCTCATTACCATAACATAACATCAAAATATTATTCATTACCTTTGTCACTCATCGTCTAAGGAATCACAATCATAGCAATCCCTCACGTTCATTCATCGCGACTACGGTCCCAGGATATTGGTTACGTAACCCGCACCTAAAATCTTTGTTGATTACTCTCGTTTAATCTTTTCGTTCAACCTTCATTAAAGGTTTAAAACACTTAATTAAGTGTTACATTAGTTGAACATTATGTTCTTTATCTTCCCTTACGTTTCCTCCAAGAGCTGAGCAGTTAAAATCTCATCTCTGGCTTTTTCCCCACACCGGCGCTGCGGCGCCACTCTCTCCTTTATCTCTTGCGACACGGCACGAGACTTCAGTCCCTGACTCCTGGTCTGGCACTGCTACGCCACTCTACACGGCATGGCTGGCGCCGCGGCGCCAAGCCATAGTTCTCAAAAATTTCTCAGTGTTAAATCCACTTTGAGACGCTTACTTCCCGATCGCATAACTCCTTCGTTATAACTCAGAACGAGGTTGTTCCAATGCTATTCTCTACCTTATCTTACGTACTTTAATACCCCTTAGATAGAACTTCATTCTGAATCTGTTAACGTGCCATTCGATTGGCTTGATTTTCACCCTTCGTTCATTTTTACGTTTTTAACTTTCTTCGTTCTTTCGTCCGTAATTCAGTCATCTAAACTCGAAACTTGTTCGTTCTTGAGTTCACGACTCACGTTTTCTACATTCTCTTACTTCCTTATGAAACTCTATACGTTCGGGTTCATTTACTAACTTTCTAATTCTCGTTCGTCTTTTATAAAATTTTTGCCATAACTTCGTTATAGCTCAGTTTAATCCGTTTTTCATGAACATTTCTACCGTTCCTAACCAAGAAATAAGCAACTAACTTATACGCAATGGTTTTAAGCTTGTCCATCAATAACAATTATCCTACAATGATTTTAAATTTGTCCATCAATAACCTTCTTCGTGTTCTTCGCGTGTTCTTCGTGTTCTTCATTCGTTCTTCATTTTTAATCGATATTTTGGATTACGATTTCACTTTTTCTTGGAATTTGATGTTATAGAACACCATTCCTTACTTATTTCACCTACTCATTCATATAATCAACTCGGATCATTCTAATTCATTACGAATCTTATATTTCCTTAAAAAATTTATAAAATAAACTTCTAATTCTTATTTCTTCATTTTCTTATGATTTTAACCATATGAAATCATTCCAATCTTCTTTTACTTCCTATTCCCATTAAGTTATACATTTAACGTGAAAACTTAAAGGAAAAAATTACTTAGGGATAGGTTTCGGATTACCTTCCTTCTTTAATCTTCTCCCGTCGGATAAAGTTTGTACACGGGCTAGCTTTTCCTCTTCCTTCTCCTCCCATCCGAACTCTCTCTCTCTCTCTCAAGTGTCTTAGGATTTTTGAAATTCCAAAACAATTGAAATAAGCTTCCTATTTATAGATTTTCAAGGCTAGGGGTATTTTAGTCATTTTGCCCACCTAAACCTCCGTACTATTCAAGTCTTAAACACTAAGTTATCTTGCTCATCACTTATAAGCACATTACTTAGCCATTAAGTTTACTTAGCCATCATATAACTTATCTCTTACTTAGCCCTTAAGTTTACTTAGTCATCACATAACTTATCTCTTACTTAGCCCTTAAGTTTACTTAGTTATCACATAACTTATCTCTTACTTAGCTCTTAAGTATAAGTACTTTACTTAGCCACCAAGCATAAGCACTTTACTTGGCCACCACTTGACTTATCCTTTGCTTAACTATTAAGTTTACTTGCTCATCTCTTCGTATATAGTTCGTACGATATTCACATTATACGCTGTAATAATCTTCTTACCATACTCGTATAATAACTAGTATCATACTCGTATTTCTCACGCATAATAACCCTAATTATTATACGTAATCATTAAATACTTGAAACTCACTTTTTCTAACCCTTAGGTTTTAAGTTCGCAGGTGAAAACTTCATTTTTGCTATAACTGAAATATTATTGAATATTCCATCACGTCTTAGAATTTTATCATTACGCGTTTCTCGGGAATTCAAAAAAAATCTTCGAGCAGAAACGGAAAAATAGTGCCTATTTTGTCTTTTTCCTCGAAAATATTATTATTCCCGAAAAAATTTTATTTTCGTCTTGAAAATTCTTACTCGTTCAATCTAGCTCGTAGCCAGAATCCTCCCGATTTATAATCATCCTAGGTTATAGAACGATTAATAAACACATAGCATAGAATAGTATAAATAAAATTTTATTTTATTAATAACTAATTCTTTAAATTTAAATTCTGGATGATCTAAATTTTCGGGTCGTCACAATAAACCTCGCTATGAAATCAGTAATGCTCTCATCTTCCTTCTTCCGAATGGACACAAATTCCCTGATGTATGCATCCCTATCAGCGTTTGGGAAATATTGCTGATAGAAAAGGTCACAAAAACCACTCCATATGAGTTCATCCATAAATCCATCTCCATATGTAGCCTTCAACGATTTCCACCATCGCTGAGCATCATCCTCTAGCTTATAAATTGCCAATCTCACCTTCTGATTCTCTAAACACCTAATCACATCAAAAAATTTCTCTAAGTGGGCGATCCAGTTCTCCACATTAATTGGAGTCAGAGCAAAACGAAAAGATTTGGGCTTCTGCTTAATGAACCTCTCCAACAACACATACAACGGCTGCACTTGCTGACCCACTTGATCCTCTAGAGGAACATTCTGCTCATGTTGTGGTATCTCTACATCATCCCCCATGCCATTTTCATGATGATTTCCTTGCATTTGCGGGATACCTTACATAGCCTGTGCCACGGCCCGCGTAACTGCCTCATTCACCATTGTTGCAACCATAGCTGGGGTTATTATTTCATTACCCTGAGTCCCATCATTTCTGTGACGCCCCCAAAATTAGGTATACATCACCCATCTTGGGTCGTCAGATACATAGTACAGAATACAAATACAACTTACTAATACAACTGTCGTGTACAATACGACAAAACATAAACTGTGAGTTTGAATACAAATATTATCTTCTAGAGAGTATTCATATTCAAAAGGAGTCCTCATTACATTTATTAACACACCATTACATAGAATAGTGAGGACTACTAACTAATACTATCATTCGGACCATCACTCCGTTCCCCGACTTGCCCTAGCTACGTTCTCATTTCCTGAAGAGAACAGTGAAAGAAAGGGTGAGCTCAACTAGCCCAGTAAGAAATATTATGACTAAGATAATGCAGAATAAATTATCATTAGCCTTCAACAATGTTAAACTGATAAAATATAATAGACATCAAGTTTAACTGTAGCGGAACAAGCAATCCATTAAAAGAGTCAAGTAGAAAATAAACTCTACTATCTTTTATGATTTAAAAGGTTTTTCAACACTGTGATCGCTGGGACTCAGCTTAATAAAATAATCCACATCATCGAATCACCCCTGCACTATGGCTAAGGATATTCGTGTATTCATTAATGGTCATGATCATGCCAACAACTGTCCATCAATGCACTACGGGCCAATGATGACTTTTACCACATCATTTGTAACATTACGGTCATGATTATACCGAATAATCTCTGGTCATAATCATACTAAGTCCATCTATGCACTACAGGCCACAGATGACTTTTAACATTTTATAAACATGAGGATGATGACAATGATATAAGAATTCAATAAAACAAGTTCAAGAATTAATTTATCCAAGAATTAACAACGTCCAAATTGTCAACATGATACTGCTTTGTGGAGTAAAATTCAAGAATGCGTAGAAGAATATTTTCATGAAAAGATACTGAATGAAACGCAATTATCAAGGATATTCCACAAATTTTATGGAGTATAAAAGTCAAAACTTAACCAACTGAGTATAATAAAGAATGGAATAACAAAAGAAATCACCATGCATGCGATAGACCGCACAGACAGGTTATTCCAACAGAATAATAAATAATGGAACCAGGTCCGGCGTAAAACGCACAGACAGGATGTTCCAACCGAATAATAATAAAGACGGAACCAGGTCCGATGTAAAACACACAGACAGGATGTTCCAACAGAATAATAATAAAGACAGAACCAGGTCCGGTGTAAAACACACATACAGGATGTTCCAACAGAATAATAATAAAAACGGAACCAGGTCCGGTGTAAAACACACAGACAGGATGTTCCAACAGAATAATAATAAAAACAGAATCAGGTCCGGTGTAAAACAAACAGACAGGATGTTCCAACAGAATAATAATAAAGACGGAACCAAGCCCGGTGTAAAATACACGGACAGGATGTTCCAACAGAATAATAATAAAGACGGAGCCAGATCCGGTGTAAAATACACGGACAGGATGTTCCAACAGAATAATAAAAAAATGTCACCAAGTATAGGTTAGACCGCGTATACAGGTTATTCCAACAGAATAATAAGAAATGGAATAACAAAAGTTCTCTTCATGAATAAGAAAGAATAACACCCCTTACCGTTTTAAAGAAGAGCTTAAATAAAGAAGTAGTTAAGTAGCAGAATAATCTTCTTCTCTCTCTCTATAGTTTCTCTCTCTAGAGTTCACTAAATTCGTAAGAAATAATGAAGGAATGAGCTGCTATTTATAGAAAAATAGAATGTATAGTAACTAATCCATGAACGGTCCAGATTGATTACTTTAATCTGACGGTCCATATTTAAAGAAAAAACTTTTAAATAAAATATAATATATTCTATTTATAGAATAACTTTAATAAATTATTCTGTTTTATATAAAAAGATGTTTCTGTTTTATTACGTTAATAATACGAATAAAACAAAACGTCATTATCGCTAAATAATTCATATTATTAATTGACAATAATTGAATCAAACTGAGTGACTTCTCACATAAGCATTAATAATCAATACCGTGTGCTACTATGCAACCACACGTATTACTGTACTTTTACTACCGAGTAGTTCAACAGTATCAATGGTAAAACTTCCGCCGTTATATTTAATAAAATATTTTTGTCATTTTCTCAATCTTACAATAATTCTGCTGTGGGGTCCACCAATGATTGTGTCGTTGTACGAATATTCCCTGTTAAAATGAATATTCCCCGACCAATCGAATATTATATAACAACTTGCGTACTTCGCAAAATTTATAAATATTACCCACAACTATAACATTATATCAAATTAACTCCATAATATTCAAAAATGATACTTATAGAAAATTCATCTTTATTTATAAAAGTTGGGGTCTTACAACATCCCCTTCTTATGAAATTTTGCCCTCGAAATTAGGGTACGTACCTGGTATGTCGAAGAGGTAAGGATACCTTGATTTCATTTCAGATTCTAACTCCCAAGTCATTTCCTCAACATCGTGGTTTCTCCACAAAACTTTGACTTGAGGTATAACCTTGGAGCGTAGAATATGCTCCTTCTTATCCAAGATTTGAATAGGAACTTCTTCATACGTCAAATCCTCCGCTATTTCGTCCGGTTCTAACTCAATAATGTGGTTCGGGTCTTCCACATATTTTCTTAACATGGATATGTGAAAAACGTTATGAGCACGAGACATACTTGGCGGTAACGCGAGTCTATAAGCCACAGTTCCTACTCGATCGAGGATTAAAAATAGACCGATGAATGGAGGATTGAGCTTTCCACTCTTTCTAAATCTCGTAACTCCTTTCCATGGAGCAACACGTAAGAACACATGATCTCATATATCAAATTCCACGTCCTTTCGATGAAGATCAGCATAACTCTTTTGTCGATCTTGTGAGGTTTTTATATGTTGTCGGATCATTTGAATCTTTTCTGTAGTCATACGTACCAACTCCGGTCCCAACAACGTTGCTTCACCCACCTCATCCCAGCATACTGGAGAACGACATTTTCTTCCATACAATGCTTCAAATGGAGCCATGCCAATACATGCTTGATAACTGTTATTGTAGAAAAACTCCATCAATGGTAAGAACTTGTCCCAACTTTCCTTGAAGTCAAGGACACAGAGTCTTAATAAATCTTCTAGAGTTTAAATAGTCCTCTCTGATTGTCCGTCCGTCTAAGGATGATATGCCGAACTAAATCGTAAATCTGTGCCCATAGCTTTTTGTAAACTAACCCAAAATCGTGAAGTGAATCTTGGGTCTCGATCAGAAACTATGGATACTGGCATACCATGCAGTTTTACAATCTCGTTTATGTACATATGAGCAAGACGTTCAAGTGTATAAGTTTCTCGTATCGGTAAGAAATGAGCAGACTTGGTCAATCTATCAACAATGACCCAAATCGTATCAATACCTTGAGAAACCCTAGGAAGATCGGTAACGAAATCTATGGTAATGTGTTCCCACTTCCATTTTGGAATTTCAAGTGGTTGCAATGGACCTTTTGGTACTTGATGCTCCGCTTTGACTCGTTGACAAGTTAAACACCTCGAGATAAACATCGCTATCTCTCTCTTCATATTGCTCCACCAAAATGTTTGACGAAGATCATGATACATTTTGGTACTTCCAGGATGGATTGCAAACGGTGTGTTGTGCGCCTCCATCATGATTTCATACTTTAAATCAGGGTTGTTAGGAACACAAAGTCTGGAGTTGACTCGAAGTATTCCTTCTTCATCGATTCTTGCTTCCGTCATAGCACCTTCTTGCACTTTCTTCCTCATACACATCAGCTTCAGGTCTGTAGCTTGAGCAGCTTTAACTTTATCGATTAAAGTTGGTTCTACTCGTATATTCACCATCATCACATGGGTCCCTGGAGTCTTTAACTCTATCTCCATCCTTTGCAAGTCACACAAAATGGGCCTTTGTGTTGACAATATTGCACTTGTAGTTGCATATGATCTTCTACTCAATGTGTCAGCTACCACGTTCCCTTTTCCAGGATGGTATTGAATGGTATGGTCATAATCTTTCAATTGTTCAAGCCAACGTCGTTGTCGCATGTTTAGTTCCTTTTGAGTGAAGAAATATTTGAGGCTTTTATGATCCGTAAAGATCTCCACCTTCTCCCCATACAAGTAATGCCTCCAAATTTTAAGTGCAAAGACAACAGTTGCCAACTCTAGATCATTAGTAGGATAATTCCTCTCATATTCCTTGAGTTGTCTTGATGCATAGGCTATGACTTTTCCATGTTGCATGAGAACACATCCCAACCCTTTGCTCGAAGCATCACTGTAGATGACAAATCCCTCCGAGCCAGATGGTATTGTTAGAACATGTGCTGAAATGAGTCTCCTCTTGAGTTTTTGAAAACTCTGCTCACATTCTTCGCTCCAACTGAACTTTGTATCTTTCCGAGTTAGCTGAGTTAATGGAGTAGCGATTCGAGAAATAAGATGTTGACGTATCTCAGGTTTCAAACCTCGCAAAAACATTCGCGTCATTCGCTCTTCATTATCCACCAAGTGGGACGCAAACCAGGAAAACTCAGCAAATTTAGCCTCATACTGCGACACGGTCACATTATTCTGCTCCAATTTGATGAACTCCACCTCCTTCATTTGACGAACACTTTCGGGAAAGTATTTGTTATTGAACAGCTCTTGGAACTTCTCCCAAGACATCTTCAGTGCGGCAGGTTGAATACGCTTAATCGATTCCCACCAGTAATCTGCCTCTCCTCGCAACATAAAGGCGGCAAAGGGAACCTTTTGCTCCTCGGAGCATCCCAAGACATCAAATATCTTGGTAATCTGCTTTATCCATGTTTCCGCTATAAGTGGTTTTAGCTTTCCCTTAAACTCTGGTGGTCCCAGCTCCTTGAACTGTTTAGCGGTGACCGTCCGAGAGTTTTCAGTGTTCCCACCTATATTTTGGACAGGAGCCGTTCTCGCCTGCTGTTGCATGAACTGCATAAAGTTTCTGAATATTCCATCATTCATCATCTGGTCAGTGTTGTTATTTGCATGAGGATTGTCACCTTCCTGATGCACATTATCCTGATTATTGATATGTGGTGAATCAACAGTCGCCTGTGCTCCATTGCTATTCTCAACATTCTCAGATGCCATTTTCAGATACTGCCACAAAATAAAAGTTAATTGATATGTCATATATTATCCTTATATTATGATCGACCAATTAAATACCATGCAAATAAACTTAGGTAGGTCATACTAGCGAAGGAATTCCCCGTCTCTCCCCTCCTAGTTCTATTCTCACATCTTAGCCAGGGATCATATCCCTAAGCTCTGATACCAACTGTGACGCCCCCAAAATTAGGTATACATCACCCATCTTGGGTCGTCAGATACATAGTACAGAATACAAATACAACTTACTAATACAACTGTCGTGTACAATACGACAAAACATAAACTGTGAGTTTGAATACAAATATTATCTTCTAGAGAGTATTCATACTCAAAAGGAGTCCTCATTACATTTATTAACACACCATTACATAGAATAGTGAGGACTACTAACTAATACTATCATTCGGACCATCACTTTGTTCCCCGACTTGCCCCAGCTACGTTCTCATTTCTTGAAGAGAACAATGAAAGAAAGGGTGAGCTCAACTAGCCCAGTAAGAAATATTATGACTAAGATAATGCAGAATAAATTATCATTAGCCTTCAATAATGTTAAACTGATAAAATATAATAGACATCAAGTTTAACTGCAGCGGAACAAGCAATCCATTAAAAGAGTCAAGTAGAAAATAAACTCTACTATCTTTTATGATTTAAAAGGTTTTTCAACACTGTGATCGCTGGGACTCAGCTTAATAAAATAATCCACATCATCGAATCACCCCTGCACTACGACCAAGGATATTCGTGTATTCATTAATGGTCATGATCATGCCAACAACTGTCCATCAATGCACTACGGGCCAATGAGGACTTTTACCACATCATTTGTAACATTACGGTCATGATTATACCGAATAATCCCTGGTCATAATCATACCAAGTCCATCTATGTACTACAGGCCACAGATGACTTTCAACATTTTATAAACATGAGGATGATGACAATGATATAAGAATTCAATAAAACAAGTTCAAGAATTAATTTATCCAAGAATTAACAACGTCCAAATTGTCAACATGATACTGCTTTGTGGAGTAAAATTCAAAAATGCGTAGAAGAATATTTTCATGAAAAGATACGGAATGAAACGCAATTATCAAGGATATTCCACAAATTTCATGGAGTATAAAAGTCAAAACTTAACCAACTAAGTATAATAAAGAATGGAATAACAAAAAAAATCACCATGCATGCGATAGACCGCACAGACAGGTTATTCCAACAGAATAATAAATAATGGAACCAGGTCCGGCGTAAAACGCACAGATAGGATATTCCAACCGAATAATAATAAAGACGGAACTAGGTCCGATGTAAAACACACAGACAGGATGTTCCAACAGAATAATAATAAAGACGGAACCAGGTCCGGTGTAAAACACACAGACAGGATGTTCCAACAGAATAATAATAAAAACGGAACCAGGTCCGGTGTAAAACACACATACAGGATGTTCCAACTGAATAATAATAAAGACGGAACCAGGTCCGGTGTAAAACACGCAGACAGGATGTTCCAACAAAATAATAATAAAAACGGAACTAGGTCCGGTGTAAAACACACAGACAGGATGTTCCAACAGAATAATAATAAAGACGGAACCAAGCCCGGTGTAAAATACACGGACAGGATGTTCCAACAGAATAATAATAAAGATGGAGTCAGGTCCGGTGTAAAACACATGGACAGGATGTTCCAACAAAATAATAAAAAAATGTCACCAAGTATAGGTTAGACCGCGTATACAGGTTATTCCAACAGAATAATAAGAAATAGAATAACAAAAGTTCTCTTCATGAATAAGAAAGAATAACACCCCTTACCGTTTTAAAGAAGAGCTTAAATAAGGAAGTAGTTAAGTAGCAGAATACTCTTCTTCTCTCTCTCTATATTTCTCTCTATAGTTTCTCTCTCTAGAGTTCAGTGAATTCATAAAAAATAATGAAGGAATGAGCTGCTATTTATAGAAAAATAGAATGCATAGTAACTAATCCATGAACGGTCCAGATTGATTACTTTAATCTGACGGTCCATATTTAAAGAAAAATCTTTTAAATAAAATATAATATATTCTATTTATAGAATAACTTTAATAAAGTATATTGTTTTATATAAAAAGATATTTCTGTTTTATTACGTTAATAATACGAATAAAACAAAACGTCATTATCGCTAAATAATTCATATTATTAACTGACAATAATTGAATCAAACTGAGTGACTTCTCACATAAGCTTTAATAATCAATACCGTGTGCTACTATGCAACCACACGTATTACTGTACTCTTACTACCGAGTAGTTCAACAGTATCAATGGTAAAACTTCCGCCGTTATTTTTAATAAAATATTTTTGTCGTTTTCTCAATCCGACAATAATTCCGTTGTGGGGTCCACCAATGATTGTGTCGTTGTACGAATATTCCCTGTTAAAACGAATATTCCCCGACTAATCGAGTATTATATAACAACTTGCGTACTTTATAAAATTTATAAATATTACCCACAACTATAACATTATATCAAATTAACTCCATAATATTCAAAAATGATAATTATAGAAAATTCATCTTTATTTATAAAAGTTGGGGTCTTACAACCTCCCCTTCTTATGAAATTTCGCCCTCAAAATTAGGGTACGTACCTGGTATGTCGAAGAGGTAAGGATACCTTGATTTCATTTCAGATTTCAACTCCCAAATCATTTCCTCAACATCGTGGTTTCTCCACAAAACTTTGACTTGAGGTATAACCTTGGAGTATAAAATATGTTCCTTCTTATCCAAGATTTGAACAGGAACTTCTTTATACGTCAAATCCTCCGCTATTTCGTTCGGTTCTAACTCAATAATGTGGTTCGGGTCTTCCACATATTTGCTTAACATGGATATGTGAAAAACGTTATGAGCACGAGACATACTTGGTGGTAACGCGAGTCTATAAGCCACAGTTTCTACTCGATCGAGGATTAAAAATGGGCCGATGAATCGAGGATTGAGCTTTCCTCTCTTTCTAAATCTCGTAACTCCTTTCTATGGAGTAACACGTAAGAACACATGATCTCCTATATCAAATTCCACGTCCTTTCGATGAAGATCAGTATAACTCTTTTGTCGATCTTGTGAGGTTTTTATACGTTGTCGGATCGTTTGAATCTTTTCTGTAGTCATACGTACCAACTCTGGTCCCAACAACATTGCTTCACCCACCTCATCCCAGCATACTGGAGAACGACATTTTCTTCCATACAATGCTTCAAATGGAGCCATGCCAATACTTGCTTGATAACTGTTGTTGTAGGAAAACTCCGCCAATGGTAAGAACTTGTCCCAACTTCCCTTGAAGTCAAGGACATAGAGTCTTAATAAATCTTCTAGAGTTTGAATAGTCCTCTCTGATTATCCGTCCGTCTGAGGATGATATGCCGAACTAAATTGTAAATTTGTGCCCATAGCTTTTTGTAAACTAACCCAAAATCGTGAAGTGAATCTTGGGTCTCGATCAGAAACTATGGATACTGACATACCATGCAGTCTTACAATCTCGTTTATGTACATACGAGCAAGACGTTCAAGTGTATAAGTTTCTCGTATCGGTAAGAAATGAGCAGACTTGGTCAATCTATCAATAATGACCCAAATCGCATCAATACCTTGAGAAACCCTAGGAAGACTGGTAACAAAATCCATGGTAATGTGCTCCCACTTCTATTTTGGAATTTCAAGTGGTTGCAATGGACCTTTTGGTACTTGATGCTCCGCTTTGACTCGTTGACAAGTTAAACACCTCGAGATAAACATCGCTATCTCTCTCTTCATATTGCTCCACCAAAATGTATGACGAAGATCATGATACATTTTAGTACATCCAGGATGGATTGCAAATGGTGTGTTGTGCGCCTCCACCATAATTTCATACTTTAAATCAGAGTTGTTAGGAACACAAAGTCTGGAGTTGACTCGAAGTATTCCTTCTTCATCGATTCTTGCTTCTGGCATAGCACCAGGTCTGTAGCTTGAGCAGCTTTAACTTTATCGATTAACGTTGGTTCTACTCGTATATTCGCCATCATCACATGGGTCCCTGGAGTCTTTAACTCTATCTCCATCCTTTGCAAGTCACACAAAATGGGCCTTTGTGTTGACAATATTGTACTTGTAGTTGCATATGATCTTCTACTCAATGCGTCAGCTACCACGTTCGCTTTTCCAAGATGGTATTGAATGGTATGATCATAATCTTTCAACAGTTCAAGCCAACGTCGTTGTCGCATGTTGAGTTCCTTTTGAGTGAAGAAATATTTGAGGCTTTTATGATCCGTAAAGATCTCCACCTTCTCCCCATACAAGTAATGCCTCCAAATTTTAAGTACAAAGACAACAGCTGCCAACTATAGATCATGAGTAGGATAATTTCTCTCATATTTCTCGAGTTGTCTTGATGCATAGGCTATGACTTTTCCATGTTACATGAGAACGCGTCCCAACCCTTTGCTCGAAGCATCACTATAGATGACAAATCCCTCCGAGCCAGATGGTATTGTTAGAACATGTGCTAAAATGAGTCTCCTCTTGAGTTCTTGAAAACTCTGCTCACATTCTTTGCTCCAACCGAACTTTGTATCTTTCCGAGTCAGCTGAGTTAATGGACTAGCGATTCGAGAAAATTCTTCCACGAATCTCCGATAATAACCAGCTAAACCAAGAAAGCTATGTACTTCGGTCACTGATTTAGGTTGCTCCCAGCTTTGAATAGCTTCAATCTTTGCCGGGTCAACCGATATTCCACGACTTGATACTACGTGCCCAAGAAATGCTACCACCTCCAACCAGAACTCGCATTTCTTCAACTTGGCATAAAGCTTGTATTCATGAAGCTTTTGGAGTACCAGTCTCAAGTGTTGCTCATGATCTTCACGGCTTTTGGAAAAAATAAGGATGTCATCAATAAAGACGACCACAAAGTGATCCAAATATTCCTTGAATACCCGGTTCATCATATCCATGAAGGCAGCAGGAGCATTAGTCAATCCAAAGGACATGACTAGGAATTCATAATGCCCGTACCGAGTTTTGAAAGCCGTCTTTGGAATATCCTCAGTTCTAACCTTCAGCTGATGATATCCAGAGCGAAGATCGATCTTTGAAAAGAATTGTGCTCCTTACAACTGGTCAAACAGGTCATCAATACGTGGCAATGGGTACCTGTTTTTGATGGTGACATGATTTAACTCTCGATAATCAATACAAAGTCGCATACTTCCATCTTTCTTCTTCACGAATAGCACAGGAGCACCCCAAGGAGAAGTACTAGGACGAATAAAGCCAATGTCTAACAATTCCTGTTGTTGGATCTTTAACTCCTGAAGTTCAATAGGAGCCATTCGATATGGGGCTTTAGAAATGGGTTTTGTACCGGGTTCAAGGTCGATACAAAATTCAATTTTACGCTCTGGGGGCAGGCCAGGAAGTTCTTCAGGGAATACGTCAGGGAATTTATTAACAATAGAAATATCATTCAAAACTGACGTATTTTTGTTTAGATCCGTGACATGAGCTAAGAAAGTTTGACATCCGTTTTTCAATAAACGAATAGCTTTATGGCTTGAGATGACAGCGATTGATTTTAATGGTTTGGTTGCTTGAATTCGCATAATAGGTCGATTAGGAATATAAAAGCTAACAACCTTACGAATACAATCAATTTTTGCATGATGAGTAGTTAACCAATCAATCCCTAGAATCACGTCAAATGCAAGTATTTTTAATGAAATAAGATCGACAGGTAATGTGTGGGTACCAACTTGAACCAAACAAGACTTATAAACCATGGATGTAATGAAGGTTTCTCCCAATAGAGTTTCAACAGATAAGTCAAAGTCTAATTTCTCTGGAATCAAATTTAATCGATGAGCGCAAGTAGGAGAAATAAAAGAATGGGTAGAACCGGTATCAAATAAAGTATAGACTTCGTTAGAGTTTATGATAAGCTTACCCGTGATGACCTCATTCGGGTTCCTTGCTTTCTGGGAGGTCACAACAAACGCTCTCCCTTGCACTACCGATTTTGACTTTTCTGGGACGGCCTTTGGTGTCTCCATCTTGGCTGAACTTGTTTTTGGTAAACGATAAAATCGAGCTAAATGACCTTCTCTTCCATAATTATAACATACTTTAGACGGCATCGCGCAGTTTGGACTGATGTGCCCCTCCCCTCCGCATTTGAAACATATGATAGGTGGTCGTTCTCATTCCTTAACAACGGGTGTTGGTGCTGACGTCTTTCCATCATTGTTGAATCTCCTCTTCTTGAAATGACCATTCTTATTGTTTTGGCCCTGATTACCACCGAAGTGGTTACCATTTCTGGCCTGTTGATTCCTTCCACGCTTGTTATCACCGCTTCGATGACTGCTCTCACTGGTATTATCATTCTGCTGACTGCTCTCTTTTGGTTGCGTTGACTCGTTATTGCGCTCCACTAACTGAGCCCTATTCACAACATCTGAATACAAACACAGTTTATGAGAAATAAGATGTTGACGTATCTCAGGTTTCAAACCTCGCAAAAACATTCGCGTCATTCGCTCTTCATTATCCACCAAGTGGGACGCAAACCGGGACAACTCAGCAAATTTAGCCTCATACTGCAACACGGTCATATTATTCTGCTCTAATTTGATGAACTCCACCTCCTTCATATGTCGAACACTTTCGGGAAAGTATTTCTCATTGAACAGCTCTTGGAACTTCTCCCAAGACATCTTCAGTGCGGCAGGTTGAATATGCTTAATCGATTTCAACCAGTAATCTGCCTCTCCTCGCAACATAAAGGAGGCAAAGGGAACCTTTTGCTCCTCGGAGCATCCCAAGACATCAAATATCTTTGTAATCTGCTTTATCCATGTTTCCGCTATAAGTGGTTTTGGCTCTCCCTTAAACTCTGGTGGTCCCAACTCCTTGAACTGTTTAGCGGTGACCGTCCGAGAGTTTTTAGTGTTTCCACCTATATTTTGGACAGGAGCCGCTCTCGCCTGCTGTTGCATGAACTGCATAAAGTTTCTGAATATTCCATCATTCATCATCTGGTCAGTGTTGTTGTTTGCATGAGGATTGTCACCTTCCTGATGCACATTATCCTGATTATTGATATGTGGTGAATCAACAGTCGCCTGTGCTCCATTGCTATTCTCAACATTCTCAGATGCCATTTTCAGATACTGCCACAAAATAAAAGTTAATTGATATGTCATATATTATCCTTATATTATGACCGACAAATTAAATACCATGCAAATAAACTTAGGTAGGTCATACTAGCGAAGGAATTCCCCGTCTCTCCCCTCCTAGTTCTATTCTCACATCTTAGCCAGGGATCATATCCCTAAGCTCTGATACCAACTGTGACGCCCCCAAAATTAGGTATACATCACCCATCTTGGGTCGTCAGATACATAGTACAGAATATAAATACAACTTACTAATACAACTGTCGTGTACAATACGACAAAACATAAACTGTGAGTTTGAATACAAATATTATCTTCTAGAGAGTATTCATACTCAAAAGGAGTCCTCATTACATTTATTAACACACCATTACATAGAATAGTGAGGACTACTAACTAATACTATCATTCGGACCATCACTCCGTTCCCCGACTTGCCCCAGCTACGTTCTCATTTCTTGAAGAGAACAATGAAAGAAAGGGTGAGCTCAACTAGCCCAGTAAGAAATATTATGACTAAGATAATGCAGAATAAATTATCATTAGCCTTCAACAATTTTAAACTGATAAAATATAATAGACATCAAGTTTAACTGCAGCGGAACAAGCAATCCATTAAAAGAGTCAAGTAGAAAATAAACTCTACTATCTTTTGTGATTTAAAAGGTTTTTCAACACTGTGATCGCTGGGACTCAGCTTAATAAAATAATCCACATCATCGAATCACCCCTGCACTGCGGCCAAGGATATTCGTGTATTCATTAATGGTCATGATCATGCCAACAACTGTCCATCAATGCACTACGGGCCAATGAGGACTTTTACCACATCATTTGTAACATTACGGTCATGATTATACCGAATAATCCCTGGTCATAATCATACCAAGTCCATCTATGCACTACAGGCCACAGATGACTTTCAACATTTTATAAACATGAGGATGATGACAATGATATAAGAATTCAATAAAACAAGTTCAAGAATTAATTTATCGAAAAATTAACAACGTCCAAATTGTCAACATGATACTGCTTTGTGGAGTAAAATTCAAGAATGCGTAGAAGAATATTTTCATAAAAAGATACTGAATGTAACGCAATTATCAAGGATATTCCACAAATTTCATGGAGTATAAAAGTCAAAACTTAACCAACTGAGTATAATAAAGAATGGAATAACAAAAGAAATCACCATGCATGCGATAGACCGCACAAACAGATTATTCCAACAGAATAATAAATAATGGAACCAGGTCCGGCGTAAAATGCACAGACAGGATATTCCAACCGAATAATAATAAAGACGGAACCAGGTCCGATGTAAAACACACAGACAGGATGTTCCAACAGAATAATAATAAAGACGGAACCAGGTCTGGTGTAAAACACACAGACAGGATGTTCTAACAGAATAATAATAAAGACGGAACCAGGTCCGGTGTAAAACACACAGATAGGATGTTCCAACAGAATAATAATAAAAACGGAACCAGGTCCGGTGTAAAACACACAGACAGGATGTTCCAACAGAATAATAATAAAAACGGAACTAGGTCCGGTGTAAAACACACAGACAGGATGTTCCAACAGAATAATAACAAAGACGGAACCAGGTCTGGTGCAAAACACACATTCAGGATGTTCCAACAGAATAATAATAAAGACGGAACCAGGTCCGGTGTAAAATACACGGACAGGATGTTCCAACAGAATAATAATAAAGACGGAACCAGGTCCGGTGTAAAACACACTGACAGGATGTTCCAACAGAATAATAAAAAAATGTCACCAAGTATAGGGTAGACCGCGTATACAGGTTATTCCAACAGAATAATAAAAAATGGAATAACAAAAATTCTCTTCATGAATAAGAAAGAATAACACCCCTTACCGTTTTAAAGAAAAGCTTAAATAAGGAAGTAGTTAAGTAGCAGAATACTCTTCTACTCTCTCTCTATAGTTTCTCTCTATAGTTTCTCTCTCTAGAGTTTAGTGAATTCGTAAAAAATAATGAAGGAATGAGCTGCTATTTATAGAAAAATAGAATGCATAGTAACTAATCCATTAACGGTCCAGATTGATTACTTTAATCTGACGGTCCATATTTAAAGAAAAATCTTTTAAATAAAATATAATATATTCTATTTATAGAATAACTTTAATAAAGTATTCTGTTTTATATAAAAAGATGTTTCTGTTTTATTACGTTAATAATACGAATAAAACAAAACGTCATTATCGCTAAATAATTTATATTATTAACTGACAATAATTGAATCAAACTGAGTGACTTCTCACATAAGCATTAATAATCAATACCGTGTGCTACTATGCAACCACACGTATTACTGTACTTTTACTACCGAGTAGTTCAACAGTATCAATGGTAAAACTTCCGCCGTTATTTTTAATAAAATATTTTTGTCGTTTTTTCAATCCGACAATAATTCCGTTGTGGGGTCCACCAATGATTGTGCCGTTGTACGAATATTCCCTGTTAAAACGAATATTCTCCGACCAATCGAATATTATATAACAACTTGCGTACTTTGCAAAATTTATAAATATTACCCACAACTATAACATTATATCAAATTAACTCCATAATATTCAAAAATGATATTTATAGAAAATTCATCTTTATTTATAAAAGTTGGGATCTTACAATTTCCACCCTGATTAACAGCCTCAACCTGGGGCTGCCTCTGTGACACCCCCAAATCCCGGTACTTCATTACCTCAAGATTTGTTGTTCACTTAATCAAACATTCATATCTAACTACCCAATTATAATATAATTAAATCATAAATTCTCCCTTTAAACAGGGATACATCATTAAATAAAAATCTTCCCAGGTTGTCTAACCTTAAACATCATATAAGTGCGGAAATAAAATTATTACATCACATCATTAATTTAAAATTCTATCATCATAACATTAAATGAAATTACAAGTCTTCATCACTTGTACATTTTTCCCTTTCCTTTGTTATTTGAAGGCTCATCGACCTTCTCAACTTTAGCTGCAATAATTATTTTTATACAAGAGTGAGAAAAACAAATGCTCACTAGATATAACAATGAATCAACGAGATAATGATAACTGCTAATGAATAGGCTCATCAAAACTAAAAAGTACTCTATCAATAATAACGAAAGACTGGAATCAAAATATGGAATATATATCTGAGGGTCATAAGACTATGAACTATGTCCACAGTTGTAAGTAATCTTTCAACTTCAACTTTAAGAGTCATAAGACTATAAGGACTCCTCGTACTTAGGGGGATCAGCCCTTCGTACAATGTATTGTGCACAAACATTTCAACGCTAAGCGTAAATTATCCCCTAATAATAGGGTTGTTCATCTCAGTATTTAGAGTACAAGTCCGCACCAAAGAAAGTTTGGTTTGGATAAGTTTTTAAGGGTAATTTGGAGTTTAACGATCATCAACTAGAGGACTAGTTGAATCAATAGTGTGAAATAACACAACAGTTGATCAATAATAACATAATATGGAACAATGAATAAGTGTAAGCGAATTGTCTATATCCTAAACTCATGCTTGGAAACAACTACAAAGCATAAGTATTGAATGACAATAAACCTTGTTTAAATAATATTAAACTAGGTCTATGAATTATTGAATATACATTAAGTAATAGCAAGCTGAAAATAAAGCTTGCTCATTGTGAGAATAGCTCGCGTCAAATAATTGAACTAAGATAATTCAACATTAGAAATTAGAATTGAAGAAAAGTGCATTCTTTGTACATAAAGGACAATAATGAAACTTGTCTAACAATAAACTACATCAATAAATATTGGAATTCAACTTTTGTTCTAGTAAAATAAGGTCATAGCTAGCTTGTTCAAATCATGATTAAAACTACAAGAGTTCGCTTAATGAAACTTTAAAGTAAGAACTTGCTCAATCAAAAAAAATGAAGTTACACAATGTAATAATAGAACTAACTCAACGAAAGTGTAGAGTTAGAAAACTTGCCTCAAGTGTAAGCTAAAATATTAAAACTCATGTTCACCTATACACAGTATTAAAACCACAACATCTATTAGACATACTAATATTCACTTTTCAATATAAAACGCATTACTAGCTAAACTTGTCATTTTAGCACAAGTCTTATGCTACCATATATATTTCAAAATTCCCAAGTGTTAACATCACAACACTTATCTAACATTCATTATATAAACTAAGTTACACATAACACGCTCATAACTTACTAATCACTTTTACAACTTTGAATTTACAATCCACCTAACATGACTCTGTTTAACCTTGTTGTTACATGATTATCACATTAACCTAACATTAAGCTAAGTTACATTGAACGTCCAAAGTCTGCATAATTAGCAGACTTCACTGTTTGTGACAGGGTACTGGAGCGGTCGCACCAGTTTTATACTGGATTGCAGCGTGCCCGCGCCAAGAGGCAGTGCGCCCGCGATATGCATCAGTTTCAGTTTTGCAGAACGTGATTCGACACAGTTTTTAGGCCAACTAACACGAATTTCACCCACCAAACAGTAATAATAACATGTAAAAATGGTATAGAACTATTACAAACATATTTGTGAACATATTCCACCAATTAAAACAATTTAACAACAATTTAAGCTAGGTTAATTTCTCAAATTCCATTTTTTTCATATAAAACTCAATTTTTTTTATATTCATCCCAAAAATCATCACTGTGAATTCAATACTTGGCCAAATCACTCCATTCAAATTACGCTATGCTCGTTTCTTAATGAACTAACATAATCAAGCTTCAATTTATAATTTCACATACTAATTGGCCACCACAATTGATACTTTTCATGAACCATATGAAAATACATATACTTACATTATTTTCTTACTACTGCCAACGAATTTAGCATACAAATTTCTTGTTTAAACATAAACTCTAGCATTATATCACATATAACCACCATAACTTAGTTATATAACAACAATTCGGAAGAAATAGAATTCACAGAGCATAACAAAACATTGTCGTGATACTCATAAACACATATAATATCAAAGTTGTGAACATACCTTCAAGTTAGCTTGTACAACCTTGCAATTGCAGACAATTTTTCTCAGGTTTCACTCTCAAACTCTCTCAATTCTCTCTGAAAACTCTCTTCTCTTCTCTCTTCTCTCTTCTCTCTTCTCTCTTCTCAGTAGACTAAACTCTTAGTTAAGCGTAAACAAATAAACTGATAAACCTTAATACTAATACTAATTAGGAAATCAGTTATAAAATAACGTATAAGTTATAATTATATTATATTTATTATTTTATTTATTTTATTTATATTATTTATTTTATTTATATTCAAACATTAGAAATTCAAAAGCCATAAGGCTTTGTTTGGCAAAACCCTTTAATTTTTAAAGAATTAATATATTAAGCATTGTTTGGCAAAAACTAAATTAAACCCTTTTTAATTTATTTTAATAAACACTTTAGTTTATAATTTATAATCACATATTATTTATTTGGATTTCCATATCCAACATTAACCCATTAAATTAATCACATACTATATTTTAATTAAATATAACATTTTAGCAAATATCACAAAATTATAATTTTCATTATAACTTTATTTAATAATCCAATATACCATCTAAATTATTAAATCAAAACAACAATATAACATCTTATGTTATACTACAATTCTCTAAATTATAAATTAATTTAATTTAGAATATTATCTAATAAATTTAGATTCATAAATATTTACTAACCATTACATCAATAAAATATTTATTTCATCAATTCAACAATAGACACATTAAATAAATATTTATATTATTCAATAAATATTTAATATTACAATTTGAAATTTTGGATCGTTACAGCCTCTGACCCCTCATACCGTTATTACCCTGCCTCCCAGCAATTCTCAAAGACCTACGAGCCATTTATGGTACAAAATCAAACAGACGAGAACAAACAGATCAAAACAAACAATCAAGGCGAAATTTATGGAGAACGAAAATCAAATGCAATACAAATCTTATAACTACCCAATGGTCTACCCATAACTTATAGGTCAAGCCTAAAAGGCAATCTACAAGATCATAACCTAAGCTTTGATACCAACTCTGTAACACCCCCTTTTCAAAAAGGAAAAGGAACGTCACGCACAAACATAACAAATACAAACCTCTAATAAATCTCAAAATATCTCCAATGAAATTAACCACCAATTGTCACATACTCCAATTTAAATAGAAGGAACTCCATATTTACATAGTCTCTACTTCTAAGGATGAATACCAAAATATGCCCAAAACATCCATATACAAAATATTAGGAAAACCAAGTCTAATGACAAGTCTTAAAAACTACTCTACTCATTTAGATCAAAGGCAGCTCTCATCCCACATATCATGATCACCTTTGATTACCTGCCGAAAAAAAAGAACACAGCGTGAGCCAATTGTCCAATACGGATATAAAAATGCACATATACAAATTATATATATATATATATATATATATATATATATATATATATATATATATATGTACCGAATGAACTGAATGAACAAACAATTACAACTACTAACAAAATATGAATGTATCAAAATTGGCGAGACAATATACAAATGATTAACACTATCGAACCGACAACTATAGTTAAAAGAATTCCAAACAAAATAAGGCTGAATCAAATGGTTATAAGATAACAATTTCATACTGAGCTCAAATACAAATAGCTAAAGGCTAACAAAATACATCGGTATCATGATATATACAAATCAAATCGAATAGTACGCACGACACATACGTCACTAATCTGCCAAATAAATCCAATCAAATCAAATATTGGGTCGACCCATACATATCTTGAACAAATATATCAAATGCTCAAAGCTCATACCCATAGCATATAAAAGGATACGACATGGACTGATCACACCACCATAGAAGGTGTCATGCCCATGTGTCAAGAGGACATGCCTATGGTACGCCCACAGGTGGTTAGTTCAAGCATACCCTAAAGATCAAACTACAAAATGTAATCCAAAAGGGGTTCAAATCACAAGGCTTACATGACCATCTTCGAATGATATCAAATTATCAAATACGAACATACTCAATATCACATGATATCAATGATCAAAACAACTCCTGAATGTGGACAAAATTATACGAAGAATGATACAAACGAATAAAGTCTCCAAAACATATTGACATGATTAACTAGTTCAAGGAGTACACATACGAATTTTAATGCCAACGCCAAAATGAAACTATCACAATAAATTGGACAATAAGGAATAATCCTGAAAAGCAATACCAAATCTCTAAATGAATAACAAAACGAACGAATTAAATTTAAAAGAGTATAGCTAAAAAAATACGGAATCCGTACCTTAATATAGTACCAAAATAATTCGCAGAATCCAAATATCACCCGCTAAGCTCCCTCAATCCGATCTAATTATCAAAATAAAATATAAACTTAATTATTACTATCTTTAATTGTTTTTTAGTATCTTTTTATGTTTTTTGTGTTTATTTCTTATAGGTTGGAGCTGGAGGGACAAATTAGTCATTTGGGAGAAGAAAGAGGTCAAAAATTATTAAAATTAGAGCTGAGTGGCATTTTTATAAATACGCGATTCTGGTCAAGCGCCTAGGCGCTTGGAAATGACCTGGGTTGAGCGCCTAGGCGCTAATGTGCGACTAAAGAAGGATTTTTCTACTGCTAAGTGGGTTTTTGAAGCCAAAAAGGAATCTAAAAGAGGGCTGAGACCAATACAAATAGGAGAAGACTTTAGAAAAGACGTATCACTTAATTTTTCAAGAGATTTGCAGAGAGAAGAACGAAGAAAAACACGAAGGAGAATTGCAAGGGCTGAAGATCAAAGAGAGATTATTGGAGCAAATTCAGAGTTTCTTCTTCTCTTCTCTAGTTTTATCTTTTGTAATTATCTGGGATGTTTGGATTATTAATCTGGATGATGTTTTTCTTTATTATTATTATGAACTAAATTTTTATTAAGATTGCAATGGAACTTGGTATGTAGTTTAAATTAAATCTTCCCATTGAATGAAAGTTGGTTTTTATTGAATTATTTATTATATCTTTTACTTATTGATTAATTGTTTGGCCAACAATTACTGTGATAATCTATATAAAATTGGAAGATGGAGTATAGATTGAGATCTGGATATGATAACATCTGTTCATATAATCTGAATAGGGTTAATATGATTAGCATGTAGGATAGGAATATACCTATGTGTCTTTTATATCCATTGAAAGAATTTGTGTGTAAAACCCTAATTAACTTGATTCACATAGGAATATAGTGAATTAATTAACTGGGGTGTTCCTTGTAATTCTGTGTCTTAAGGATCGAATTTAGGATGATTTGTTCACGTGTCTTTGGAAGAAGCGTGTGAATTTTATAAAGTATTCTTGGATAATGATTCATATTAATTAATTGATTTAAATGGGAAGTAAATTGGTTTAAATAAAATACCAAGGGAAGTTGTAATCTTAATCTATTAAATCTGCAGTTATTCTTGTGAAATTTTGATTTTAATTATTAATTTTGTTAAGTTTAATTTTTAAATCACAAACAATATTTCGTAGTTTAAAATAGGATTAATTGCATTGGAATTAGTAATTAATAAATATTAGTCTATTTCCTCGTGGGAATAATATCCTTGCTTGTTGAATATTACAATTGAGCGTGTATACTTGAGTGTTAAAGTGCTATTAAAAAATTAGGCAACACTTATACAATTTATATTTTCATAAATTCAATAATTTTAATATAATATATTCAGTTGTACACAAAAGATATATTTTAATTGTAATAACAATATTATAATATTATTTATTATTATCCCCTTTTTAAAAATTTCTGAATATCTTTTATATATACATATATATATATATATATATATATATATATATATATATAGTCCGGTTCCAGTCCGGACGCCCGGAATTTATCCCTTCCGGACTTTTTTTTTTTTTGCTTTTTTTTTAAAACAACTAAAAAAAATATTTAATATTTTATGGAATTAAAATTTTTTCATAATACAATGTTTTGGGTGTGATTTGGGTACGTATAACAAAATATGTATGTAAAGTCTGTGCAGACTGTACCACCATTTTTTGGTATAGGTATTCAAATCACCCCCAAAATATTGTATTATGAAAAAATTTCAGTTCCATAAAATATTAAATATTTTTTTTAGTTATTTAAAAAAAATTAAAAAAATAAATAAATTTGGGTCCATTTTTTATCAGGTCCGGGAGTCCGGACCTGGGAGTCCGGACCTGATCCGCTGTGTGTGTGTGTGTGTGTGTGTGTGTGTGTGTGTGTATATATATATATATATATATATATATATATATATATATATATATATATATATATAAAACACTATTTATGTACCAATTATACATATATAATATAATAATACCTACACCAATTAAGGCTGAATTATACTTACATAGATTGTCCAGATGCTTTAATAGGAATTCCTCTGGTAAGTTTTTCTTTTGTTTTCTCTTAGCCGCCTCTCTTGCTTCGTGTTCCCAATAATAAGCTTGTATCAGACTTATCGTGGGTATGATTAAGTTTCAGTTATCTATTTATTAATTAATATATTTTATTAATTCTTTTAATTTTATTAGGATTTAAAATTACACAAATATAATTTAGACCCAATTAATTTTAATGGCCCAATTTAATGTAATATTACTTATTATGGTCCAAATAAATTAACTACAGTTTGACCCAAATATAAGAAAAGTCCAATTAAATATTTTAAAGCTTACTTAAATATTTTATTATTATTTTACTGGGTATTACATATATATTGAGAAAATGAGGTTTAATATTTAATTAAACTGTTGAAGAAATTAAATAATATTAGTAATTTAATTAAGTTAAAATTATAATATAAAATAACATAATTTGATTGTTATGCCTTATTGGCAATGGAATTTTTATAAATTAATTTTATAAATAATGTGAGTAATTCACTTAATTTAAATAGTGAATTAATATAATTTTTTTAATAAAACGAGAATTAATATATTAGATATAATATAATAGCCTAATGTATTATATTATGCCAAGAGTATATGAAATGGCCTATGGTGTGAGGAAAAACCAATATATCTACAAATAAATATTGGATAGAGATTAATAAACTGAATTAATATTAAAGATGTGACTAAATGTAGAGATTAAATAAATTTTCTTGAGACAATTTATAGAAAGAAAGAAATTGAATAGTTATACATAATAATTGTATAATTTATTAAAATAATTAGTGGATTAAATATTAAACATTTTAATGAAAATGTTTATTATTTTAAATGGATGTGTTTATGAATATAGCTTCATAATGTATAAGTGCAATAATTATACATATTATAATTGTATAATTATCCAGTACAATTAGCTAAATAATTTAGCAACATAGTTAAAGTGTGACATTTAGAGAAAAGAAGATATACCATATGATAAGGAGAATTATTAAAATAAATTAAAAGGAGGTTAGGGGTTCTAGCCAAACATGGCATTGAAACCTTTTGCCTTTGGAACACCCACGTTAAGCCATCAGTTTATTTTGTTTATGTGGTTTATAGACCTGGCAAACGGGCCGGACTGTCCAAAACGGGTCAAGCTATAGCCGGGTCGGGCCATTGGCGGGTCGGGCTAAAACAGCCCAAGTTTTGGTAGACTAAAAAAGTGAAGCCCAAAGCCCGTGTTTTGATGGTCGGGTCGGGCCGACCCACGGGCTTTGACGGATTTATAACCAAATTTTGACATATTTATGGGCCGAGCCCAAACGGGCCGGACCGGGCCAAAACGGCCCAGGTTTTCATGGGCTAAAAAATGAAGCCCAAAGGCCGTGATTTGGCAGGTGGGCGGGTGGGCCGGGCTAAGCCGGCCTGCGGGCTTGGGCCAATTTTGCTAGGTCTAATGGTTAAGCAAAATAGAGAGAAAGGGAGAACTGAGAGAGAAATTAAGAGAAAACAGAATTCTCTATGAAGTTGAGAGAGAAAGTCTGAGGATTAAAGAAGGGGAAGAAGAGTAATCAAGTAATCTTCATCTAAACTAAAGAAGGAATCAAGAGGTGATAATCCAATTCTAGTTTCTGAAGTTTTTATTTTCTTGAGTTCTTCATTGTAAATTATTTTGGTGGGTTGAATTGATGAGGAATTGGTAATATGTTCTTATGGATATATATAATATGTTATGTGTAATCTATAAGTGGTTTTGGGGAAATAAAATTCATCTAAATGTATTAAATAAGAATAACTGGACTTTTAGGAGTAATATGTACATTATGGCTTATTTTGGAGTCAAAATTGAGGGTTAATCAATGTTATAATATGTAAATTGATAGTAGATGTTGATAATACATTGAAAAACAAAAAGAATGCAAGTTGAATGAATCAATTTGGTTGAGAAACGAATTCGTAGTGAATGAATTCGCTAAATATGTATAAAACATGAAAATATAGCATGAACACTGAATTGGAACCCTTAAAGTGATTTGTTAATGATTTTTAAGTGTTATAATTATTCTCTAGATGAGTATTTCAGAGTTTAACGAGTTCATAGAGTCGAAAACTAACTAATTCCGACTTAAAATAAAAAAGTTATGAAGATTTGAAATATGTGCATAAAATGTTACAAAATCTGGGCGAAGCCGAGCGAGGGCGCGCTGCCCATGGGTGTGGGTGCACAGCTAGGAGCTGCTAGAGAGCGCATGCGCACTGGAAATGTGAAGGAAATGGGCGCGGCCGCGCCCATAGTATGTCAGGTGTGACTGTTTTGACCTGCTTTAATAAAATAGGCATAACTTTTGCATACGACCTCCGATTGAGGCGATTCAAGATGATCCGGAATGAGGAATAATAAACCTAAAACTTTTATTCATTAATTTTTTAAATTTCAGATTTTTATTAGGGTTAAAAATGATAATATTTGGGACTGATGTGCATTTAGGGGCAATCAGAGGACGTCGGGCATGTATGTGTGCAAGTGAAGTGATTCTGACGATAAAAGACGTTCTAAGTTATAAAACATGAATATTATTAAATAAAATAATTCTTAACATTAATCAATAATATTTTAAATAAGTTGTATGAGCACGCTAAGCATACGCAAGAGAGACGAATCGGGCGTGTAAAGAATGAACGTCGAAACGTCATGGCAAGTGTTAATAAACTTAAAAGGCGTTTCAATTCAAATGAAATGAACATTATAAGATATGGAATAGGGTTAATATAAACTAATAAGGAGTCCTAGAAAGACTTAAACACTTGAATGAACTTTGAGTATGACCTAAGAAGAAATATAGTGAGATATAGTCGAAAGTTAACACAATCAAATTGAACCTTGTGCATTGATTAACAGGAAGGGTTATGGGATGTAGAGTAAAGTTTACATTACAACTACTATGCATTGCTATGTGACTAATAGTTGATTTTCATGATTATATAATTGTGTAGGGCATGTGAAGTGTAGATAGCTGTAAGCTGTTAATCAGTTATTGGTAAACAACGATCAAGACAAGTCTTTCTGTAACAATCCAGATTTTTGTTATAATATTTAAATATTTATTGAATTATAAATATTTATTGATTTATATAAATATTTATTGGATGTGTTTGTTATGGGATAAACAATTATTCAATTTGATTGATTTGATTTAGTTAATTATTTATTTGTTAAATAATTAATGTGTTATGTGGATTGAGTTATGTGATTAAGTGAATTATTTAATAAATTATTATTAAATAAAGTGTGACAAATAACTATGTTATAAAGAGTTATTAAAATAAATTTAAGTAATTTTAAGTTAGTTTTTGCCAAACAAGGCTTACGTATGTTAATCCTTTAATTTTAAATAATTTGCCAAATAAAGCCGTATGGCTTTTGGTTTTAATTTTTGAATTATAATACGTATAATATATATAATAGTTTTATAACTGATAAATTAATAAGGGCTAATTAGTATACGACGGTTTTAAAAAAACGTTTTGGAAAGCATACGCTGATTTGTTTTAAGTTTTAGCTATAGCCTGTTGTCTGTATTGTCTAAACCTAAGCCTAAGAAAAACTACAGAGAAAGAAAAGAGAAGAAAAGTGTCTGAGAATTTGTGACTGAGAGAAAAGGTTCTGTGTTCGTCAAAAGCTATTCTCAGTGAAAGATTTTTTAAAAGCAACAAAAAGGTATCTGTTATAATCTTAACATAGGTTTTATAGTATAACTATTTAGCCTATGTGTTTCTTGAAACTCAACTTCACTGTATATGAGTTTTTACAAAGGTTGTCTGTAAATCATGTTTATGTAATTGATTTTGAAATCTTGAATAATTATAATTGTAATTGATACAACTAGCATATATATATATATATATATATATGTGTGTGTGTGTGTGTGTGTGTGTGTGTGTGTGTGTGTGTGTGTGTGTGTGTTGCATGCTAAATTAAGTTCATTGAGAAAGAGAGCCTGGTTTTACAGTGAAAAATAAATATATGAATATATGTTTTACATGATAACAAAAAAATTCGTATATACTAGTTGTGAAGTTGAAGGTCATGTATGTTTATTTGGTATGAATTTCAGAAAAATCGTAGTTTAAAGGAATCAAATTGGTTATAACCATGGAATTACAGTTTACTGTATTTTATATATCGATAATGGAGTTTTGGTTTTTAAAACAGTGTTATCAAAGATTTAGTTTCCTAGTATTGTTAATTAGTTGTGTTAAAACTAGTATATGCATGTTGGGTAGTGTGTATATGTGTAATTTATATAAGTTAGCATGTTAATTGGGGTTAATTGTTGTTAAAAATAAAGACAGTAGCTTTGTTATATTCTTCGTGGTTGGGTTCTGCAAGTTTCGGCGCCCCAGCGCCAAAATTTGAGCCCCAGCGCCAAAAATCGCGCCCTAGCGCCAAAATTCGCGCCCCAGCGCCAGAAGTTCGCGCCCCAGCACTAACATTCGCGCCCCAGCGCCAATATCGCGCCTCGGAGCCACTGTATAGCCTATTCCTCGCGCCCCAGTGCCGGATTTGTAGTCTGACTTGGACAGTTTTGACCTCCTGTAGTAAAATAGCCATAACTTCTTCATACGAACTTCAATTGAGGTGATTAAAGATGATCCAGAACGACGACGAGTAGACCTACAATTTTCGTTCTTTAAGTTTTTCAATTTGAGGTCATTAGGATGGGTAAAAATGGTCATCTTTAGGACTATTGTGTTTTCAGAGGTAATCGGAGGGCATCAGGCATGCACATATGCATGTGTAGTGCTCCTGCCCATAAAAGATGTTGTCCTAAGTTACAAAACATGAATAATAATAAATATAATGATGCTTAACATTAATAGATGATGTATTAGATGAGTTATAGAAGCATAGTAAGCATACACAAGAGAGGCAAATCTGGCATGTGACGAATGAACGTCGAAACGCCGTGCCAAGTGTTAATGAACTTAAAAAGTATTTTAGTTCAAATGAAATGAATATTATAAGATAATGAATGGATTTAATATAAAACCAATAAGTAGTCCTAGCAAGACTTAAACACTTGAATGAACTGCGAATATGAAATACAGTGAGATATAAGTTGAAAGTTAACACAATTAAGTTGAACATTATGTATTTATTAATAGGAAAGATTATGAGATTTAGAGTAGAGTTTACATTACAATTACTATGTGTTGTTATGTAACTAATATTTGATGTGTATGATTATATAATTGCGTAGGGCACGTGAAGTGCAGATAGCTGTAAGCTGTTAAACTGTTATTGGTAAACAACGATCAAGGCAAGTCTTTCGGTTCCTATTTTTTACGTGGACTTGATGAACTGTTTTAAATTGCATGATATGTTATGTATGTTGAATCATAAAATGTTAAAGTCAATATATGACTGCATTGTTTTGGCTAAGTAATGATGATTGAGTAAGGAACTCAATCTTTATATTTGCTATGTGAATTAAAAACATGTATGCCATGTTACTTTAATGAGATGTATATCGAGCATGTTATTATGTGTTATGTGATGCATGAAAACTGTTAGACTTTACTGGGTTGTCGAGCTCACTCTTACAAATAACCACTTTTGCAAGTCAAGATTTTAAGGTAAAGATATGTACTAAATGAGTTATAGAGATCTATATTCACGAAGATTACTTATGTTTTATGAGAAATGTATTTCATATTTTGAACGTAATATGTTATTAAATTGTAAGTTGAGCTATCCAATTTATATGGATATTTAGTTATGATGTAAGACTTTGTATAGTCATTTTGTTGTAACGATTCATGATATAAGATTGAATCAAAGAGATGTAGTGTAAAGGTTGCGATTCAGGGCAAGAAAGAAGGATATGTATAAACGTTTTAAATATTCCGCTATTTTAGTGTTTTTAATATCGAATAATGATGTAAAATTAGAGATTTAATGTATGGTTAACGACCGAAGTTGAGATTTTAAATTGTATAGATTTTAGGGTCGTTACACTTTCAGTTCCTATTTTTTATGTGAACCTGATGATGAACTATTTTAAACCTGTATTGCAAAGAGCATGATGTGTTACATATGTTGTGAGTATGAAATGTTAAAGTCAATTTATGACTATGTTGATTGAGTAAAGAATATTGATTGAGTAAAGAACTCAATCTTTATACTTGTTATGTGAACTACAACATGTATGTTATGTTAGTCCAATGATTATGAGATATATGTTGAGCATGTTATTATGCGCTATGTGATGCATGAAAATTATTAGATTTGTTGGGCTGTCAAGCTCAACCTTGGAAATAATCATTTTTATAGGTTAAGGATTCAAAGTAACGTTATGTGCTACTTAAATGACATGGATCAGATGCAATGCATGAAGATTAAATACTTTAGCTATAGTTGTTATTCTTTTAAACCATGTTTAATGTTTTGAGAAATGTACTTAATAAATTATGATGTGAAAATTTCATATTTAGTTGTAAAGTTGAGTTACCCAATGTATAAGGGATATCGAGCTGAGATGTAAGATTTTATATAATAACTTTGATGAAGCGAATCATAAAATAAATTTGATTCAGGGATGTGTAGATGATAAAGGTTTTGATTCAGGGAATTAAAGTAAGAAGATATAAAAGTTTAAATTATTCCGCAATTTTATTAATTTTAACATCGATTAATGATGTAAAGTTAGAATAAAAATGTATTGATAACGACCGAGGTTGAGAGTTGAATTGTATGAATTTTGGGGGCATTACAGTTGGTATCAGAGCTGTAGGTTATGAACCTTAGGTAAGAGTATCTTAGGCTATAACCTTAGAGAAGGAAGGTGAAGATAATAAAGGATAAACTCATATAGAGTTTGAACAATAAAAGATAAATTTAGGAAATGTATAAAGAAGAGATTAAAATATATATGAGCAGATTCAAAGAAGAATCTTGAAGACATATACATAACAAGAATTTGGAGTTACCTGACTCCAGTAATAAGATGTTAAGCGTTAATGAATATACGATATTTACAAAATGAAGATGATAAAGATAGTAAGTATAAACTCAATTAAATGGAGTTTAGTTGATAATAGATGAACTTAGAAGATTTATATGAAATAAGTTAAGATGATATGTTTTAGGTTCAAAGAAGAACCTAAAGAACTGAAATTGAGTTGAATAATTATAAGATAACATGATTAAAGAGGAAAGAATGAAGATCATAAAACCAAAATGATCATAAATAGAAGAAGAATCATAAAGGAAGATGATTGTAGAATAAGATCACAACGTGATCTGTTTAAGTCGTAAAATGACCGATGGTCTGTATTGATTGAATAGTTATAGCTTAACTATATAAAGTGAATGTACTATGAAATAGTACGAGGTAAACTCATGAAGTGTTATAAATGACGGGATACGAAAAATTCGTATTGAGCAAAGAGCAAGTTAAGAGAAAGATAAACTTTTGTATGGGCAGGGGTTTTGTGCTTACACTTAAGTTTATCACAATGATAATCATTGGAATATCGGTGTCACGCTATCGATATACATATGGTGAGAAGGTGATTCTTGTCCCATGTTTATATTTGATAATTAGAGTCTATTAAGGTTATAAGTTAAATGATATTAAGGGTAGGTGCGGTTCTAAAAACTCATACTTATGGTAAGTTCGCGACTCATAATCATATGTATATTTTTGAACCCCTAAGCATATGGACAGTCCCTGATAGGTGCTTGGACTACGTATTGCTAGGACAAGTTCCTAAACTCATATTATTGTGGTAAGTTCTTGAACTTTCAAAGTGTGGTAAGTTTGATGAACTATACTGGGTATAAAAAAGTTATGAAGTAAGAACTAAGAACTTCTAGTATAATGAGAATTGATAGTGCTAAAAATTAGTAGAATAAATGATTAAGTAATGAAGCAGCGGAGTAAAGATTTAAATTGATGGAGGAAAAATTGGATATTCTAAATCTTCTAGCTATTCTAGATTTTTGAAATTTATTGACTTCGTGCTGATGTTGCACTTCTGTGTTATTGAAAAATGTTGGAACATATGATTGAATCAATGGGTTTTTTATAACAGTGTTATTATTTTTGTGTCTATGCTAATTATTTCAACTAGACAAAAATGATTTGAAAATTTTAAAATGTATTTATATAATTATATGCATCGTTTGATATGGTGTGGAAATAATAATCAAGGGATTCATTAATGCAATTGAACCTACTGTTGGATGTGATAATAGGATCGTCAACCCATTATGGTATAATGTAGCATGACTGAAACCTCAACATGCCATTAAGACGATACGGTATCGTGATATAAAAAAAATTGGTTTTCTTTGACTTTAAGAAGATATGCTAATGAAGATGGTTTTAAAAAAAAAAAATTGTTGGTTTTCTTTAAACTAAGAAAGGTATACCAATTGAGTTGGTTAAGAATGTATGTCTATATATCTCAACTGATGTCCAAGTTGTTGATAGAAGTCTATGTTTTTTGATTTAGCTAGACAAATATTGAAAGATGTTTATGAAATTCAAGCGTTCTTTGTTAAACCATGCCAAACTAAATTATTTTGGTGCGGATTCAGATGTTAAGAAGTTGAGGTGAATAACCCTATAACAGGGGACATGTTATCGGAGACAATGGTTCCAAAAGTAACGCATATAGTCGTTATGATGTTATGAAGTAATACGTTGTGCACGACGTAGGGGTACGATAGGTTGATCACCTAGAGTACTTATAGAGAGTGTTTTCAGTCTGTGTGATTACTAAATATTATGTTAAAGATGGTTTATAGTGGTGATGCATTATTAAACCTGAAGAAGAGTTCAAGGTCTTATGACCCCTCAACATGATTTGGAATCTTTTAAATTCCTCAGTTATTCATATCACTTTCCAATTATTGAGTAATTGTGGAAGATTCTTATAATTCTGAAAGGTGAAAGTGGAAAGGAGGAGGATATTCCTTAAAAAAGGGTAAGTCATAAGATATGACATGTGATGATAAGAAAGTTAAGCAAATCATAATAATTTCAAGAAAGAAAAGAAATTCTGATGAGAAAAGGGATGAAGTTATTAAAGGATAATGTAAAACTTTTAAAAGAGAAAGATGTAAATAATACGATGATTTTAGAAAGATCTTTAGAGAAAGAATTTGGTTATAGAATCTAGTGAGTAAAGGTTAACGTAAAATCTATTTTGGTAAATTGTATTTACGAAGATTTGTAAATTAAAATTTTGAGGACGAAATTCTTAGAAGAATGGGTGAATGTAATATCCCGAGTGTTTTTGAGTTGAGTATATGATAATGATTCTTAGAAAAGGCTAATGAACGAGTTAAAGAATATATAATACTCAAATATAATTGAGTTTAAGTAAAGGTTGTGAAATAAAGTCTATAAGAGTTTGTTGTGAAAAACAAATGTAATAGAGAATATAAAACTTATACTAAGATAATGTGTTAAGTGATTCAACGATAAAAATTTTGGAAGGGATTGGTTGAAAATCGAGTAAGGGAGGTTTCAGTGATTCCGATGACGGAATCCTTATAAGGATGGAAGGATGTGACAACACGTATTTTTAGAAGTTATTAAAATAAGAATTTAGTAAACAAAATACTTAATATAATATGTTTTGATAATATATATATATATATATGTATTTATATATTGGGAAAATGAGGTTTAACAGTTAATTAAACTGTTGAAGAAATTAAATAATGTTAGTAATTTAATTAAGTTGAAATTATAATATGATATAAGATAATTTGATTGTTATGCCTTGTTGGCAATGGAATTTTTATGAATTAATTTCATAAATAATGTGAGTAATTCACTTAATTTAAATAGTGAATTAATATAATTATTTTAATAAAATGAGAATTAATATATTACATACAATGTATTATATTATGTCAAGAGTATATGAAATGGTCTATGGGGTGAGGAAAAACCAATATATCCATAAATAAATATTGGATAGAGATTAATAAATTGAATTAATATTAAAGATGTGACTAAATGTAAGCATAATAGAACTAAATGCTGAGTTTTATCAAACCTTGTCCCAAATTCAGTGGCCAAACAGTGCCTTATACCTCCTTTACGTGAAAACACAGTGGCTAGAAAGGTGATTATCATGGCTATAGAGATGGATGAGGGGGAGTAGTTGGCTAACCTCTTATTAACCATTGGCTTCTTCTTTCTTATGGATTCTAACCCTAATGCAAAACCATTAACTGGTCATTAAACTCTCTATATATAGCAGCTTCATTTCTCCATTCTTGTTGCTGTAAATTATTTGAGTAGTACATATAGAGAGTGTGAGTGCATTGGTGTGTGAGGAGAAGTCTGAGCTTACAAGGAATGTCAATTTAAGCTTCAAGAAGATAAATTTCTTATTTTATGTTCTTAGTTTCCAACTTGACAAATTTCTAGAATTTCCATGAATTAATTTATAAATTGATATCAATGTGTTTATTAAGAGTATATGCATGTATGAAACCTTTAAGAATGAATTTAAGTATGCTTAGTTCAGAGAAAATTGAAATTAGGTTTGAAATTTCTGCAGAATAGAGCTCGTTCTTGGTTTTGTCCAGGAAGGGCGTAGCTGCGCCCAGTTTGTACTTAGGTGCAGTACAGCTGTGCCAGTCCCCAAAACCAGGTTCTGACTTCTATTCTAATGAGTTGTTTATAACATGGTATTATGATCTATACATGCATGAAAAGAATTATAACATGTAGTATAAAGCTTTATTATGAGATATGAATTGTCCAAACATGATTTAGTAGGAGTTTTATAACAAAAACTTAATGTTTCGAAAATGAACTTTAATGAAACTCGTATTCTACAAATTCTGAGCATGATAGTATACATATATGACTGATTTATGAACGTTAATGAGCATGAGTTGTGATTCAAGTTCCCTTTGTTCATGTCCAACTTGTTTGGCTTTGAGCTAAATGAATTTTTCAAAGAAAACTTGACATATTTGAAACTAATATCCATGAATACCACATGGAGTATGTTATGACTTTGTGAGCATGTAAACATGACTTAACTACACATGAAAAGAGATTTAAAGATGTTTAGTATGTGTTAGATTGCATTGTTTAAGTTTAAAATGATTTCAAAAGTAAACTCGAATATTTTTCAAACTAAGTTACATATGTCTGGAGTAGTTATGTTCTTGACATTTAAGATGGGATGTATATGTTCTTTTTAACTCTAAACATGATTCATATGTGTTAGACATAATGAAATTTAACCAAACATGAGTTTAGGCATGTTTTAAAGTGATAAACGATGCTAGCTATGCGTAAATGATGTGAACAATTGCGAGCATGTATATTACAGATTATATGACCTTCTCACATGTACATATGGTTAACCTAGTAGGACGTGTGATTCCATAACCCTATTTGGCTTTAATTCCTTAGAAATCCTAAACTAAGACCATAACATGTAAGGTTGAACTTGAAATGGTCATAAAAGTATGCAAAGTTCTTTAAAATGTGTGCATGATAATTTTTAATGTCTTGGTATGTTAAAAATTGGACTACAACCAAGAGAGCAGAAGCTCGACTCTGGTCTGTGTGACAACCCGAGAATTTGGACAATTTTATAAAATCTTAAAAGATCAAATAAAGGTTAAATAATAAACCTAGACAGAAAATAAGTGTATGGATTTGGCATTTTTGAATGATTTTTTTTTTGGATTTAAAATTTTTTGTGGTGAATTATTCAAGATTAAGTGTATAATTGTATGTGTTCTGTGTATATGGTCTTATATGTGTACAGTATGTGGATTAAGGGTTAATGGTTGACCAGATAACTTATATCAGTGATAAACCCTAGGGATAAGTTAAGAACTTCGCCGTTAAGTTAGTAAACTCTAACGACTGATAAGAAACCCTAGCAAATTGTTCAGAAACCCTAATTTTAGTTCTGAGAATTCAAAATCCTAATTTGAGAACCCTAATGCTAAGTATAAAATCCTAAGGGTTAAAAGTTATGTTAGTAATGAATATGAATATTATGTGTTTGTTTTTATTTGTTTATTATATAAACAAATAAAAGAAACTAAGGTAATCTAATTATATATTAGGAATGAAAAATTAAATAACTTAAAGGTTATGGTATGGGAGAATAATAGTATTTATAATATATACTAATCCCAAGAGATTTATTTTATACATCTCAATTAATTAATTTTATAACCTAATTATAGCAAGTCTAATTGGGTTAAAAAATTAAATGTACATGAGTAAGGATTTAAATTATAATTGAGGAAATAAAAATCCTAATTAAATGATTTGGGTTGGATAAGAATTAATGGTATTGGACTATGTATATTTTATGGCCCAAGTAATTAATTTAAAAGCCCAAAAGAATTAATTGGTAAGTCCAAAATATTAAATTGAAGCCCAAACTTTTACACCAATTAACAAGGGACATTTTGGGCAATTAGTAAGCTAATAAAGCATAAAAAAACACAAATTGGCCTAGAAGATGAGGAGTTGGGCGGCACATTAAGGGCAAAAGGGAGAAGCATGTGATGAAATCATTAAGTTACCAACTCTTACTAACTCCTATCTACTCTAGCCATGTATCACCATTTTATTTTGCCATCATTCTTAACCAAGTTTGAAAATAAAGAGAGAGGAGCAAGTAAGCTTAGATATTTGGGGAATGTATTATAGATATTCATATGATATATCTGTACATTATTTACTAAAATCAAATGTCTTTCTCTTTCATCTTTTATTTCATCTCATTTTACTTAACTAACAAAACAAAGCTAGAGAGAGAGAACAAATATTTCGACAGCCATAGAGGGAAGGAAATATGACATTTTGATCTTCAAACTACCCAAGATCATCATCTATTTTGGAAGAATAAGGAAGAGTAGCCACAGATTAAAGGTAGAAACACCTTTTGTTTATGTATTTTTTATTATTATAAATTAAACCTTGAATCTATGTTTCTAAACTTAAAAATTCTAGATTTAAATGTTAATGAGTGTTTCATGTTTAGATACACCCATATTGGGTGTTGATTTTTTTGGAAATCAAAAGAAAAGAAAAATAATTTTTCTAGTTTATAAACCATAAAATTTTTATGTACTTTGGATTTCCACCGTTTTTGATTTACAACTTCTTTTTGCAATCCGTCAAAGAGAGGTGCTAGATATGTAAGTTAACTACTAAACCCAAGTGGTAGAACTCAAAAATGTTGAGTACATAATCCGTAGTGACTGTTTTAGCCAAAACAGTTTCGTGCCTAAAGAGGAATAAAAGACTATTTTTGGACAGTCAAGGGTAGGGGTAGTTTTGTTATTTTTCTGATATTCAAAAATTTTGGAAAACTTTGGAATGATATTATGATCAGTTATCTAACATTTTCAATTGGAATCACTGAAAAAGGAGTTGTAGATTTCCGTGTGGACTGTTTTTAGCAAATTACGAAAAAGTTATTTTTTTAAAAAAAGTTACTATTCTAAAAATTGAAAGGGCATTTTCGGCCACCAAATTTGTGAAATAAATTCCGGGCTTTTGGGACATGAAAATATATAGTATAAAGTAGCTCCTGTCCAAAAATGAGCTCATTCTGAGTTAAAATGGCCAAGTTATGACCAATTTAAATTTTAGGATTTTTCGATAAAAATCGCTATAACCAGAGTTCTATAACTCCGATGGCCACGAAATTTAAACTAGAGGCTCATGTTAAGATGTATAAGATTGTGTCAAGAGATGAGAATTTCTGGAGTTAAGCATGATAGGGCTAATTTCTTAAGCTACGCACTAAAAATAATTTTTGAAAAATACTAAAAGAAGTTGAAATTTTTTGGAAAAATACTTTTTGTGTATAAAATAAATGTATGTATGTTTGGCCAAAAGATAGAAAAATAATAAGTTGATTTGGTATTTTTGTGAAAAGAATAATGAATTCAGCTTGCTGAATTGAAAATATGTTGAATCCAGCTTGCTGGATTGCAATCTGGTTGCTGGATTTGGAATCCAGTTTGCTGGATTGCAATTTGGTTTATTGGCCATCTAGTTGTTGGATTTGGAATCCAATTTGCTGGATTGCAATCTGGTTTGCTGGATTACAATATGGGTTGTTGGATTGGTATGTTTGGATAATCTAGGTTGCTGGAATAGTATTTGACTTATTAGAGTTTAAAGAAGAACTTATAATATATAAGATTAGAGTGTTAAATCATAATGTAAATGATATAGTGATTAAAAAAATATCAAAGGACGATAATAATAATAATGTTTAAGGAGTAATCTAAATTTGATTATGTGATAAGTGTTTAAGTTGTATAATGACTGCAATTAACAGTAGTGTATGTGATGATATTATTCTAATTGAGAGATCGATATTATCAATAATAGGTCTTTCAACTGAAGCTAAATAAATTGTGTAACGGTAATCAACGGTACAGGTAAGTTCTCTCTAACTCGACCTCGAGTTGTTATGTCATATATGCTGGTGATTAATCATTGTTGATTATCACGTCTATGATTTATTGAATCGTACTATATGTATATTGCATATATTTATCAGGTATGAAAGGTTGATCACCTTCATTACCATTCGGTCCAGATATAGTTGTTCATGTTCAATGTTCGTTCAGCTATGAAAATTTGTTCATGCTAGTTCACAATTATATTGTAGAATTTTAGCCAGTTTATTGTTCAATTCTTTCCATCATGATATATATCTTTAATTTATTGAACTTAAACTTGCTAGGAAAACTTATTGCTCACCCTTGCTATATCATGATAAACATTGCAGATTAGAACGAATACGTTGGATACAAGAAAAAGTCAAAGACAAGTACAACGTGGAATTATGTATGCAGCTAAAGTTGTAACAGTATTGTATGATAATAATATTGTATGTTAGATATGATATTGATTCAGGTATATGTTAAGGTTCTCGACCTTGGGGATAGTGTGTAAAGTTTAATGTCTAAACAATTTATGTTTATATCTTTCGCAATAGTTATAGAAATAGTATACTAGATCCGTGGTGATTTGGGACCCGAATCTGGGGCTTTCACAGTTTGGCCAGGGGACAGCGCAGCTGCGCCGTCTGATAAGTGGATTTAATATGCACGAATTGATGTTCATTTCAAGTTTAAATTCGTAGTTATCTTCTTGTTTTGTGTTCGTTTTCACTCGTTTCATGTTATTTTATGTGTAGGGTGGTCATTGATGCAAGTGGTGAAGAAAGAAGGAGTTTTGGAGCAAAAGTAGAAAAACGCATGAAGTTGCAATTTTTCTTTAGCAGTAGCCATGCCCGCCGGGGCGGGCCTTATTAGGCTTGTACCCCCCACCGGGGCGGGGGTGCCGAAATTTGGAGACTCCTGCTGCTGTTTGAACTTTGATGGGACTTGGTTTGTGGGACTTTGTTGAGGCGCCTGGACTCTACAAAAGGCAGACTTTAGCCGAAACAGAAGGAGAGCTTAATTTTACGTTAAAAACACAATTCACATAACAGAAGGAGCATAATTCAGAGTTAAATTCCAGGATTCAGGTGCGAGCTTTGGAGGAGTAATTTGAAGAGATTATCGTGACGGTTGCAATTTTAGGCTACGTGAAGGGTGTTCATGATTCTTCTTCTCTTTAGTCTGTTATTTGTAATTGGAAGGATGTTTTCATCAGATTATTCAGTTTTTAATTCATTCATTATGAACTAATTCGCTTATTAGACTTGTGATGGATCCTTGGGTGAAAACGATGATTTTATAACTTTGATTTCCAATTCAATAAAATATTTTCAGTTTATCTTTGTTAATTCGAGTGTGAACTTATGAATTGCGTGATCAACAATTCCTTGTGGATTTGAATGGAATCGAGAGAGGATATTCAATTCTAGACCTAGTTAATATAGCATGTGTCATGAATTTTGTGAATAGCAGATTTTTGATTATTGTTAAGGTAGAGATATGTTTGACATCACATGTAATCGGATAGAGAACTTAAGCTTAACCCTTCTTTAATTTTAGTTCACATAGAGATATAGTGAGTTGGTTGATTTAGGTGTTTAACTTGTTTCTATCTTAATTGTGGATTTAAGTTAATATGGTATTAGTGCATCGAGAGGTGGCTAGTACTACGTTCGTGTTCTTGATTAATAAACTGGGATATTAAATCGAGTTGGAACAAAGGTTTGCAAATCAGAGTGAAGCTTAGGGTGAAATCATAAGTCTAATTCTCCATTAATTGTTTAAAATTCTGGATTTTGATATTAGTGATTGTTTGGTGATAGTTTATTTATTTATTAATTTAGTTTATATAATTTTAAACCATTGAATTGAATAGTTTAATAGAATTAGGATTAATAGAAAATTGATAATTGTGAAGTTAAAATTCTTGCTAATTTTTCTTCGTGGGAACGATACTTTATTCACTACTATATTACTTGTTGACCACGTACACTCGCATGCTGTGTGTAATTAGATTTTGCCCAATAAGTTTTTGACGCCTTTGCCGGGGACAATTTAGCTTAGATTTTAATATTTTTACAATATTAGTTTAATTAGTCCAGTTTTACTTAAACATTTTTGTTTTTGTTTTTGTTCTTCCTATTTCAGGTTTTTGACATTGGTTTATGCAAACACGATCCAAAAATTCAGACTTGCTTCCTTTGGAGGATGACATTGAAAGAAGATTTCAAAGGTTAAGTAAGTGGATCAAGGAAACAAAGAACGAATTCAAAAATTCTGATAAGGAAGAAGCAATGGCTGCCGAAGACCAGAAAGGGTTGAGGGATTTTGAAACACCTAAGGTGACTGATCTGCAGTCAAGTATCACTAGGCCTGCAATAGCTGCGAATACTTTTGAAATCAAGCCTAGGACCATTCAGATGATGCAGAATTCATGTCAGTTTGGGGGAATGGCAAATGACGATCCGAACGAGCATTTAATTAGTTTTCTGGAAATGTGCGACACATTCAAGTACAATGGGGTGTCGGATGAGGCAGTAAGACTTTGCTTGTTCCCGTTCACTGTACGGGACAAGGCGAAGAGTTGGTTACATTCTCTGCCACCGGGATCGATTACTACGTGGGAAGACTTGGCTCAGAAATTCCTTGCCAAAATTTTCCCACCGGTAAAAATTGCAAAAATGAGGAATGACATCAATATGTTTGAGCAGCAAAATGGGGAGTCGCTATATGAGGCATGGGAGAGGTACAAGGAATTACTTAGAAAGTGTCCACGTTATGGATTGCCCAAGTGGCTGCAAATGAACACCTTTTATAACGGACTACATGGGAATGTCAGAACGAGTATTGACTAAGCGTTGGGTGGAGCATTCATGACTAAGAGTTACGAGGAAGCCTACAATTTGATTGAAACCATGGCAGCAAATAACTACCAGTGGCCCACAGCAGGAATGACACAAGCAAAGGAGGTTGGGGTTTTGGAAGTAGATGGGGTGATAGCTATACAAGCACAGATTTCTGCGCTATTCAAGAAGTTGGATGCTATGACAGGGGCTCAAGTGCAGCAGGTTGCGGTAGTATGCGAATTGTGTGCGGGTGATCATCCTACAGATCAGTGCGCAATTAATCCAGCAGCCGTCCAGTTCATAGGTAGCTATAACAGAATTTCGCAGAATACATACCAAAACACCTACAACCAAGGGAATAGGAACCACCCAAATTTTTCGTGGAACAATAACCAGCAAAATCAAGCTCCACGACCATCATATCCCCCAGGTTTTTAGAGTCATCAACAACCGGTTCAACATTAGGAAAAGAAATCAGATTTCGAGGAAATGGTGTCGAAGTACATAACAAGCAATGAGGCAGCAATGAAAAATCAAGCAATGGCAATGAAGAATTTAGAAAATCAGATAGAACAAATGGCATTAGCATTGAATAATAGACCACAAGGAACGTTACCAAGCGACACTGAGAGAAATTCGAAGGGTAGTCATGAGCAATGTCAAGCAGTTATGTTGAGAAGTGGAAAACATCTCGGGGGTAATATTGCAGAAAATTCGGAGACACCGGAGGAAAAAGTTGATGACAATAACGTGGTGGAAGGTAACAAGGGTGAGGAAACAAAGTTAAACGATAAGCCAATTGCTTATTCTCCACCACTGTTTCAGTAGAGGGTTCAAAAATAGAAATCTGATAAGCAGTTCGCAAAGTTTTTAAAAGTGTTCAAGAAACTCCAGATTAACATCCCATTCGCAGAGGCCTTAGACCAAATGTCGAGTTATGCGAAGTTCATGAAAGGAATTCTGTCGACGAAAAAGAAATGGGAAGAATTTGAAATAGTGGCACTAACAGAGGAGTGTAGTGCTGTGTTACAGCAGAAGCTACCACCAAAACTTAAAGACCCGGGGAGTTTTACTATCCCATGCACGATCAGGAAAATATCGTTTAACAAATGTTTATGTGATTTAGGGGTGAGTGTGAATCTCATGCCATTGTCAGTATACACAGAATTGGGTTTGCCCTCTCCAAAGCCTACGAATATTTCATTACAGTTGGCGGATAGGTCAGTCATATATCCAAAAGGCGTAGTAGAGGATATTCTGGTTAAAGTGGATAAGTTTATATTCCTCGCGGACTTTATCATTCTGGATTTTGAGGAGGACAGGAACATCCCGATTATCTTAGGGAGACCTTTCTTGGCTACAGGAAGGACACTTATAGATGTGCAAAAAGGAGAACTTACTATGAGAGTCCAAGATCAAGAAATCAAATTTAATGTGTTCAAGGCCATGAAATTCCTTACGGATGAGGAAAAATGTTTTCGGATGGATTTAATTGAGCAAATCATCAGTGAAGATATGAGCAAGAGTTTGGTCAACGATCCGTTAGAAACAACCTTACTGGGGGATGAAGAAAAAGACGACCCCGAATTTGTGGACTTCTTACAGATGTTAGATTCATTGCCACGAGTTAGCCGATTCAGAGCACCGTTTGAACCTTTGCACAGTGAGGAGATAGCCGTAGAAAAACTGAAACCGTCATTGGAGGAGCCACCAAAGTTGGAACTTAAGCCACTCCCTAAACACCTCAAGTATGCGTATTTAGGCAATTCAAATTCCTTACCTGTTATTATTTCTGCTGCACTTAACGAATTGCAGGAAGAAAAGTTGCTGAGGGTGCTTAGGGATCATAAATCAGCGATTGGATGGACGATTGCAGATATTAAGGGAATTAGTCCTTCATTTTGCATGCACAAGATTCTGATGGAAGATGATGCAAGACCGATGGTGGAGCATCAACGTCGACTCAACCCTATTATGAAGGAAGTTGTGAAGAAGGAAATTTTGAAGTGGTTGGATGCCGGGATCATCTACCCAATTTTCGACAGTCAGTGGGTTAGTCCGGTCCAGTCCGTACCGAAAAAGGGAGGAATGACTGTGGTGCAGAATGAGGACAATGAATTAATACCAACCAGAACAGTAACAGGATTGAGGGTTTACATGGATTATAGAAAATTGAACAAGGCAACACGAAAAGACCATTTCTCGCTACCCTTTATTGATCAAATGTTAGATTAGCGGGACATGAGTACTACTATTTATTGAATGGATACTCGGGCTATAACCAGATCGCCATCGCTCCTAAGGATCAAGAAAAGATAACATTTACATGCCCTTACGGTACATTTGCATTCAGGAGGATGTCATTCGGGTTATGCAATGCACCTGCAACTTTCCAACGGTGTATGATGGCCATTTTTTTAGATATGGTGGAGAAAAATGTTGAAGTCTTCATGGACGATTTCTCGGTCTATGGAGACAACTTTGATACTTGCCTAGGGAATCTGGTCTTGGTATTGCAGCGATGTAAAGATACTAACCTCATACTCAATTGGGAAAAATGTCACTTCATTGTTGAAGAAGGCATAATTTTGGGCCATAAGGTGTTGGCTCAAGGATTGGAGGTGGACAAAGCAAAGCTGGATACGATCGAGAAACTGCCTCCACCGAGCTCAGTTAAGGGTATTAGAAGTTTTCTGGGACATGCTGGGTTCTACAGGAGGTTCATAAAAGACTTCTCTAAGATTGTAAAACCTCTATGTAGTCTTTTAGAGAAGGATGCTACTTTCAATTTTACTGCGGAATGCAAGTTTACGTTTGAATTATTGAAGAAGAAATTAACTACAGCCCCCGTGATAGTCGCACCGGATTTGAAAATGCCATTCGAGCTTATGTGTGATGCGAGCGACTATGTGGTTGGGGCTGTTTTAGGCCAAAGACAAGACAAGGTGTTTCACGCCATATACTATGCAAGCAAAACACTCACAGAGACTCAAATGAATTACACTATCACAGAAAAGGAATTGCTTGCGGTAGTGTACGCGTTTGACAAATTCTGGGCATACTTGATCAGGACTAAGGTGATAGTCTACACAGACCATTCAGCAATTCGATACCTAATAGTAAAAAAAAAGATGCTAAGCCACGCCTTATTCGATGGATTCTCCTACTTCAAGAGTTTAACTTAGAAATTAAAGATAGAAAGAGGACGGAGAATCAAGTTGCCGACCATTTATCAAGGCTGGAAAATTCGGACAAAAAGGATGAAGATAGATGCGCAATCAACGAGTCCTTCCCAGATGAGCAACTATTTGGGGTAAATGCAGAATTTCCTTAGTATTCAGACTTCGCGAATTATATGATGAGAAACATGCTTCCCCCTGATCTTACACGACAACAGAAAAAGAAGTTTCTTCATGACGTGAAGTGGTACATGTGGGACAAGCCGTATTTATTCAAATAGTGTGCCGACAAGTTGATTAGAAGGTGTATCCCCTACAGTGAAGTGCACAACATACTGCAGGAATGCCACTCATTGGCATATGGGGGACATTATGGGAGTGAGCGTACCGCAGCAAAAGTGTTTAAAGCTGGATTTTATTGGCCGACATTGTTCAAAGACGCCCACCAATTTGTGAAAACATGTGATAGATGTCAAAGGGTGGGGAATATTTCTAAACGAAATGAGATGCCCCTATAAACAATTCTTGAAGTGGAAATCTTCAATGTATGGGGCATCAATTTCATGGGGACATTCCCTTCGTCTTTGAACAATCAGTATATTCTACTCGCGGTGGACTACGTCTCGAAATGGGTTGAAGCGGCAGCACTACCATCCAACGATGCCAAGGTGGTCCTCAAATTCCTACAGAAAAACATTTTCACGAGGTTTGGCACGCCAAGAGCAATAATCAGTGATGACAGTAGTCACTTCTGCAATAAGTCTTTTACAGTTCTTTTAGCTAAGTATGGGGTTAACCACAAGGTTGCTACAGTGTATCACCCTCAAACAAATGGACAGGCTGAGGTATCAAACAGAGAAGTTAAGAAGATATTGGAAAAGGTCGTAAATCCGAGTCGAAAAGATTGATCACTTCAGTTGGATGACGCATTATGGGCTTACCGGACTGCATATAAAACACCAATCGGGATGTCGCCATATCAACTCCTGTATGGGAAAGCATGTCACTTACCGGTGGAGCTACAGCACAAGGCCTACTGGGCAATTCAGAAATTGAACTTCGATCAATTCGCTGTAGGAGAAAAGAGGCTACTCCAACTAAATGAGCTCGACGAATTCCGACTTCATGCATACGAGAACACCAAGCTATACAAAGAAAAGGTTAAAAGATGGCACGACCAGAAAATTGTGCATAGAACATTCGAGCCGGGTCAATCGGTCCTCTTGTTCAACTCACGGCTGCGATTGTTCCCAGGAAAGCTTAAGTCGAGATGGTCAGGACCATTCACTATAAAGCGAGTATTCCCTCATGGCGTCGTTGAACTCTACAGTCGTAATCCATTAGAGACGTTCAAGGTCAATGGTCAACGGATAAAGCATTACTAGGGTGGCGAATCAAACTGGGATGTTGTCAACATCACCCTCGCCGATACATAGTAAAACAAGGAGTAGTCAGGCTGAACAACTTAAAATCAAGCGCTAATTGGGAGATAACCCAATATTTCGTTATTTTTCGTGGTTTTATTTATAATTGTTAGAATGTAGCTTTTATTAAGTATTAGGTAGGTATTATAGGATAAAAGTTTTGTTGAAAGTATTAATCCTACTCCAAGTCGTCAATAATCTAACATTTTGCATGTTTATGGTTGCAGGAGGAGCCAAAAGTGAGTAAGAGCAATAACGGGCAAGAAAATAAGGAAAATAAGAGAATTTTGCATCACCACATTTGAAGTCAAAAATCTGAAGTCAGCGGGCATGCCCGTCGGGGCGGGCTCAAATAGCCTTGTACCCCCCGCCGTGGCGGGGGTATCACATTCTGGGCAGAGAAGTTAGCCGTTACGCACGTGTCTTTCTTATTTCCCCCAAACACACGCCTACTGCTATCTCAGTTTTCTTTCTCCTACACACCACCACGATCTACAACTTATATCAACTACTCCTACCCATTACCTAAATCAATTGCATCCAAGTTCACCCCACAAATTCTATTACCCCACACCATCAAGCACACGAATTCCTCTCCCCTATCTCACCTCTATATAAACCCTACCACATACCTCCCATAGTCAATTCAAAAAAAATACGATTTCATCAAGGAAGTGGGCTACACATAGAGCAATTAAGTAGTTACCTTCATATTGAGTTTTCATCTTCTCTCAACTGAAGTACCATAGAAACAATTAAGTTTTGGGGGAAGAACGAACTGTGCACGCCAAATGTTTGACAAATTGAGTGAACCAAGTGTAAAGGGAAGGTAGTGTGTGCTAGCAAGTTTTAACATCCAAAAATCAATGGCTTCACAACTGACATCCAAACGCCAAAGGGGAGAGAGTTCAAGATCCCCTCCACCGACATGAATATATGATCGCCGAAAATTCAGAAGTGCCACCGCCGTCGACCGGTACGATTATATGGTTACCAAGGCTCTTACACCAGAGCGGGGGTTGGCTCCCTAGGCCCATGACGGTGAGATGATGCAACAAATTTATCAGCAAGGGTGGATAAAATTCACGGAGGAGCCAGAGGCCGCCGCTGTGAATGTCGTCAAGGAGTTCTATGCGAATGCCGAGGACAAGGCACCGTTCAATGCCTTTGTGCGGGGTCGCATGGTCCCGTTCAGTGCTGATGCAATCAATACATATTATCAGCTGAGGGTGTCGCGCCAGTGTTAGTATACCTATATGAGGGATTTCGACCCTGACTTTGAGGAGGTTATCCAGAACATGACTAAGCCAGGTACAACATGGATAAAGGGTCGGAAGGGAGGCACAGTGTTTCACAGCAAGGACCTCAGTCGGTATAGGAAAATCTGGTATGCCTTCCTCTGTGCTAAATTGCTACCGTCCACACACACCTCGGACGTGACCAAGGAGAAGGCACTCCTCCTGTATGTCATCGTCCAAGACTTCATCATAGATATCGGGGCCATTATAAGTTTTTCTATTCGACGATGTCTACGGGGCAACTTTTCTGGCGGCTTGCCATACCCATCTCACATATGTGGGTTGTGTCGTTAAGCCGGAGTTCGTAGGTCCGACGATGAACCCACTCTGATGCCGCTGCAGCTCTTAGATACTAGAATGATGACGCGGTATTAAGTGTGGCCCGGCGGCAAATCGCATCCTAGAGGTTTAGGATTTGTTTTTCCATCAGTTTCGGGGGATGAGGCTGAAGCTGAAGATACTTCGGAGGATGAGGATGAAACTATGAGAGATCAAGGAACTGAGCAGGTACCGTAGATCGAGGCAATATCCAGTTCTTAGTTTCTTGAGTTCCAAAATTAGATGACTGTGCATAACAGGGCAGCAAGTCGAGAAATGCGGCGATTGGCGATGCGACAAGATCACATCTTTGATGCTATGAACGCATGGTTCGCCTCACTCAACATAACACTCCAAAGCTTCAACCCGGTGGCTCAATATCCATATCAACAACCCGGACCACTGCCTCGATTTCCACCAAGTGATTCTGATGATGAAGAGCACCAACCACCTCTCCAGACTTAGGCGATAGCAGGGAAGTCCTCATGCACTTAATTTTATTTTCATCCAATAAGGGCATTGTGTTACTTAAGTTTGGGGGATTTAATTGCTTATTTGCATGCATTTGTTATTTTTGTTACATTCAAGTTTGCATAGTAGATTAGGTTTTTGCATAGTAGTCTAGGTTATTTATTTTTGATTTTGCATTGTTTTCATTTTTGTTTTTCATGTTAAAAAAAAGTTAGTTAAATATTGTGTTTGCATATGTCCAATAGTGCTGCAGTTTACGTTATTTGTGGGCCAATGATGACATTGTCAACAAGTTAACTAATGCAGTATTGATTATTAGAACTGTGATACAATTTTTGTTATGAATTGACTCTTGGACTTGTTTGAAACTGTTATAAAAAGGCTAGCAATAATAACATCTTTGTTGATCGATCAGTTCCAATTGATACATAAATAGGTTCTAAAGGATTATGCTAGAGTAAATGAGAAAATGACAAGGATAGGCAGTAAGGCTAAAATTAGGCAAGAACCTAAGTTTGGGGGAGTATATGTGGGGTAAATCATGTTAAAAAAAGAGATATTGAGTTTAATAAATTGATTCCTGTGGTGGGTCGAGAAGAAATGTGAAATGCACTCCTCATAAACACAGGCATGAGATGGAGCGTAAAACGCACTCACTATCCGAAAAGAAAAAAAAAGAAAAATAATAAAATGGAAAAAGAGCAAAAAGCCCCCGTGAAAAAACAACTAAAATAAAGGAAGTATCGGTACCCTACATGAACCCTTGAATTCAGTATTGCGGAGTTTTAGTTTTAGTTGGAATATGCCTATGTTTGACATTTTTAAGTTTGCACTGTATGAGTCCTTCTAAGAAATTACTTATGTGTTGAATTGGAGTCCGTATCAGTTTTCATAGATGTTGAACACACACGTACACTATATCAGTGAAAATTGTTCAAGATTTGAGAATTAGTATGCAATTGTGGATTGGTTTTGGTAATTCATATTGTGAAGTTGCTTGTTTTCTCTGAGGCCGATGGGATAATTTAGTTTCTGCAATATTGTTGGATAATTTAGTTTCATCTAATTGCATTGCATAGCATGTAGTTTATTTTGTGCTCGAGGACTAGCACGGTTTAATTTTGGGGGATTTTGATAAGTGGATTTAATATACACGAATCGATGTTCATTTCAAGTTTAAATTCATAGTTATCTTCTTGTTTTGTGTTCGTTTTCACTCGTTTCATGTTATTTTATGTGTAGGGTGGTCATGGATGCAAGTGGTGAAGAAAGAAGGAGTTTTGGAGCGAAAGTGGAAAAACGCCATGCCCGCCGGGGCGGGCCTTATTAGGCTTGTACCCCCCCCCCCGCGCCAGGGCGGGGGTGCCGAAATCTGGAGACTCCTGCTGCTGTTTGAACTTTGCTCGAACTTGGTTTGTGGGACTTTGTTGAGGCGCCTGGACTCTACAGAAGGCAGACTTTGGCCGAAACAGAAGGAGAGCTTAATTTTACGTTAAAAACATAATTCACATAACAAAATGAGCATAATTCAGAGTTAAATTCCAGGATTCAGGTGCTAGCTTTGGGGGAGTAATTTGAAGAGATTATCGTAACAGCTGTAATTCTAGGCTACGTGAAGGGTGTTCATGATTCTTCTTCTCTTTAGTCTGTTATTTGTGATTGGAAGGATGTTTTCATCAGATTATTCAGTTTTTAATTCATTCATTATGAACTAATTCGCTTATTAGACTTGTGATGGATCCTTGGGTGAAACGATGATTTTATAACTTTGATTTCCAATTCAATAAAATATTTTCAGTTTATCTTTGTTAATTCGAGCTTGAACTTATGAATTGCGTGATCAACAATTCCTTGTGGATTTGAATGGAATCGAGAGAGGATATTCAATTCTAGACCCAGTTAACATAGCATGTGTCATGAATTTTGTGAATAGCAGATTTTTGATTATTGTTAAGGTAGAGATATGCTTGACATCACATGTAATCGGATAGAGAACTTAAGCTTAAACCTTCTTTAATTTCAGTTCACATAGAGATATAGTGAGTTGGTTGATTTAGGTGTTTAACCTGTTTCTATTTTAATTGTGGATTTAAGTTAATATGGTATTAATGCATCGAAAGGTGACTAGAACTACGTTCGTGTTCTTGATTAATAAACTGGGATATTAAATTGAGTTGGAATAAAGGTTTGAAAATCAGAGTGAAGCTTAGGGTGAAATCATAAGTCTAATTCTCCATTAATTGTTTGAAATTCTGGATTTTGATATTAGTGATTGTTTGGTGATAGTTTATTTATTTATTAATTTAGTTTATATAATTTTAAACCATTGAATTGAATAGTTTAATAGAATTAGGATTAATAGAAAATTGATAATTATGAAGTTAAAATTCTTGTTAATTTGTCTTCGTGGGAACGATACTTTATTCACTACTATATTACTTGTTGACCACGTACACTTGCGTGTTGTGTGTAATTAGATTTTACCTAATACCGTCCCTAAGCCTAACCGGGGCACAGTTGTGCCCTCCTGCAGTTTATTCTGACTTGTTTTGTTGGCTTCTGATCATAATGGTTTGACTACATTATTTTTCTAAGCTAATAAACAGAGACTTATTGATGTTTTATGTATAGGGATGGTATAGCATGAACATGTTAGACTCGTATAAGATTTCTATATGATATTAATTGAGAATCTGTGATTGATATACATGGACTGATTGTATAGGCTTATGTACGTACTTAGCATACATATTGGGTATATGCATGAGATAAGTTATGTTTTAATCTTGCGTAACTAATGAATGTGTATACTTATATACATTAATAGGGTAACTTAGTTCGTTGAGGTATTGATAAGCTTTAGATTTGTAAACTACGTTTCAGGCAAGTTCCTCGAACCTTCTCAGATATTATTTCTGTGCAAGTTCTAGAAAGCTATCCAAACCAATTGTCTTGGTGCGGACTCTTATAAATATATTAAGATGATCAACCCTCATTGAAGGGGAAATTATATAATTGTCGGGGAACCGACGTGCGCACATACAAGCATGTTTAAATGTTATACATAACGTATGGTACTTTAGGCTGATCACCTGTTGTACTTGTTTATATTGAATTTGCAGTAAAATACTTTTAATTCTAGCAAGAGTTCTTAGTCCATAGCGACTACTCAGTTTTCATTATTCTTGAACTTTGAAATGATTAAACCTTAGAATTCTTGATGATATCTTTCAGTCCATAGCGACTCTTATTTAGAACAATTGATACTTCCTATCATTCTTGAACTATCAATTATTGTTATACCCTTGAAATTTTGAACTTTATAATTGTTCACCCTTATTGTTATATTTCTTGCTAGGCAAATTTGTTGCTCATTCTTTCTTTCCTTAAACCTTTCAGTTAAGGAAGAATGTGGTAAACATCGAGCAAGGATAAGGGAAAGGGCAAGGCTTAAGAGTAGCATGATCTGTTATGATTAGAAGTTATTACTATATTGTAATGAGACTTATTTAATATTATGTACTAAGTTATGTTTGAACTTAAGTTATGTAATACTGCTAGTAATGGTTGCGAAACTTTGGGACGAGAATATTTATATTAAATCAATGTAAATTATTCTATTATTCTGTTGTATGAGTCATTAGTATATTGTTACTGTTAGATCATGAAGCACCGAATTCGAGACATTGGTATCTGAATTTGGGGGAATCACAGGTTGGTATCAGAGCATTAGGTTATAAACCTTAGGAGCGGGAATCCTTAGACTATAACCTTAGAAGAACTTAGAAGGACTTAGAGAATAGAAAGAGATAAAACGCATGTAGTGTTTTCTTAGAGAGTTAGCGACATTATGAAATATATTTTCATTCCATACAATAAACTTATGTTTTATTTGACATTCTAATAAAGTTTGTTGTTTGTTTATCTTATGTCTTTGAATGTAGGATTACAGAACAAGGAGGACCTAGTAGGTTACCGAGGAGGAGCCATGTGATATAAATGTGGTGTTCGAGTCACCGTTGGTAGCTGAGCCCATTTTGGCAGTGGCCCCTATCGAAGATGAGGATGATGAGGAGGAGGAAATAAAGGTGGAGTTGGATCTTGAGGAGGAACCCATGGAGCATGATCCTGTATGAGATTCCAATGGGACCCCGATCGAGGATAGGATGTTGGGAGAGTATGAAGAGAAAATCCTAGAGTTAGAATGTCGAGATGAGGAGCTAGAAACCCAGGCTCAGGAGAGAGAAACCGAGATGGAGAAGCTGAGGGATGAAGAACACAAGAGGAAGCTGAAGATTCAAGAGATTGAGGTGGAAATTGCCTATCGCAAAGAAGCAGGAATACAGATGGAAACTCTTTTTCACTATTCGATAGCTAGGAATGTGGAATTGGCGGGTAAGCTAGAGGAGTCTGAACAGGGGGAGTTAAGTGAGAAAGCCGAGAAGGAGGCTCTTCGTACGCAGCTGGAGATGGAGGTCATTGAGAGGATTCACTTCAAGGAGAAGTGGGAGGAAGCCAATGATAGAGCTAATGACCTAGAGGATGAGACAAGATGCAAGAAGAGGAAGATTAACCGAATGGGTTATGCTTTTCACACAGCTATGGAGAGGTTGATAGATGGCATGCACCATTATCCGGCGAAGCAAGGGCAAACCCGTTATACATTGAGTAAAGATATGATGGCTTATATGACACATGTTATGTATAAGAGCGTTATGGAGCGCAGATCGTTAGGTTGAGATATAGGCGTTAGTAGTCTAGTAGCAGTAGTCGGTATTTATGTATGTTCTATAGTTGTAATCCCAATCTATTGTATAAGATGTGAGATAGATATGTAAACCCCAATTATGTTCATAGGGGTAGTATGATAGTATTTCCCCATCTTTTGTAATATTAGGGGATAGATGTTAACATTTATAGAAGTATGCTAGGAGATAATCACTCATGATGTAATAATTAATGGCATATGAATATAAATGTTCTTCTTTCAAAAATGTGTTATGTGACTATTTTATTAAAAGAGTAAATACTTAAAAAAGATTATAACATATCAATTTGAAGTCTTTATTTCAGAAAATACCGCCCAGACGTAGACTAGCAGCACTAGAGGAGTCAGTAAATAATGAGAGAGAACAAGTGGACCCCCTCCAACGACTAGTACACTTGCTAGGGGAAGCCCTGCGGGAAGAAACAATGAACCCATGCGTAACAACCCCCAAGCAGTACCTGTAACAAACTTTAAAGATTTTAGGAGTGTAGAACCCCCCGAATTTAGAGGAACCACAGATCCTATTGAAGCACAGACTTGGATCAAAGAGATGGAGAAATCTTTCACCATTACTCGTGTGGGTGAAGATCAGAAGATCGCATTCGCCACGTACATGATGAAAGGTGAAGCAAACTATTGGTGGAAAGTAAATCAACAGAGGGCAGGGGAAGGACTTGTAACCTGGGACAGGTTTAAGATATTATTCTTCGAGAATTATTTCCCGAAGAGCATGAAGAATCGGATGGACGTGAAGTTTTTAGAATTAAAACAAGGGGATATGACAGTAGCTCAGTACGCGACAAAGTTCAACGAGCTCGCTAGATTTTCCACGCATCAAATGGACACCGAAGAGAGGAAAGTTAGACGCTTAGAGCTTGGACTAAAACCTTGGTTGTTTAACAAGGTGTTAGTTCTCAAAATTGACTCGTTCGCCACACTATTGGAGACGGCCATCATTGCAGAAGGAGGTAGGAGGCCTTGAGTTAGTACAACAAAGAGAAGAAGGGTACGAACACTGGGGGAGAGAGCCATGGAGGAAGCAGTAGTAGAAGAAGCAATCTAGGGAAGAGAAAGTGGGATAACAACAACAATAACAACAGAAACAACCATCAAGCGGTAAGTTTTCAAGGAGGATTTAAGAAGATAGCGGAGGGATGCTCGAAGTGTGGAAAGAACCACCAAGGGGAATGCTGGAAGGGACGCAGTGTTTGGTACAACTGCGGCCAAGAGGGGCATATTTCACCAAACTACCCAAAGCCAAAGAAGATCAAAGGATGTTTCTCTTGTGGCTCAACCGAGCATCAGATCAAAGACTGTCCAAAGAAAGGAAGCAGCGAGGAAGCATCCATCAAGGAGGAGGCAACAAGTTGATGATTGGCGAACCTGTGCAATCCAACCAACTGACTGCCCAAACATTCAACATGACTGTCCAAGATGCAGTGGCTACAAAGGATGTGGTGGCAGGTATTATTCCAATCAATAATATAAATGTATATGTATTATTTAATTCGGGTGTTACATGTTCCTTTATATCTGAAGAATTTTCTAAACGCTTGAACTTACCCCAAGAACGATTAGAAAACCCTTAGAATATAGAGATTGCGAATAATAAAGTAATTCCTGTAAAATTCATTTACAAAAACTATTGTGCAAACATTAGAGGTCACAAATTTAGCGTAGAATTTATTCCAATAAGATTGGGAGAGTTTGATGTGATATTAGGAATGGATTGGTTGTATAACCATAAGGCGATAATTGATTTCAAAAAGAAAAGTGCGAACCTTCAGACTCCAAATTGGTCTAAGGTAGTGTTTTATGGTAGCTCATCACTTAGGCAATCGTGTTGTCTTACGATGATACATACCAAGAAATTATTAAAGAAAGGATGTATACGTTATCTAGCTTATATTATAAATACTCAAAAAATGGGAGTAGAAATGAAAAATATATCGATAGTGAGAGATTTTCAAGACGTGTTTCATGGCGATTTGTCTGGCCTTCCGCCAGACAGAGAAATCAAATTCGTGATAAACTTAGTACTAGGAATCGCACCTATTTCGAAAGCCCAATATCGTATGGTGCCGACAGAAATGAAGGAATTGATGATACAACTACAAGATTTGCTAGATAAGGGATATATTCGACCGAGTGTGTCTCCCTAGGGAGCACCAGTGTTGTTTGTCAAGAAGAAAGATGGATTGATGAGGCTTTGTATCGACTATCGAGAGTTGAACAAAGTGAAGATTAAAAATAGATATATGTTACCAAGGATTGACGACTTTTTGATCAGTTGAAGGGAGCAAAATTTTTCTCAAAAATAGATCTATGAACGAGTTATCATCAACTGAAGGTTTGAGAAGAAGACATACTGGAGACGGCGTTCTGGACCTGATATGGACATTACGAATTTTTGGTGATGTCATTTTTGTTGACTAATGCTCCAGCAGCATTCATGAACTTGATGAACCGAGTTTTCAAGCCATACTTGGAAAGTTTGTAGTTGTTTTCATTGACGATATTTTGATTTACTCGAAGACTAAAGAAAAGCATGGTAAATATCTGAAGATGGTTTTAGAAGCGTTGAGAAGGGAAAAGATGTATGCAAAATTTTCAAAATGTGAATTTTGGATGGAGAAGGTTCAATTCTTAGGAAACGTGATAGACAAGGACAAAATTTTAGTAGATCCTTCAAAAGTGGAGGCGGTGAGTAATTGGGAACAACCGAAGACACCGACGGAGGTAAGAAGTTTCTTAGGGTTAGTCGGGTACTATCGAAGATTTATCCAAGATTTTTCTAAGTTAGCAACCCCGTTGACCAATCTAACGAGAAAACGGTGAAGTTCGTGTGGACGAACAAATGCGAAGAGAGTTTCCAAGAGTTAAAGAAGAGGTTAAGTGAGGCACCTGTATTATCATTACCAGATGATACGGGAGGATTTGTGGTGTATAGTGATGCGTCGCACAGAGGACTTGGTTGTGTGCTAATGCAACATGACAAGGTCATTGCGTATGCGTCACAACAGTTGAAAGATTACGAAAAGTGATACCCTACCCATGACTTGGAGTTAGCGGTAGTAATTTTTGCATTAAAAATTTGGAGACATTATTTGTACGAAGAAAAATGTGAGATTTATACAGACCACAGGAGTCTGAAATATATCTTCACACAGAAGGAGTTGAAAAAGCGACAAAGAAAGTGGTTGGAATTAATCAAGGATTACGACTGCAAAATTCTTTATCACCCAAGAAAGGCAAATGTAGTAGCCGATGCCTTGAGTAGAAAAGGAAGGGAGAAGTTATTTGTGTTGTCATATCAGGAGGAATTAATAAAAGAAATGGAGAGACTAGAAATAGAAGTAAAGAGACCCGAAGAGTCCGGGGAAAAATTATTTGTAATAAAAGCTCATCCGACATTGTTGGATAAAGTAAAGGAATCACAAAAGAAGGATGAAAGGTGTGAGAAGGTAAAGAAAAGGGTAGCAGAAAATGAGGAAGAAAAGTTCAAAATGGATAGGGACGATATCTTGAGATTCGAAGATCGAGTGTGGGTGCCGCCCATAACTAAGATAAGGGAGGAGATTTTGCATGAGGCACACAGTATGACATATTTAGTTCATCCAGGAAGTAAGAAAATGTACCAAGACCTTCGACAACACTATTGGTGACCCAATATGAAACGAGAGGTTACAGAGTATGTTAGTAGATGCCTTACCTGTCAACGAGTCAAAGTAGAGCACCAAAGACCGAGTGGGTTACTTCAACCTTTGGAGATACCAGAGTGGAAATGAGAACACATTATGATGGATTTCGTGGTGGGACTTTCGATCACACAGAAGGGTTTTGATGCCATTTAGATTATCGTGGATTGACTAACGAAGACAGCTCATTTTCTACCAATCAAGATCCGCTTCAACCTTAATCAGTTAGTAAATTTGTACATAAAGGAAATCGTATCGCGACATAGAGTGTCAGTGTTAATTGTCTCTGATTGAGATATGCACTTCACGTCAAATTTCTGGAAGAGCTTACAAGAGAAAATGGAACACAGTTGAGATTAAGTACTGCTTATCATCCCCAAATCGATGGACAGAGTGAGCGAACAATACAAATGCTAGAGGATAGCTTAGAGCTTGTGTGATGGATTTCAATGGGAATTGGGACAATCACCTACTTTTAGTAGAATTTGCTTACAACAATAGTTACCATGTAAGTATCAGTATGCCACCATACGAAGCCCTCTACGGGAGAAAGTACAGAACACTATTGTGTTAGGATGAAGTCGTAGAATGACAAATTTTGGGACCAAAACTAGTTCAACAAACTGTTGATATGGTGACATCAATAAGGGCCAGATTGGTAGCAGCTCAAGATCGCCAGAAAAAATACGCAGATTTGCATCATCAGAACCGAGACTTTGAAGTCGGTAGTTTCGTATTTTTGAAAGTATCTCCCTAGAAAGGAAAAATACAATTCGGCAAGAAAGTAAAATTGAGTTCGAGGTTCATAGGACCATTCGAAGTACTGAAACTAGTAGGTGAAGTGGTGTACACGGTAGCATTACCGCCCAAACTGGAACACATCCACAATATGTTTCACATTTCCATGTTACGTCCGTACAAGCCCGACCATAAGCACGTGATATCCTATGAGCCCATTCAAGTAGAGAAGAATCTGACTTACGAAGAAATTCATGTCCAAATAGTAGATAGGAAAGAGCAAACTTTGAGGAATAAAGTAATATCTTCTGTAAAAGTAATTTGGCGAAACCACGACGCCGAGGAGGCTACGTGGGAGTTAGAAGATATGATGAGGAGAGTCTATCCCCACTTATTTATGTAACCTTGTACCAATTCCGAGGACGAAATTTTTATAAGGGAGGAGGATGTAATAACCGAGAATTTTCTGAATAATATTAAAAATTAAATAAATAATAAATGAATATTTATTTGAATAAATATTGTTGTGACGAGGGATATAGTAATTAAATTAAGTTAAGTATGTGACAACTATGTGATATAGAGATTTTAATGAAAAGCTTAATATAAGCTTATGCGATATGCCTTGTACGGCATGAGAATGAACGAAGTGATCGTTTATTTTAATTTATGAAGGAATGATTTAAAAAGGTATCTAACTAGTGGTATTATCAATTTGGAAGTTAATTATGTGCTATGTGAAACTACATTAGTAGTTGAAATTGGAATTGACAGTAGCTAAGCCAGTTTGGCACTTTCAGGAAACAGCGCAGCTGCGCCCTTCCTACAGTATAAACTGGCGCAGCAGCGCCAGTGGTCAAACTTGGAAAAAACAATTTAACTGCCTTGGAAACAATAAGGAACATTATTTTAATTGTGACATTATTAAAATCTTGTGTTAAGAGTAAACTGAATGGTATAAATTAATGAGTAGTAAAATAGAATCTTGGGTGGAATTTTAATACAGAAAGGGTTAATTAACCGTGTATCTCAAAAATTTGGAAGAAAGTTAAATAAACATTTGATATTGAATATCATTATAATATTGAAGTTTAAGTTTAATAATAAAGTTTATGGAGCATATTTATTTTATCTAAATTAAATATTATTTTATGTAAACCAAATGTACATGAATTATGTAACAAACGAGAATTTTGTGTTTAATTTTAAATATTTATTGAATTAAATAAATATTTGAGTTGATTTATTTATTGAGATAAATAAATAGTCGATGAAGATATTGTCTAATAATTTAATTAGGAGATATGTTAATTAAATTAATATTTAGTGATTTTATAGTTTGAAGATTTAATTTAATGAGATAATTAAATTAAATGAATTATTAAATAAATATAATATCGTTCTAATTAATTTAATGATTAAATTAGAGATTTATTAATTTGTTAAATAAAATTATAATTTATTATAGAAATTATAATTATATGGTAAATGATTAATTTGATTTAGGAGTTATATTAATTTTATTGTTTAAAGGTGTGACAAATAAACTATAGGATAAATGAATTATTAAAATAAACTGAAATGGGATATTTGAGACAAGCCAAACATGGCCTTGTGTCTCTTGGTGTTTGTAACAGCTGAACCCATTGGGTTTTTTTACCTGAAAACTTAAGTTGCGTATTATAAGCTATATTAGTTTTGTTTTTTTTCTTTACGTGTTATCACTTGGTTAAGCCTAAGTCTAAAGAGAGTAGAGAAAACACAAAGGAAGAGAGAAATGAGAGTTTTGCAAATTTGTAAGCCAAATTGGAGAGCTAAGAAGGAGGTGAAAGCTTAACAAAGTAATTTTACATCTTCTAACAAAGCTAAACAAGAATCAAGAAGTAAATAACCTAGTATGTTTTTTCTTAGTTTGTACGTTCTGGAGTTTTCCTTTAAAATTGGAAATTCTGTTGGATGATTTGCTAAATAGATGATATATATATATATATATATATATATATATATATATATATATATATATATATATATATATATATGTTGGTATAAGTTTATACGATGATATATATTGTTTATATGTGACGCCCCCAAAATAGGTTCACACAACCCATTCTAAGTCGTCAAATACATGGTACAGAAAAAACTACAAACTTTATTATTACAATTGTCGTGCAAAATACGATAACACATAAGATGTGAGTTTAAATATAAATATTGTCTTCTAGACAATATCCAAACTCAAAAAAGTCCTCATTATAATTATTGATACAATATTTTACAAAATAGTGAGGACTGCTAAAATAACTGTCTAGACCCATCACTCCACACCCCGACTAGTTTCCGTTATATTCTCGCCTCCTGAGAAGAAAATGGAACAAAAAAGAAAAGAGAGAGCTCAACTAGCCCAGTAAAGAATATTATAACTAAGATAATGTAGAATAAATTATCGTTAGCCTTCAATACATAAGATAAAATATAATGGGCAACCAGTTTTAGATCAATGTTCGCAGCGGAAATAAAAATTCATTAGAAGAGTTAAGTAGAGAATGAAGTCTACTATCTTCTATGATTTAAAAGTCAATCGAAAATATTTTATCCATGTAACATCAATCAATATATATCTTGAACCAAATATTCATCTTTGCATTACGGGCCAAAGATATTCATTTGTATCACCAGTTGGTCATGTTCATCTCAACACCTGTCCATTTTTGCACTACGGGCCAAAGATATTCATCAGGTAATCATTCATCTTTGCACTACAGGCCAAAGATATTCAGTTATATCATCATTTAAGACTAAGGATGAAGAAAAATATCTTAAAGAAAATGAATCCAGTGAGATAAAAGGATAAAGATTAGGGATTCGTACTTCGGTTTATCCAAATTAAAAAATACTCCATAATAATCAATTGTGGAGCAAAATTCAAGAATGAAGATCAAAACATGGATACAATCAAAGATAGTAATCATAATAGACAACTTGGATAAAGAAAAGAAAATTTAAATTTTCTGTGAATAGTGTCGTATTTGTGAATAGTGTCGTATACGTGAATAGTAACCCCAACACGAAAAGGTAGAAATTTCACAAGAAAAATAATACTTTGTGAATAGTACTCATGAATAATACCATATTCGTGAATAGTGTCGTATACGTGAATAGTAACCTCGACATAAAAAGATAAAAATTTCATAATAAAATTCATACCAATATTTTGGCATAATGATATTGAACGAAATAACATTATTTACGAAAAAAATAATATCTCTTATCTCAAAAAAATAGTACTTCTGACTGAAATATCGAATATAATACTGAAAAAAATTTGCACTGCTTATCAACTCTCAAAGTATATAAATACTCACAAAAATACGTTCGATATTATAGAGAGATAAAATTTCTGATTCTGGTGTGATTTTCAATTATAACCTAAGCACCCTATTTATAAGAAAATATTAGAACGCCAAAGCAAACTTAACCTGCTATCTGATGGCTTTACCTGCTACTATTCACGCACACCACCATTGAAAAAAATTCTCAGCACACCAACAAGGACAAGACTGGGACCCACCCATTCTAGAAAATTTCTAAAAATATTTTAAATTTAAATAATATTTAGAAACTTCAATAATTCATAATAAATAGCCCTTTTATCAAAAAAATACGAATGTTATGTCCATTCTATAGAAAATTTAATTCTCTACAGCTTTGTACAAAAAAGTTTTTCCAAATTCTAAACAGAAAATAACCGAAATTCACATACGGATGATTTTTAATACCTTCATTCCGACAAAATACTGATAAAATATCTCAACATTAATTCCTTCATTTATGTCCACATAAAAATAAATATTTCCTTATCATATAAATCAATAATTAATTATTCACAAATAATATTATAGAATCACAATAATGACATCCAGGTCGTTCTCAGGAAAGTGAGGGCTTTCCGATAAGGATTTTTCCTTACTGACGTGTAATTAGATGACCAAATCCCTTTTCTAGACAGAACTTCCTTAAACATTGTCAATAATGCTATCTAATAATATTATTCAAATAATATGAATTATTGATCTGATAATGGAAAATATTGTGCAATGACAATTATTAAAACAACAATAATATAAAATATCAACGTAGCAATTATTGAATCAATAAAATAAAATATTGAACAGTAATTATTGAGTAGTGCCTTCTTACCTAAGAATCATTAATCCAAAAATAATGTGCAATACCGTGTGCTACTGTGCAACCACGCGTATTATTGTACTTTAACCACCAGGTATTCTAACAGTGTTAACGGTAACAACTATGTCGTTATTTGTAAAAAAACTCAAACTTGTCATTTTTTCATCCGACCGTTTTCTGTTATGGGGACCACAAATAGTTGCGTCATCGTACGAATATTCTCCGACAGCAAGAATATTCCACAACCAAACGAATATTCTCCGACAACAATGAATATTTTATAACCACTTGCTTATTTTGTAAAATTTGCATATTTCACCCATAACCAAAACATTATATCAAATTAACACTTTATTATTCAAAATAATAATTAGAAGAAATTCAATTTTATTTATAAAAAGTTGGGGTCTTACATTATAGATGATTTTTTTTATAGAATCAATTCATGTATAAATGATTTAGTTTAAAGAAATTGTGTTCTTTATAGTTCTTCATTGCAAATTGGTTTTAAATCCTTTGTAATTGGATTTGGTTGTCTAATTTGATGAGTTGTGGTTTATATATGTTGATTAATGATTATAGTCTGATAATTGACATCTAAAAATGATTTTGGTTGGATTAATCAATGAAACTATGTTTAAAACAACTTGAGTTTACATTAAAATATGTACAATATGGTCTATTTTGAGTTAAAATTGAAGTTCAATTCATGTAGGAACCTGTTATTTGATAATTGTTATTGTTAATATATTGAAATACAAAAATAATGCATGTGAAATGAATTAATTTGGTGGATTGATGAAGTCGTAGTGATATGATTCGCTTAACATGTTGGAAAACGAAGAAACTAGTAAAAACATGGTTTTAATCTTTTAAAATTGATTGTGTAAGATGTTTATGTTGTTAGAATCATGATATGCATGCTTGGTGATGTTGCTAATAAGTATATAGCCTCTGGGTTTGTTGAATTCTGCTTAATTAGGAAAATTTTGGGTTGTTTGGGTTGTACTGTGAAGCAGGGACTCAGTCTGCAAGTTTTTATCTGCGTACCGGCGCAGCTGCACTGGTATCAAAGGCAGAAACGCCATATCTGGGCCTGCAGAGTGTTCTAGGTATTGAGCACCAGCGCGGCTGCGCCGGTGCCAAGGCTTGGGGTAGCGCAACTGCGCCCTCCCCTGAGCAGAAATAGTTTGTTTTTTTTAGTTTTCAGTCCATGGCATGTTGGCCTAACCTAGTCGAAGGTACATGATAATGTGTTAAGCATGTAATAAAGTTCTATAACATATTGTAAACATGTATTTGATGATCTTAAGTTGAAAAGTTAATAAGTTGTGAAAATTAAACTTTAACTTGTTATTTGTTTAAGTCTTAAAATGTGGTTTAAGAATTACGTTGCTATGTTAAACTTATGATTTCAGATTGGTGGCGTGATGTTAATTTAAAAGTCAAAATTTGAATTGTGTTAACAAGTTGGATTTAAATGAGAACTAAACATATAGGGTTAATGTTAGCGTAACTAATCGGTATTGCGATTCTAATGATATATGTAGCGATTTTAACGAACGTGTGTTTATCCTATCTTGTTTATTATTGTTATGCAAGTTTCTAAATCTTACTTTTCGTTAAGCAAGTTTCCTAATCTTGAACTCGATATTGTTTGATTAAGATGGATCAAGTTGTTTATTTATACTGAGCGAATTTCTAATCATTATTTCCTATTAATTCAAATCTTGAAATGTTCATTATTTCGAACGAGACTTTCTAATTCCTATGAAGATAGTCTATTGAATATATAATGTTTTATTCAACTATATATTGTTGTGATTCCATTCTTGTTTTAAATATCGTTACCTAGTTATTGTATCGAACTTTGATTGACTAGTGAACCCTGATTCATTCAACTAGTCCATAGTTGATGAGCATTCTAAAATTCTAGATCCATTGTTAATGTGACAAACGAGATTTTGTAATTTAATTAGAATATTTATTGAATTAAATAAATATTTTTCGATGATTTAATTATTGAATTAAATAATTAAATGATGAAATTGTAGTAGATTAATTTAATTATATGTGCTATATTTATTAAATTAGTATGGAGAATTTTATTATTCAAAGTATGCATTTATGTGAGCTTATTCAATTAAATGAAGTATTTAATAAGCATATTGATATTTTAATTAATTTAATAATTAATAAAAAATTTAATAAATTGACATAACTAATAAATGAGAAATTTAATTATGTGACTATGTGAATTAATGAGAAATTATTATATTTTATTCAAAATTAAATTAAATAAGATATTTGATTTATTGTGTAAATGGGTGTGACAGTATTAAACTATAGTATAAGAGATTTATCAAATTAAATGGGAATGAGCCTTTTAAGGCTAGCCAAACGGAGCCCTAATGGGAGTTGGGCAGTTAACTCACGAATTGGATTAACTGACCACAACAGCGTCAGTTCTTATAATTATACGCCTTCTTTTATTTTTCTAAGTCTGGCAAATCAAGTCATAGAGAGAAATTGAGAATCAGTGAGATTAAAGGAGAAGAATTGTGAAAAATTAGAAGTTGTTATCATCCTTATGCAATCCAAGCAGAGTAATCAAGGGTAAACCCTCAAATTCAAGTTTTAATTTACGTAATTAAAGTTTTTAAAAAAAATGGCTTTCAAGTCTCTGTTCAAGTCTCTATAATTGATAAGAGCAATAATTTGTGTATATATATATATATGATAATATGTTATCATAACCTATTACCTACCATCTATGAATGTTTTCAAAACATTAAATCCATACAAATATATAGTAATTGGATTATATTAAAAGTCACAGAGTAAAAAAGTGTATATATGGCCATATGGCCCTTACGTACAAATTTAATGCTTTAATCGTATGTTGTATCAAAAATTAACACTTGTGTATGCTTATGTACGTTAAAACGAAGAAATCAAACTTTAAATGGACAAATTTGGTGTTATAGCGAACCCGTAGTGTCAATTTTTAAGTTTTATCTTTAAAAACTTTCAAAATCACCAAGAACATGAAATTACATGATTTGGTTCCGGAAATTGTATATTTTAACTTGTTAAAATCATGCTAGAAGGGTTGGGTAGTAGTTATATGTGTATTACAGTGTCTGGGTATGCTTGTGAATAAATTAATTGGGTGTTTTGGCCATGTTCTGCATTTTTCGTAAATTGTAGTTTCTGGAACTGGTTCACCACACCGCAGCGCCGACTCTATGCCTAAACCCAGCCACGCTGCAGCGCCAGCCGCGCTGCAGCGCCAAGTATAGCATACATGGTGGCGCCGCAGTGCCACTATGCAGATCTTCCAAGAATGATTATTTTAGTTGTTTTATTTAGGGACTGTAATGGTAACCTAATCTAATGAATATAAAAATGTATTAGTCATATAACGTGATGTTAAAATAGACTCATAACATGTCAATGAGATACTTACGTGTTTAAATGAATTGTTAAACGCGTAGTTAGCTTAGCGTCCGTGAAGTTTAATATTATGTGAAAACAAGTGTTGTAACTTGATTAATATAATCATAATCAGAGTTTAGACGAAGTGAATGAACTTGTGATGACTATTTACGTTATAATTGACTGGTATTGTGAATGTAAATGGTATGTAGGATTAAATCGAGGAACGAGTATAATTAACGTGTAACCTATGCATGAGGCAAGTTTCCTAACCCTACTTGTTATTGTTATGAAATTTTATAAACCTTACCTCTTTACATTGAGCAAATTCTAGACTTATATTCTATATCGAGCAAGTTCTTGTTATTTAATGATCAAGTTCAATATGTTATATTAAAGGTTATTAATCTTTCAAAGTATAATTTGGTTATACAATACTTATTCTATTGTATACCCCTTGAGTTTGTTATTCAATTTAAATATCAGTTATTGTTGAACTTTGTAAGACTAGCGAAACCTTATTGATTCGACTAGTCCATAGTTGATGAACGTTCTAAATTTTAGAACCCTTGTTAAATTTATCCAAACCAAACTTCCTTTGGTGCCGATTCTAATGTCAAACTGAGATGAACAACCCTGTCTAGGGGATTACTTATGCTTTAGCGTTAAGATATTGTGCACAGTATGGTACTAAGGGTTGATCCCCCTAAGTACGAGAAGAAGAGTCCATAGTCTTATGACTGTTAAAAATTTCAAGTATAAACACTTGACAACCTAGGACATAGTTCAAGGTCTTATGACCCTCAGAAGTTCTTTTGATTCTTGTTATTCATTCTTGATTTAAAAGCCGAGTTTTCCTATTTCAGAAGTATTTGATTTATTACCATGTTATTATTTTATTGTTATATTATTATACTTGTGGGCAATCGTGCTCACTCTTGTGTAATAATAACATTGCAGTTAAGAACGAAAGGTCCGACTAGCCTTCTACTAGCAAAGGCAAGGGCAAAGTTAACAAGTGATGAAGACTTCTTGTTTATTTGATGTATTTATATTTCAGACTTATGTTAAAGTTGTGTAAGACTATTGTTTGTTTATATTTCCGCATTTGAGATTTAAGATTAGTATGACCTGGGATTGATGTATTTATTTCAGATGATGTAACTCCTTAAGGAGAGGATTTATTTCTATCTATTTATGCTTTCATTTTTATGGGTAGATAGATATTTGATGTTTGTATAGTGAACACCAAATCATGTGGGAATTGAAGTACCCATATTTGGGGGTGTCACAGGTTGGTATCAAAGCTATAGGTTATGAACCTTAGGTGGGGGAACAACCTTAGGTAGTAGCCTTATAGGAGATAGAGAACATAGTGGTGGTAAACTCTTATCGAGTTCTAATAAATGAATTCCTTAATTCATTGAAGATAATAAAAGACTTTATGTGCTTATGTGATAAACTTATGTGCTCGCAAGTATCGATTAGTAACTAAAATTTAAAATTGTGTTGTCAGGATGTCAGATGTTGGAGGATCTAGTCGAGCTGGGGATGAGGAACCCCGAGTATTTACAGAGGAGGAGCCCCGAGACATTCATGTCGTCCAGGAGCAGTTAGTACAGAGACAGCCATCTCTGTTGATCACCGTTGTTGGTCAGGAACATGAGCCTGAGACTGATCCAGAGGAGGATCCTGAGGAAGAAGAGGAAGAAGATTAGTTCCCTCCGAACTCTATCAGTGCTGAGATGTACGATGAGCTATATAACCGTAACGTAGAGTTATGTGACACTGTTCAGGAGCTGAATGAGTGGACGATTATTCAGCAGCTTACCATCGAGTAGAGGGATAGGGAAGTTGTGACTCTTCACACACGTCTAGGAAACGTAAAGTGGGATTTAGTTCACGAGAAAGGTCAAACCGAGGAGAAGATCGAGGAAATAGAGAAGTTGAAGAATGAACTGAAAGAGAGCTCAGCAAGACTGACCATAGCAGAGGAAGCTTGGGTAAGGAAATCACGTCGTGCTGATCTTGCAGAAGAGGATTGTCGTGCGAGGAAGACTAAGCTTGAGGAGACGTACTCTACACTTTAAAATGCAATGGATGAGGCCCAGGATCGAGTTATGAGATACCCAATTCAGTTCGAAGGACTACCATCGTACATGCTAGATCGTAGGATGATGTCCCACATTATGGAAGAAGAATGTAACAAGGCTATTCAACGCCTTAGCAGGTAGTGATATGAATAGTTTAATTATGTAAAAACCTATATGGTAGTTAAAAATATAAATTTCGATGTAGTTATAAATAAAGGAATATTTTAATATTTTAAATCCTGTAGATTCCTTATCTCGGGATAGTTGATGTAAATAGCAGTGATGCTATCATAATTGTTAAAACTTTTGATTAAATAAATATATCAAGTTGTTTGAGAAAATGTGTTAAGTGATTATGATAAATTGTTTGAGTTAAGCCTTAAATATTTAGAGAATTGGATAACGATCTAATAAGCATATATTTTAACAGAAATATGCCACCGAGAAGAAGACCAAACTGTCAACCAACTCAAGAAGAATCGACGAACAACAACAACAACGCCAATGCTAACCCCGTTCAGCAATTGGTGAACTTATTAGCTGGAGCGATTAACAATCAACCCCAAGCTCCACCAAATACAACGTTCAAGGATTTCAAGGCGGTGGGACCGCTATAGTTTAAAGGCTCTATGAACCCGATAGAAGCTTAAACCTGGGTTATAGAGATGGAGAAAGCTTTTGACGTCACCAGAGTCAGAGAGGACCAGAAAACCGCCTACGCAACATTTATGCTGAAATTCGAAGCCAGTTATTGATGGAAAGCAAATAAGGTTCGGGGAGGAGAAGGTGTGATTACTTGGGAGAGGTTTAAGGAGATGTTCTTCGAGATGTACTTTTCGACAAGCTCGCAGAACCAAATGGAGGTACAATTTCTGGAGTTGAAGCAAGGAAATATGTTTGTGCCAGATTATGCAGCAAGATTCAATGAGTTAGCTAGGTTCGCCACATATCAAGTGCACACGGATGAGAGAAAAGCAAGAAGGTTTGAACAAGGACTGAAGTCCTGGTTGTATAGTAAAGTGTCGATGTTTCAGTTGAAGACGTTCGCTGTAGTATTGGAGAAAGCCATTCTCGCTGAAGGTGGAAGCGATGCTGTAACCAAGTATAATCAAGATCAGAAGAAGAAGAAGAAGAGTGAAAATGAAGGAATTAACAAGGCTAGTGAAAGTAACACAGGAGGTATTAATAATCAGAAGAGAAGGTGGTCTGACAACTAATCAACTGGAAATCAGCAAGGAGGTCAGAAGAAAAGGATTGAAGCATGCTCGACCTGCAGAAAAGCTCATTTGGAGTTTGCATGAAAGGAAAACAAGTGTGCTACAATTATGGTTAAGAAGGCCACATAGCACCTAACTGTCCTAACCCAAAGAAAGGCGCCTGTTTCACTTGCGGCTCAAAAGACCATCTGGCAAGAGATTGTCCTAAGAAGGGATATGGAGAGGCAGGATCAGGAGGAAATAGAAGAAACAATGGTGGAAGCACTCTGACTATCACGGGACCAACCGCAACCAACAGATCGACCTCTAGGACTTTCAACATGACAGTGTAAGATGTTGTGCAGTCTCATGATGTGGTATCAGGTATCATTCTGATCAATAAAGTTAATGCTTATGTATTATTTGATTCGGGTGCTACTTGTTCATTTATATCCGATGACTTTGCTAAGAACTTAGAATTGCCTAAAGATTAGTTAGAATACCCCATAAACATAAAAATTGCGAATAGAGAAATAATCCATGTTAAGTACGTACACAAGAACAGTAGGGTGGATATTAAGGGTAACATTATGAACATAGATCGTATCCCTATTAAACTTGGAGAATTTGACGTTATCTTGGGAATGGATTGGTTATTCAATTACGGGGTTGTAATTGATTGTCAGAAGAAGCGTATTAACCTTATGACTCCATCAAAGGTCATGTTTTATGGTAGTAAGTAGCCTAGACAAGTGAGTTGTCTGACGATGATGCAGGCCAGGAAGTTGTTAAGACAAGGCTGTGTAGGATATCTAGCTTACACAGTCGACAGTAGTAAAGAAAATCCAAAAATAAAGGAGATACCAGTAGTGAGGGACTTCACAGATGTATTTTCGGATGATCTATTAGGACTTTCGCCAGACAGAGAAGTTAAATTTGTGATCGATTTGGCACCAGGAACAGCTCCAATATCGAAGGCACCGTATCGGATGGCTCTGGTAGAGATGAAAGAATTGATGGTACAATTACAAGAGTTACAGGACAAGAAATACATTCAATCGAGCGTATCGTCGTGGGGAGCGCCGGTGTTATTTGTAAAGAAGAAGGACGGGACGATGCGGCTCTGCATAAACTACAGAGAACTGAATAAGGTCACGATTAAGAATAGATATCCATTATCGAGGATCGACGACCTTTTTGATCAATTGAAGGGAGCAATATACTTTTCCAAGATAGACTTGAGGAGTGGTTATGATCAATTGAAGGTGAGACCAGAGGATGTTCTGAAGATAGCATTTAGGACTCGTTATGGTTACTATGATTTCTTGGTGATATCATTCGGTCTAACAAATGCTCCAGCAGCGTTTATGGACTTAATGAACAGAGTGTTTAAACCGTTTTTGGATAAATTCGTGGTAGTGTTCATCGATGATATTTTGGTATACTCAAAAACCAAGGAAGAACATGTAGAGCACTTGAAGGCAACGTTAGAGGCGTTGAGAAGGGAGAAGTTGTATGCCAAGTTTTCGAAATGCGAATTATAGATTGAAAAAGTACAATTCCTTAGACATGCGATCGATAAGGACGAAATTTCAGTAGACCCCTCTAAAGTCGAAGCTGTAATTAACTGGGATCAGCCGAAAACACCGTCAAAAGTAAGAAGCTTTCTTGGATTGGCAGGTTATTATAGAAGATTCATTTAGGACTTTTCCAAGATCGCGACTCCGTTGGCGAATTTGACTAGAAAATCGGTGAAATTCGTTTGGACGGAGAAGTGTGAGGAAAGTTTTCAAGAGCTTAAGAAGAGGTTAACTTCGGCACCTGTGTTATCTCTTTCGGATGATACAGGAAATTTTGTGGTTAATAGTGATGCATCGCTTAAAGGACTTGGTTGTGTACTTATGCAAAATGGCAGGGTCATTGCGTATGCGTCATGGCAATTGAAGGACTATGAAAAAGGGTATCTGACCCATGACTTAGAATTAGCTACGGTGGTATTCGCTTTGAAGATCTAGAGACACTATCTCTATGGGGAGAAGTGTGAAATATATACAGACCACAAGAGTCTGAAATATATTTTTAAACAAAAGGACTTGAATATGCGCCAGAAAAGGTGGTTGGAGTTAATTAAGGACTATGATTGCGAGATTTTATACCATCCAGATAAAGCCAATATGGTTGCCGATGCCTTAAGTAGAAACGGTCAAGAGAAATTAATGATGTTGACCGCTCAGGAGGAGCTAATTTCAGCGATGGAGAAGATGGAAATAGAAGTAAAGCATCCTATGGAGAGTGACGAGATGTTGTTCTAGTTGCAATCTGGTACAACTTTGCTGGATAAAGTTAAAGAGGCTCAACTTCAGGACGATGAATGTGAGAAGGTGAAAGAGAAGATATCTAAAGGAACCGAACCGAGATTCAAGATGGACAATGAAGGAATACTAAGATTTGAAAGCAGAATTTGGGTACCGGCAGTGTTAGAGATTAAGGAAGGCATTTTGAGCGAGGCTCATAGCTCACGATACTCAATTCACCTAGGTAGTACTAAGATGTACCAAGATCTTCAACAACATTTCTGGTGGCCGAATTTAAAACGAGATGTTGCAGAGTGTGTTGCCAAGTGTCTGACATGTCAGAAAGTGAAAGCAAAATATCATAGGCTAAGTGGGTTGCTATAACCTTTAGAGATCCCAGAATGGAAATGGGAACATATTACGATGGATTTCGTGGTTGGCCTACCGAAAACTCAGAAAGGCTATGACGCAATATGGGTTATTGTTGACCGATTGACGAAATACGCACACTTCCTTCCGATCAAAATCAGATTCAACTTAGATTAGTTGGCAAGGTTATATATGAAAGAGATTGTTTCAAAACACAGATTTTCGGTGTCAATTATTTCTTATAGGGATCTGCGCTTTACATTAAACTTCTGAAAATGACTACAGGAATACATGGGTACGCAGTTGAGAATGAGTACGGCATATCACCCTCAAACAGACAGACAGAGTGAAAGAACGATTCAGACATTAGAAGATATGTTAAGAGCTTGTATAATGAACTTTAAAGGAAATTGGGATGATCATCTACAGCTCGTAGAGTTCGGCTACAACAGTAGCTACCACGCTAGTATTGACATGCCGCCTTATGAAGCGTTATACGGTAAAAAGTGCAAAACTTTGCTATACTGGGATGAAATTGGCGAGAGACAATTATTAGGTCCCGAACTGGTACAGCAGATAGCAGAGATAGTCAAAGTGATCCGAACAAGACTAGTAGCAGCTCAAGATAGGCAAAAGAAATACGCCGATCCACACCGTAAAAATGTTAAGTTTGAATCAAGTAGTTATGTATTTTTGAAAGTGTCTCCCTGGAAGGGAAAGATCAGGTTCAGAAAGAAAGGGAAATTAAGCCGAAGATTCATTGGACCCTTTGAGGTACTGCGAAGGATCGGAGAAGTTGCGTATGAGATAGTCTTACCTGCAGCACTCGAGAATGTCCACAACATTTTTCACGTTTCAGTTTTACAACCCTACAAACCCGATTACAAGCACGTAATTGAATACGAACCTCTACATTTTGAAAAAGATTTATCTTACGAAGAAATTCATGTTCAGATTATCGATAGGAAAGAGCAAGTTCTAGGAAATAAAGTAATACCTTCTGTTAAAGTAATCTAGAGGAACCACAACGCTGAAGAAGCAACGTGGGAACTCGAAGAGGATATTATGATGAATTATCCTCATTTATTTACTTAAATTGTGTGTAAGCAATTCTAGGGACAGAATCTTTGTAAGGGGGGAGAATGTAACGGGACAAATTAATTAAGTCGTGATTCTGAGGAAAGAATCCTTTTAAGGGGCGAAAGATGTGACAAACGAGATTTTGTAATTTAATTTGAATATTTATTGAATTAAATATAAATATTTTTTGATGATTTAATTATTGGATTAAATAATTAATTGATGAAATTGTAGTAGATTAATTTAATTATATGTGTTATATTTATTAAATTAATGTGGAGAATTTTATTATTCAAAGTATGTATTTATGTGAGCTTATTGAATTAAATGAAGTATATAATAAGCATAATGATATTTTAATTAATTTAATAATTAATTAGAAATTTAATAAATTGACATAACTAATAAATGAAAATTTTAATTATGTGACTATGTGAATTAATGAGAAATTATTATGTTTTATTCAAAATTAAATTAAATAAGATATTTAATTTATTGTGTAAATGGGTGTGACATTATTAAACTATAGTATAAGAAATTTATCAAATTAAATAGGAATGAGCCTTTTAAGGCTAGCCAAACGGAGCCCTAATGGGAGTTGGGCAGTTAACCCATGAATTGGATTAACTGACCACAACAGCGTCAGTTCTTATAATTATACGCCTTCTTTTATTTTTCTAAGTCTGGCAAAACAAGTCATAGAGAGGAATTGAGAATCAGTGAGATTAAAGGAGAAGAATTGTGGAAAATTAGAAGTTGTTATCATCCTTATGCAATCCAAGTGGAGTAATCAAGGGTAAACCCTCAAATTCAAGTTTTAATTTACGTCATTAAAGTTTTTAGAAAAAAAAATGGCTTTCAAATATCTGTTCAAGTCTCTATAATTGATAAGAGCAATAATTTGTGTATATATATATGATAATATGCTATCATAACATGTTACCTACCATCTATGTATGTTTTCAAAACATTAAATCCATACAAATATGTAGTAATTGGATTATATTAAAAGTCACGGAGTATAAAAGTGTATTCATGGCCATATGGCCCTTACGTACAAATTTAATACTTTAATCATATGTTGTATCAAAAATTTACACTTGTGTATGCATATGTACGTTAAAACAAAGAAATCAAACTTTAAATGGACAGATTTAGTGTTATAGCGAACCCGTAGTGTCAATTTTTATATTTTATCTTTAAAAACTTTCAAAATCACCAAGAACATGAAATTACATGATTTGGTTCTAGAAATTGTATGTTTTAACTTGTTAAAATCATGCTAGAAGGGTTAGGTAGTAGTTATATGTGTATTACAGTGTCTGGGTATGCTTATGAATAAATTAATTGGGTGTTTTGGCCATGTTCTGCATTTTTCGTAAACTATAGTTTCTGGAACTGGTTCACCGCACCGCAGCGCCGGCTCTATGCCTAAACCCCGCTCCACAGCCCCAGCCACACTGCAGCACCACATACTAAGTTGCATCGCCAGTCGCGCCGCAGCGCTAGGTATAGCATACATGGTGGCGCCGCAGCGCCACTATGCAGTTCTTCCAAGAATGATTATTTAAGTTGTTTTATTTAGGGACTGTAATGGTAACCTAATCTAATGAATATAAAAATGTATTAGTCATATAACGTGATGTTAAAATAGACTCATAATATGTCAATGAGATACTTACGTGTTTAAATGAATTGTTAAACGCGTAGTTAGCTTAGCATCCGTGAAGTTTAATATTATGTGAAAACAAGTGTTGTAACTTGATTAATATAATCATAATCAGAGTTTAGACGAAGTGAATGAACTTATGATGACTATTTACGTTATAATTGACTGGTATTGTGAATGTAAATGGTATATAGGATTAAATCGAGGAACGAGTATAATTAACGTGTAACCTACGCACGAGACAAGTTTTCTAACCCTACTTGTTATCGTTATGCAAGTTTATAAACATTACCTCTTTACATTGAGCAAATTCTAGACTTATATTCTATATCGAGCAAGTTCTTGTTATTTAATGATCAAGTTCAATATGTTTTATTAAATGTTATTAATCTTTCAAAGTATGATTCAGTTATACAATACTTACTCTATTGTATACCCCTTGAGTTTGTTATTCAATTTAAATATCAGTTATTGTTGAACTTTATAAGACTAGCGAAACCTTATTAATTCGACTAGTCCATAGTTGATGAACGTTCTAAATTTTAGAACCCTTGTTGAATTTATCCAAACCAAACTTCCTTTGGTATGGACTCTAATGTCAATCTGAGATGAGCAACCATGTCTAGGGAATTACTTATGCTTTAGCGTTAAGATATTGCGCACAGTATGGTACGAAGGGCTAATCCCCCTAAGTACAAGAAGAAGAGTCCATAGTCTTATGACTGTTAAAGGTTTCAAGTATAAACACTTGACAACCTAGGACATAGTTCAAGGTCTTATGACCCTCAGAAGTTCTTTTGATTCTTGTTATTCCTTCTTGATTCAAAAGCCGAGTTTTCCTATTTCAGAAGTCTTTGATTTTTTCGTATGTTATTATTCTATTATTATATTATTATACTTGTGTGCAATCGTGCTCACTCTTGCGTAATAATAACATTGTAGTTAAGAACGAAAGGTTCGACGAGCCTTCTACTAGCAAAGGCAAGGGCAAAGTTAACAAGTGATGAAGACTTATTGTTTATTTGATGTATTTATATTTCAGACTTATGTTAAAGTTGTGTAAGAATATTATTTGTTTATATTTCTGCATTTGAGATTTAAGATTAGTATGACCTGGGATTGATGCATTTATTTCAGATGATGTAACTCCTTAAGGAGATGATTTATTTCTATCTATTTATGCCTTCATTTTTATGGATAGATAGATATTTGATGTTTGTAGAGTGAACACCAAATCATGTGAGAATTGATGTACCCGAATTTGGGGGTGTCACAGTTAAAGCTAATCCAAACTAAATTTCTTTAGTGCAAAATCCTAAGTCAAATTAAGATGAACAACCCTATTGCATGGGATTATTTACGTGTTAGCGTTAAGATGGTTGTGCATAATACATGGTGCGAAGGGCTGACCTCACTAAGTATGAGAAAAAAGGTAAATATAGTCTAACGACTTTTAAAGGTTGAAGTAGAAATACTTAATAACCTGAGACATAGTTCATGGTCTTGAGAACCTCATATATAAATCTCGAACTTGTTTTCTAATATTGATTCAAAGAACGAGTTCTTTATTATTCAGTATTTGTTGCTTACTCTTATGATATTGTTATTGTCATCATTATATTTGTGAGCAACTGTTTGCTCACTCTTGCATATAACACTGCAGCTAAAGTTGAGAAAGTTGACGAGTCGTCTATGAGTAAGGGTAAAGGTAAGATGACCAAGTGATGAAGACTTGTTTGATTTTATTTAACAGAATTTATTCTATGAGACATATTTATTTATATGATGTAATCTGCAAACTTATGTAATAATTTAAGGTTAAATTACCTGGGATTTGTTTTAAGTTGATGTAACCCTTTAACGAGGAGGATTATTGTTTATGTTATTTAATTCATGTCTTTATCTTAGATTATGGGTAGTTGGATGTGATTATTTTGGATAGTGAGCACCAAATCATGTGGGAATAGAGTACCCGAATTTGGGGGTGTCACAAGTTGGTATCAAAGCTTTAGGTTATGAACCTTAGGTGGGAGAACCTTAGGAAGTAACCTTTAAGAAGAAAGAAAACATCGTGGTGATAAACGTTTATCGAGTTTTAAGGAATTAATTAAAGATAAATTATAAAAGACTTTATGTGTTGACATTTTATGTGCTCGTAAGTATCGAATAGTAAAACTTTAAGTATTTTGTTGTAATGATGTCTAACGTTGAGGGATCCAGTCAAGATAGGGAGGAGATACCTCAGGTGCCTAGAGATGAGGAGCCCCAAGATGTCCATGTTATTCGGGAGCAGTTGATTCAGAGGGAGCCTTCTTTGTTGGTCACTGTTGAAGGACAGTGGAATGAGCATGTGTCTGATCCTGAGGAGGAGGACTCTGAGGAGATAGAGGTGGAGGACAAGGAAGAGGATCATGTGGAGTTTCCACCAAACTCCATTGTAGCTGAGATGTATGATGAATTATATGACTGTAATATAGAATTATAGGCTAAGGTTAAGGATCTGAAGGAGCTGGCTGATATGCGTCAGGCTACTATAGAGCAGAAGGATGTAGAGATTCAGGATCTCGACATACGTCTTGGGAACGCGGAATGGAACCTAGTTCATATAGAGACTCATCAAGAGCAGCTATTGGCTAAGAATGAAAAGATGAAGACTGAAGTTGAGAAACTAAAAGATAATTTGAAGGAGGAGTTAGCTAAGCATGTGAGAGCAGAGGATGCTTGGGTAAAGGCCACTCAGCGTGCAGATCATGCTGAAGACAAGGTTCAGACGAAGAAAGTCAAGATGAATGAAATGGATTATGCTTTTCATTCTCCGATTGATAGGGCCTAGGACCTAGTCTTTTATTACCCAGCTCAGTTTGAAGACTTGCTATGGTATATGTTGGATCGTAGAACGATGTTTTGTATCATGGAAGAAGAGCGTAGAGAAGCTGCTCGACGTCTTAATATGCCAAAATAGGAAGAGTAATAAGTTATGTGATTAATTATGTGTTAAATAAATTGCGAATCCCATGTTTTGAGATAAATAATGGGGTAAGATGAGTATGTAATCCTGAAACTTTTCAAGTTCAGGAAAGTTAATATAGATAGCAGAGATGCTATCATTACTATGTTTTAGAAATTATGAATGAATAAGATATCGATTTTCATTGAAATGTTATGTGTTAAGCTTTAATCTTAGAATGTTTAAGTTAAACCTTAAATATTTAAGAAATTTAGTAGTGATCTAATAAGCGTATATCTTAAACAGAAAAAAAAATGCCTCCTAGAAGAAGACAACCACGCCAACAACCACCCCCTAAGGGATCTACTAAAAACAACAATAGCGAGGCCAATGCTAACCCGGTTCAGCGGTTAGTGACTTTATTAACAGGAGCACTTGCGAATCAACCGCAAGCTCAAGTCACGACTTTCAAGGACTTTAAAGCGGTTGGACCGCCAGAGTTTCAAGGGTCTATGAATCCAGTTGAAGCCCAAACCTGGATCATGGAAATGGAGAAGGTTTTTAACGTTGCCAGGGTGAGGATCAGAAAATCACTTTTGCAATGTTTATGTTGAAATCTGAAGCTAGTTATTGGTGGCAGACAAATAAGGTTTATGGGGGACAGGGAATAATAGCATGGGATAGGTTCAAAGAAATGTTTTTCGAGATGTATTTTTCGACGAGTTTTCAAAACCAGATGGAAGTTCAATTCTTGGAACTAAAGCAAGGAACCATGTTTGTGCCAGAGTATGTAGCGAAGTTTAATGAGTTGGCAAGGTTTGCTTCGTATCAGGTTAATACAAATGAGCATAAGGTAAGAAGGTTTGAACAAGGGTTGAAGCCCTGGCTATATAGTAAGGTTTCAATGTTTCAATTAAATACATTTGCAGCAGTACTAGAAAAGGCAATTATCGCGGAAGGTGGAAGCGATGCCTTAACCAAGTATAATCAAGAACAGAAGAAGAGGAAGAATGAGAGTAAAAACAAGGTTGGTGGAAGCAATAGTGGAAGTAATAACCAGAAGAGGAAGTGGAATGAAAATCTAAATGCAGAAGGACAACAAGGAAGTCAGGAAAAGAAGAAGTTTGAAGCTTGTACTAATTGTGGGAAGAACCACACTGGTGTGTGTCTGAAGGGTAAGCGAGTGTGTTTTAATTATGGCCAGGAGGGTCACATTGAGCCAAATTGTCCTAGACCGAATAAGGAAGCTTATTTCACTTGCAGGTCGAAGGATTATATGGCTTGTGATTTGCCCTAGAAAGACAGCGGGAGGTGCAAGTGGAGATAAGGGAAGCAACAGCGGTGGTACGTTCACTATCACTGGGCCATTGCCATCAAACTGACCTACTACCAGAACTTTCAATATGACCGTGCAAGATGTTGTGCAGTCAAAGGATGTGGTGTCAGGTATCATTCTGATCAATGGTATTAATGCTTATGTATTATTTGATTCGGGTGCTACTTGTTCGTTTATATCCGATGATTTTTCTAAGAACTTAGATTTGCCTCAGGAAGAACTAGATTTCCCGTTGAACATAGAAATTGCGAATAGGGAGGTGATTCCTGTTAGGTTTATATATAAGAACTGTAGGGTGGATATAAAGGGTCACGAGATGAGGGTGGATTTTATACCAATTAAACTTGGAGAATTTGATGTTTTACTGGGAATGGATTTGTTATTCAATTACGGGGCGGTAATTGATTGCCAAAAGAAGTGTGTTAACCTTATGACTCCGTCAAAGGTGGTGTTTTATGGCAGCAAGTCACCTAGACAAGCAAGTTATCAGACGGTGATGCAAGCCAAGAAGTTACTGAGACAAGGATGTGTAGGATACTTAGCCTACTAGTCGATACTCAGAAGAAGAGTGAAAAATTAGAAGAGATACCGGTCATTAGAGATTTTACGGATGTATTTCCAGACGATTTGCCTGGACTTTCGCCAGATAGAGAGGTCGAGTTCATGATTGATTTAGTGTCAGGAACAGCTCTGATATCTAAAACCCCGTATAGAATGGCCCCAGTAGAGATGAAAGAGCTGATGGTGCAGCTGCAAGAATTACTAGACAAGAAGTATATCCAGTCGAGCATTTCATCGTGGGGAGCGCTGGTGTTATTTGTTAAGAAGAAAGATGGATCGATGCGGCTCTACATTGATTACAGGGAATTGAATAAGGTCATTATTAAAAACAAATATCTATTACCGAGAATCGATGACTTGTTCGATCAACTGAAGGGAGCTAGGTACTTTTCGAAGATAGATTTAAGAAGTGGATATCACCAGTTGAAGGTAAGGAAGGAGGATGTACCAAAAATGACATTCAGAACTCGGTATGGTCATTACGAGTTTTTGTTTATGTCATTTGGTTTAACCAATGCACCTACAACGTTCATGGATTTGATGAACAGGGTGTTTAAACTATTCTTAGATAAATTTGTAGTTGTGTTTATTGATGATATATTGGTGTATTCTAAAACCAAGGAGGAGCACGTTGAACACTTAAGGGTGACGTTGGAGACATTAAGAAGAGAAGTTCTACGCGAATTTTTTGAAATTTAAGTTTTGGTTCGAACGTGTGCAGTTTCGTGGACACATTATTGATAAGGACGGAATCTCGGTAGATCCATCCAAAGTTGAAGCTGTAATAAACTGGATCAGCCAAAGACACTGATAAGTAGGTTTTATACCTACTTATTCGGTATCTTTTACTTGAATTAGTTGCTTATATTCATGTGTCTTAGTTACTTTTCATGCATTTTGTGTTCATTTTGTAGGTTATACGTTTGGAAGCGGTGTGAGCGACTATTAGTAAGGAAAAGCAAGGAAAATGCAAAGAAAAGCAATCCGGACATCATTTGGGCTTTCATGTTCATTTTATGTTCTTAGCTTGGAACTTAGACTATATTGTAGAGCTTCTTCTTAGCTTTGTGGAACATCTTGAATCATTCCAATTGGAGTTCGGATGAAAGAGTTATGACATTTCTACCAACGGACGTCGTTGAACTTCATTGTTTTGGGTGGCCATTTGCATAGTAGTCACTTTCAGTCCAATTTCGACCTTCATCCGTTCGTTATTTCTCAAAACTCAAAGAATGAAAGTTGTAGAGCTCGTCGATATCTTCGATTTGATAGGTGGCATGCACCGTAACTCCTTACGGATCAAAAGTTATGGTTGTTTTACCAGAGAATGTTGTGACAGAAAATGAAGCCCGCTGGGGCGGGCTTTTCCTTAGTAAAACCCCCGCCGGGGCTGGCATAGCAGCTGCTAGACAGTAAGGACCCCCGCCGGGGCGGGCCCTGTGCAAGCCTAAACACCCACCGGGGCGAGGGTAAGCGTAGAAAAGACGTTTTTTGGCCAAATTTGAGTTCGGAAAGGATTGTTTCAATCCAATTGACTCAAGGACTTCTAAGAGGACTTAAAGACATGCAAAAAGGCTTATAAAAGGAGGGGAATAAAAAGGATTAGAGGAGAGATTAGATTAGAGGAGAAATAAGATTTCATTAGATTAGATTAGAGTAAATTAGATCAAAACACTAGTTCTAATTAGATTTGGAGATTGAAGCAACTTCAAGACCATTGAAGATCAAGAGCAGGAGCTTGAGGAAGATAGAGATTTGCTGACAATAGATTTATTCTTTACTATACTCTTATTTTTATCTTTTTATGTTATTTCAAGTGTGGATTCTTAGTTTTAATTCAATGAACTAATTCTTTATTTGAGATTACAATGGATCTTATTGTGTAGTTTATTTTAATATGCTTCGCTATCAATTATTATGTTCTATTATGAGGATTGTCTATTATGATTTGGACTTAATTGTTTAATTAATTTGCCATAAATTACCGTGATAATCTATATGAACTCGAGAGATGAAGTATTGATTTAGATCTTATCATGATAGCATGTGTTCAGGATTTTGTTAGTAGCTTAAACTTGATGAGTGTTAAGGTAGAGATATGCTTGACACCGCATGTAATCGGATAGAGAACTTATTCTTCTACCTTCTTCAATTGTAATTCACATAGAGATATAGTGGGTTAGTTGATTAAGGTGTTTAACGGATTTCTATCTTAATTGTGGATTGACGTTAATATGGGTATTATGCATCGAGAGGTGGTTTTATCTGCTTTAGTGTTCTTGATTAACAATTCAGGATAGAGAATAATTGATGAGAAGTGTGTTAACTTAAATGAAGCAATAAGTGAAGTTGTGATCTTAAATCTCCGTTATCTTAATTTAACTAGTGGAATTTAAGAGTAGTTTAATTTATATAATTTGAAATCCATTTGTTTAAATAAGATTGAGTTGGTTACGGGTTAGTACTTGGTGCTTTTTGTTAAATAAGTCTCTGTGGGAACGATACTCAACTTATCACTTTATTACTTGTACTTGCGTGTTGTGCGTAATTAGATTCTACCCAACAGACACCATCAGAAGTAAAAAGTTTCTTGGGGTTGGCAAGTTACTATAGGCATTTTATTCAAGATTTTTCTAAGATCGCAACTCCGTTGACGAATTTAACTAGGAAGGCAGTTAAGTTTGTTTGGACAGAAAAGTGTGAGGAGAGTTTACAAGAGTTAAAGAAGAGATTGAGTTCAGCACCTGTGTTGTCATTGCCAGATAATACAGGGAATTTTATGGTATATAATGACGCATTGCATAAAGGACTAGGTTGTGTGCTTATGCAAAACGGCAGGGTCATTGCGTATGCATCAAGTCAATTAAAGGATTACAAGAAAGGGTATCCGACTCTTGATTTGGAGTTGGCAGTGGTGGTGTTTGCTCTGAAGATTTGGAGCCACTATCTTTATGGAGAGAAATGTGAGATATATACAGACCATAAAAGCCTGGAGTATATCTTTACACTGTGAGATTCTTTATCATACCGGAAAGGTGAAAGTTGTTGCTGATGCCTTAAGTAGAAAGGGTCGAAAGAAATTAATGATGTTAAATGCTCAGGAAAAGTTGGTAGCAGAAATGGCAAAGATGGAGTTGGAAACTAAATGTCCGACAGAATCAGATGAAAAATTATTCCAGATGGAGACCAGTTCAATTTTAGTGGATAAGGTGAAGAATGCACAACTTCAAGATGAAAACTGTGAAAAAATAAAAAGAAAAGTGTCTGAAGGTGAAGAAGACAAATTTAAAATCGATACGGAAAGGTTACTTAGATTTGAGGGGAGAATTTGGGTTTCGCCAATACCGGAGATTAAAGAGAAAATTTTGAGTGAGGCTCATAACTCACAATATTCGATTCACCCCGAAAATACAAAAACGTATCAGGATCTCAGACATCATTTTTGGTGGTCGAATATAAAAAAGGATGTTATTGAATGTGTGGAAAAATGCTTAATGTGTCAAAAAGTTAAAGTTGAACATCAAAGGCCAAGCCGATTATTGCAACCGTTAGAGATACCGGAATGGAAATGGGAGCATATGACAATGAATTTTGTGGTAGGTCTTCCAACGAATCAACAAGGTTATGATGTGATTTGGGTGATTATGGATCGATTAACGAAGTCGACACACTTTTTGCCAATCAAAATTAGATTTAACCTATATCAGTTGGCAAAACTGTATGTGAAGGAGATTGTATCAAGACACGGTGTCCCAGTGTCCATTGTATCAGATAGAGATCCACGTTTCACATAAAATTTTTGGAAACGACTACAGGAGTTCTTGGGGACACAGTTGAGAATGAGTACAGCGTATCATCCTCAAACTGACGGACAAAGTGAAAGGGCAATCCAGACATTAAAGGATATGCTTAGAGCTTGTATTATGGATTTCAAAGGGAATTAGGATGACCATCTACCGTTGGTTAAATTTGCCTATAATAACAGTTATCACGCAAGTATTGGCATGCCGCCTTACGAAGTGTTGTACAATAGAAAGTGCAGAACCCCGTTGTGTTGGGATGAAGTTGATGAACGTCGGCTATTAGGTCCAAAATTGGTGCAGCAAACCGTTGAGATCGTCAAGGTGATTCGGGAAAGATTGATAGATGCACAGGATAGGCAGAAGAAGTATACTGATCAACACCGACAGAATCAGGAATTTGATGTCGGTAGTTTTGTTTTCTTGAAAGTGTCTCCCTGGAAAAGGAAAATCAGATTTGGTAAAAAGGGAAAACTAAGCCCTAGGTTTATAGGACCTTTTGAAGTGCTTCGACGAGTTGGTGAAGTGGCATATGAGGTAGCTTTACCTTCGGAACTAGAACATATTCATAACATTTTCCATATTTCGGTATTACGACCATATAAGCCTGATTATAAATATGTTATAGAATATAAATCGTTACAGTTTGAAAAAGATTTGTATTATGAAGAAGTTCCTGTTCAGATTATTGACATGAAAGAGGAAGCACTAAGAAATAAAGTGATACATTCTGTTAAAGTAATTTTGAGAAACCACAATACTGAAGAAGCTACGTGGGAACTTGAAGACATTATGATAAAAAATTATCCTCAGTTATTTACTTAGTTTTTTGTATAGTGATTCTGGGGACAGAATCTTGTTAAGAAGGGAAGAATGTGACGAATGAATTTATTGAGTTGTGATTCTGGGGACAGAATCCTTTTAAGGAGGGAAGGATGTAACGAACGAGAATTTTGTATTTAATTTTAAATATTTATTGAATTAAATAAATATTTAAGTTGATTTATTTATTGAGATAAATAAATAGTCGATGAAGATATTGTGTAATAATTTAATTAGGAGATATGTTAATTAAATTAATATTTAGTGATTTTATAGTTTGAAGATTTAATTTAATGTGATAATTAAATTAAATGAATTATTAAATAATTATAATATTTTTCTAATTTAATTTAATAATTAAATTAGAGATTTATTAATTTATTAAATAAAATTATAATTTATTATGGAAATTATAATTATATGGTAAATGATTAATTTGATTTAAGAGTTATATTAATTTTATTGTTTAAAGGTGTGACAAATAAACTATAGGATAAATGAATTATTAAAACAAACTAAAATGGGATATTTGAGACTAGCCAAACTTGGCCTTGTGTCTCTTGGTGTTTGTAACAGCTGAACCCATTGGATTTTATTACCTGAAAACTTAAGTTGTGTAATATATGCTATATCAATTTTGTTTTTTTTCTTTACGTGTTATCACTTGGTTAAGCCTAAATCTAAAGAGAGTAGAGAAAACACAGAGGAAGAGAGAAAAGAGAGTTTTGTGAATTTGTAAGCCAAATTGAAGAGCCAAGAAGGAGGTGAAAGCTTAACATAGCAATTTTACATCTTCTAACAAAGCTAAACGAGAATCGAAATATAAATAACCTAGTATTTTTTCTTAGTTTGTGCATTTTTGAGTTTTCCTTTAAAATGGGAAATTCGGTTGGATGATTTGCTAAATAGATGATATATGTGTTGGTATAAGTTTATAAACTGATATATATATATATATATATATATATATATATATATATATATATATATATATATATATATATATATATATATATATATTGTTTATAGATGATTTTTTTAGAGAATAAATTCATGTATACATGATTTAGTTTAAAGAAATTGTATTCTTTATAGTTCTTCATTGCAAATTAGTTTTAAATCCATTGTAATTGGATTTGGTTATCTAATTTGATGAGTTGTGGTTTATATATGTTGATTAATGATTACAATCTGATAATTGACATCTAAAATGATTTTGGTTAGATTAATCAATGAAAGTATGTTTAAAAAAACTTGAGTTTACAGTAAAATATGTATAATATGGTCTGTTTTGAGTTAAAAATTGAAGTTCAATTCATGTAGGAACCTGTTACTTGATAATTGTTATTGATAATATATTGGAATACAAAAATAATGTATGTGGAATGAATTAATTTGGTGGATTAATGAAATCGTAGTGATATGATTCGCTAAACATGTTGGAAAATAAAGAAACTAGCAAAAACATGGTTTTAATCCTTTAAAATTGATTGTGTAAGATGTTTATGTTGTTAGAATCATGATATGCATGCTTAGTGTAGACACTCAAAATTTTCTTTTCCTGTTACTAACTATGTAGGAGGGCAAAAACGTCTATTTCACACTCCAGAGGTGACCCTGGAGGACCACAATATCAATTCCAACTCCGAAGATAGCCTCGGGAGATCTAGTTTCCAACCCCGGAGATAATCCCGAAAAATCAGTTTACAACCCTGGAGATAACGCCGGGAAAGTCAGTTCCAACCCTGGAGATAACCCCGGGAGATCAAGTTCAAATGCCTGGAGTCAACCCTGGATGGTCAAGCCAACCTCAGAGATAACCCTGAGGACATTTAGAGTCAACAAAATGACAATCTCAAATATAACCCTGGGAAAAACCCGCTACAACTGTGCAAAAATCGGAGATAACCCCGGGAGGGGCAAAACGGTTATTTTGCCAACTTAAATTCAACTCACATCAAATACACACATTTCAACTCAAATTGCTTCAATAAAAGTCCCACAAGAACCCTATCTTAACTTCCGAGTGCAAACTACGCAAAACGGCTCAACGGATTGCCTGACAAAAACCCGAAAATGCCATTTCGGTCATAAATCCATCTTCCCAGAATCAAAAAAGGGCAAATTATATGTCATTATGTAGCTCTCGGAAAGAGCTTTTCGGAATGGTATGGCACGCTTCCATCGGACTCCCGGATTGAAAGTTATGAAGGTTCGAGCGAACAGCGCATTGTCCGAGTGCACGTACTTCGAGACAGCGGGACCCACGAAGCCCGGGGCACCCCGAGCAGCTGCAGGTACACCTGTGGCTCCCCCCTCTATAAATAGAGGCCTTGGGGTGGCCATTTTGTAATAGAAAAGGCTAGGAAGTCCTGTCTAATTTGCTCTGTACACCCCCTAAAGTGAGTGCTTTCTCATTTTAAACACTTGTGAGCTCACATATAGCTACTATTGTTCTGACGGGAGCCGAGTGTTCATCCACTTAAAACTATCGAAGTCTTCTTTGGCAGCCCACTGTAAGCCTTCTTACATATTTTAAAGCTTTTCTCTTCATCTTTGCACACACTATTCTTCACGTTGAGAGTCGTGTTGCGTGTGTATGGACTTCGGTCCGCGGTTTCATTTCAATTTGTATATATATATATATATATATATATATATATATATATATATATATATGGACTAACATTGTCGAGTTATGCCTCGATTTAGCCTAGACTTATGTCTGGAGCATTTAATTGCTTTGGTATATATATATATACTTATATATATGAACTGTGGGTCGAACTATGTTTGATGAGCCTGGATTTTACATCCAGTGCGTTTACTGCTTTAATATATATATATACTTATATATATGAACTGTATGTCGAACTATGTTCGATAAGCCTGAATTTTAAATCCAGTGCGTTTACTGCTTTAATATATATGAACTGTTGTAAGACCCCAACTTATTAATAAATAAAATTAAATTTCCTCTAATTATTATTGTGAATAATAAGGTGTTAATTTGATATAATATTTTGGTTATGGGTAAAATGTGCAAATTTTACAAAATAAACAAGTGGTTATAAAATACTCATTGTTGTCGGGGAATATTCGTTTGGTCGTGGAATATTCTTTCTGTCGGGAAATATTCGTACGACGGCGCAGCTATTTGTGGGCCCCATAACAGAAAATGGTCGGATGAAGATAACGACAAAATTGAGTTTTTATAAATAATGGCGTAGTTGTTACCGTTAACACTGTTAAAATACCTGGTGGTTAAAATACAGTAATACGCGTAGTTGCACAGTAGCACACGGTATTGCACAGTATTTTTTCAATTATTGATTCTTACGTAAGAAGGCACTACTCAATAATTGTTATAGTAGTTACTGTTCAATATTTTATTTTATTGATTCAATAATTATTGCGTTGATATTTTATATTATTGTTGTTTCAATAATTGTTGCTGCACAGTATTTTCCATTATCAGATCAATAATTCATATTATTTGAATAATATTATTAGATAGCATTATTGGCAATGTCTAGAAAATTCTGTCTAAGGAGAGGTTTGGTCACCTAATTGCGCGCCAGTAAGGAGAAATCCTTATCGGAAAGTCCCCTCTTTCTTGGGAACGGTCTGGTTGTCATAATTGTGATTCTGTAATATTATTTGTGAATAATTAATTATTAATTTATATGATAAGGAAATATTTATTTGATGTGGATATAAATGATGGATTTATTTATGTAGTTATTATTGAAGGAATTAATGTTGAGGTGTTTTATCAGTATTTCTGCCGGAATGGAGGTATTAAAAATCAAATCAGTATTTTTCAGATATATTGCATGAGTTATAATTTTTAATCCGACCGTTGGATCGTTGTGATTTTTGGATATGTTATACATATATAAGTTGAGTATATGTCCACAAATTTTGAACCGTTAAAAATGAACGTATGATTTGTTATGAATTTTAAGAGATGACTGGTTCAGAAATTGTTGAAGTTTCGGAATTTATTATTTTAATGGAAAATTCTAGAATTGGTGGGCCCCACTTTTAGTTGGTGAGAAATGTGCTGGAATTTTTATTCAAATGTGGTGGGTGAGAATAGTAACAGGTAAAGCCATCAGGTTGCAGGTCAAGTCTGCTTCGGCGTGCTAACATTTTCTTATAAATAGAGGGCTAAGTTAGAATTGAAAATCACACCAGAATTCATAAGTTTTCTCTCTTTCTCTCTCTATATTCTCGAACGTATTTTGTGAGTATTTTGACACTTTGAGAGTTGCTATTCAGTGCAAGTTTCTGTCAGTACTATATCCAAAATTCAGTTAGAAGTACGGTTATTCTGAGGTAAGGGATGTTATTTTTTTTCGTAAATGATATTATTTCTTTCAATATCATGCCGGCAAATAGGTTTGAACTTTTTATCAAATTTGGAACTTTTCGTGTCGGGTTTACTATTCACGTATACGGCATTATTCACGTATACGACACTATTCATGAATACGGCACTATTCACCGAAAAATGAAATTTTCTTCTTTTTATCCAAGATGGCTATTATGGTTACTATCTTTGATTGTATCCATATTTTGATCATTATTTTTGAATTCTGCTTCGAAATTGGTTATTTCGGAGTATTATTGAACTTGGATAAACTGTAATACGAATTCCTAATATTTGTTCTTTTATCTCACTAGATTCGTTTTCTTTAAGATATTTTTTATCATCCTCAGTCCTACATGATGATATTACTGAATATCTTTGGCCTGTAATGCAAAGATGAATGATTACCTGATGAATATCTTTGGCCCGTAGTGCAAAGATGAACAGGTGTTGAGATGAACATGACCAACTGAGTATTATTCATGAATTTTACTCCACAGAGTAGTATCATGTTGACAATTTGGACGTTATTGATTTCTGGATAAATTAAATTATAAATCTTTAAAATTTATCCTTGAACTTGTTTAATTGAATTATTATATCATTGTCATCATCCTCGTGTTTATATTCTGTTGAAAGTCATCTGTGGCCTGTAGTGCATAGATGGACTTGGTATGATTATGACCAGGGATTATTCGGTATAATCATGACCGTAATATTACAAATGATGTGGTAAAAGTCCTCATTGGCCCGTAGTGCATTGATGGATAATTTTTGGTATGATTATGGCCTTGGATTCTCTTCGGCCAAGGGTGCAAAGAGGAATTATTTTATGGCATGATCATGACCGTTGATGAAAACACGATTATCTTTGGCCCGTAGTGCAGGGATGATTCGATGATGTGGATTATTTATTAAGCTGAATCTCAGCAATAAAGTTGATGATAAATCTTTTAAATCATAGAAGATAGTAGGTTTTATGCTCTACTTGACTCTTCTAATGGATTGCTTTTTCCGCTGCAGTTGTTGATCTAAAACTTGTTGTCTATTATATTTTATCAGATTTTTTCCTGTTGAAGACTAATGATAATTTGTTGTATATTATCTTAGTCATAATATTTCTTACTGGGCTAGTTGAGCTCACCTTTTCTTTCACTGTTCTCTTTAGGTAATGAGAATATAGCTGGGACTAGTCGGGGAATGGATTGACGGCCCAGATGGTTGCATTAGTAGTCCTCACTATTCTGTGAAATAGTGTGATAATTGTAATGAGGACTCCTTTTGAGTTTGTATACTCTCTAGTGGACAATATTTGTATTCAAACACACAGTATATGTGTTGTCGTATTATGCACGATAATTATATTACTGAAGTTGTATTTGTTTCTGTACCATGTATCTGGCGACTCAGAATGGGTGATGTATACCTATTTTGGGGGCGTCACAGTTGGTATCAAAGCTTAGGGATATGATCCCTAGCTGAGATGTGAGACAAGAACTAGGAGGGGAGAGACGGGAAATTCCTTCGCTAGTATGATCTGACTAAGTTTATTTGGTATTTGTTTGGTCGGTCAGAATATAGGGATAATATGTTGCATGTTAATTAACCCTTGTTTTGTGACAGTATTTGAAAATGACATCCGGGAATGTTGAGAATAGCAATGGAGCACAGGAGACCGTTGAGTCACCACAGATCAATACTCAGGATAATGTGCATCAGGAAGGCAACAATCCTCAGGCGAACAACGGCACCGACCAAATGACAAACGACAGTATGTTTAGGAGCTTTTTAGAATTCATGCAACACCAAACGAGAGAGATTCCTGTTCATAATGCAGGTGGAAACACTGGCAACCCACGGTTGGTCACCGCTAAGCAGTTCAAGGAGCTAGGACCACCGCAGTCTTTGGGAAAGCCAGAACCACTTAAGGCAGAGGCTTGGATAAAATAGATCACCAAGATATTTGATGTCTTGGAATGCTCAGAGGAGCAAAAGGTTCCATTCGCCACCTTTATGTTGCGTGAAGAAGCAGATCATTGGTGGGAATCTGTAAAACGTACCCAGCCTGATGCACTCAAGATGTCTTGGGAGAAGTTCTAAGAATTTTTCAACGACAAGTACTTTCCCAAAAGTATTCGTCACATGAAGGAATTGGAATTCATCAAGCTAGAGCAAAACAATATAACCGTGTCGCAGTACGACGCTAAGTTTACCGAGTTGTCCCGGTTTGCGTCCCACTTAGTTGATAACGAGGAGAGAATGACGCGGATGTTTCTAAGAGATTTGAAACCCGAGATACGTCAACACCTAATTTCTCAAAAACTGTGTTTGTATTCAGATGTTATAAATAGGGCTCAGTTATTGGAGCGCGATAACGAGTTAACCCAACCAAGGGAAAGAAGCCAGAAAAATAATAATACCAGTGGTAGCAGTCATCGAAGCGGTGACAACAATCGTGGAGGAAATTATCATGCCAAGAATGGTAACCACTTCGGTGGTAATCATGGCCAAGATAATAGAACTGGAAATTTTAAGAAGAGGAGGTTCAATAATGATGGAAAGACAGCAACACCAGCACCAGTTTCAAAAGAAGAAGAACGACCATCGATCGTATGTTTCAAATACGGACAGGAGGGATAAATCCGTCCAAACTGTACGCAGCAACCCAAAGAGTGTTTCAATTGCTGAAGAGAAGGTCACCTAGCTCGATTTTGTGCTGTAGTGAAGTCAAGTCCAGCAGGGATAGTGATGCCAAAGGATGTCCCAGACAAGTCAAAGTCGGTAGTTTAAGTAAGAGCGTTTGTCGAGAAACCCGAACGAAGTTATCACGGGTAAGTTAATCATAAACTCTTGTGAAGTTTATACCTTATTCAATACCGGTTCTATATATTCTTTTATTTCTCCTACTTGTGCTCAACGTTTAAACTTGACCCCAATATAAAACCCATTTCTAAAACCCTTAAAATATTTCTTCACCTAAAACGAACGTATTATGCGCTGAAGATGTTGGCTCGAACTGTTGAAGATTACGATTATACCATTTAATACCATCGTGGGAAAAGCGAACGTGGTAGATGATGCATTGAGCAGAAGATCGTATGCATTTACGAGTGCGAATATACGAACCTACGTGAAGATAGCAAATTTACGATTAGAACCGACTTTAAATCGATAAAGTTAAAGCCGCTCAAGCTACAGACTCAAAGCTGATAAATGTGAAGAAGAAGGTTCAAGAGGACGTTATTCTAGGAGGAAGAGTCGATGAAGAGAGGAAATCTCAACTCTCGATTTTATTGGTCTATTTGAAATCCTCAATCGAGTAGGAATTGTGACCTATAGACTCGTTTTAAACGCCAAGTATGTCGCGTGTTCATAACGTTTATTTCGTATCGATGTTACGTAAATATATGGATGATCCGAACCACATTATTGATTAAGAACCGGACGAGATAGCGGAAGATTTAACGTATAAGGAGATACATGTTAAAATCTTGGATAAGAAGGAATATATTCTACGCTCAAAGGTTATACCTCAAGAGTTAGAATCTGAAATGAAGTCAAGGTAACCCCATCTGTTCGGCATATCAGGTACGTACGTAAATTTCGGGGACGAAATTTTATAAGGAGGGGAGGTTGTAAGACCCCAACTTATTAATGAATAAAATCAAATTTCCTCTAATTATTATTGTGAATAATAAGGTGTTAATTTGATATAATATTTTGGTTATGGGTAAAATGTACAAATTTTGTAAAATAAACAAGTGGTTGTAAAATACTCATTGTTGTCGGGGAATATTCGTTTGGTCGTGGAATATTCTTTCTGTCGGAGAATATTCGTACGACGGCGCAGCTATTTGTGGGCCCCATAACGGAAAATGGTCGGATAAAGATAACGATAAAATTGAGTTTTTATAAATAACGGTGTAGTTATTACCATTAACACTGTTGGAATACCTGGTGGTTAAAATACAGTAATACGCGTAGTTGCACAGTAGCACACGGTATTGCACAGTATTTTTCAATTATTTATTCTTACGTAAGAAGGCACTACTCAATAATTGTTACAGTAGTTACTGTTCAATATTTTATTTTATTGATTCAATAATTGCTGCGTTGATATTTTATATTATTGTTGTTTCAATAATTGTTGCTGCACAGTATTTTCCATTATCAGATCAATAATTCATATTATTTGAATAATATTATTAGATAGTATTATTGGCAATGTCTAGAAATTTCTGTCTAAGGAGAAGTTTGGTCACCTAATTGCGCGCCAGTAAGGAGAGGTTTGGTCACCTAATTGCGCGCCAGTAAGGAGAAATCCTTATCGGAAAGCCCCCTCTTTCCTGGGAACGGCCTGGTTGTCATAATTGTGATTCTGTAATATTATTTGTGAATAATTAATTATTGATTTATATGATAAGGAAATATTTATTTTATGTGGATATAAATGATAGATTTATTTATGTGGTTATTATTGAAGGAATTAATGTTGAGGTGTTTTATCAGTATTTTTGCCGGAATGGTGGTATTAAAAATCAAATCAGTATTTTTCAGATATATTGCGTGAGTTATAATTTTTAATCCGACCGTTGGATCGTTGTGATTTTTTGATATGTTATACACATATAAGTTGAGTATATGTCCACAAATTTTGAACCGTTAAAAATGAACGTATGATTTGTTATGAATTTTAAGAGATGACTGGTTCAGAAATTGTTGAAGTTTCGGAATTTATCATTTTGATGAAAAATTCTAGAATTGGTGGGCCCCACTTTTATTTGGTGAGAAATGTGCTGGAATTTTTATTCAAATGTGGTGGGTGGGAATAGTAGCAGGTAAAGCCATCAGGTTGCAGGTCAAGTCTGCTGCCGTGCTAACATTTTCTTATAAATAGAGGGCTAAATTAGAATTGAAAATCATACCAGAATTCATAAATTTTCTCTCTTTCTCTCTCTATATTCTCGAGCATATTTTGTGAGTATTTTGATACTTTGAGAGTTGCTATTCAGTGCAAGTTTTTGTCTGCACTATATCCGAAATTCAGTCAGAAGTACGGTTATTCTGAGGTGAGGGATATTATTTTCTTCGTAAATGATATTATTTCTTTCAATATCATGACGACAAATTGGTTTGAACTTTTTATTAAAGTTGGAACTTTTCGTGTCGGGGTTACTATTCACGTATCACGTATACGACACTATTCATGAATACGGTACTATTCACTGAAAAATAAAATTTTCTTCTTTTTATCCAAGATAGCTATTATGGTTACTATCTTTGATTGTATCCATATTTTGATCATTATTTTTGAATTCTACTTAGAAATTGGTTATTTCGGAGTATTATTAAATTTGGATAAACTGTAATACGAATCCCTAATATTTGTTCTTTTATCTCACTGGATTCGTTTTCTTTAAGATATTTTTCATCATCCTCAGTCCTAAATGACGATATTACTGAATATCTTTGGCCTGTAGTGCAAAGATGAATGATTACCTGATGAATATCTTTGGCCCGTAGTGCAAAGATGAACAGGTGTTGAGATGAACATGACCAACTGAGTATTATTCTTGAATTTTACTCCACAGAGTAGTATCATGTTGACAATTTGGACGTTATTGATTTCTGGATAAATTAAATTATAAATCTTTAAAATTTATCCTTGAACTTGTTTAATTGAATTATTATATCATTGTCATCATCCTCATGTTTATATTCTGTTGAAAGTCATCTGTGGCATGTAGTGCATAGATGGACTTGGTATGATTATGACTAGCGATTATTCGGTATAATCATGACCGTAATGTTACAAATGATGTGGTAAAAGTCCTCATTGGCCCGTAGTGCATTGATGGATAATTTTTGGTATGATTATGGTCATGGATTCTCTTCGGCCAAGAGTGCAAAGATGAATTATTTTATGGCATGATCATGACCGTTGATGAAAACACGATTATCTTTTGCCCGTAGTGTAGGGATGATTCGATGATGTGGATTATTTATTAAGCTGAATATCAGCAATAAAATTGATGATAAATCTTTTAAATCATAGAAGATAGTAGGTTTTATGCTCTACTTGACTCTTCTAATAGATTGCTTTTTCCGCTGCAGTTGTTGATCTAAAACTTGTTGTCTATTATATTTTATCAGATTTTCCCTGTTGAAGACTAATGATAATTTATTGTACATTATCTTAGTCATAATATTTCTTACTGGGCTAGTTGTGCTCACCCTTTCTTTCACTGTTTTCTTCAGGAAATGAGAATATAGCTGGGACTAGTCAGTTAATGAATTGACGGTCCAGATGATTGCATTAGTAGTCCTCACTATTCTGTGAAATAGTTTGATAATTATAATGAGGACTCCTTTTGAGTTTGTATACTCTCTAGTAGACAATATTTGTATTCAAACTCACAGTATATGTGTTGTCATATTCTGCACGACAATTGTATTACTGAAGTTGTATTTGTTTCTGTACCATGTATTTGGTGACTCAGAATAGGTGATGTATACCTATTTTGGGGGCGTCACAACTGTTGTCGAACTTTGTTCGATGAGCCTAGATTTTATATCCAGTTCATTTACCTGCTTTTATATATATATATATATATATATATATATATATATATATATATACACGTTTCGTCCCGCCTGGAGTTTACTTCGTGGCGGTTGATTGCTTTTACAGCTCTATTTACATTTCATCCCGCCTGGAGTTTACTTCGTGGCGGTTTATCGTCTTTTATTGCTTTATTTACATTTTGTCCTGCCTGGAGTTTACTTCGTGGCGGTTGACCGTTTTTACAGCTTTCTTTACATTTCTGATCCCCCATGGAGGTAATTCGTGGTGGTTGATCATGTCAATATATATATATATATATATATATATATATATATATATATATATATTTACCGCTTTTATATCTTTACATTTTCGATCCCCCATGGAGGTGCTTTGTGGTGGTTAATCAAGTTTGTATATATATATTTACAGCTTCTATATATATATAACTGCTTACTACTTTCATACAAACTGCGGTATCATATGAGCCTAGGAACTATGTGATCACAAATTCAATTTACTGAATCTAGATTCGGTTCCCGTGATGGACATTTTCAGCTGTAAACAGCTTGTAAATTATTCACGATGCTTGGATTTTCTCAGATGGTTTTCATACCCACGAGGAATTCGGCACTGCTTTGTACATTGTTTTCTCGAAGATGCTTCGCATCTCGAAAATAAAAGCAATCAAGCCGAACATTTAATAAAATGGAAGTAGCAAAGGCCTCAATTACTATTAAGCACATGATTTGAAAAAACCTTTTTTATAAAACATCACTGCTATATCTTGTTTAAAACTGAACTTTTATACAAAATTCAAACCCTTTGTATTTAGGTGCAAATGAGGCCTAGCATTACTTCTAAATAACATCACATTGACTCATACACACACACATTCATATAACAGTTTATTGAAAAGTGGCGATCACCGTTACAACACGGATGTCGGGGGCTAGCTAACACCTTCCCTCCGCGTAATCAAGTCCCCGGACCCTAATGAATCTCGATTTCACAGACCCGTTTAGCAATGTCATATCACTGGATCAATGTGCAAACCTTTTCTTGGTTGTGTTGGTACAACCAGTTAAAAAACCAACTGACGACTCTTATAGTCCAATCGTCGACATATACATGTTGGACCTTTTTCGCTTATTTTTTCAAACAAATCTCACCTAACATGAGAACACAAAAGAACAAGAACAAAAAAGGGAAAAATAAAAATCTCGACGTTGACACTTGGTGATGTTGATAATAAGTTTATAACCTCTGGGTTTGTTGAATTCTGCTTAATTAGAAAAAATTTGGGTTGTTTAGGTTGTACTGTGAAGTAGGGATACAGTCTGCAAGTTTTTGTGTGCGTACCGGCGTAGCTGCGCTGGTATCAAAGGTAGAAACAGCATAGCTGCGCCTGCTGAGTGTTCTGGGTATTGAGCACCAGCACGGCTGCGCCGATGCCAAGGCTTGGGGTAGCGCAGCTGCGCCCTCCCTAAGCAAAAACATTTGTTTTTTTTTAGTTTTCAGTCCATGACATGTTGTCCTAACCTAGTCTAAAGTACATGATAATGTGTTAAGCATGTAATAAAGTTCTATAATAGATTGTAAACATGTATTGATGATCTTAAGTTGAAAAGTTAATAAGTTGTGAAAAACTTTAACTTGTTATTTGTTTAAGTCTTAAGATGTGGTTTAAGAGTTACGTTGCTATGTTAGACTTATGATTTCAGATTGGTGACGTGATGTTAATTTAAAAGTCAGAATTTGAATTGTGTTAACAAGTTGGATTTAAATGAGAACTAAACATATAAGGTTAATGTTAGTGTAACTAATCGGTATTGCGATTCTAATGATATATGTAGGGATTTTGACGAACGTGTGTTATAGTTGTATAGCTTATGCACGAAGCAAGTTCTTAAACCTTATTTCTTTACGTAGACCAAGATCTTTATCCTATCTTATTTATTTTTGTTATGTAAGTTTTTAAATCTTACTTTTCGTTAAGCAAGTTTCCTAATCTTGAACTCGATATTGTTTGATTAAGATGGCTCAAGTTGTTTATTCATACTGAGCGAGTTTCTAATCATTATTTCTTATTAATTCAAAGCTTGAAATGTTCATTATTTCGAACGAGACTTTCTAATTCCTTTGAAGATAGTCTATTGAATTGCAATGTTTTATTCAACTATATATTGTTGTGATTCCATTCTTGTTTTAAATATCATTACCTAGTTATTGTATCGAACTTCGATTAGCCAGTGAACCCTGATTCATTCAACTAGTCCATAGTTGATGAGCATTCTAAAATTCTAGATCCATTGTTAAAGCTAATCCAAACTAAAAAAAAATTAGTACGGAATCCTAAGTCAAACTGAGATGAATAACCCTATTACAGGGAATTATTTACGCGTTAGTGTGAAGATGTTTGTGCATAATACATGGTACGAAGGGCTGATTCTCCTAAGTACGAGAAGAAAGGTCCATATAATCTAATGACTGTTAAAGGTTGAAGTAGAAATACTTAATAACCTGGGACATAGTTCATGGTCTTGAGACCCTCAGATATAAATCTCGAACTTCTTTTCTAACCTTGACTCGAAGAACGAGTTCTTTATTATTTAGTATTCGTTGATTACTCTTATGATATTGTTATTGTCATCATTATATTTGTGAGCAACTGTTTGCTCACTCTTGCATATAACACTGCAGCTAAAGTTGAGAAAGTTGACGAGCCGTCTACGAGTAAGGGTAAAGGCAAGATGACCAAGTGACGAAGACTTGTTTGATTTTATTTGACAGAATTTATGCTATGAGACATATTTATTTATATGATGTATTCCGCAAATTTATGTAATAATTTAAAGTTAGATTACCTAGGATTTGTTTTAAGTTGATGTAACCCTTTAACGGGGAGGATTATTGTTTAAGTTATATAAGTTATATCTTTATCCTAGATTATGGGTAGTTGGATGTGATTATTTTGGATAGTGAGCACCAAATTCTGTGGGAATGGAGTGCCCGGATTTGGGGGTGTCACAGATTATATGATATATGTGCATATATAAACCCAAAATTTTCATTATGTAGTAGCATTAACACATTAAAATTACACTTGGGAACAAAAAGGAACTAAACTAAGCATAATAGAACTAAATGCTGAGTTTTATCAAACCTTGACCCAAATTCAGTGGCCAAACAGTGCCCTATACCTCCTTTACGTGAAAACACAGTGGCTAGAAAGGTGATTATCATAGCTATGGAGATGGCTGAGGGGGACTAGTTGGCTAACCCCTCGTTAACTATTGGCTTCTTCTTCTTCTTCCTAGTGGACTCTAACCCTAAAGCAAACCAATTAATTGGTCATTCAATTCTCTATATATAGCAGCCTCATTTCTCTATTCTTGTTGATGTAAATTGTCTGAGTAGTAAATATAGAGAGTGTGAGTGCATTGGTGTGTGAGGAGAAGTCTGAGATTGCAAGGAGTGTCAATTTAAGCTTCAAAAAGGTAAATTTCTTGTTTTATATTCTTAGTTTCTAACTTGACAAATTTCTAGAATTTCCATGAAGATTTCTGTGAATTGATATCAATGTGTTTATTAAGTGTATATGCATGTATGAAACCTTTAAGAACGAGTTTAAGTATGCTTAGTTGAGAGAAAATCAAAATTGGGTTTGAAATTTCTGCAGAACAAAGCTCCTTCTTGGTTCTGTCCAGGAAGGGCGCAGCTGTGCCCAGTTTGTACTGGGGTGCAGCGCAGCTGCGCTAGTACCCAGAACCAGGTTCTGACTTCTGTTATAATGAGTTGTTTTTAACATGGTATTATGATCTATACATGCATGAAAAGAAGTATAACATGTAGTATAAAGCTTTATTATGAGATATGAATTGTCCAAACATGATTTAGGAGGAGTTTTATAACAAAAACTTAAAGTTTCGAAAATGAACTTTGATGAAACTCGTATTCTGCAAATTCTGAGCATGATAGTATACATATATGACTGATTTATGAACATTAATGAGCATGAGTTGTGATTCAAGTTCCCTTTGTTCATGTCCAACTTGTTTGGCTTTGAGCTAAATGACTTTTTCAAGAAAAACTTGATATATTTGAAACTAATATCCATGAATACCACATGGAGTATGTTCTGACTTTGTGAGCGTGTAAACATGACTTAACTACACATGAAAATAGATTTAAAGATGTTTTGTATGTGTTAGATTGCATTTTTTAAGTTTAAAATGATTTCAAAAGAAAACTCGGATATTTTTCAAACTAAGTTGCATATGTTTAGAGTAGTTATGTTCTGGAAATTAAAGATGGCATGTTTATGTTCTTTTTGACTCTAAACATGATTCATATGTGTTAGACATAATGAAAGTTAACTAAGCATGACTTTAGGCATGTTTTAAAGTGATAAACAATGCTAGCTATGCGTAAATGATGTGAACAATTGCAAGCATGTATATTACAGATTATATGACCTTCTCACATGTACATATGGTTAACCTAGTAGGACTTGTGATTTCATAACCCTATTTGGCCTTAATTCCTTAGAAATCCTAAATTAAGACCATTACATGTAAAGCTGAACTTGAAATGGTCATACAAGTATGAAAAGTCCTTTAACATGTGTGCATGATAATTGTTAATGTCTTGGTATGCTAAAAATTGGACTGAAACCAGGAGAGCAGAAGCTCAACTCTGGTCTGGCCAGGGGACAGCACAGCTGCACCGTCCCTAAGCCTAACCATGGCGCAGCTGCGCCCTCCTGCAGTTTGGTCTGACTTGTTTTGTTGGCTTCTGATCATAATGGTTTAACTACATTATTTTTCTAATCTAATAAATAGAGACTTATTGATGTTTTATGTATAGGGATGGTATAGCATGAAGATGTTAGACTCGTATAAGATTTCTATATGATATTAATTGAGAATTTGTGATTGATATACATGGACTGATTGTATAGGCTTATGTATATACTTAACATACATATTGGGTATGTGCATGAAATAAATTATGTTTCAAACTTGCGTAACTAATGAATATGTATACTTATATACATTAATAGGGTAACTTAGTTCGTTGAGGTATTGATAAGCTTTAGATTGGTAAACTGCGTTTCAGGTAAGTTCCTCGAACCTTCTCAGATATCATTTTTGTGCAAGTTCCCTAACTCTCTTATTTTTACATATTACGTGAATCTGAATTGTTACTATATTAACCATATTTACATCAAACAAATATCTATTACTATTCAGAAGTCGATTTGATATCTTGATTTTGTTGCAAACATTGAACTTATTATTCCTAAATGCATTATAAAAGTTGTCTAAGCCATTTGACTCGGCTAGACTGATATCATGTGTTAGAAAGCTATCCAAACCAATTGTCTTGGTGCAGACTCTTATAAATCTACTGAGATGAACAACCCTCATTGAAGGGGAAATTATATAACTGTAGAGGAACCGACATGCACACATACAAACATATTTAAATGTTATGCATAACGTAGAGTACTTTAGGCTGATCACCTGTTGTACTTGTTTATATTGAATTTGCAGTATAATACTTTTAATTCTAGCAGGAGTGTTTAGTCCACAGCTACTACTCAGTTTTCATTATTCTTGAACTTTGAATGATTAAACCTTAGAATTCTTGATGATATCTTTCAGTCCATAGCGACTCTTATTTAGAACAATTGATACTTCTTGTTATTCTTGAACTATCAATTATTGTTATACCCTTAAAATGTTGAACTTTATAACTGTTCACCCTTATTGTTATATTTCTTGCTGGGTAAATTTGTTGCTCATCCTTGCTTTTCTTAAACCTTTCAGTTAAGGCAGAATGTGGTGAAACATCGGGCAAGGATAAGGGAAATGAGAAGGCTAAGGAGTAGCTTGATCTATTATGATTAGAAGTTATTACTATGTTGTAATGAGACTTATTTAATATTATGTATTAAGTTATGTTTTAACTTAAGTTATGTAATACTGCTAGTAATGGTTGCGAAACTTTGGGACGAGAATATTTATATTAAATCAATGTAAATTATTCAATTATTCCGCTGTATAAGTTATTAGTATATTGTTAATGTTAGATCGTGAAGCACCGAATTCGAGATATTGGTATCTGAATTTAGGGGCGTCACAAGAAGAACCGACTAAAGTTAAAGAATTGGTAGCTATATTTATTGCATATATATATATATATATATATATATATATATATATATATATAGTAATTAATTGTCTTAAGATTGTTAATAAAATTAAATGGACAATGGCTTTATATATATAAAACTTATCTGTTGTACACCAAAGTTGATATATAGAATATGTCAAGGCTAGTACTTGGTACTATGTTCTTAAGACAATTATACCCTCCTTACATTGCTCAGAGTTAATAAAACTTGTCTCCCAAGATACACTCCTTACATTGCTCAGAGTTAATAACACTTGTCTCCCAAGATACAATGACAACGTATGCTATAGCAACATTACAAATAGTATACACAACGAACCAAAGAAAATGCTCTAAAATTCTCTCTCAAATAAACTATGAATTATTTATATAATAATGAAGAATAGAATGCTTGAATGCTTGGAAATGGAATGATCGAAATGGTTGCCCCCCCCCCCTCCGAGCCTATTTATAGGAGGGTTAGTGACCCATCTGATGGGACACAACCACTTGAAAAGGCATTTGATGCTTATGAAAAGGTATGACATAGCATCCATTCGTACATAATTTTAGGCCTTCGTAGAATGGGCGGGTCCATTCAGGCCAAAAACAACATAGTTTTAGGCTTTTCCAAAAAGGGCGCTTCCGTTCTAGCAGGCGATTCCCAAAACGATGCATTATTAGCGCTTCCGTTCGGGTAAATGATGCTTCCCAATATGACGTAGTATGATAATAAATAATGTTTTTCAAAACAACACAGTTTTGATAATAGAACTAAATAAAACAAATTTAAAAAAAAATTGCCCAAAAAAATATTTACAATGACCAAGACCCACGAGCCCGCCCAGACCGGCCGGTCCATCAGCGGCGCGCGTGTAGGTTCAAACCAAGTCTTGGCTAGGTCCTCACCCTTCCACAAAAGTAGGGTGCCCCTTGGGGCCCAAACACAAGAGCAACTTTATTGTATATATACTGATTTAAACTTTAGTTCTTAACTTATGTGGGACTTAGGGGGTGTTTGTTTAGAGCTGAATGGAGCTGAATCTGAATGGCTGAATCGGTAAGATGGACGAGCTGAATGGCTAAGTCAGATTTTTTTAGCTGAATGACTGAATGAGCAGCTGAATGAAGTAAAAAAAAATTAAAAAAAATATAGTAACTATTATATTAAGTAATATTAAATAAATTTACAACAATTTTGAATTTTTTCAGAGAGGTAAAATAATAAAGTTTTATCATTTAGATGTTTCAGACATATCAATTATCAAACATATTTTTTCATTCGGATTCGAGATTCATCTCATTCAGTTTCAGCTCATTCAGATTCAGATTCAGATTCATTCAATTTTTATTAAACACCCCCTTAGCTTCCCACAAGTATTTATTATCATTTTCAATGGCAATCTTTGGGAGTTAATTTCTCATTCATTACTTTATGGATTTGAGCTTCTAAATACTTTATTTTAATCTACTTATGGAGTAGAACACATTAATATGTGGATTCATTTCAAATGATTAATGAAACCCACTTCAAAGTTTGCTCAAATTCTAACAGTTCTGACCATCTGTCAGAGAAAAAAGAACGAACGGATCTTGTAGGATTTCCAAAAAATTCTTCAATTTCTTCCAAAAGCAAATGATTGTCACGTTTCGTCAATAACCAGGATATTGAGGAATATACAAAAAGACATTTCGGGAATTGGTCTGATTCAATCTTTGTTCGTTCCGTTTGAAGAAAGGAAGGATCCCAAATAATCGATGTTTCTTTTAGTTGTTGAATCTCTCTTTGATTAATCAATGTGTGATATTCCGAAGCCTCATTGCTAATGGAATCTAAAGGATCTCTAGATTGATTAGAATATCCTTTCAATTTATTAGAATCTCTCTTTTTTTTCGATCCAATTCCTCCACCACCGTTTTGCCTGGCCGCTCGTAGGACCTACGACCACTTTGAAAATTCAAATAAAATTGAGAGCAATTTATTCATTTCTCTAGCCACCCAGTAGAAGTTGTGTTGGTCGCTAAAATGACTAACAGTCGGGCCCAAGCCCAAATCATTGAATTAGATTTGCTATTAGAAGGTTGGAGATCTGGTTACTGTAATAGTGTTCGTAGCAAATGGTTGTTATGGATCATTCTCCTATATATATACTCATATTTATGGTTGAGTGGTGAACCTTTGATGCTTGATTAGGCAGATTCCTCTTAAAAGAAAAAGAAAAAAGAAAGAAAGTAAAAAAAAAGGGAATAGTTATTTTTACAAGTAAAAATTGATCTTTTCATAAGATCTCTCACATAAGTGTGAGACTTATTTACCATTCAATTGAGAGAGAATTTGTGAAACGGTCCTTTTGGTTATGAAAATATCAATTCTCAAAAAGAAAAGGAAGAAGAGACAGAGGCTTGCTAATTTATCCATGTAGTTTTTGGGTCAAAAGTCCAGGAAGCTGGATTGTTTTATTTATGAACCAAACTACATGGGCCTGCAGAGTTTAAATCTTTCCTTCTTTTGGGCATAGCATTTAAAATTCTAAACTTGGGGCTTTTGAAACTTTTAGAATAATAAAAACACACAGTTGGATAAGTCAGCCGAACTATTGCATTTTTAAATTTGAGCAAAATATTTTATTTTTAGACTTCTTTGGTTAATATTCATGGGCTGATTTATTTAGTCAATACACATGGGTTTTTTATTAGTATATTCTTATAATTTTAGAGTATCTTTCTCACATGAAAGTCTGATGGGTCTCAATAAAATTAACAAATTTTTTGAATTGACTTATTAACAAAAATTATTATAGCATGATTCGAAATTATGATACAGTTTTTCAATTTAAACTCTTTATGTAAATTAGATTAACATAACGCTTCCATAAAATGCAACAATATATTACTTGGATGTGATGTGTTTATTTTGTTTATTGTCGTGTATTAGATTAGTAGATATATAATTTTGTTACATCATATTAATCTTTTGTTCAAAAAGAATTTTGTAACTATGTTAAAAATTTACAAGTGAGTTAAAGTCGCTCATCGAAAATATAAGAAAAGAATGAAATTTAATATATGAATGGCTCCAAAATTTAATGACTTAAACTTTCATTACAATAAAAAAGTTTATTTGCGATGACATATCAGCGATGACCACTAGCCGACTAGTGCTACTAGTATTGACACCAAATTCTCCGGGTTATTTTTAGCGGGTTAGTATATTTTGGCGGCCGCTAATATTTTTGTTATCCAACACATGTACGTGGCCGTTGCGAATTCCCGTCATTGCTACCTCCAATAATGACCAAATTAAGCAATTGTTGATGCTGGTGGTCGTTGCTGAGAGATTTGTGTTTTAAGTTAGGTTGGCTTGCGGAGGCTCCCCAAGGTTATATATAGAGCTACGAAAGATCGATACTGAGTTGGTGAGCCTTTTCAAGACACACGGTGATAATTTAGAAGATTGATCCCGAACTGGTGAGTTTATTCAAAACACGATTTGACGTTGAATTCTCGATAAAGGATTGCTCCCCCAAAGGCTCTCTATGAAAAATTTTCAATAGTTGTTAACTGAGAATTGGTGATCCGCATATGCTCAATAGGTGATGACTAGTGAATTTCACTAGGGATAATGATGAAAGTAATTAGCCAAGAATTAATTTTGCAGTGGAAAATATTCAAGTGAAGGGAAACTCAGTTTGATGTGATGAACTCGCTTTTGAATGGAGCATTACTAAGAATTCACAACTGAATTGGAGTCTCATTAGAAATATAAGAAACAAATGAAGAGTTATTATAAATATGAAAGAATTCAATTAATACTTGATGGTTTAAACTATTGAATTAAATTAGGTTTCAAATATGTGTGCCTTGCCCTTGTATACCCACATGTACACAACGCATGGGTAAAATCCTATTTCTCCCCGAATTCCATCATTGTTTTTCTCTCTTCCTAAAACTAGAACTCACAAGGAGACCATAATGCGGCGTGAAGGGATTCGAGAAAACATATCCTTTTAATTAAGTAAAGTAATTGTCATGCACAACATTTGAAGTGAAATGAAACTTTACGCAGAAACTTCTTGATGAGGAAACATTTCATCAATGTCCTGAAAATGGACCCGTCAAATGTTTAATAATTGAATTAATATAGGATTAACAAAATGAAGTAAATCCTAGGAATAGATCGAAGAAGAAGCAATTGAGAAGCTTCATGATGATCATGAGGTTGCATTTCCCTTAATTAACAGCAGCCTTTGTGTGCATGCTTTAACGTTAAAGAACCAAATTAATGATTACTGTCTCTTCTGCGCATGCTAAAAATTCACCCTCTACCTTTGTTTGCTTAAGCTTGAATTTTACTATTCATTTTTTAATTTATTTAAACATCTAATATTTGTTAGGAGTTATGGTGAATTATTTCTTCACCAAATGTAACATTCTCATATATTATATTGGTTTTGATTCGATGCAGTTGTTTCTATTTGATTTTTACGCAATTGAACCGGATTTCTCTACATTAATGTAAGAAAATTGTCTAAAATTAATAATTTAAAATAGTAGAGTTGATAATTTGATATTAATAAAAAGTATGCGGTTAGGGTAAATGATTTTATTTCGACAAATTTATTCTTAACATTTTATTAGAATTGTAAAAAAGTCGAGTCAAATTTTGGCAAACTTTGTATGTTTAGTAAGCGAATCGAGATCGAACTCGAGTCAAGCTTAAACTAGTCCAGCCGAAGCTCGACTCGTTTGACTTTATTTTATAAAAATAAGAAAAAATAATTAATCGATTTATTCGAGTCGAGCCGAACAAGTTGGGCTCGAAGTGAAGATTCCACTATTCGAGCTCAACTCATTTAACTAAATGTGCAAAGAAATTTGTTCTAATTCGAATTGTTTAACAAGTTTGAGTCGAGTTTAGTCGAACCGAGTCGTAAGATTTAGCTCTCGATTAATTTATAACTCTACGATTTGTGTTATAAATTTATATCGCATGGTGTTAAGAATAAATTATATACGGATAACTTGTAAAAGTAAAGTTTTATACCCTTCGACAAATATCATCACACATAGGGAATTTAAGAGAAAATTAAAGAATTTGAAATGCAATACGATTAGTTTAACATTTTTACCATGATAAATAGTAAAAATAAAAAATATGTTAATATAATTCAAATTACTTGATTTTCTCCTAAATTCCATATGTGTCATGTTGTTATTGAAGGGTGTAAAACTCTAATTTTACATGCTATTGTTGGTTATGCTCCAAAATACATGGTTTTTTTTTCAAGGTCCCATATCATCTATTGTGAAAACATTCTTTGGGTATATTAGCTCATGTTGGCTTATGCTTTGTAACATGGTTGAGGAAAGAGGGATGGGCTCGCGCACATGAGGACGACTAAGGAATTGGGCGAGGCCAAGCTTGGTTCTCGGACTTTCGATCAAAAAACCCTTAGTGCGTGTGTGCGCACGATACGCCCGCGCATGGGGGGTGCCAATCCCGGAAAATTATGCTTTCGCGGGTGCACCCAGAGGAAGGACTTTCGATCAAAAAACCCTTAGTGCGTGTGTGCGCACGATACGCCCGCGCAAGGGGGCTGCCAATCCCGAAAAATTATGCTTTCGCGGGTGCACCCAGGAAGCCCTTTGTTTTGCTTAAATCCCTTTTATCCTAAACCTAAATACCCTAGCCGTTTTTCATCATTAATCCCCAACGTTCAGTAGCGTAAACCTTATTTATTATAGCAACGTTCCTTTTTACGTTACTGAATCTTCATCTTCTTCCCGTTGCTCTCTCCAGCGTTCCTCTTCTTTTTTGTCTATAAATAACAGTTTCGTATGATACAATAATATCACAGAACACTCTTCCTTCTCCTATTCTAATTTGTTCTATTCTTGGGCAATCCACAAAGACAAGTCCATAGTCTTCTTCTGCGAGTGCACGCAATCGAAGGCTTGCCGTTGAATCCTGGAGGGTGAACGCCGTGGAGCTCAACTGTACCGGTTCATGTAACCAGTGAGGGCGGAATCACTTTTTAGGACAGTAGCTTTGCTACGCCTCGGCTTCTTCCATATACCAGCTAAGTTGTTCCAATTTGTTCGCCTAATAGTCTTGTTAATAGTGATCTTATTGTTACACTGCAATTGCTAGTGATGCTGTTACTGCTATATATAATTCCAACAATCTAAAAAGTGACTCTCAGTTATTAACAAGATGATGAAATCTGCTTTAGACTTGTCTAAAATTGAACGTTTTGATGGCTTTAATTTTAAGAGATGGTCTGAAGATATACTGTTTTATTTAGAGACCATGAATTTGGAATATGTGTTATACATGGATGCTCCTGTTAGTGTTGTTTCGGTTAATGATGTTGTTACTCCTACTGCTGTTGAAACTGTTGAAAAATCGGATGTTGATAAAAGAGATTTTGTTAAGGATAATCGCACATGTCGTAGATACTTGTTGCACTACTTGTCCAATTCATTATTTGAGATATATTATCCGTATGAAAGTGCGAAGAAAATTTGGGAAGCTTTAAAATCAAAGTATGCTGTAGAAAATTCTGGACTTAAGAAATATGTTGCGGGGAAATTCTTAGATTTTAAGATGCAAGATGGAAAATCTGTTATAGATCAAGTTCATACGTACCAAACAATTGTGGGGGAAGTCATTGGGGAAGGAATGAAAATATGCGAGAATTTCCAAGTTGCTGTACTCATCGAAAAATTACCACCCTCGTGGAAAGATTATAAGATGAACCTTAAACATGAAACTAAAGATTTCACTATGCAGGAACTAGTTGCTCACATCCATATTGAAGAACAAAACAGAGCTAAAGAAAGGGGAGATGCAGTTCCAAATCAAACTGTCAAAGCTAATCTCGTGGAACAAAAGCCACAATGGAAGAACCAAAATTATCAGTCCAAAAACCACAAAGGGAAAAATCAAAAATCAATGGGAAGAAAGGATAATAGGTTCAACAACTCCAATCAAATTCAAAAACCTTTTACTAAAGGTCCTTGTTTCGTATGTGGCAGACCTGGCCATATTGCTATGAAGTGTCACTTTCGCAAGGGGCAAGATAACAAAAATAATAATTCTCAGCCTAAGCCCCAAGCAAACTTGGTTGAATCCGATGATGTTATCGTTGCTGTTGTCTCGGAAGTAAACCTTGTTGACAACTTCACAGAATGGGTAGTAGATACTGGGGCTACTAGACACATTTGCGCGAATAGAGATGTAATCCTCAACTACGAAAATGTGACTAATGGAGAAAAGGTTTTTATGGGTGATTCTCGAGCCACCAATGTTGTGGGAAAAGGAAAAGTTTTACTAAAATTAACTTCTGGGAAAATCATTGCCCTATAAGATGTACTTCATGTGCCCGATATTCGTAGGAATCTTGTGTCCGGGTCTTTGTTGAACAAAGCTGGCATTAAACTTGTGTTTGAGTCTGATAAACTGGTACTTACTCGTAATGGGGAATTTGTTGGGAAAGGCTTTTGTAATGGGGGTTTATTTGTACTTGATGCTTCTGCTGAATTGAATAATAAGAATGCTTCTTTTGCTTATATTGTTGAATCTTTGGATATGTGGCATGCTAGATTAGGACACGTGAATGTAGCTTCTATTAAAAAGTTGAAACAACTTGAACTTATACCTAATCTTGCAAATACCGAGTTTAACAAATGCGAAATTTGTGTAGAAGCAAAACATGCTAAGAAACCTTTTAAAAGTGTTGAAAGACAAACTGAACTACTTGAGTTAATTCACAGTGATCTAGCTGATTTTAAAAATACTACGAGTAGAGGTGGTAAGAAATATTATATTTCTTTTGTGGATGATATGTCTAGATATACTCGAATTTATCTACTTTCCTCTAAAGATGAAGCGGAAGAAATGTTTATTAAATATAAAGCGGAAGTTGAAAATCAGTTAGAAAGAAAAATTAAAAGACTTAGATCTGATCGTGGAGGTGAATATGATTCAGGAAGTCTTAAAAAATTTTGTGAAATAAATGGAATAATACATGAAACTTCTCCTCCTTATTCTCCACAATCCAATGGAGTTGCAGAAAGAAAAAATAGAACACTTAAAGATATGATGAATGCTATGTTAATAAGTTCAGGTTTACCTTCTAATATGTGGGGAGAAGCTTGTCTTTCTGCAAATCATATTTTAAATAGAGTTCCACATAAAAAGTTAGACTCTACACCATATCATTTATGGAAAAAAATATGCACCTAATTTGGGGTATCTTAAAGTGTGGGGGTGTCTAGCTAAAGTAGCTATACCGGAATTTAAAAGGAATAAAATTGGACCTAAAACAATGGATTGTATTTTTATTGGATATGCATCTTATAGTACTGCTTATAGATTTTTGGTAATTAAAGATGCAACTAATAATTATCAAAATAATTCAATTTTGGAAACAAAGGATGCAGAATTTTTTGAAAATATATTTCCAATGAAAATTAGAGTTGAGGGCAATCATTCTTCTAGTGAACATCTTAAAAGGAAAGATAAAGAACTTGTACCTGCATCTACTAGAAGTAAAAGACAACGTTTTGAGAAAACTTTTGGTCCAGATTTTATAACTGCTTTCATTACTGAAGATGACCCTAAAACTTATGAAGAAGCTATGAAATCTATTGATGCAAATTTTTGGAAGGATGCTATTAATAGTGAACTAGAATCTATTATGTCTAACCATACATGGGAACTAGTTAATTTGCCTAGAGGATGTAAACCTATTGGATGTAAATGGGTGTTTAAAAAGAAGTTAAAAGCTGATGGGTCTATTGATAAATTTAAGGCAAGACTTGTAGCAAAAGGGTTTACTCAAAAGGAAGGTTTTGATTATTTTGACACTTACTCACCAGTGACTAAATTAGCAACTATAAGAATTTTAATTGCATTAGCCTCTATTCATAAATTGATAATCCACCAAATGGACGTTAAAACTGCTTTTTTGAATGGAGAGTTAAATGAAGAAATTTATATGTGTCGACCTGAAGGTTTTGTTGTTCCAGGTGAAGAACATAAAGTGTGTAGACTTGTAAAATCTTTATATGGTTTGAAACAAGCGCCAAAACAATGGAATGATAAATTTAATAAAACTCTCTTGTCTAATAATTTTGTGACAAATGAATCTGATAGTTGTGTCTATAGTAGATTCAATGAAAATTGTGGTGTGATTATTTGTTTATATGTGGATGACTTGCTAATATTTGGTACTGATGAGAAAGTTGTGAAAACTACTAAAGAGTTTTTATCTTCTAAATTTGACATGAAAGATTTAGGAGAAGCGAATTTGATTCTTGGCATGAAAATAAATAAATATGCAAATGGTTTAGTTTTATCACAGTCTCATTATGTGGAAAATATTCTTAAGAAATTTGATTTCTTTAATGAAGAGCCATTAGGAACACCTTATGACTCTAGTATGCATTTAAAGAAAAATAAAGGGAATGGTATTGCACAAGTTGAATATGCTAGAATCATTGGTAGTGTAATGTATTTAATGAACTGTACTCGACCTGATATTGCATATGCCATTAGTAGACTTAGCAGATATACACATAATCCTTCACAAGAACATTGGAATGCATTGTCACGACTAATGAGGTATTTAAAAGGAACAGTTAATGTAGGTGTACATTTTACTGGTAATCCTAGTGTTTTAGAAGGATATTGTGATGCTAATTGGGTATCTGATAATGATGAAACAAACTCCACTAGTGGTTATGTGTTTACTTTAAGTGGAGGAGCTGTTTCTTGGAAATCTGCTAAACAAACTTGTACTGCTAGATCTACTATGGAATCTGAATTTATTGCTTTAGAATTGGCAGGTACAGAAGCAGAGTGGATAAGAAATTTATTGGCTGATATACCATTGTGGTATAAGCCGATTCCTTCTATTTCTTTACATTGTGATTCTCAAGCAGCTATTAGCAGGGCAATGAACCATGTTTATAATAGAAAACAAAGACATATTCGCTTGAGACACAATATTGTACGAGGACTGATCAGTAATGGAGTTATTTCCATGGAATTTGTAAGGTCTGAAAAGAACCTAGCGGATCTGCTTACTAAGGGATTGAATAAAAAGGTAGTCCAAGAAGCATCCAGAGGGATGAGACTATTGCCAATATCTTGAGCAAGTAATACGCGATGGAAACCCAACCCATGTGATTGGAGATCCCATGAATTGGGTTCAATGGGTAACAACAAGTCACGTAATTACTTAATTATAGCACTACAATTATTTATATCCCTTCTTATGTGCATGTGGTGCTTACTGACAAATTGTGAAAGGATGAATCATTTAGATTCTTAATGAAACTCATAGCCCCTAAAGGGTGGTGTATGTCAGTATACACTTGATGGGTTCACCTATATAAAGGTGGAAGTGTAGGCCGCTTCCTATGAGAGTCCTTGGCAAACTCTCTAGAGCCTTTATGAAAATCTGGGACATGGCGCATGGCCTAGAACGCGCCCAACCGCGGACTTGTGTGGATTCAGGATTTAAAATATGTGTGCAAGCTCAATTGGTTGTATCACAGATAATAGGTTCAAGAATATAATTCACCTATAATCTACAATCATGAGTTTGTTCCACTAAGTGTTGATTCAAACCAATAAGGTATCGACGTTATGTATCTAAAATCCATTGCCCTTCTCAATTTTTTTTCCCTCTTTTCTTTGATAATTTTGGATCATGTGGGGGATTGTTGGTTATGCTCCAAAATACATGGTTTTTTTTTCATGGTCCCATATCATCTATTGTGAAAACATTCTTTGGGTATATTAGCTCATGTTGGCTTATGCTTTGTAACATGGTTGAGGAAAGAGGGATGGGCTCGTGCACATGAGGACGACTAAGGAATTGGGCGAGGCCAAGCTTGGTTCTCGGACTTTCGATCAAAAAAACCTTAGTGTGTGTGTGCGCACGATACGCCCGCGCAGGGGGGGTGCCAATCCCGGAAAATTATGCTTTCGCGGGTGCACCCAGGAAGCCCTTTGTTTTGCTTAAATCCCTTTTATCCTAAACCTAAATACCCTAGCCGTTTTTCATCATTAATCCCCAACGTTCAGTAGCGTAAACCTTATTTATTATAGCAACGTTCCTTTTTACGTTACTGAATCTTCATCTTCTTCCCGTTGCTCTCTCCAGCGTTCCTCTTCTTTTTTGTCTATAAATAACAGTTTCGTATGATACAATAATATCACAGAACACTCTTCCTTCTCCTATTCTAATTTGTTCTATTCTTGGGCAATCCACAAAGACAAGTCCATAGTCTTCTTCTGCGAGTGCACGCAATCGAAGGCTTGTCGTTGAATCCTGGAGGGTGAACGCCGTGGAGCTCAACTGTACCGGTTCATGTAACCAGTGAGGGCGGAATCACTTTTTAGGACAGTAGCTTTGCTACGCCTCGGCTTCTTCCATATACCAGCTAAGTTGTTCCAATTTGTTCGCCTAATAGTCTTGTTAATAGTGATCTTGTTGTTACACTGCAATTGCTAGTGCTGCTGTTACTGCTATATATAATTCCAACAGCTATATGTATATAATTTATTCTCAAAACAATTACCTTATTTCGTACATTCTTACACCCTCGGTTCCCTATTAACTGACGTTATACGTCAATTTTTTTGTTTCCAAATATTTGACGTTATAGGATTTCCATGTAATCCTCTCTCTCCTTCCTATTGGAGTCCTAAAGAAAATTAAAGACTTAAAAATTCTCTCTTCTTCTTATTGGAGTCTTATGAAAAATTAAAGACTTAAGAATTCTCTCTCTCTTTCCTATTGGACTCCTTTATCTTTCTATGTATATCCGTAAAATTTTCTCTCTCCTTCTTATTGGATGAATAGACAAATGAATTGGAATAATTAAATTTCTTAATAGGTATGTATTGACATATAACGTCAATTATTTCGGAACCAAGCGAGTATTTTGTTAATATCATTTTCCTTAAAAGAAGTGGGTTATCAACTTTTTGCAAAGAGGGGATTATAAAGCTTCTTTTAAAAGGCATGTCTTTGTGGCTCAATACTCAAAAGAATAGAATGGGATTAAAGCACGGGCCTTGAACTTAATAAAGCAAGAAGCACACGACATGATATCTTATTTGAGAATGCTAAATAGAATTATGTCTAATGAAAGAAAGATTAAACAAAATCTTATAAGATTCTTCCCTTAGGTATCAACCCCGTCATTGATAATTAGGCAGGACCACAACTTGATCTTGTAGAAATTAGGCCCACCTAATCAAGATCATGGCGTGCCGCACGCGCGTGAACGTGTAGATCTCACTTAATTAATTTAGGTATTATAACAATTTAATTATAATGTTGTTTGATTAAATATATATTTCAAGTACACATGATTGATGTTCAACACATGTAACATTACATCTAATTTAACCTTTTATTTGATTTGCGACCGCATTTATCAAACATTATATAATTTTTACATTTCTTTTCAATCCGAGAAAAATAATGCATTTTCTGATGCTATCGTTCAAAAATAAATTAAAAATTCATACACTGTCCGATACGACAAGTGTAGAATTTTGAAGTATTATTAATGAAATAGTTATATTACATAAAATTATTTTTATTTTAATAACGTGTTATGATTTTAACTTTGTTCGTGTAGTTGTGTTTATTCACTGTTCATATATTAAATTTAAATTCTTCAAAAACAAATAAAGTCTTTTTATATTTATACTTGTTTTTATAACGAGGGAATACATGCTTATATATAAGTTTGCAAAAATTGTGTCTATGTGAACATCTTGAGGTGAAGAATTAAAAAAAAAATTAAGTTTGTGAGGGTAAAAGTGTAACGAGAGTCTGTTTTTTTAAAAAAGACTTGGTTTATTGTCTTTTTTCTTTTAAGAGCCAAAAAGAGGCCAAGTTAAATTTTACCAAATAAGACAGGCTCTGCGCGAATAAGAGATTAGACCAAAAAGTGGTAAAAAGAGTTTATTAAACACTATCTTAATCTTTAATAAGTTTTAGAGCTCCTTTACGTTGACATGAAAATTAGACATGAATGTATTTAAATTTTACCTATTTATATTTTTAACCTCTATTAGAATCAAAATACAAATAAATCAAATTCAAATACACTGAGTATCTAATTTTTATGTTCACATAGAATTTTTATAAGTTTTAAAAGATGTGAAAACAAATTGGGTATTTCAGGAGCTGGTTGTCAAAAATAATTTATTGAAAGTTCTTCCGTTTGAAAAGTCAATTTTATTACTTTGAGAATCTATTATTTAGATTTACACGCGATTATAGGCGTCATTTACCATAAAAACAAAGAACAATAAGACGAAATAAAGAAAATGACTTCAATCCAATTATTCACATTATTAAACTAAACTTTAACAAGCTAACTAGCACTTTCCTTCTCATTCACATCAAAAAAGTAATATTTGATTGTATCTTAATACATCTTAGCAGATCATCTTTTAATATATTTTAACTGTTCATATTTTTGTATTAAGAAATCATCTGAATAGTATAGACTCAAGTTTATATCTTAACTATTCAGAGAATCTCTTAATAAAAATATGTTAACTCTTAAAAGACATTAAAAGGTGGACTGTTAAGATGCATTAAGATGTAATTAAACACCACGTAGACATTATCTCCGTCCTAAATTAAATGTTCTGTTTCTTTTTTTTTTGGAATAAATTGATTGTTTTAAGAATTAATTAACAATTAAGCATATATAAACATATATTTTAAAATTATAAAAAATTGAGGTTAATAGTAAATTGTATATATTTTTTTTTGTTATAATATTTTCACCTATAATTTGACAAAAATGATATAAAAACTATTTTTAAAAATGATCAATTTGACTGAAAAAGGTCAAAATTAGACATTTAATTTAGGACGAAAGTAATATTTAATCTAACATTATTTCAAAATTACGTTGCACATAAGTACTCATATGCATGAATCACTTTTTTTTTGGGTACATATCTATGCATGAATCACACTTTTTCTTAAAACTCCTCCATAATTTAATAGAAGAATCCTCTAAAACATAAACCAGTCACTTTCAAAAAATTTCCAATCCTAAACTTAAATAAATATTTAAAAAGTTTCTTAACTACGTTATACTTTAATAACAATGATCTTAAGTCAAATATTAAGCACATAAACATTGATTTGAAAGTTTAATTAAATAAACCCCCTATATTTCCTAATTTATATATATTTCAAATAATTAAATAAATAAAATCACACACATTACATAGATCTCAAATCTAATGGCCTAGCCAACTCCACTATGAAACTTACTTAACCAGAGAAATGATATTGTGTGAGTGCCCCACATTGATAAGTTAGGTGTGCTATCCCAATCATCACCCATCATATCACTCTCCATTTCAATTCTGTTCACTGTACTGCACTAAGCCACTAATTGTGGGACTATTTTGGAGGTATGGCCCCACATTTCAGCAATGAGCTAGATGATGACCCATTGGTAAATGTGCACTGTAATATACTAGATCAAAACAATATGAACCGTTAATTCCGGGAGCTTCAATTTCCAGCAAGATCACAGCCATTCATACCGTTGACCAGATAGTTTTGTCTTTGACCACAAGCTTAGTTGTCATTTCTTATTTTTTTTAACAATAGTAAGTTATAAAAATTAAAATATATTAAAATTATAATTTGTTATAGAAGATGTCAAACAAATAAAAGATAATCAAAATAATAGCCCATCATTATAATCACTAATGACTTTAACAAATAACTTAGTTGTTTTTATTTTTTGAACAAACAATTTAAAATATATTAAAAATATAATACTCCCTCCGTCCCAAATTATCTGTTGTTCTAGAGTTCCACACAGATACCAATATGTGTGAAAAAAATACTAAAATACCCTTATTAGTGGAATTATGAAAAAGGTGTTTAAAAAAAATGCATGAAATAGTATGTAGAAAGAGAAAGAGAGAGAAAGTATGAGTGCATTAAATAGACAAATAGTCTAAATAGAGAGAATATACGAGTGTATATATGTGTGGAGAGAAGAAGAAAGAGAAAGTATGAGTGTATTAAATAGACAAATAGTACGTAGAGAGAGAAAGTATGAGTGCATATATATGTGTGGAGAAAGGATGAGAGTAATGACTGTCAATAATTAGGTAAATGGGCAAACTTGGAAAATAAAGGAAAAAAATGCATTGAAATCTTGAAAAAACAGATATTGTGGGACAAATTTTTTTTGTTAAAACAGCAGATAATTTAGGACAGAGAGAGCATATATTACAAAAGACGAAAAGATTACCATAAAAGAAGTAAAATGATAATTTTTTCAAATAAATAACATATAATTAGAAAAAGGACAAATCCTTACAATTACTAATGGTTCCCAAGTTAGGAATATATATATATATATATATATATATATATATATATATATATATATATATATATATATATATATATATATACATATATATATAGAATGAGGATCTGGTCCGTATTTTAAGAATATCCGGAAGTTTGAACTGGATTCGGACCCATATATATATTTCCTCATTATATATATCTTGCAATTTGATATATTGACTATTTTATTATCCATTACCTGAATAAGTATGAATAATATTTTTTTTAAAAGATACGATAAAAAAATTCACCAATACTCTTAAAATTATTCCTAAAAAGGGTCAAACTTCAAAAATAACAATATACTAATGTGTACTCTGAGCAATTGTTTTTTAGCAATTTGGTTGTTAAACATTGGCTATATGACTATATCATACTCTATCTGTTTTTAAAAGATTATCGTTTAAGGTTAATGTACACAGATTAAGAAATATGATTAATACCTAGCGAAAATACTATACTATATTTATTAATTATCTCAACCAATTATTCCCTTTCTAATATTTCTTATTCAATTCAACCAATTATTTTTTATTTAACCAATTATTACTTGGATTATAACATTGAATTGAATAAGAATAATTGTGAAGGAAGAAAGCTTTAAATATGAGAAAGCTTTAAATAAAGGTAAAGTAGGAAAAAAATAGCAAATGTATATTGATAAACTCAAAACTAGGGGTGTAAACGGTATTAAACGGATACGGATACAGGTATATCCGTATCCGTATCCGAAAAATCAATTCGCTATCCGTATCCGAATCCGGTATCCGGTATCCGACAGATTTTAAAAATATTATCCGTATCCGGTATTCAGAAAAATATTCGAATACGGATAATATCTGTTAGCGTTTATTTTATCCGAATAGACAAATTATTCGAATATCCGAATATCCGAATTCGTTTATTAGTAACCTAATATAAAATTCATTCAAAATATTTACGAAAAAAAAAATTAAAGTTTAAATCATACATATTAATTAAACACAATTTAATATTTAAACCATACATATTAATTAAACATCCTAATCATAAGGGGAGGAAAATGTCAAACACATCATCATAAAAATTATAAAATTAATTTGCATCCTAACTTAACTTAATGTATACACCATTGATCATCCTTCATTGATTTAAATTATAGTTTTAATTTAGAGCTTTGTCAAATTTAATTAAAATATAGTTCATTAATGAATGAATGCTCTACTTATTGATGTTTAGATATCCATTAATAAGTAGATGTCCCTTTTATGTTTGTTAAGTAATGCTGAATTATGAATGAATATTTATAATTTATATATGTAAGTTATTAAATAATGAATATACGTTATTAATATATATATATATATATATATATATATATATATATTAATAACTTATATAAATGAATGCTAGTGATTAATTAATGAATGTAAGTTATTAACACACACACATACACACACACACACACACACACACACACATATATATATATATATATATATATATATATATATATATATATATATATATATAATAACTTATATAAATGAATGCTAGTGATTAATTAATGAATGTAAGTTATTAACACACACACACACACACACACACACACATATATATATATATATATATATATTAATAACTTATATAAATGAATGTAAATTATTAATATATACGTGTATATAAATATATATAAATATATATTAATAGCTTATATAAATGAATGTAAGTGATTAATTAATGAATGTAAGTTATTAATATATATGTGTGTGTGTGTATATATATATATATATAAGTTATTCGGATACGGATTTCGGATATTCGTATCCGCCGGATATATTTACGGACGGATGTTAATCGAATACGAATACGCATATATCCGTATTCGTATCCGTTTATTTACGGATACCTTTAAACCGAATACGGATATATTCGTTTTTTTCCGAATGCGAATAATATCCGTTTTTTTTCGAATACGGATGCGGACGAATACGAATTTTCCAGTTACTATTTATAGCCCTACTCAAAATGATACTTTTTTTAGAATAAAAATTATTTCTTAAAACGATAAATTTTTAAGAACGGAAGGAATATATTACACCAGCTTGAAGCCTACTACAGCTGGAACTGTACTAGGAAAATGAGGTAATTATATGATTAGATTCCATTATTCCTTATGTTTGGGGAGGACCAAAGGGCTAAAAGTAAAAGAAAAAAAGATTGAACTGACACACTAATATAATAATAATTAAATAAAATAAGAGCAATTATTTAGTGCTTCTCCAAGAACTTGCATTTTCTTGGATTTGTTCAACGAAAGCCATCCATTTGTCAAGAACCCATTTTAGATAAATGTAAAATATTCATTTAGGGGTATCTTTTTTGCCAATGCCCATGTTCCAAATGGGAAAAACATGGAGGATGATGGAGGTGAGATGTATTATGGGTACTTTGAAAAGAATTGTTGGATTGGTTGGCACCGAGAAAAAATGAGTGTGTAACAGCAAAGAGTCTGTAACAATAGTTGGCAAAATGGTGTCAGTTAAGAATTACAACAAGCTTGGGCTTGAAGAGATGAACCTCTCCAATCTATTATGAAATTTGAAACTTTAAGAGAATAAATTAAAAGATTATTATTATTATGAGTGCATATTTTTAGATATATAGTATTTGGAAGGCTTGAATCTTCTTATGCATATAAAATTTTATTTGTTTAGAAACAATTTATTTTAAATATAACTCAACGTTTAAGATAAATATAACATCTGACCATAATACATCGGTTAAACTCATATTTAAACTTTAAATGTAATGCACAAAAAGTAAAATTTCGTAAAATTATCGTTACAAATGCTAATAATCGAACAAAAAGTACGTAAACACGACAATTAATTATATTATTTAGTTTTTCGTTTAAATCTTTCATTTTTAGACTAAAAACTTTGATAAGAAAAATAACCAATTTTTTTTTGTTTATTTCATTTCTTTTTTATTCATAAAAAAATTCAATAACACCGTAATTAAATAGAAAACTTAATTTTTTGGTCAAAATTTTTGACCTCCTGTCCTTTTTAAAACTCAGTACACTGTTAGTAAGAAAAGATTCAGTTATCGTGTAATTGAAATTAATTTTATAATAAATAAATTAATTAATTAATATAATATTAACGCGTAAAGAGATTATCTCCTGTCAAATTGTTAGACATTGTATTAATGCTTTCATGCTAATGACTTCCGTTAAAAAATTACAAGGAGTAGAGTGTGGGAGAAAAAGGGGAGATTAGGTTCAGAAATAATTTAACAGCAGCAGGACTGATGGAGCAGTTGCAGTAGTTAGTCTGTCTTTTAAATCATACATGTCGCTAGTAAGCTTGGGCAGGTAAGCAAGGCCTGTAATTTCTCTCTCCTCTTTATACCCTCTCTCTGTAGACCCTTTTCTCTCTAAATTGTTGTCTTTGATCTATGAAAGTTGGAATTTGATGCTTCTTTTGCAGTTTCTGCATGTACCCAGTTGGTGAATTTGGTTCTATTTGTAGCATTTAAGTAACCAATTGATGCTCTAAGGGGGTTTCTATCAAACACCCAATTTAGTACACTGTTCTTAGACCCTGCGCATTTCAGTTTATATATAAATTCAAGTAGAATTTGATGCTATTTGGTCATCTTTATCTGCCCATCTTAGAATATCTCAAAAGGGTCTCCGAAATTGCCCCTTTTAGGGGTTTTGTTGGGTTGTTGGGTTTTGGTTCAAAGCTTCAAGTTCAAAAACTGGTATATTTCCATATTAGGCCATATTTAGGCACCATATCATTTCATATCAATTCCTTTCCTTTTTCCCCTTCTTGAAGATTACTGTGATCTTCATTAATTGCGTTTTCAATTGATTTAAACCTAATTGATATAAAATTAGTGTCTAATTGTATTTTTCGAGCTGAGATTATTATAGAGATTAAAGTGTCATATAAACAAAAAAGAAAGAAAAGGGAATCTGCTTTCTTTTGTTAGTATTATGGTGAGCTGTTACTTAGCTAATGCCATTCATTTCTTCTATGACTACTTTATGCTCTGAAAGATTCACACTTTCTTGTCCCTGAGAAATACTTTTCCCACATCAGAATAGACTTGATCCTAGGGTTTTTGAAAGGAGGTAGTAAGTAGCTGGTGTTGTGTAGATTTTAAGCCTGGTACAATGGATTTCCCCTTTTCCTTTGTGTCCATGGGATTCTACTTTGAGAGGTTTCTTTTGCTTTAATCTCCTCTCAGTTCTATAAAGCTTCCAAGATTATTTTGTGCCTTGTCTAGTCCTGCAAGATATTACCAGCTATTTTATGGTCAAACCCACTTTACATTTACCTATATATTTCCTTCAGTAAAAAAAAAAAACAATTCCTCCTAGTTTAGGTTAACTGTTGAATTGAGGTGCTTTTTGAGTTGTTAGCTTGTGTTCCCTAGATTTTGGCTTTTTTTTTTTCTTTTTGAGTTTTAGACCATGGGTACTGAGGATAATGGTGATATGAGGTTTCAACAAACAGACGGTGATGGTACAATGAACAGAAATCCATTATCTGAGAAAGTTGCAGAAATGGGAATGAGCCCTGGTTCTATTTTTAAAGGTTCAAATGGGGCAGAGTCTTATTTTGGTTCAGGTTGGGATCCACTTGTTTCTTTGAGTCAAAGTGAGAATTTTGGATCTCATAATGGCTTTTCTAATCCAGCTTACCCAGTTGTAATGGAGAATCAAGTAATGAGTACCACTTCCCACCTAGTTCATTATCATTCTGATTCGGGTGGTCTTGGTGAGATGGTGCCAAAACTTTCATGTTTTGGAAGTGGAAGTTTCTTGGAAATGGTCAATTCTTTTGGCCTTTCTGAATGTGGGCAAATGAGTTATTCCCAAAATAAGGAGGGGGGCACTGGAAAGGCATTGCTAATTGGTACAGATTCTCAGGAGGAGTGCCGAAATTCCGAAGGTAAAGTTTCGCCTAATGGGAAGAAGAAAAGAAGAACATCAGAGTTCCGTTCTCCATTCAATCCTCCCAACAAGGTAAAACTTTTCATATAAATTGTGGAATGATTGGAATCTGTTAAATATCAAGGAACATGCTTTACTTTCTTTGTGTGATAAGCTAGTTGGTGAATTGTTTGTTATACATTACAGAATGCTGAAGTAGAGCAACAAGAAGATCCTTCTGGGGATAGTTTAGAACAGGATGATAAAAAACAAAAAATTGAACAAAACATTAATGCAAATTTGAGGGGTAAGCCAACTAGTAAACAAGCTAAAGAGAATTCCGACAGTGGAGATGCTGTTAAAGATAACTACATCCATGTGAGAGCTAAAAGAGGACAGGCTACAAACAGTCACAGCCTCGCGGAAAGGGTACAAGCCTCTTACTCTTATAGGTGGAATGCAATTAAAAGTGATGTTTTTAGTGCTCCTGAGTGACCTTTGAAGTCCTTTTGTTTGTAGGTGAGAAGAGAAAGGATTAGCGAGCGGATGAGACTGCTTCAAGAACTTGTTCCAGGGTGCAATAAGGTTATAGGATAACTATCTTTTAATTATATTTTTGCATTCCTTTTGAGGGACTAATTGTTTGTCTTGTTTCTTTTATAGATTACTGGGAAGGCAGTAATGCTTGATGAGATTATTAACTACGTGCAATCGCTGCAACAGCAAGTCGAGGTATGTTGCTTTGCAATTTAGTATGACCCATTTGTTCTTTTATTTGTTACTGAAGATTTATATTAAAACTAATATCAAATCAAAAGCCTATATGAACTTTAACCAGATGTTATCATATTTCGAACTAGTAACAATAAGCAAGTGTGGATTGTCAATTTGTCATTGAGTGGGGTCGTTCCATTTAATAAGAATTACAGAATTTTTCATTTATCTGAACTAGTGAACTTGCTCAGTTCCTAGTGTGTATCAGTTAATTGGTTCACTTTTGAAAGGATTATTTATTTAATTATTATTTTAAGTTTATAGAATTCTTGGAATAGTACTATGTGCAAAACTTGAAACTGGGTTATTTGAAAATTGTGCAACACTTAATCTGTGTAACTGGGTCAATCTTAATATTTGGCTCTTTGTATGTCATGAATTAGTGAAGATATAATTACTTTCTTGGTGCAGTTTTTGTCAATGAAACTTGCGACTGTGAATCCAGAATTGAACATTGATATAGATCAGATTCTATCTAAAGATGTAAGTAAACATCAAACTTTGCTATAAAAAATAGTTTACAGTTTTCTTTTATTGCGTATCAAGGGTTATGAAGTCTGAACTTTATCTTGTTTCTGATGCTTGTAGATTCTCAATTCACGAGGTAGCAATGCAACTATTCTTGGATTTCCAGGATTGAGGCCCACTCATCCTTTTCCACAGGGAAGCTTGCCGGGAATCCCAAGTACAACTCCACCATTTCATTCTATGCCCCAGGTGAAACAAGTGTCTCATTCACAATTTTCGTCCTTTATTTTCCTCAAAAGCTTAATATGAAGCATCATTTAAAAAAATACAGACTGTATGGGACAATGAGTTGCATAATCTTCTCCAAATGGGATTTGATTCTAACAACAATCTTGGACCAACTGGTAATTGTCGTAAACTTCTCATTAATTAATTGCAAAACTGATTTCTATTTTTGGTTTTCGTACTCCTAACCTTAAAACTTGTCACGCTTAGCAGGGCGTTCAAAGTTGGATCTATAGGAATTATCAAAGAGATTTGAAGTGATAATTTCCTTCTAACAGAGAAGTTTAAGTATCGTTAAGTTCCACTAGCAAAGAAAAGAAAAGGGTTCAAAGATTCTTCAGAGTTGTATAGGTTGTCAGTGCCCCTAACTGTTTGTTCTTCGAATTTTAGCAGAAGAAGATGACTCGTTAGTTTTACTAATTCTTTTGTATATTCAGAAGGAAAAACTGTGGTTTTGATTGGCAAAGATGATTGTTTCTATTGATGTTGTAGAGTAAAAAGTATGTGTGAAGCTCTGAGAGCTTTTTGGGGAAAAAGTTCAATAGAAAATTTGCTTTAATTTATGGAAATTGTTATTGGGTTACGTGCTATTTTCTGCCAAAACAAGCTCCTAGTTCCCAATACTCTTGTTTGATTTTAAGTTTATGAAGCACTTTGAAATAAACACAACTCACATTATTACATCCGTGTACGGGCACAAATGAATCATATTAGTGTAGCTTAGAGGCAGTTAGCTATGTTGGTATTCTTGTAATTTGTTGTAATGCTTGGTTTATTTGGTACGCTTTGACTATTTTTGTTTGTAAAAATGATAAATGAAATGAAATTATTTGTACTAATTTAATATTATTAAGGGCTATTTTATCATGTAATTAGTGTTATTGACTATTTTTTGTTAGAAAAGGTCACTTGATAATGAATTATAAACTCAAATGAAAGGGGAATATTATATTAAAGGCGTTTACAAGTAATTTGTCAAATATTTTTTACTTTTTGAAATTACCTTTACACCCTTTTAACCTAGCCTATAGTTACTTAACAATTTTGGTATTCTAGTAATTTGCTACTAAGAAAAGGTAAAAAGAAAAAAATGACAAAAATAAGGTATTTTATAAGAAAAAGTCTAGGGGAAAATGTGATTTATTGGAACTGAAATTTTTACAAAATACAGTGATTTAGGTGTCATTTGGATACACGTAAAAAATAGGGTTGTACAGACTGTATAACCCTGTTTGTTATGTGTATCCAAAAAAATACTTAAATCACTGCATTTTGTAAAAATTTCAGTTTCAATAAATCACATTAATTATTTTGTAGTCAAAAGTAAAAAAAAAAAAAAAAATTTCCGCCGGTCACTACCCCGATCGGAAAAGGCCGGTCCTCCTAGAAGGACTTATTTTATAATACCTTATTCACTTTCTCTCTCTTTCCTTGAACCGGCCCTTGAACCCTAATCCTTGTGATGTGTTTGAATTGGAGAAATGCAATGAGGATTATAATGATTTATTTTATTCTAGTTGGAATACGTGATTTGCATGTTCTCCTTCTCCAAAATCCTCATGACACAATGATAAAAAAAATTACTCATAAGGCTTTGAGCATTAAATCTTGGACAAGAATGTTAAATTTCAGTCGAAAATAACAAAAAAAAAATAAAATTATAGTTCAATTCATTCCAATCGCAACCAAACACAATTTTTTTCATTCTATAAGAGTGAGTCATTTTATTCTTGTTGTTAATCTGAAAGGAAACTATATATATAATAACTTATTTTGTAGAAAAATATTTGTCAAGGCTAGTACTTGGTACTATGTCCTTAAGATAATTATGCCCTCCGTATGGTGCTCAGAGTTGATAGTACTTGTCTCCCAAGATACAATGATACTGTATACTTTAGCAACACTACAAAAAGTATACTCTAAGAACCAAAAAATAAATGCTCTAACTCTCTTTTTATAACTATGAAACTGATGATGGAAAAACTAAAGACTGAAATAACTAAAATGCTTAGTTGCTTGTGAATTTGAATGATTTTGAAGGCTGTCCCCTTCTATCTATTTATTGGAGGGGTTGGTGACCCTTCGGATGGGCACTTGGCCTTTGAAAAGGCATGGTTGGCATCATTTGGTCAAAACAACGTAGTTTTGATCATATGCAGTATGGGCGGGTCTATTTGAACTTATAAAACAACGTAGTTTTAACATTAGCACAATCAAAACTACGTAGTTTTAGCCTTAGCAAAAAAGGCGCGACAAAACGATGTAGTTTTGAATCGTCCGTTTAAACTGATACCCTTTTAGCAGATACAGCTTCTCAAAACGACACGGTTTTAATAATAATAAATACCGTTTATCAAAACGACACAATTTTGATAATAGAATTAAATAAATAAAATTAAAATAAATTTTGTCTAAAAAATTATATATAAAGACCTAGACCCACGACCCTCGTGCCCCGAGCCAGGCCGATCAGCCGACAGCGACGCGTACGTGGGTTCGAACCTAGCCTTGACTAGGTCTTCTTCCTTCCACAAAAGTGGGGTGCCCCTTAGGGCCCAAACCCAAGAGCACTTTCCTTGTATATAAACATATGAAACCTTTAATTCCTAACCTATGTGGGACTTAGTTTTTTCACATGTATTTATTATCATTTATCATTTCTAAGTGTGATCTTTGGGAGTTAATATCTCATTCATTTCTCTATGGATTTGAGCTTCTAAATACTTAATTTAATCTATTCATGGAGTAAAACACATTAATATATAGAATCATTAAAAATAATTAATGACATCCACATTTATTTAGGCTCAAATACTAACAATTCTCATATTTATTACTTCAATCCAAATGTAGCATTGAAGTTTGAGAAACACGCTAATAACCACCATGGAGCAAGGAGAGCCTGTGACGCCCCCAAAATAGGTCCACACAATTCATTCTGAGTCGTCAAATATATGGTACAAAAACTAAATACAAACTTCATTAATATAACTGTCGTGTAAAATACGACAACACATACGCTGTGAGTTTTAATACAAATATTGTCTTATAGACAGTATCCAAACTCAAATAAAGCCCTCATTACAATTATTGTTATACTATTTTACGAAATAGTGAGAACTGCTATAATAACCATCTTGAATCCTTACTCCACTCCCCGACTAGTCCCAACTATATTCTCGCCTCCTGAGACGAACAATGGAACCAAAAGGAAAAGGGTGAGCTCAACTAGCCCAGTAAAAAATATTAGAATATTATGACTAAGATAATATAGAACAAATTATCGTTAATCCTTAAAAAGGAAAAATCTGATAGAATACAATAGACAACAAGTTTTAGAGTACAACTACAGCGGAAACAACAATCTATTAGAAGAGTCAAGTAGAGCATGATATCTACTATCTTCTATGATTTAAAAGTCCATCATCAATATTTTATCTCTATAACATCATTCAATAAATATTTCAAATCAACGAATTATCCATGCACTACGGGCCAAGGATATACGTTAGTATCACCAGTGGTCATGATCATGCTAAACACCTGTCCATCTATACACTACGGGCCAAAGAGGACTTTTACCACAAACCTTATCTGTAACATTAAAGTTATGATTATACCAATACACAATTCCTGGTCATAATTATGCTTGTTAGTTCCCAGCAGGCACACAATAGATCTAGAAGGGAGGGGGGGTTAAATAGATCCTTTTTAATTTCAAATTCTTTTCTCGTCTATTTTGTAACGCTAATGAATTAGCATATGACAAACATAAGAATCTTTTCAAGCACATCGAAATAAGTAAAAGATCCTCTTCATTGATATATTCATGAATATACATACATTGTTCGTAGAGTTAATTAAGTTGTAAGCAGTTAATACATACATAGCATTTATAACAGTTAGGTACATACTGTAAATGACAGAAAGTAAATGACTGAATGTAAGAGATACAAGGGATTTTAAGTGGTTCAGATACTCAAGCTCCTAATCCACTCTTCTGCTTTAACTAGCAGGAATTCCACTAAGGAAGGGCTGCACCTTGAATCACTAAGATTCCTTCAAAGCCAGTAGCATTAGAACTTCAGTTCACTAAGAACTCTTCAAGCCCAGCAGGCTTGGAACTCCTCTAGTTCCCTAGAAACTCTTTAAGCCCAGCAGGCTTAGAACTACATTTAGTCCCTCCGGATAAGGGTGTTGTTGTTGTTGGTGCCGAGCTGCTAAGATGTCTTGAAGCTTGAATATCTTTTGTACTTAGCAGCTTGGCAAGGTCCTCTTTACATTCTGCATAGAGTCTGGACCACCTCTTCTCTGGTGCAGCTGATCTTTACACTGTTCAGGTCATCTTCATCCGATGTCAGCTGTGCACCATCACCATTTGGGTTTGCTAAGTGTTTGAGCTTTTGGTAGACTTTGTCTTCACTTAGAATCCCCTGAACCCTTCTTGAATGTTATGCAGACATGGTTCTGCATCTGTTCCGTTTCAGCTTTTGGTTCATGGTGATTCGTAGAGTGGCTCTCTGGATCTTCTTTATGCTCTGCCACTTTTCTGAATGCTATCTTCTTGGCCTTCTTGGCTCTCAGCTTAGCTGCAATCTTCAATGGCATTCTCATCCTTGTTGAGTGAAGCTTTAGTCTGTTCAAGTCCTTCTTCAAATCTGCTTCACTTCCACCTTCGTAGTCTCACTGCCACTAAGACTTGTTCTGTTTAGCTCTGGTGGAACTTGTAGAGGTAACAATATAGCATTCCAACAACTCTACGATCCTTCAACTCAGCAACTCTTGATCTTTGAAGCTCTAGCTGATATATTCTCCTTCCCAATCTTTCTGTTGGAATATAGCCGTTGAAAGCTATTTGAATTACTTCGTAGATCTCGAGTTATTTGGTGTAGACTGCTTGATATGACATGACAACTCCTTTCTGTCTTTACTGACATAGCAGTCTGCTACCTTACCTACCGCCTTAGAGTTGTCACCTTTCCATGTCAGGCAGGTAATCATCTTTATTTCTTCTTTCTGACTTCTCGATTAGAACGTCAGGAGGTGTCCTTTTGCATCGATGCTCTCAACTAGCAATGAATGAATATCAGTCTTCAGATTGAACCATTGCCGATGCTTTAATCTTCAGATGACCGAACTCTACAATTCTGATGCAGATGTCCTTGGACCATATCGTAGTGTGTCTTGTTGAATGTTGCTCATTAATAGGTTGAGACAACACTACGATCCTGAAGAGTGTTCATTGGATCTTCAATGTAGAACACCTCTTCCTTCTCTTGTACAGTGCTTTAACACTTCTGTTTACCTCGACTGGTCTCAGGAACTGATAGCTTGACTTCTTGTTCTGACCTCTTCTGAATAGCAAGACACATCAAATTTGTGGCATGCCCAACTCGCTTTCTCCTTGTGATCTCTCGTTCACTTATCATCAATGGGCTGACCCATGCTTAATCACTTTCGCCTTGTTCTTCAAAAGCAGGCCAGTATCTCTATATAAACTACATTAGTTCCTGCTTTGTTTGGCAAACACTACGATCCTGGTTGACCCCAAGATCATTGTCTTCTGTTCTCTTGACAGCTACTGCACTTGCTAACTTTCCTTAGCCAGTCACTTTTACTGAAGTCTTCTTTTGATCAACTTGTGGAAGACTTCATCTTGAATGGCTTCACAACTCAATCTGGATGTTGATTGAGTTGGTGCTTAGATCTTCTGTTAGCTTGCAAGCCATTTGTTGAGTGCTCTCTGGTTTCTTGAAGGTGGAATGTATCTTTGCAGCACAGACTAGAGGATTCATACTTTGGATATTCTGGGAGTGCTCATTTATTGAGAATCGTATTTACTCTACGATTCTGCCTTGGCGTTGTGAGCACCTCTATTAAAATCTTAGTTCTGTACTCTACGATTTAGCTTTAGTTCTGTTGACACTACGACTCCGAGATCAGATCTTGACACTCTACGATTTCTGTCCTTAAGCTTAGTGTCTTCATCTGATCTGGCTCGACTACGATCTCTGCCTCTGATATGATCAGTAGACTCTACGACTCCGAGTGTGGTCTACAATTCTTGACTTGATTTTGGCAGATGCTCGTTCGGCTCTTAGACAGGCTGTCTCTACGATTCTGAACATGACTTTCTCAGCAAACTACGGCTCCGAGGAAGTTCTTCTCGACACACTACGATCCTTCCTCGTCTCTCCTGGCAGTCTACGAACTCCAAGATCTACTATATTGCAAACTACGATTCCGCCTTAATAGTTCTCGAGTTTTCCTTGACTCTCCTAGCAGACTACGATTTCTGGTGTAGTGCTCGACGATCAGACAAGCCTATCTATTACATTATAAGATCAACCTAACAAGCTTGATCTTTCTATATTTATAGTCCTTGTACATTATTTATTTTTAAGGACTTTACAAAGCTGTTTTGCTTATGTAGAATCAACCTAACATATTTGATCAATTCATTCTAAGTCCTTGTACATATGTTCCTATTATCTATCAAAGGACTTTACATCTTTTCTTAATGCAAGCATACTTGCATATTCATTCATTTATATCATAATCAAATTATATATAAATTGGAATATCATTCACATGCTTATTCCTAACAATCTCCCCCTATTTTATGACAAAAATAGTTAGTGCATATGCATGAGATGAATGAATCTTATATACAGTGAGCAGCTGTATTTCTAAAACAGATAAGCATGAATTTTATTGATGATAATATGAACTTGCATATATTATGACATTCTACATCCTGGATCCAGAACATACCTAACTAGATAGAGATGTACCTTTTTGGCTCCATGTGTGTCTTCAGGATGTCTATTGATCAGCTACTTAGCTACTTATATTTTTCTTCTGCTCCCCCTCAGATTCATGCTCCATTGTTTTATCTTGCTCTAGGGTTGGTGCTTGTGCATTCTCTTCTTCTTTGTCTGGTTCCCTCTCAGACTCTGTATTCATGGGATCATCATCTTTTGGCTCCTCCTCAGATGATGATTCTGCTTTTGCTACTGCAGTCTTCTTCTTCTGTTCCTTTGCCTTTCTTTTGGCCTTCTTGTCTTCTTTTCTTTTATTCTCCTGACTCCTCCTTGAGTGCTTCTTTCTATGTCTCTTTTTCTCCCCCTTTTTGTCATTAATCACTTGTGAAAGGTGTTCCACGTTTGACATAAGTTGCTCTATTAGGTATGATGAGTTGCCAACCTTAATCTTGAGTTCTTGTTGGCTCAGCTCAAGTTGTAGGGAGAGAGACTGACTTAGATTGTTAATCTTGTCAGAGAGAGAGAGAATTTGCTCTTCATTAGCCTTATGTGCTCGTAGAGCTTCTTCCTTATGATCATTCATAGCCTTCAGATAGATTTGATCTCTCTATTTGATTCTGAGAGATATATCAGACATAGTGGCTTGGAGTTTGTTTTGAGACACATTATCTCCTCCTTCTGACAACATATTTTTCTCTTCAGTGATGATTGATATCTTCTCAACCAACTCACCAGAATTTTTCAGTAACTCCTGCTCCGTAGGAGTTTGGTCATTTGGTTGGGCAGACTCTTTTTGAACACCAGATTGACCTCCACGATTTTCATTCTCGGACAATTTTTCGAAAGCGATGAGAATCTGATAAATCATTGAGTGCCAATCACTATTGGAGGATGAATGAATTTCAGACAATTGTGCTTGGACAGAGGGAAGCTTCTCAATTTGAACTTGATCATCTTCAATGATAGAGTGAGGGAACTTTTCAATCATATACTTGGGCATAACCCTTCTGCCATCAGAACCCATTCTACAATCGTAGGGAATGTAGTGGTTACCAGCATGTCGGTAGACTTTGAAGTGAGACTGGTCTTTGATCATCTTGGTTGCAAACTTCTTTACCCTTGGAAAGTTCTGTGACACCAGCTCCAAGTTCGGAAATTGTGAGTAACACCAACTGAAGTAACTTCCATCTTTTTCAGTATATGCCTTTCACCAGGGCATCCATGGGAAGAACCATCTCATCAGAAGATCATTAGGATTGTAGAGAATTATAGTGCAGTCTAACTCCATGTTGTTCCAGTTGTTAAACACATCGTATGCAGTCTTCCTTACAACCTTGAGTTATTCGTTTCCATAGCTTATCCATCTTTCTGGTGGTACATCTGATGGTTCATCAAAGACTTCCACCACTATTCTTCTGTGAATTCTTGCTGGAGAGATGTGACGCCCCCAAAATTAGGTATACATCACCCATTCTGAGTCGCCAGATACATGGTATAAAATTCAAATATAACTTCATTTATACAACTGTTGAGCTGTCGTATAGAATACGACCACAGTTAACTATGAGTTTTAATACAAATGTATGTAACTCTCATGGTACCTTGACCACAACCTTACAATAATACTTTACATAAAAGTATAGTCAAAAACTGTTTTAGAAATTAAAATCTTTGGGAAGTGCTCAAGAAAACCTTCGTACATGGGAGGCCATGCGTCTAGGTTATGATAGATATCATATATGTCTATAGAATTATCCTTGGTTGTCCCAAAAGTCCCCAAAGAAAACCAAGAAAATTACTATCATCTTCTCTATAATGATGAGTCTTCTCTTGACATATAAATATCTCCGTTGTCTCCAAGTGAAAATTTTATTCCAAATAAACTCCAAGATCATATAGATAGTGCTCGTAGATATATTCAGCAAGTGGATGTGCACAACCATGTCTTATCAGAACATGAGGTTGTATGTCATTAGACATCTTGTATGATAGTGGCAAAACACCCTTCCAAAGTTGGGTTCGCCTCACCCTATTTGATTCACCAAATATAACTACTAAATAATGTATAGAATACAACGCACTTTTCTATAATGTTTAGGGAGAACCTCCACAGCTATCACACTATTTCATAGAATAGTGAGGACTACTAATGATATCATCTGGACCGTCACTCTGTTCCCCGACTAGTCCTTGTTGCGTTCTCACTTCCTGAAGAGAACAATGAAAGCAAAAGGGTGAGCTCAACTAGCCCAGTAAAGAATATCATAATTAAAGCTAATTTACATCATCAATAGCCTTCATCATTAATAAATCAGAGATTTAGAACATATGGTCGCTGATAAAACTTTTCAACCATAGTTACAGCGGAACGAGCAATCCATTAGAAGAGTCAAATAGACCATTAGGTCTATTATTTTCTCCATGTTAAAAGTCCACCAATAATGTTTTATCCCTGTAACATCAATCAACAATTCCTGTCCATAATTATATGAATAACTCATAATCATAATTGTGATTCTAAATTCCTCTTCGCACCCAGGACGAAGATAATTTTCATCACCTATATTTACCTGAAACATAAAGAATCATGGTTATACCAAATCACAATTCTTGTTCATAATCATACTAATAAATTTATCTTTGCACTACGGCCAAAGACATACAACTGTATTTTAGAAGAGTCAAGTAGAGCATGATATCTACTATCTTCTACAAATTAAAAGTGTATACCCAATATTTTATCGCTGAGACTCAGCTTAATAAATAATCCACACCTTCGAATTATCCATGTACTACGGCCAAGGATATTCGTTAGTATCACATCCATGAATTATTCATGCACTACGGCCAAATATATTCATTATTATCATGTCCATGAATTAATATTTCATCGCTAAGACTCAGCTCAATAATTAATCCACATCATCGAATCATCCTTGCACTACAGGCCAAGGATATTCATTAGTACTACGACCACGAATTATCCATGCACTACGGGCCAAAGATAATCGTGTTTTCATCAACGGTCCTGATCATGCCATAAAATAATTCATCCTTGCACCCTTGGCCGAAGAGAATCCATAGCCATAATCATACCAAAAACTGTCCATCAATGCACTACGGCCAATGAGGATTTTTTACCACATCATTCATCACATTACGGTCATGATTATACCGAATAATCCCTGGTCATAATCACACCAAGTCCATCTATGCACTACGGGCCAAAGATGACTTTTACCACATCATTTGTAACATTATGGTCATGATTATACCGAATTATTCCTGGTCATAATCATACCAAGTCCATCTATGCACTACAGGCCACAGATGACTTTCAACATAATATAAACATGAAGATGATGACAATGACATAATAATTCAATAAAACAAGTTCAAGAATTAATTTATCCAGGAACCAATAACGTCCAAATTGTCAACATGATACTTATTTGTAGAGTAAAATTTAAGAATGCTCAGAAAAATATTTCCATGAAAAGATACTGGATGAAGCGCAAATATCAAGGATATTCTACTAATTTCATGGAGTATAGAAGCTAAAACTTTAACCAACTGAGTATAATAGAATATATAAGATTGCAAATGGATTTTCGTCCGCCATACGGTAATCGACATATACAGATCATTTTCACAATTTAATAAGGAATGAATACAAAGGATCATTCACCATGCATGTGGCAATCCACATAAACATGTTATTCCAACAGAATAATAAAGAATAGAATAACAGAAGGATTCACCATGCGTGCGATAGACTGCACAGACAGGTTATTCCCAACAGAATAATAAAGAATGGAACCAGGTCATGCGTAAATGCACAGACAGGATATTCCGACAGAATAATAAAGAACGGAACCAGGTCAGACGAAATTCGCACCGACAGGATATTTCAACAAAATATTAAAAAATGGAATAACAACAGAAATCACCATGCATGTGATAGACAGCACAGACAGGTTATTCCAACAGAATAATAATTAATGGAACCAGGTCAGGCGTAGTATGCACCAACAGGATATTCCGATAAAATAATAAAGAACAGAATAATAGAAGAATTTTATCATGTATGCGGTACTTCGCATAAACAGGTTATTCCAACAAAATAATAAAGAATTGAATAACAGAAGATTTTCACCAAGTATAGGGTAGTCCGCGTATACAGGTTATTCCAACAGAATAATAAATAATAGAATAACAGAAGTTCTTTTCATGAATACAAAAAAAATAATACCCCATACGGGTACCATAAATAATATCCCTTACCTTTGAAAGAAGAGTATTTCGACTGGTAGGGCGATGATATACTCGAAAAAAACTTGCACTACGCTCAAAGCTTTCTTAAACTCTAAATAAATACGCTCAAGATTATAGAAGAAAAACTCTCTCTATAGTTTCTCTCTCTAGAGTTTCAGTAAATTTGTAAGAAATAATGAAGGAATGAACTTCTATTTATAAAAGAATGGACTGCATAGTAACTAATTCATGAACGGTCCAGATTGATTTACTTTTAATCGGACGGTCCATATTTAAAGTAAAATCTTTTAAATAAAATATAATATATTCTATTTATAATCTAATAAAACGAATAACTTTATAAAAGATTTTACTATGCAAATACTATGCAGGCACTATGCATAATAAAATATAATATATTCTAATTATTATCTAATAAAATAGATAACTTTATAAAAGTATTCTGTTTTGTATAAAAAGATTTTACTATTAGCCTAATAAAACGAATAACTTTATAAAAGTATTCTGTTTTATATAAAAAGCTTTTCTGTTTTATTACATTAATAATACTAATAAAACAAAACTGAGTGACTTCTCACGTAAGCATCAATAATCAATACCGTGTGCTACTATGCAACCACACGTATTACTGTACTTTTAACACCGGGTGTTTCAACAGTTAACGGTAAAACTTCCGCCGTTATTTTCATAAAAATATTTTTGTCGTTTTCTCAATCCGACAATAATTCTGTTGTGGGGTCTACCAATGATTGTACCATCGTACGAATATTCCCTGATAAAAAGAATATTCCCCGACTAATCAAATATTCCCCGACACAACGAATATTTTATAGTAACTTGCTTACTTTGCAATTTTTTTTTTCACATATTATCCTTAACTTTAAACTTTTATCAATTTAACTATTTACCAAAATAGAAAAATTGAATACTTTTATTTCATAAAATTCAGGGTCTCACAATCACCCCTCCTTATGAAATTTCGCCCTCGAAATTTACGTGCGTACCTGATATTCGAAGAGATGAGAATACCTTGCTTTCTTTTCAGATTGTACCTTCCCGGTAATTTTCTTGCTATCATGATTTTCCCATTTCTCATCTTCTGTATTTCAGATATCATTCTAGAATATAGCTTCAAAATAAAGGTTAATTGACATATCATAATTTGTCAACTTATCAAGCAAACAATTTTAGCTTAGGTAAGTCACACACTAGCGAAGTATATAAATCGTCTCTCCCCTCCTAGTTCTAGACTCTTATCTCCGCCAGCGACCATATCCCTAGGCTCTGATATCAACTGTGACGCCCCCAAAATTAGGTATACATCTCCCATTCTGAGTCGCCAGATACATGGTATAAAATTCAAACACAACTTCATTTATATACTGTTGAGCTGTCGTATAGAATACGACCACAGTTAACTATGAGTTTTAATACAAATGTTTATAACTCTCATGGTACCTTGACCACAACCTTAAAATGATACTTTACATAAAAGTATAGTCAAAAACTGTTTTAGAAATTAAAATCTTTGGGAAGTGCTCAAGAAAACCTTCGTACATTGGAGGCCATGCGTCTACGTTATAATAGATATCATATGTCCACAGAATTATCCTTGGTTGTCCCAAAAGTCCCCAAAGAAAAATAAGAAGATTAATATCATCTTCTCTCCAATGGTGAGTCTTCTCTTGACATATAAATATCTCCGTTGTCTCCAAGTGAAAATTTTATTCCAAATAAACTCCAAGATCGTATAGATAGTTCACAACCATGTCTAATGAGAACATGAGGTTGTATGTCATTAGACATCTTGTATGATAGTGGCCAAACACCTTTCCAAAGTTGGGTTCGCCTCACCCTATTTGATTCACCAAATATAACTACTAAATAATGTATAGAATACAACACACTTTTCTATAATGTTTAGGGAGAACCTCCATAGCTATCACACTATTTCATAGAATAGTGAGGACTACTAATGATATCATCTGGACCGTCACTCTGTTCCCCGACTAGTCCCTGGTGCGTTCTCACTTCCTAAAGAGAACAATGAAAGCAAAAGGGTGAGCTCAACTAGCCCAGTAAAGAATATCATAATTAAAGCTCATTTACATCATCAATAGCCTTCATCATTAATAAATCAGAGATTTAGAACATATGGTAGCTGATAAAACTTTTCAACCATAGTTACAGCGGAACGAGCAATCCATTAGAAGAGTCAAATAGACCATTAGGTTTATTATCTTCTCCATGTTAAAAGTCCACCAATAATATTTTATCCCTGTAACATCAATCAACAATTCCTGTCCATAATCATATGAATAACTCATAATCATAATTGTGATTCTAAATTCCTCTTCGCACCCAGGACGAAGATAATTTTCATCACCTATATTTACCTGAAACATAAAGAATCATGGTTATACCAAATCATAATTCTTGTTCATAATCATACTAATAAATTCATCTTTGCACTACGGCCAAAGACATACAACTGTATTTTAGAAGAGTCAAGTAGAGCATGATATCTACTATCTTCTGCAAATTAAAAGTGTATACCCAATATTTTATCGCTGAGACTCAGCTTAATAAATAATCCACACCTTCGAATTATCCATGCACTACGGCCAAGGATATTCGTCAGTATCACATCCATGAATTATCCATGCACTACAGCCAAATATATTCATTATTATCATGTCCATGAATTAATATTTCATCGCTAAGACTCAGCTCAATAATTAATCCACATCATCGAATCATCCTTGCACTACAGGCCAAGGATATTCATTAGTATCACGACCACGAATTATCCATGCACTACGGGCCAAAGATAATCGTGTTTTCATCAACGGTCCTGATCATGCCATAAAATAATTCATCTTTGCACCCTTGGCCGAAGAGAATCCATAGCCATAATCATACCAAAAATTGTCCATCAATGCACTACGGCCAATGAGGATTTTTTACCACATCATTCATCACATTACGGTCATGATTATACCGAATAATCCCTGGTCATAATCACACCAAGTCCATCTATGCACTACGGGCCAAAGATGACTTTTACCACATCATTTGTAACATTATGGTCATGATTATACCGAATTATTCCTGGTCATAATCATACCAAGTCCATCTATGCACTACAGGCCACAGATGACTTTCAACATAATATAAACATGAAGATGATGACAATGACATAATAATTCAATAAAACAAGTTCAAGAATTAATTTATCCAGGAATCAATAACGTCCAAATTGTCAACATGATACTTATTTGTAGAGTAAAATTTAAGAATACTCAAAAAAATATTTCCATAAAAAGATACTGGATGAAGCGCAAATATCAAAGATATTCCACTAATTTCATGGAGTATAGAAGCTAAAACTTTAACCAACTAAGTATAATAGAATATATAAGATTGCAAATGGATTTTCGTCCGCCATACTGTAATCGACATATACAGATCATTTCCACAATTTAATAAGGAATGAATACAAAGGATCATTCACCATGCATGTGGCAATCCACATAAACATGTTATTCCAACAGAATAATAAAGAATAGAATAACAGAAGGATTCACCATGCGTGCGATAGACTGCACAGACAGGTTATTCCCAACAGAATAATAAAGAATGGAACCAGGTCATGCGTAAATGCACAGACAGGATATTCCGACAGAATAATAAAGAACAGAACCAGGTCAGACGAAATTCGCACCGACAGGATATTCCAACAAAATATTAAAAAATGGAATAACAACAGAAATCACCATGCATGTGATAGACAGCACAGACAGGTTATTCCAACAGAATAATAATTAATGGAACCAGGTCAGGCGTAGTATGCACCAACAGGATATTCCGATAAAATAATAAAGAACAGAATAATAGAAGAATTTTATCATGTATGCGGTACTTCGCATAAACAGGTTATTCCAACATAATAATAAAGAATTGAATAACAGAAGAATTTCACCAAGTATAGGGTAGTCCGCGTATACAGGTTATTCCAACAGAATAATAAATAATTGAATAACAGAAATTCTTTTCATGAATACAAAAAAAATAATACCCCTTACGGGTACCACAAATAATATCCCTTACCTTTAAAAGAAGAGTATTCCGACTGGTAGGGCGAGGATATACTCGAAAAAAACTTGCACTACGCTCAAAGCTTTCTTAAACTCTAAATATATACGCTTAAGATTATAGAAAAAAAACTCTCTCTATAGTTTCTCTCTCTAGAGTTTCAGTAAACTCGTAAGAAATAATGAAAGAATGAATTTCTATTTATAGAAGAATGAACTGCATAGTAACTAATTCATGAACGGTTCAGATTGATTTACTTTTAATCGGACGGTCCATATTTAAAGCAAAATCTTTTAAATAAAATATAATATATTCTATTTATAATCTAATAAAACGAATAACTTTATAAAAGATTTTACTATACAAACACTATGCAGGTACTATGCAAACACTATGCATAATAAAATATAATATATTCTAATTATTGTCTAATAAAACAGATAACTTTATAAAAGTATTCTGTTTTATATAAAAAGATTTTACTATTAGCCTAATAAAATGAATAACTTTATAAAAATATTCTGTTTTATATAAAAAACTTTTCTGTTTTATTACATTAATAATACTAATAAAATAAAACTGAGTGACTTCTCACGTAAGCATCAATAATCAATACCGTGTGCTACTATGCAACCACACGTATTACTGTACTTTTAACACCGGGTGTTTCAACAGTTAACGGTAAAACTTCCGCCGTTATTTTTATAAAAATATTTTTATCGTTTTCTCAATCCGACAATAATTCTGTTGTGGGGTCCACCAATGATTGTACCGTCGTACGAATATTCCCTGACAAAAAGAATATTCTCCGACTAATCGAATATTCCCCGACACAATGAATATTTTATATCAACTTGCTTACTTTGCAAAAAAAAAATTTCACATATTACCCTTAACTTTAAACTTTTATCAATTTAACTATTTACCAAAATAGAAAAATTGAATACTTTTATTTCATAAAATTCTGGGTCTCACAAGAGAGAACATGATACTATTCTGATTCCTCTGATTCCTGATTTGTAGAACTGGAATCTTTTTCCATCTCTTCACCTTCTGAGCTTGAATCATGCTGACTTCTTTCATCTGATTCATCAGTGAATCCTTCATGCTGATTTTCATCACTAGTACCTTCTTCAGGATCTTCTCCCTTGGACTCAGACTTATAGTCACTTAACTCAATGATTGCAGTAGAAGGTTCTCCTTTCTTCTTTAGTACAGATCTGGAAAGCAATCTGTTGCTCTTCCTTCTCCTTGGAGGTCCAGCTTCAGGAGTTTCAGACTCTTCTTCTTCTTCAGAATCTGAAGCCTCTGATTCATCAGATAAGCTTTCTTGATGTTCAACAATAGTAGGAGCAGATCCTTCTTTTTTGGACTCAACATCTTCTTCCTTAGTGGACTTGCTCCTTGAGGATTCATTCTTGAAGCTCTTAGTTCCCTTCTCATCTTCTGACTCTACATTCTCTTCTTTGGTAGATAGACTTCCTTGGGGAACTGGGACTAACTTCTTCATCACCTTTGCTTTCTTTTTGGATGGTCCTTGGAGTAATCTGTTACTCCTTCTTTTTCTTGTTTCTGCAGATGATGGTTTTTCTATTTCTGCTTCATGCCTCTTCTTGTTAGTGGAGAGACTGCTTGGTGGATCCTCTGTATTCTTCACACTCTTAAATTTCTTCTTTTCTGGAGTGGCTGCTATAGGTACAGAATCATCAGATTGAGACATCTTGCTTTCCATTTCTTTTGCTTTCCTCTTCTTTGCAGAGACCTTGCTGCTGCTACCAGATGTCATTATCCTCTTGTTTTCCTTGGGATTTTTCTTCCAATTTTTAAACAACTATGGGGACATCACTTTGTGAACATTCAGTGGTTCTCCCTCATCATCCTTTATCTTGCTTTTCAGTTTCTTCTTTAGTACAATGCTCAAGAGTTTTCCATGAAAAACCTTTGTGAGGGGTTTATCTGTAGACTTCTTCATCTCAGCCTTTTCCATCCATTTGGTCAACCAATCAATTAGAAGGGCTCCGAAATTCATCTGTTTCTTCATGACAATTACAATCATAACTCTCAGTTGCAGATCACTAACAGTATCATGTGCAGTGTCTTTGCATAAGATGCATTTTCTCGTAATCTCAGCCAGAAATTCAAACTCTTCAGGAAACTCCTTCTTCATATCTTTCAGATTTACATTTCTCTTATAACGCATTACCTTTTTGCCTTCTTCGATGTCGACGTCCTCGAGGTTTATCAGACCTTGGTTAGGAAACCCTATATATTGGTTGATGTTTGATGCTTTTATCTTCAGGCTTACTGCTTTGACCTTTGTGGACAGAAGCCCAGAATCTATCATTGCATTGGAATAAAATTACTTTACTAGCTCGGTATAGACTGGAGTGTCAACTTCCAAGCATTCAGAAAAACCAGCATTCTTTACAAGCTCAAGTATATCCTTGAACTTCTTTTCTGATCTTTCGAACTTCTTGAAGCTGAGTTGGATTCCGGTTATAACACGCCATTCTTCCATTTTGGGGGTTCAAAATATATGGATATTTTAGTTCCAGAGCTCTTATGAGGGTTAGTTGAATGCAATTTGGGCGAAACTCAACGTTTAATGGATTTGGGCTTTGAAGAGGATTTTATGGTTTGAAAAAGGGAGGGAGAGAAGGTCGATAACTTTTTGATAATTGTTTGGAGATTTTGAATTTGTCTTTATGACAGTTCCTTTTGACTCTGCATAAGCTATGATGTGTCAACCAACCATTGGTTGCACGATGCCAGTAAGAAACTATAACTCCCCATAAACTGAATAGTTTTTTAGTTTTAATTTTCTTTTAAGAAAATAAGCATTACTGACGTAGATTGACCGTTGAACTTTTCAGTACGTAGAGTAGCTTGGTGAGGTAGCTATGGACTCTATAATTTTCTTTGTTGACTCAACGATCGTCTTCTGAGAGATGCTTCAGTGGATGATTTGACACTAATCCTCATCTTGAAGTTGCGTAGCTTAACCACTGATGTATCCCAAGATAGTTCGGGCACTAAAATTCTTAGGTGAGTTTGTAGGGCATCTTTCCAAATTGTATTCGAACTTATCTCCACATGATCTGAATAGTTGGGCATGTGTCTAGTTCTTCTGAGCTCCCCATGAGCCAGTGTATCTTCTGGGAAGATTGCGATCGTCGAGGTTGCTCTATGATCGTTGAGTTTACACTACGATCGTCGAGTTCACTGCAGAATCTACTCTACAAACGTTATCTATCCTGGTCCTTGAGATGAACTTTGAATAATCCTTCCTTCTGGGTTATTAAAGTAGCTCAGGAAGGGCCAACCTCTTAGAGTGAACTAAGGGTCAGGTTTGTCTCTAAGGCGCTTACCAGATGAAGAACTTTAGACTTGATAAGTACTGATGCCTCATTTTAATCTTTTCTGTTAGGGAGTTCATCTACTGACTTTAGACATTTGCATTGGCTGCAATCGTGGTGTCCTCCAGCTCTTACACTACGATCAGATGTTTGATCGTAGGCACCCCACGATTTTGAGTTGGGTGATTGATATGGTTATTAGTGGCACATTTTGAGACATTCCTTTGGATCTTCATTTGGTTCATCAGCCACAAAGTTTTGGGATTTTGTAACTGATATATTGCTTCATAGTGCACTTTTGATACTTTTAGTGTTGATGTTCTTTAACAGATCACTGCTCCCCCATAGTTGATACTATCTTCTCAGAGAGGTGTGAGTTCTTCTTCTTTATGTGCATTAGAAGGCAGCCTTGCATATCTCCTTATGACTGGAATCATCACTATCATTTAAACCTCCTTGGATCATAGAAATAGATATCTTTAGGATTGATCACTCTACGATTGTTTGACAGAACTACGAACGTAGTCTTCTTTGACAGTTTATGCTGTAGGAGTTCTGCTTCTATAATGAGTTCCTCATGATTAATGATCGATGATCCTCTGATGTGAACTTCCTTGAGGATTCTTCTCATATGATATGCTTTGCATGATTGAGCATATACGACCCTTTTCATCTTATCATGAATGGTCTGCTTCCATATGGAGATCGACAACCATGTGAGCTTCGTTCATGTTAGCTCAGCAAGTCCTCAAGAACAGGCTTTGACAAAGAAGGATTTTGTCAGAACATTTCTGAAAAGTCTTAAGCCTTCAACTGATTGAATCTTTTCGACTGAAGTCATTTTCTTCAGCATTCCTTAGTGTGGTCAGATAGACCAAGTACCTGCAGGTTAGATAAATTTCTATTTTTGGTACCCATGATTAAATGGGTCCTGCCAGGTTAGTTTTCAAAATCCCTATTCCTCATATAATTAAATTTTCATCATATTGATCACCAATCAATCATATTCATGCATGTATCCAAATTAGATATGACATTTTAAGATGAATGATGATGAATGTGTGTAAGATTAATCATTTTAATAAAACACTCTTTTTTTTTGATAGTTTCATCACTTGCATAGTTATGTTCACAAATTTTAAATGTTCACAGAGTGAGAATCAACTCTATCACTTATTTGTATCTGGTTGATTCATAGAGGTGATCAGTTTCGACGAATCTTTAAGATACTCTTGTAGAACTGATCATACTCTATGTATTATCAAAATTCTAGAACATAGGTTTGTACATACATACTAACCCATCAACAAGGATTACTCCACTCTAGATAAAATAAGTCTTGATGTGCTTATGACCTATTTCAGACTTCTTTCAAGATGTTATCTTCAACCTAAAACTTGGATGGAGAGAAAGTTTGTTAGCTGTTTGAGTTTCCAACCTTAGTGTACTTTCTCTCTTCCCCTTTTTAGGTAGAGTATGGTCTCTTAATAGAATACTGTTATAGTACATAGGGTGATACAACATGATGTATACATTTATATTAATGAGGAACAATACCTTTCCACTGTCAGTTTCGTGACAGTCATTTATCTTGATATAATGAGGTTAGGCATTGATGTGCCTTTTTTACATTCATTTCTGACAGCTTGTTGCTCTAGTTGTCCTTCGATCCATCAGTCATAGTCTTGAAGATGTAAGCTAAGAAAATCTTGGCATCCTTAGTTCTTTGACACCTTGAACCTCGAAGTTCACATCCAGCTACTGGTTAGCCAAATATATATTTGAGAAATTTTTTTTTCTTCTCTGGATAAGTACTATTTAGCATATATGGCCTTTCATCCTTCAGACTGGTGGATGCTTGACTCTTTGCTGTTGATTCCTTTTGAGCTCCCATATCTGTTCTTCAGACTACAAGATTGATTGTGGCCAAGGATTGGTCTTGTTTTTATGGTATTTATGAATATGGACTAATCTGAGTAGCTTCAGGTGTATATACACATTTACCTGTACACAACATTTCCAACGTATGAGATCATCTGTATTTACAAGTGACTTACTACCAAACTAAGTTTAGAACAATGTTTGTGCCTAGGATCAGGCTCAAAGTGATTAGCTTTTGAATATAGTATAAGAACCTGCTCTGATACCAATTGTTAGTTCTCAGTAGGCACATAATAGATCTAGAAGGGGGGGTTGAATAGATCCTTTTTAATTTCAAATTCTTTTTCTCGTTTATTTTGTATCGCTAATGAATTAGTGTGACGCTTCCAAAATAGGTATACACCACCCATTCTGAGTCACCAGATACATGGTACAGAATACAACTACAACTTAATTATACAACTGTTAAGTGTCGTTCAGAATACGACAAAACATAAGCTGTGAGTTTTAATATAAATATTGTCTCGTAGACAATATCCAAACTCAAATTCAATCTCATTATATTTATTATCACACTATTTCATATAATAGTGAGGACTACTATAGCCACCATCTCGGACCATCACTCCGTTCCCCGACTAGTCCCAGCTATATTCTCATTTACTGAAGAGAATAATTAAAGAAAAGGGCGAGCTCAACTAGCCCAGTAAGAAACATTATGACTAAGATAATGCAGAATAAATTATCCTTAGCCTTCAATAGTATAACAACTAATAGAATACAATAGACAACAAGTTTTAGATCAACAACTGCAGTGGAATAAGCAATCCATTAGAAGAGTCAAGTAGAGCATGATATCTACTATCTTCTATGATTCAAAAGTTTATCTTCAATTTTATCGCTGAGACTCAGCTTAATAAATAATCCACATCACTGAATTATCCATACACTACGGGCCAAGGATATTCATTAGTATCACGACCACGAATTATCCATGCACTACGGGCCAAGGATATTCGTGTTTTCATCAATGGTCATGATCATGCTAAACAACAATTCATCTTTGCACCCTTGGCCGAAGAGAACGCATGGTCATAATCATACCAACAACTGTCGCTGAGACTCAGCTCAATAATCCACATCACTTGTAACATTACAGGTCATGATTATACCGAATGATCCATGGTCATACTTATACCAACCAACATTCCATCTATGCACGTAAGCCAAAGATGACTTTTATCACAATATAAGCATGAGGATGATGACAATGATATAAGCATTAATTAAACGAAATCAAGGATAAATATTAAAGACTTTAAATTTTTCCAGAGTTTTAAAAATATCCAAATTATCAACATGATACTGCTTTGTGGAGTAAAATTCAAGAATAATATTATATCACAAAAGAAATCAATTTTTGTCATGAAAAGTACTCTGGGTGAATAGTACTCTAGTGAATAGTACTTCGTGAATAGTACTTCGAGAATAATACTTTATAAATATTACCTCGTGAATAGTACTTCGTTTATAGTATCTATGAATAGTATTTTATGAATAGTACCCGTGAATAGTACCCCGTGAATAGTATTCTGGCATGAAAAGATCAATAATTATCAAGAATGCTGATGAGCAGGTTTGGATTGCTTGGATAGTAGCTAAGTCAGTAATTTGAAGTTAGTTCTTTCATTGTGTTGGCTCAAGTGGGTTTGGGTACTTTTAATTATTGCTTGTATTTCATTGGAAGGCTAGTGTGCTTAGTAATTGACAAATTTGGTGAAAATTAAGTTTGGGAGAGTGCTTAATAATAGTGTTCAAAATTTTTGCACACTAAGTGTTCGATAATTTGTCACAAAGAGTATTTTCCCATACTAAGCCACTGAACATCATTTGTTGGGCAAGAAATTAACATGCAAGACTTATGGCTACTAAAAGGCATAGAGGAGAGACTTCGGGCACTTCGACAAAATTTGACAGAAAGAGATTTACAAGTGCTAGTGCGCCGAAAGGTATTACAATTTACTTTCTAGTAAAACGCTAATTCCTGAGCATGGATTATTGCCAGAGGTAGAAGATGGGGAGTTACTACAAATAATTGGAAGTAGAAGATGGGTGAACTTTATAGCTCAACCAGATTCATCGGTCATTAAAATTGTTAAGGAATTCTACGCCAATGAAAAAGATGCTATTGGTAACATGATTTGGGTTCTCAAAAAATCTGTAGAGGTCAGTTTCAGAATAATAAATGCTTACTACAGCTTGAACATAATACCTAATAATGACTACATGCAATATCTCGAGCACGAGCTGGACTACAGTGAGGTCATTCAAGCTTTGTGTGTACTTGGAACAAAATAGAAATTAACAGATCAATAAGAAGCTTTTTTGTTCCCTGCATCCGCACTAAGTAGTTGCGAGAAAGCATGACATGCCTTTATTTGTGCCAAGTTGATGTCGTGTAAGCATATGAGTGATGTTATAAATCAACGGGCAATGTTGCTTTTCTGCATTGCACAAGGAAAAACTATAGATATGGGTTAGGTTATACATGATTCAATAGATAGAGCAATTCAAGGAGGGACCTCAGGTGGACTGCCTCATCCATCTTTGATTACTGGATTATGTCAACAAGCTGAAGTAAAATGGGATGCCGAGGAAGCTAGACAACCTCCTTTAGCCACAATTGACCACTCGCTTATTAAGAAGTACAAGGTATGGGTTGGGGGTACACCATATCCAAGAGGGTTAGGTTTCATTATTGTGCCTCCAGAGCCTGCTGACGAGCCTAATCAACAATCAAATGACAATCCTACTGCAGCTAGAAGTTATGGGCCACCACCGAATTTTTTTGAGGATATTCGTCGAGAATTAAGAAATCAAACTAGAAGGATTGACATGGTGGCTACTCAAGTTCAACATGGTATTGACCGGGTGGAAAGAAATCAGGATAGCCTGGCTCAGCGATAAACAGAGATGTATCAGAATTGTAGTGCAGCATTCTTAGAGATGTTCGACCGTATGAATTCGGCAGGTGCTCCCTACTAATTTCCCCCTTGTCTGCGTACCCCCCGTGTAAGACCCCGAATTTTATGAAATAAAAGTATTCAATTTTTCTATTTAGTAAATGGTTAAATTGATAAAAAGTTAAAGTTAAGGGTGATATATGAATTTTTTTCAAAAATAAGCAAGTGGTTATAAAATATTCATTGTTGTCGGGGAATATTCATTTAGTCGTAGAATATTCTTTCTGTCGGGGAATATTCGTACGACGGCGCAGTCATTTGTGGGCCCTATACCTTTATGTAATGTGTCATTGTGACGTGCTATCCAAGGTTGGGACATGAGTCACAGTTGGTATATATTTGTACCCAAACTCATAGCATGTGTTGTTATATTTTGCACGACAATTGTTGTAATAAAGTTGTAGTTATTATCTGTACCATGTATTTGGCGACTCAAAATGGGTTGGATGGAATGGACCTGTTTTGGGGACGTTACATTTGGTATCAGAGCTTAGGGATATGATCTCTGGCGGAGATCGGGGAATAGAACTAGGAGGAGAGAGACGAGTAAATCCTTCGCTAGTGTGTCCTACCTAAGCTTATTTGTTGGTCAGTCATAATATCGGGATATTATGTGATATGTTAATTTGTTCAATTAACCTTTGTTTTGAAGTTGTATTCTAGAATGATATCTGAAATACAGGAGATGAGCAATGAAGAAATTATGATGACAGGAAAGATGGAATCTGAAATGAAAGCAAGGTATTCTCAACTCTTTGAAATACCAGGTACGTAAATTTCGGGGACGAAATTTCATAAGGAGGGGAGATTGTAAGACCCCGAATTTTATGAAATAAAAGTATTCAATTTTTCTATTTAGTAAATGGTTAAATTGATAAAAAGTTAAAGTTAAGGGTGATATATGAATTTTTTTCAAAAATAAGCAAGTGGTTATAAAATATTCATTGTTGTCGGGGAATATTCGCTTGGTCGTGGAATATTCTTACTGTCGGAGAATATTCGTACGACGGCGCAATCTTGTGTGGGCCCCGTAACGGAAAGCGATTGGATGAAGAAAACGACAAAAACAAGTTGTTTATAAATACTGTTGGAATACCCGGTGGTTAAAACACAGTAATACGCGTTGTTGCACAGTAGCACACGATATTGCACAAATTATTGATTCTTACGTAAGAAGGCACTACTCAATAATTATTACAGTAATTACTGTTCAATATTATATTTTATTGATTCAATAATTGCTGCGTTGATATTTTATATTACTGTTGTTTTAATAGTTATCACTACACAGTATTTTCTATTATCGGAACAATAATTCATATTATCTGAATAATATTATTAGATAATATTATTGGCAATGTCTAGAAAGTTCTGTCTAAGGAGAGGTTTGGTCATCTAATTGCGCGCCAGTAAGGAGAGATCCTTATTGGAAAGCCCCCTCTTTCCAGGGAATTGTCTGGTTGCCGGTACTGTGATTCTGTAATATTATTTGTGTATAATTAATTATTGATTTATATGATGAGGAAAATATTGATTTTATGTGGATATAGATGGAAAAATTTTTAATGTGACAATTGTTGAAAGTTAATATTTTATCTTTTTCTGATAAAATAATTTATTTAAATATATTATTTTAATAATATATTAACGGTGATATTTTTTACAATGATTGTGGGATATATGAGTATATGAGGAGGAAGAGTATTTTTGCTGGATTAAATGATTAACACGTGTTTTGTGTGTTGGTGGACACAATTCTTGACCGAAAATTTATTATTGATTGTAAAATCGCCCGTTTGTGGATTTCGGTCAACTTCTGTTTGGAATTTGGAAAAACTTTCTTCTGCAAAGTTGTAGAGAATTGAATTTTCTATAAAAACTCGCGAGATTCAAATTTTTTGATAAAAAGGCTATTTATTATGAATTATTGAAGTTCTGAAGTTCCGAAATTATTGATTTTTAGAAGTTTTAATTATTTTTATTAAGAAAAACGTTGTTTCTTACTTTTTCTAGAAGGTTAGCATGTGTTTATGGCTGAATTCAAGTATATAGAGGTGGGCTTGAATATTTTGTAATTATATTATTATTATATTTAATTTTCTGCTTTGGTGTTCTAAGCATTTTCCTATAAATAGGGTGCTTAGGTTAGAATTGAAAATCACACCAGAAACTGAAGTTTTCTCTCTATTTCTCTCTCGATATATTGAGCGTATTCTTGTGAGTATTTTGATACTTTGAGTGTTGCTATACGGTGCAAGTTCGTTCAGCGTTATTCCAGTCAGAAGTACTGCTCTTTTGAGGTAAGGGATAGTAAGGGATAGTAAAGGATATTGTTGTAAGGGATGTTATTTCTTCTTAAATGATATTATTTTCTTCAATATCGTTATGTCGAAGTATTGATTTGAACTTTTTATCAAATTTGGAACTTTTCATGTCGGGATTACTATTCATGAGTTACTATTCATGAGTTACTATTCACGAGTTACTATTCATGAGTTACTATTCACGAGTTACTATTCACGAGTTATTATTCATGAGTTACTATTCACGAGTTACTATTCATGAGTTACTATTCACGAGTTACTATTCATGAGTTACTATTCATGGGTTACTATTCACGAGTTACTATTCATGACAAAATTGGTTTCTTTTTCTAACCAAATTATAGTTGATTTATGAATATTACTCTTGAGATTAAAACTATATGTTGATCATATTATTTTTTTATCATATATAACATTTTTATAACCCTAATGATGATATTTCTCTTTGACTTGAGTGTAAAGATGGGTAGATTATTGGTATGATCATGACTAGGGTTCTCTTTGTCCAGTAGTGAAAAGTTGAATTGTGACTGGTATGATCATGACCATTGAATTTATAATTGAATATCTTTAGCTTAAGTGCAAAGGTGAAATGATCAACATGGTTATAATTATTGGTTATATAAATTCTGAAATGATTATATATTTCTTTGAGATAATAATATATTTAGCCTGTAGTGCAAATATGAACTATTGAGGAATATCTTTGGCCTGTAGTGCAAAGATGAGTTGTTGATGAATATCTTTGGCCCGTAGTGCAAAGATGACTTGTTGTTGAATATCTTTGGCATGCAGTGTAAAGATGAACTGTTGATGATTATCTTTGGCCCGTGATGCAAAGATGAATTTATTAGTATGATTATGAATAGGAACTGTGATTTGGTATAACCATGATCTTTGATGTTTCAGGTAAAGACAGGTGATGAAAATTATCTTCGTCTTGGATGCGAAATTTAGAATCACAATTATGATTATGAATTATTCATATGATTGTGGAAAGGAACTATTGATTGATGTTACAGGGATAAAACATTCTTGGTGGACTTTTAACGTGGAGAAGATAATAGACTTTATGGTCTATTTGACTCTTCTAATGGATTGCTCGTTCCGCTGCAACTATGGTTGAAAGTTTTATCATCTACCATATGTTCTAAATCTCTGATTTAATTCTGTTGAAGGCTATTGATAACTTATTTATCTTTAGTAATGATATTCTTTACTGAGCTAGTTGTGCTCACCCTTCTGTTTCACAATTCCTTTCAGGTAATAAGAGTGTAGCTGGGTCGAGCGGGGATAACAGGAGAATAGAACGGTGGTCATCATTTAGTAGTTATATTTGGTGAATCATCTAGGGTGAGGCGAACCCAACGTTGGAAGGGTGTTTTGCCACTATCATATAAGATGTCTAATGATATACAATCTCGTGTCATCATAAGACAGGGATGTGCTCATCCACTTTCTGAGTATATTTACGAGCACTACCTATATAATCTTGGTGTTTGTTTGAAGTATAATTCTCAATTAGAGACAGTGGAGATAATGATAAGTCAAGAGAAGACTCACCATTGGGAAGAATATGATAGTAACCTTCTTGTTTTTCTTTGGGGTCTATTGGGTCAACCAAGGATAATTCTGTGGCCATATGATATCTATCATAACCTAGAAGCATGGCCTCCCATGTACGAGGGTTTCCTTGAGCACTTCCCAAAGATTCTAATTTCTAAAACAGTTTTTTTACTATACCTTTATGTAATGTGTCATTGTGACGTGCTATCCAAGGTTGGGACATGAGTCACAGTTGGTATATATTTGTACCCAAACTCATAGCATGTGTTGTTATATTTTGCACGACAATTGTTGTAATAAAGTTGTAGTTATTATCTGTACCATGTATTTGGCGACTCAAAATGGGTTGGATGGAATGGACCTGTTTTGGGGACGTTACATTTGGTATCAGAGCTTAGGGATATGATCTCTGGCGGAGATCGGGGAATAGAACTAGGAGGAGAGAGACGAGTAAATCCTTCGCTAGTGTGTCCTACCTAAGCTTATTTGTTGGTCAGTCATAATATCGGGATATTATGTGATATGTTAATTTGTTCAATTAACCTTTGTTTTGAAGTTGTATTCTAGAATGATATCTGAAATACAGGAGATGAGCAATGAAGAAATTATGATGACAGGAAAGATGGAATCTGAAATGAAAGCAAGGTATTCTCAACTCTTTGAAATACCAGGTACGTAAATTTCGGGGACGAAATTTCATAAGGAGGGGAGATTGTAAGACCCCGAATTTTATGAAATAAAAGTATTCAATTTTTCTATTTAGTAAATGGTTAAATTGATAAAAAGTTAAAGTTAAGGGTGATATATGAATTTTTTTCAAAAATAAGCAAGTGGTTATAAAATATTCATTGTTGTCGGGGAATATTCGCTTGGTCGTGGAATATTCTTACCGTCGGAGAATATTCGTACGACGGCGCAATCTTGTGTGGGCCCCGTAACGGAAAGCGATTGGATGAAGAAAACGACAAAAACAAGTTGTTTATAAATACTGTTGGAATACCCGGTGGTTAAAACACAGTAATACGCGTTGTTGCACAGTAGCACACGATATTGCACAAATTATTGATTCTTACGTAAGAAGGCACTACTCAATAATTATTACAGTAATTACTGTTCAATATTATATTTTATTGATTCAATAATTGCTGCGTTGATATTTTATATTACTGTTGTTTTAATAGTTATCACTACACAGTATTTTCTATTATCGGAACAATAATTCATATTATCTGAATAATATTATTAGATAATATTATTGGCAATGTCTAGAAAGTTCTGTCTAAGGAGAGGTTTGGTCATCTAATTGCGCGCCAGTAAGGAGAGATCCTTATTGGAAAGCCCCCTCTTTCCAGGGAATTGTCTGGTTGCCGGTACTGTGATTCTGTAATATTATTTGTGTATAATTAATTATTGATTTATATGATGAGGAAAATATTGATTTTATGTGGATATAGATGGAAAAATTTTTTAATGTGACAATTGTTGAAAGTTAATATTTTATCTTTTTCTGATAAAATAATTTATTTAAATATATTATTTTAATAATATATTAACGGTGATATTTTTTACAATGATTGTGGGATATATGAGTATATGAGGAGGAAGAGTATTTTTGCTGGATTAAATGATTAACACGTGTTTTGTGTGTTGGTGGACACAATTCTTGACCGAAAATTTATTATTGATTGTAAAATCGCCCGTTTGTGGATTTCGGTCAACTTCTGTTTGGAATTTGGAAAAACTTTCTTCTGCAAAGTTGTAGAGAATTGAATTTTCTATAAAAACTCGCGAGATTCAAATTTTTTGATAAAAAGGCTATTTATTATGAATTATTGAAGTTCTGAAGTTCCGAAATTATTGATTTTTAGAAGTTTTAATTATTTTTATTAAGAAAAACGTTGTTTCTTACTTTTTCTAGAAGGTTAGCATGTGTTTATGGCTGAATTCAAGTATATAGAGGTGGGCTTGAATATTTTGTAATTATATTATTATTATATTTAATTTTCTGCTTTGGTGTTCTAAGCATTTTCCTATAAATAGGGTGCTTAGGTTAGAATTGAAAATCACACCAGAAACTGAAGTTTTCTCTCTATTTCTCTCTCGATATATTGAGCGTATTCTTGTGAGTATTTTGATACTTTGAGTGTTGCTATACGGTGCAAGTTCGTTCAGCGTTATTCCAGTCAGAAGTACTGCTCTTTTGAGGTAAGGGATAGTAAGGGATAGTAAAGGATATTGTTGTAAGGGATGTTATTTCTTCTTAAATGATATTATTTTCTTCAATATCGTTATGTCGAAGTATTGATTTGAACTTTTTATCAAATTTGGAACTTTTCATGTCGGGATTACTATTCATGAGTTACTATTCATGAGTTACTATTCACGAGTTACTATTCATGAGTTACTATTCACGAGTTACTATTCACGAGTTATTATTCATGAGTTACTATTCACGAGTTACTATTCATGAGTTACTATTCACGAGTTACTATTCATGAGTTACTATTCATGGGTTACTATTCACGAGTTACTATTCATGACAAAATTGGTTTCTTTTTCTAACCAAATTATAGTTGATTTATGAATATTACTCTTGAGATTAAAACTATATGTTGATCATATTATTTTTTTATCATATATAACATTTTTATAACCCTAATGATGATATTTCTCTTTGACTTGAGTGTAAAGATGGGTAGATTATTGGTATGATCATGACTAGGGTTCTCTTTGTCCAGTAGTGAAAAGTTGAATTGTGACTGGTATGATCATGACCATTGAATTTATAATTGAATATCTTTAGCTTAAGTGCAAAGGTGAAATGATCAACATGGTTATAATTATTGGTTATATAAATTCTGAAATGATTATATATTTCTTTGAGATAATAATATATTTAGCCTGTAGTGCAAATATGAACTATTGAGGAATATCTTTGGCCTGTAGTGCAAAGATGAGTTGTTGATGAATATCTTTGGCCCGTAGTGCAAAGATGACTTGTTGTTGAATATCTTTGGCATGCAGTGTAAAGATGAACTGTTGATGATTATCTTTGGCCCGTGATGCAAAGATGAATTTATTAGTATGATTATGAATAGGAACTGTGATTTGGTATAACCATGATCTTTGATGTTTCAGGTAAAGACAGGTGATGAAAATTATCTTCGTCTTGGATGCGAAATTTAGAATCACAATTATGATTATGAATTATTCATATGATTGTGGAAAGGAACTATTGATTGATGTTACAGGGATAAAACATTCTTGGTGGACTTTTAACGTGGAGAAGATAATAGACTTTATGGTCTATTTGACTCTTCTAATGGATTGCTCGTTCCGCTGCAACTATGGTTGAAAGTTTTATCATCTACCATATGTTCTAAATCTCTGATTTAATTCTGTTGAAGGCTATTGATAACTTATTTATCTTTAGTAATGATATTCTTTACTGAGCTAGTTGTGCTCACCCTTCTGTTTCACAATTCCTTTCAGGTAATAAGAGTGTAGCTGGGTCGAGCGGGGATAACAGGAGAATAGAACGGTGATCATCATTTAGTAGTTATATTTGGTGAATCATCTAGGGTGAGGCGAACCCAACGTTGGAAGGGTGTTTTGCCACTATCATATAAGATGTCTAATGATATACAATCTCGTGTCATCATAAGACAGGGATGTGCTCATCCACTTTCTGAGTATATTTACGAGCACTACCTATATAATCTTGGTGTTTGTTTGAAGTATAATTCTCAATTAGAGACAGTGGAGATAATGATAAGTCAAGAGAAGACTCACCATTGGGAAGAATATGATAGTAACCTTCTTGTTTTTCTTTGGGGTCTATTGGGTCAACCAAGGATAATTCTGTGGCCATATGATATCTATCATAACCTAGAAGCATGGCCTCCCATGTACGAGGGTTTCCTTGAGCACTTCCCAAAGATTCTAATTTCTAAAACAGTTTTTTTACTATACCTTTATGTAATGTGTCATTGTGACGTGCTATCCAAGGTTGGGACATGAGTCACAGTTGGTATATATTTGTACCCAAACTCATAGCATGTGTTGTTATATTTTGCACGACAATTGTTGTAATAAAGTTGTAGTTATTATCTGTACCATGTATTTGGCGACTCAAAATGGGTTGGATGGAATGGACCTGTTTTGGGGACGTTACATTTGGTATCAGAGCTTAGGGATATGATCTCTGGCGGAGATCGGGGAATAGAACTAGGAGGAGAGAGACGAGTAAATCCTTCGCTAGTGTGTCCTACCTAAGCTTATTTGTTGGTCAGTCATAATATCGGGATATTATGTGATATGTTAATTTGTTCAATTAACCTTTGTTTTGAAGTTGTATTCTAGAATGATATCTGAAATACAGGAGATGAGCAATGAAGAAATTATGATGACAGGAAAGATGGAATCTGAAATGAAAGCAAGGTATTCTCAACTCTTTGAAATACCAGGTACGTAAATTTCGGGGACGAAATTTCATAAGGAGGGGAGATTGTAAGACCCCGAATTTTATGAAATAAAAGTATTCAATTTTTCTATTTAGTAAATGGTTAAATTGATAAAAAGTTAAAGTTAAGGGTGATATATGAATTTTTTTCAAAAATAAGCAAGTGGTTATAAAATATTCATTGTTGTCGGGGAATATTCGCTTGGTCGTGGAATATTCTTACCGTCGGAGAATATTCGTACGACGGCGCAATCTTGTGTGGGCCCCGTAACGGAAAGCGATTGGATGAAGAAAACGACAAAAACAAGTTGTTTATAAATACTGTTGGAATACCCGGTGGTTAAAACACAGTAATACGCGTTGTTGCACAGTAGCACACGATATTGCACAAATTATTGATTCTTACGTAAGAAGGCACTACTCAATAATTATTACAGTAATTACTGTTCAATATTATATTTTATTGATTCAATAATTGCTGCGTTGATATTTTATATTACTGTTGTTTTAATAGTTATCACTACACAGTATTTTCTATTATCGGAACAATAATTCATATTATCTGAATAATATTATTAGATAATATTATTGGCAATGTCTAGAAAGTTCTGTCTAAGGAGAGGTTTGGTCATCTAATTGCGCGCCAGTAAGGAGAGATCCTTATTGGAAAGCCCCCTCTTTCCAGGGAATTGTCTGGTTGCCGGTACTGTGATTCTGTAATATTATTTGTGTATAATTAATTATTGATTTATATGATGAGGAAAATATTGATTTTATGTGGATATAGATGGAAAAATTTTTTAATGTGACAATTGTTGAAAGTTAATATTTTATCTTTTTCTGATAAAATAATTTATTTAAATATATTATTTTAATAATATATTAACGGTGATATTTTTTACAATGATTGTGGGATATATGAGTATATGAGGAGGAAGAGTATTTTTGCTGGATTAAATGATTAACACGTGTTTTGTGTGTTGGTGGACACAATTCTTGACCGAAAATTTATTATTGATTGTAAAATCGCCCGTTTGTGGATTTCGGTCAACTTCTGTTTGGAATTTGGAAAAACTTTCTTCTGCAAAGTTGTAGAGAATTGAATTTTCTATAAAAACTCGCGAGATTCAAATTTTCTGATAAAAAGGCTATTTATTATGAATTATTGAAGTTCTGAAGTTCCGAAATTATTGATTTTTAGAAGTTTTAATTATTTTTATTAAGAAAAACGTTTTTTCTTACTTTTTCTAGAAGGTTAGCATGTGTTTATGGCTGAATTCAAGTATATAGAGGTGGGCTTGAATATTTTGTAATTATATTATTATTATATTTAATTTTCTGCTTTGGTGTTCTAAGCATTTTCCTATAAATAGAGTGCTTAGGTTAGAATTGAAAATCACACCAGAAACTGAAGTTTTCTCTCTATTTCTCTCTCGATATATTGAGCATATTCTTGTGAGTATTTTGATACTTTGAGTGTTGCTATACGGTGCAAGTTCGTTCAGCGTTATTCCAGTCAGAAGTACTGCTCTTTTGAGGTAAGGGATAATAAGGGATAGTAAGGGATATTGTTGTAAGGGATGTTATTTCTTCTTAAATGATATTATTTTTTTCAATATCATTATGTCGAAGTATTGATTTGAACTTTTTATCAAATTTAGAACTTTTCATGTCGGGGTTACTATTCATGAGTTACTATTCACGAGTTACTATTTATGAGTTACTATTCACGAGTTACTATTCATGAGTTATTATTCATGAGTCACTATTCACGAGTTACTATTCATGAGTTACTATTCACGAGTTACTATTCATGAGTTACTATTCATGAATTACTATTCATGGGTTACTATTCACGAGTTACTATTCATGAAAAAATTGGTTTCTTTTTCTAACCAAATTATAGTTGATTTATGAATATTACTCTTGAGATTAAAACTATATGTTGATCATATTATTTTTTTATCATATATAATATTTTTATAACCCTAATGATGATATTTCTCTTTGACTTGAGTGTAAAGATGGGTAGATTATTGGTATGATCATGACTAGGGTTCTCTTTGTCCAGTAGTGAAAAGTTGAATTGTGACTGGTATGATCATGACCATTGAATTTATAATTAAATATCTTTAGCTTAACTGCAAAGGTGAAATGATCAGCATGGTTATAATTATTGGTTATATAAATTCTGAAATGATTATATATTTCTTTGAGATAATAATATATTTGGCCTGTAGTGCAAATATGAACTATTGAGAAATATCTTTGGCCTGTAGTGCAAAGATGAGTTGTTGATGAATATCTTTGGCCCGTAGTGCAAAGATGACTTGTTGTTGAATATCTTTGGCATGTAGTGTAAAGATGAACTGTTGATGAATATCTTTGGCCCGTGATGCAAAGATGAATTTATTAGTATGATTATGAATAGGAACTGTGATTTGGTATAACCATGATCTTTGATGTTTCAGGTAAAGACAGGTGATGAAAATTATCTTCGTCTTGGATGCGAAATTTAGAATCACAATTATGATTATGAATTATTCATATGATTGTGGAAAGGAACTATTGATTGATGTTACAGGGATAAAACATTCTTGGTGGACTTTTAACGTGGAGAAGATAATAGACTTTATGGTCTATTTGACTCTTCTAATGGATTGCTCGTTCCGCTGCAACTATGGTTGAAAGTTTTATCATCTACCATATGTTCTAAATCTCTGATTTAATTCTGTTGAAGGCTATTGATAACTTATTTATCTTTAGTAATGATATTCTTTACTGAGCTAGTTGTGCTCACCCTTCTGTTTCACAATTCCTTTCAGGTAATAAGAGTGTAGCTGGGTCGAGCGGGGATAACAGGAGAATAGAACGGTGATCATCATTTAGTAGTTATATTTGGTGAATCATCTAGGGTGAGGCGAACCCAACGTTGGAAGGGTGTTTTGCCACTATCATATAAGATGTCTAATGATATACAATCTCGTGTCATCATAAGACAGGGATGTGCTCATCCACTTTCTGAGTATATTTACGAGCACTACCTATATAATCTTGGTGTTTGTTTGAAGTATAATTCTCAATTAGAGACAGTGGAGATAATGATAAGTCAGGAGAAGACTCACCATTGGGAAGAATATGATAGTAACCTTCTTGTTTTTCTTTGGGGTCTATTGGGTCAACCAAGGATAATTCTGTGGCCATATGATATCTATCATAACCTAGAAGCATGGCCTCCCATGTACGAGGGTTTCCTTGAGCACTTCCCAAAGATTCTAATTTCTAAAACAGTTTTTTTACTATACCTTTATGTAATGTGTCATTGTGACGTGCTATCCAAGGTTGGGACATGAGTCACAGTTGGTATATATTTGTACCCAAACTCATAGCATGTGTTGTTATATTTTGCACGACAATTGTTGTAATAAAGTTGTAGTTGTTATCTGTACCATGTATTTGGCGACTCAAAATGGGTTGGATGGAATGGACCTGTTTTGGGGACGTTACATTTGGTATCAGAGCTTAGGGATATGATCTCTGGCGGAGATCGGGGAATAGAACTAGGAGGAGAGAGACGAGTAAATCCTTCGCTAGTGTGTCCTACCTAAGCTTATTTGTTGTTCAGTCATAATATCGGGATATTATGTGATATGTTAATTTGTTCAATTAACCGTTGTTTTGAAGTTGTATTCTAGAATGATATCTGAAATACAGGAGATGAGCAATGAAGAAATTATGATGACAGGAAAGATGGAATCTGAAATGAAAGCAAGGTATTCTCAACTCTTTGAAATACCAGGTACGTAAATTTCGGGGACGAAATTTCATAAGGAGGGGAGATTGTAAGACCCCGAATTTTATGAAATAAAAGTATTCAATTTTTCTATTTAGTAAATGGTTAAATTGATAAAAAGTTAAAGTTAAGGGTGATATATGAATTTTTTTCAAAAATAAGCAAGTGGTTATAAAATATTCATTGTTGTCGGGGAATATTCGCTTGGTCGTGGAATATTCTTACTGTCGGAGAATATTCGTACGACGGCGCAATCTTGTGTGGGCCCGTAACGGAAAGCGATTGGATGAAGAAAACGACAAAAACAAGTTGTTTATAAATACTGTTGGAATACCCGGTGGTTAAAACACAGTAATACGCGTTGTTGCACAGTAGCACACGATATTGCACAAATTATTGATTCTTACGTAAGAAGGCACTACTCAATAATTATTACAGTAATTACTGTTCAATATTATATTTTATTGATTCAATAATTGCTGCGTTGATATTTTATATTACTGTTGTTTTAATAGTTATCACTACACAGTATTTTCTATTATCGGAACAATAATTCATATTATCTGAATAATATTATTAGATAATATTATTGGCAATGTCTAGAAAGTTCTGTCTAAGGAGAGGTTTGGTCATCTAATTGCGCGCCAGTAAGGAGAGATCCTTATTGGAAAGCCCCCTCTTTCCAGGGAATTGTCTGGTTGCCGGTACTGTGATTCTGTAATATTATTTGTGTATAATTAATTATTGATTTATATGATGAGGAAAATATTGATTTTATGTGGATATAGATGGAAAAATTTTTTAATGTGACAATTGTTGAAAGTTAATATTTTATCTTTTTCTGATAAAATAATTTATTTAAATATATTATTTTAATAATATATTAACGGTGATATTTTTTACAATGATTGTGGGATATATGAGTATATGAGGAGGAAGAGTATTTTTGCTGGATTAAATGATTAACACGTGTTTTGTGTGTTGGTGGACACAATTCTTGACCGAAAATTTATTACTGACTGTAAAATCGCCCGTTTGTGGATTTCGGTCAACTTCTGTTTGGAATTTGGAAAAACTTTCTTCTGCAAAGTTGTAGAGAATTGAATTTTCTATAAAAACTCGCGAGATTCAAATTTTCTGATAAAAAGGCTATTTATTATGAATTATTGAAGTTCTGAAGTTCCGAAATTATTGATTTTTAGAAGTTTTAATTATTTTTATTAAGAAAAACGTTTTTTCTTACTTTTTCTAGAAGGTTAGCATGTGTTTATGGCTGAATTCAAGTATATAGAGGTGGGCTTGAATATTTTGTAATTATATTATTATTATATTTAATTTTCTGCTTTGGTGTTCTAAGCATTTTCCTATAAATAGAGTGCTTAGGTTAGAATTGAAAATCACACCAGAAACTGAAGTTTTCTCTCTATTTCTCTCTCGATATATTGAGCATATTCTTGTGAGTATTTTGATACTTTGAGTGTTGCTATACGGTGCAAGTTCGTTCAGCGTTATTCCAGTCAGAAGTACTGCTCTTTTGAGGTAAGGGATAATAAGGGATAGTAAGGGATATTGTTGTAAGGGATGTTATTTCTTCTTAAATGATATTATTTTTTTCAATATCATTATGTCGAAGTATTGATTTGAACTTTTTATCAAATTTAGAACTTTTCATGTCGGGGTTACTATTCATGAGTTACTATTCACGAGTTACTATTTATGAGTTACTATTCACGAGTTACTATTCATGAGTTATTATTCATGAGTCACTATTCACGAGTTACTATTCATGAGTTACTATTCACGAGTTACTATTCATGAGTTACTATTCATGAATTACTATTCATGGGTTACTATTCACGAGTTACTATTCATGAAAAAATTGGTTTCTTTTTCTAACCAAATTATAGTTGATTTATGAATATTACTCTTGAGATTAAAACTATATGTTGATCATATTATTTTTTTATCATATATAATATTTTTATAACCCTAATGATGATATTTCTCTTTGACTTGAGTGTAAAGATGGGTAGATTATTGGTATGATCATGACTAGGGTTCTCTTTGTCCAGTAGTGAAAAGTTGAATTGTGACTGGTATGATCATGACCATTGAATTTATAATTAAATATCTTTAGCTTAACTGCAAAGGTGAAATGATCAGCATGGTTATAATTATTGGTTATATAAATTCTGAAATGATTATATATTTCTTTGAGATAATAATATATTTGGCCTGTAGTGCAAATATGAACTATTGAGAAATATCTTTGGCCTGTAGTGCAAAGATGAGTTGTTGATGAATATCTTTGGCCCGTAGTGCAAAGATGACTTGTTGTTGAATATCTTTGGCATGTAGTGTAAAGATGAACTGTTGATGAATATCTTTGGCCCGTGATGCAAAGATGAATTTATTAGTATGATTATGAATAGGAACTGTGATTTGGTATAACCATGATCTTTGATGTTTCAGGTAAAGACAGGTGATGAAAATTATCTTCGTCTTGGATGCGAAATTTAGAATCACAATTATGATTATGAATTATTCATATGATTGTGGAAAGGAACTATTGATTGATGTTACAGGGATAAAACATTCTTGGTGGACTTTTAACGTGGAGAAGATAATAGACTTTATGGTCTGTTTGACTCTTCTAATGGATTGCTCGTTCCGCTGCAACTATGGTTGAAAGTTTTATCATCTACCATATGTTCTAAATCTCTGATTTAATTCTGTTGAAGGCTATTGATAACTTATTTATCTTTAGTAATGATATTCTTTACTGAGCTAGTTGTGCTCACCCTTCTGTTTCACAATTCCTTTCAGGTAATAAGAGTGTAGCTGGGTCGAGAGGGGATAACAGGAGAATAGAACGGTGGTCATCATTTAGTAGTTATATTTGGTGAATCATCTAGGGTGAGGCGAACCCAACGTTGGAAGGGTGTTTTGCCACTATCATATAAGATGTCTAATGATATACAATCTCGTGTCATCATAAGACAGGGATGTACTCATCCACTTTTTAAGTATATTTACGAGCACTACCTATATAATCTTGGTGTTTGTTTGAAGTATAATTCTCAATTAGAGACAGTGGAGATAATGATAAGTCAGGAGAAGACTCACCATTGGGAAGAATATGATAGTAACCTTCTTGTTTTTCTTTGGGGTCTATTGGGTCAACCAAGGATAATTCTGTGGCCATATGATATCTATCATAACCTAGAAGCATGGCCTCCCATGTACGAGGGTTTCCTTGAGCACTTCCCAAAGATTCTAATTTCTAAAACAGTTTTTTTACTATACCTTTATGTAATGTGTCATTGTGACGTGCTATCCAAGGTTGGGACATGAGTCACAGTTGGTATATATTTGTACCCAAACTCATAGCATGTGTTGTTATATTTTGCACGACAATTGTTGTAATAAAGTTGTAGTTGTTATCTGTACCATGTATTTGGCGACTCAAAATGGGTTGGATGGAATGGACCTGTTTTGGGGACGTTACATTTGGTATCAGAGCTTAGGGATATGATCTCTGGCGGAGATCGGGGAATAGAACTAGGAGGAGAGAGACGAGTAAATCCTTCGCTAGTGTGTCCTACCTAAGCTTATTTGTTGTTCAGTCATAATATCGGGATATTATGTGATATGTTAATTTGTTCAATTAACCGTTGTTTTGAAGTTGTATTCTAGAATGATATCTGAAATACAGGAGATGAGCAATGAAGAAATTATGATGACAGGAAAGATGGAATCTGAAATGAAAGCAAGGTATTCTCAACTCTTTGAAATACCAGGTACGTAAATTTCGGGGACGAAATTTCATAAGGAGGGGAGATTGTAAGACCCCGAATTTTATGAAATAAAAGTATTCAATTTTTCTATTTAGTAAATGGTTAAATTGATAAAAAGTTAAAGTTAAGGGTGATATATGAATTTTTTTCAAAAATAAGCAAGTGGTTATAAAATATTCATTGTTGTCGGGGAATATTCGCTTGGTCGTGGAGTATTCTTACTGTCGGAGAATATTCGTACGACGGCGCAATCTTGTGTGGGCCCCATAACGGAAAGCGATTGGATGAAAAAAACGACAAAAATAAGTTGTTTATAAATACTGTTGGAATACCCGGTGGTTAAAACACAGTAATACGCGTTGTTGCACAGTAGCACACGATATTGCACAAATTATTGATTCTTACGTAAGAAGGCACTACTCAATAATTATTACAGTAATTACTGTTCAATATTGTATTTTATTGATTCAATAATTGCTGCGTTGATATTTTATATTACTGTTGTTTTAATAGTTGTCACTACACAATATTTTCTATTATCGGAATAATAATTCATATTATCTGAATAATACTATTAGATAATATTATTGTAATATTATTAGATAATATTACTGTTGTTTTAAAATTAGAGCTGAGTGGCATTTTTATAATTACACGGTCCTGGGCAAGCTCCTAGGCGCTTGGAAATGGCCTGGGTTGAGCGCCTAGGCGCTCATGTGCGGCTAAAGAAGGATTTTTCTACTGCTAAGTGGGTTTTTGAAGCCAAAAAGGAATCTAAAAGAGATGTGAGACTAATAAAAATAGGAGAAGACTTTAAAAAAGACGTATCACTTAATTTTTTAAGAGATTGGCAGAGAGAACAACGAAGAAAAATATGAAGGAGGATTGCAAGGGCTGAAGATCAAAGAGAGAGTATTGGAGCAAATTCAGAGTTTCTTCTTCTCTTCTCTAGTTTTATCTTTTGTAATTATCTGGGATGTTTGGATTATTAATCTGGATGATGTTTTTCTTTATTATTGTTATGAACTAAATTTTCATTAAGATTGCAACGGAACTTGGTATGTAGTTTAAATTGAACCTTCCCATTGAATGAAAGTTGGTTTTTGTTGAATTGTTTATTATATCTTTTGCTTATTGATTAATTGTTTGGCCAACAATTACTGTGATAATCTATATAAAATTGGAAGATGGAGTATATATTGAGATCGGGATATGATAACATTTGTTCATATAATCTGATTAGGGTTAATATGATTAGTATGTAGGATAGGAATATACATATGTGTCTTTTGTATCCATTGAAAGAATTTGTGCGTAAAACCCTAATTAACTTGATTTACATAGGAATATAGTGAGTTAATTAACTGGGGTGTTTCTTGTAATTCTGTGTCTTAAAGATCAAAATTAGGAGGATTTGTTCACGTGTCTTTGGAAGAAGTACATGGATTTTATAAAGCATTCTTGGATAATGATTCATATTAATTAATTGATTTAAATGGGAAGTAAATTGGTTTAAATGAAATACTAAGGGAAGTTGTAATCTTAACCTGTTAAATCTGCAGTTATTCCTGTGAAATTCTGATTTTAATTGTTAGTTTTGTTAAGTTTAATTTTCAAATCACAAATAATATTCCGTAGTTTAAAATAGGATTAATTGCATTGAAATTAGTAATTGATAAATATTAGTCTATTTCCTCGTGGGAACGATATCCTTGCTTGCTGAATATTACAATTGAACGCGTATGCTTACGTGTTAAAATGCTATTAAAAAATTTGGCAACAAGTGCTCAGAATAATTTTTCATGAAAAGATACTGGATGAAGCGCAAATATCAAGGATATTCTACTAATTTCACGAAGTGTAGAAGCAATACTTCAATAAAATGAGTGTAGAATTAGGGATACGAAACGAAATAATATTACTTACACACTACAGAGTATGGAAGAAAATATTATTTCATATGAATATTGAACAAAAATAATATCCTTTACGAATACGAAAGAAATAATACCCCTTACCTTAGTAGAAGACTGAATACTGGAATAGTGAAGTAGCAGAATACTCTTCTTCTTCCTCTCTATAGCTTCTCTCTCTATAAATGCTCTTGTGAGTCTTAGTGAATTAGTGAGAATGAAAGAAGAATGAGCTTCTATTTATAGGAAAATATAGTTTCGATAATTACACGTTTTAAGGCTCGAATTTTTATAGTATAATACCTTCATCTATACCTCTATTTTTAATTTAGTCATGCAAATATTATCAAACTTGCACCACCTCCCCTAATAGTATATGCATGTGAATTAATATTACATTTATGTGAATCAATAGTTCCATACATGTGAAAAAATAGTTACAACATAGTACCTTCATCTATACCTCTATTTTTAATTTAGTCATGCAAGTATTATCAATCTTGCACCAGCTCCCCTAATAGTACATGCATGCGAATCAATAGTATATACATGTGAACAAATAGTTATAAGCATGTGAATTAATAGCAATTAATTGCTCATTTATCCGATTAATTACCTGATTGGTCAATTTAACATCCAAAAATCAATTATTATCGAAATAAATGTCAATTTTCACTAACACTAATAATTCCAACACAATGGAAATATCAATTTTATCTTTAATCAACACGAACTTATTCATCATTAATATTATAACTCACAATATTTAACAACCAGATCATTCCCAGGAAAGAGGGGGCTTTCCGATAAGGATTTCTCCCTATTGGCGCGCAATTAGGTGACCAAACCTCTCCTCGACAGAACTTTCTAGACATCGTCAATATTATAAATAATAATATGAATAACTTTGTCGTCTCAATTATTGATTTAATAATATAAAATATCATGCAAATGATACTATGACAATAATTGAATCAATAATATGAGAGATATTATGCAGCAATTACTGTAGCAATAATTAAGTATAACTGAGTGACTTCTCACGTAAGCATCAATAATCAATACCGTGTACTACTATACAACCACGCGTATTGTTGTACTTTTACCACCGGGTAGTTCAACAGTTTAACGGTAAAACTTTCGTCGTTATTTTTATAAGAAGACATTTCCGTCATTTTTTAACTTCGACAATACTTTCGTTTTGGGGTCCACCAATGATCGTGCCATCGTACGAATATTCCCTGTTAAAACGAATATTCCCCGATCAATCGAATATTTTATAACAACTTGCTTACTTTGCAAAATTTGTAAATATTACCCACAACTATAATCCTTTTATCAATTTAATCATTTACTAAATAAAATAATAATTATAAAAAAATTGAATACTTTTATTTCATAAAATTCGGGGTCTTACAATCTCTCCTCCTTATAAAATTTCGCACTCGAAATTTACGTACGTACTTGGTATGTCGAAGGGATGAGGATACCTCGTCAGATTCTAACTCTTGAGGTATAACATTTGAGCGTAGAATATGTTTCTTCTTATCCAATATTTTAACAGGTACCTCTTCATACGTTAAATCTTCCGCTATTTTGTTTAGTTCTAATTCAATAATGTGGTTCGGGTCGTCCACATATTTACGTAACATCGATATGTGAAAAACGTTATGAACACACGACGTACTTAGCGGTATATAGGCCACAGTTCCTACTCGATCGAGGATTTCAAATAGATCAATAAAATCGAAGGTTGAGATATCCTCTTTTTATCGATTCTTGCTTCTAGAATAACGCCTTCTTGTACCTTCTTCTTCACATTCATCAGCTCTGAGTCTGTTGCTTGAGCGGCTTTAACTTTATCGATTAAAGTCGATTCTAATCGTATATTCTCTATCTTCATGTAGGTTCCTAGAGTCTTTAACTCTATCTCTATCTTTGTAAGTCGTACAAAATGGGTCTTTATGTTAACAACGTTACACTTGTAACCGCATACGATATTCTACTCAACGCGTCAGCTACCACGTTCGCTTTTTTAAGATGGTATTGAATGGTATGGCCGTAATCTTTCAACAGCTCGAGCTAACATTTTTGGTGCATGATACGTTCATTTTGGGTGTAGAAATATTTGAGGGTTTTAAAAATGGGTTTTGTATTGGGTCAATACAAAATTCGATTTCACGCTCTAGGGGTAGGCAAGAAAGTCTTCAAGGAATCTCATTCAAAACTGTGAATCTCATCCAAGACTTGGATAACACCTCACAATGATACCTATCAACTTGCCACCGTTATTAATGGCGTCCCATATGGATAGTCTGGTTTCGGTACATTCCAAGACTTGGAAGTCACCAGAGAAAGGCTCAGGTTTCTTTACTTATGGCTTAATATGACAATGATTGACTTTAGTGGTTGGGTTGCTTGAATTTGCATAACAGGTTGGTTAGGAATATGAGAAATAACAACCTTACAAAAATAATCAATTTTAGCATGAAGAATAGTTAACTAGTCGATTCCTAAAATCACATCAAACGCAAGTATTTTCAAAGGGATAAGATCGACAGGTAACGTGAAAGTGTCGATTTGAATCAAACAGGATTTATAAACAGTGGATGTAAAAAAGGTTTCTCCCAACGGAGTTTCAACAGATAAATTAAAGTCTAATTTCTCAAGAGTCAAGTTCAAAAATTGATCACAACTAGGTGAAATAAAAGAGTGTATAGAACCGGTATCTAATAAGGTATAGACTTCCTAAGAGTTTATGATTAACTTACCCGTGTTAACTTCATTCAGGCTCCTCGACAAACGCTCTCACTTAAACTACCGGCTTTGACTTGTCTGGGACATCCTTTGGCGTCATCATTCCAGCTGGACTTGACTTCACTACATGACAAAATCGTGCTAGGTGACCTTCTCTTCCGTAATTAAAACACGCTTTGTACTACATCGTGCAGTTTGGACTGATGTGTCCCTCTCCTTCGCATTTGAAGCATACGATCAGTGGTCGTTCTCCTTCTTTGGAAACGGGTGTCGGTGCTGCTATATTTCCATCATTATTGAACCTTCTCTTCTTGAAGTTGTTCTCACTTAGTTAACCTTTCCTATTATCTTGTCCAAGATTACCACCGAAGTGGTTACCATTTCTTGCCTGATAATTTTTGCCACGATGGTTATCATTGTTCCGATGGTCGTTGCCACCAGTACGATTATTATCGTGTTGTTGGTCGTTGCCTTTTGGTTGAGCTAACTCATTATTGTGCTCCAATAACTGAGCCCTATTTATAACATCTGAATATAAACAAAGTTTGTGAGAAATAAGGTATTGACGTATTTTAGGTTTCAAATCTCTTAGAAACATTTACGTCATTCGGTCCTCATTATCGACCAAGTGGGATGAAAACCGGGACAACTCGACACACTTAGCTTCGTATTGCGACACGGTCATATTGATTTGCTCCAGCTTGATGAATTCAACCTCCTTCACGTGACGAATACTTTTGGGAAAGTACTTGTCATTGAACAATTCTTGGAACTTCTCCCAAGACATTTTTAGTGTGGCAGGCTGAGTACGTTTTACAGATTTCCACCAATAATCTGTTTCTTCATGCAATATAAAGGTGGCGAAGGGAACCTTTTGCTCCTCTGAGTATTCTAAGACATTAAATATCTTGGTGATCTGCTTTATCCACGTCTCCGCCTTAAGTGGTTCTGGCTTTCCCAAAAACTCTGGCGGTCCCAGCTCCTTGAACTGCTTAGCGGTGACCAGCTGTGAGTTACCTGTGTTTCTACCTGCATTTTGAACAGGAGTCTCTCTCATTTGGTGTTGCATGAATTCTAAAAATTTCCTAAACGTACCATCGTTTGTCATTTGGTCAGTGTTGTTGTTTACACGAGGATTATCACCTTCCTGATGCACATTATCCTGGTTATTGATCGTCGGTGACTCAACGATCTCATGTGCTTCATTGCTCATCTCAACATTTTCAGATGTCATTTTCTAACACTGCCACAAAACAAGGGTTAATTGACATATCACATATTATCCCTATATTCTGACCGACCAATTAAATAACAAATAAACTTAGGTAGGTCATATTAGCGAATGAATTACCCGTCTCTCCCCTCCTAGTTTTAGTCTCACATCTCAGCTAGGGATCATATCCCTAAGCTTTGATACCAACTGTGATTCCCCCAAAATAGGTATATACCACCCATTCTGAGTCGCCAGATACATGGTATAGAATACAACTACAACTTAATTATACAACTATTAAGTGTCATTCAGAATACGACAAAACATAAGCTATGAGTTTTAATACAAATATTGTCTCCTAGACAATATCCAAACTTAAATTCAATCTCATTACATTTATTATCACACTATTTCATAGAATAGTGAGGACTACTATAGCCACCATCTTGGACCATCACTCCGTTCTCCGACTAGTCCCAGCTATATTCTCATTTCTTGAAGAGAATAGTTAAAGAAAAGAGTGAGCTCAACTAGCCCAGTAAGAAATATTATGACTAAGATAATGCAGAATAAATTATCCTTAGCCTTCTACAGTATAACAACTGATAGAATACAATAGACAACAAGTTTTAGATCAACAACTGTAGCGGAATAAACAATCCATTAGAAGAGTCAAGTAGAGCATGATATCTACTATCTTCTATGATTCAAAAGTTTATCATCAATTTTATCGCTGAGACTCAGCTTAATAAATAATTCACATTACTGAATTATCCATGCACTACGGGCTAAGGCTATTCATTAGTATCACGACCACGAATTATCCATGCACTACGGGCCAAGGATATTCGTGTTTTCATCAATGGTCATGGTCATACTAAACAACAATTCATCTTTGCACCCTTGGCCGAAGAGAACGCATGGTCATAATCATACCAACAACTGTCGCTGAGACTCAGCTCAATAATCCACATCACTTGTAACATTATAGGTCATGATTATACCGAATAATCCCTGGTCATACTCATACCAACCAACAGTCCATCTATGCACGTAAGCCAAAGATGACTTTCATCACAATATAAACATGAGGATGATGACAATAATATAAGCATTAATCAAATGAAATCAAGGATAAATATTAAAGACTTTAAATTTATCCAGAGTTTTAAAAATATCCAAATTGTCAACATGATACTGCTTTATGGAGTAAAATTTAAGAATAATATTACATCAAAAAAGAAATCAATTTTTATCATGAAAAGTACTCCGGGTGAATAGTACCCTAGTGAATAGTACCCCGTGAATTATGAATAGTACTTTATGAATAGTATCCCGTGAATAGTACTTTGTGAATAGTACTTATGAATAGTACTTTGTGAATAATATCTCGTGAATAGTATTCTGGCATGAAAAGATCAATAATTATCAAGAATGCTCAGAATAAATTTTTCATAAAAAGATACTGGATGAAGCGCAAATATCAAGGATATTCTACTAATTTCACGGAGTATAGAAGCAATACTTTAACAAAATGAGTGTAGAATTAGGGATACGAAAAGAAATAATATTACTTACACACTACAGAGTATAGAAGAAAATATTATTTCATATGAATATTAAACAAAAATAATATCCCTTACGAATACGAAAGAAATAATACCCCTTACCTTAGTAGAAGGCTGTGTACTGGAATAGTGAAGTAGCAGAATACTCTTCTTCTTCCTCTCTATAGATTCTCTCTCTATAAATGCTCTTGTGAGTCTTAGTGAATTGGTGAGAATGAAAGAAGTATGAGCTTCTATTTATATGAAAATATAGTTTCGATAATTGCACGTTTTGGAGCTCGAATTTTTACAGTATAATACCTTCATCTATACCTCCATTTTTAATTTAGTCATGTAAGTATTATCAAACTTGCACCACCTCCCCTAATAGTACATGCATGTGAATCAATAGTACATTCATGTGAATCAATAGTTCTATATATGTGAAAAAATAGTTACAATATAGTACCTTCATCTATACCTCCATTTTTAATTTAGTCATGCAAGTATTATCAATCTTGCACCACCTCCCCTAATTGTACACGCATGAGAATCAATAGTACACACATGTGAACAAATAGTTATAAGCATGTGAATTAATAGCAATTAATTGCTTATTTATCCGATTAATTACCCGATTGGTCAATTTAACATCCAGAAATCAATTATTATCGAAATAAATGTCGATTTCTACTAACACTAATAATTCTAACACAATAGAAATATCAATTTTATCTTTAATCAACACAAACTTATTCATCATTAATATTATAACTCACAATATTTAACAACTATATCATTCCCAGGAAAGAGGGGGCTTTTCGATAAGGATTTCTCCTTATTGGTTCGCAATTAGGTGACCAAACCTCTCCTCGACAGAACTTTCTAGATATCGTCAATATTAAAAATAATAATATGAATAACTTTATCGTCTCAATTATTAATTTAATAATATAAAATATTATGCAGATGATACTGTAACAATAATTGAATCAATAATATGAGAGATATTATGCAGCAATTACTGTAGCAATAATTGAGTATAACTGAGTGACTTCTCACGTAAGTATCAATAATCAATCCCGTGTGCTACTATGCAACTATGTGTATTACTGTACTTTTACCACCAGTTAGTTCAACAGTTTAACGGTAAAATTTTTGCCGTTATTTTTATAAAAAGACATTTTCATCGTTTTCTAACTCTGACAATACTTTCGTTGTGGGGTCCACCAATGATCGTGCCAGCGTACGAATATTCCCTGTTAAAACGAATATTCTTTGACCAATCAAATATTTTATAACAACTTGCTTACTTTGCAAAATTTATAAATATTACCCCTAACTATAATCCTTTTATCAATTTAACCATTTACTAAATAAAATAATAATTATAAGAAAATTGAATACTTTCATTTCATAAAATTCAGGGTCTTACAATTAGCATATGACAAAAATAAGAATCTTTTCAAGCACAACGGAATAAGTAAAAGATCCCCTTCATTGATATATTCATGAACATACATACATTGTTCGTAGAGTTAATTAAGTTGTAAGCAGTTAATACATATATATCATTTATAGCAGTTAGGTACATAATGTAAATGATAGAAAGTAAACGACTGAATGTAAAAGATACAAGGGATTTTAAGTGGTTTAGAGACTCAAGCTCCTAATCCACTCTTCTGCTTTAACTAGTAGGAATTTCATTAAGGAAGGGTAGCACCCTGAATCACTAAGATTCCTTCAAGGCCAGCAGCTTTGGAACTTCAGTTCAGTAAGAACTCTTCAAGCTCAGTAGGCTTGGAACTCCTCTAGTTCCCTAGTAATTCTTCAATCTCAGCAGGCTTGGAACTATATTTAGTCCCTCCAGACAAGGACCCCTCAGGCCCTGGCTACTTGTTGTTGATGGTGTTGTTGTTGGGGCTGAGCTGCTAAGATGTCTTGAAGCTTGAACATCTTTTGTACTTAGCAGCTTAGCGTGGTACTCTTTACATTCTGCGTAGAGTCTGGACCACCTCTTCTCTAGTGCAGTTGATCTTCAAACTATTTAGCTCATCTTCATCCGATGTCAGCTGTGCACCATCACCATTTGGGTTTGCTAAGTGTTTGAGCTCTTGATAGACTTCGTCTTGCACTTAGCATCCCCTGAACCCTTCTTGAATGTTATGCAGACATGGTTTTGTATTTGTTCTGTTTTAGATTTTGGTTCATGGTGATTCGTAGAGTGGCTCTCTGAAACTTCTTTATGCTCTGCCACTTTTCTGAATGCTATCTTCTTGGCCTTCTCAATTCTCAGCTTAGCTGCCATCTTCAATGGCATTCTCAACCTTGTTGAGTGAAGCTTTAGTCTGTTCAAGTCCTTCTTCAAATCTGCTTCACTTCCACCTTCGTTGCGACGCCCCCAAAACAGGTATACATCACCCATTCTGAGTAGCCAAAATATGGTACAGAAATAACTACAACTTTATTAATACCATTGTCGTGCAAAATACGACAACACACAAACTGTGAGTCAAAATACAAATATTGTCTTCTAGACAATATCAGAACTCAAATAAATCCTTATTACAATTATTGATACACTATTTTACAAAATAGTGAGGACTATTATAACAACTGCCTTGGAACATCACTCCACACCCCGACTACTTCTCGCTATATTCTCGCTTCCTGAGAAGAAAATAGAACAAAAAGGAAAAAGGGTGAGCTCAACTAGCCCAGTAAAGAATATTATGACTAAGATAATATATAACAAATTATCATTAGTCCTCAACAGGGAAAAATCTGATAGAATATAATAGACAACAAATTTTAGATCAACAACTGCAGCGGAAACAGCAATCCATTAGAACAGTCAAGTAGAGAATGAATTCTACTATCTTCTAAGATTTAAAAGTCCATCATCAATATTTTATCCCTGTAACATCAATCAATATACATCTTGAATCAAATATTCATCTTTGCACTATAGGCCAAAGATATTCATTTGTATCACCAGTTGGTCATGTTCATCTAAACACCTGTTCATCTTTGCACTACGGGCCAAAGATATTCATCAGTTAATCATTCATCTTTGTACTACAGGCTAAGATATTCAATAATATCATCATTTAGGACTGAGAATGATAAAAAATATTTTAAAGAAAACGAATCCAATGAGACAAAAGAATAAATATTAGGAATTCGTACTTCGGTTTATCCATGTTCAAAAACACCCCATAATATACCATAGTAGAGTAAAATTAAAGAATAAAGATCAAAACATGGATACAATCAAAGATAATGACAAAAATAGACATCTGGGACAAAGAAGAGAAAATTTCATTTTTCGGTGAATAGTGCTGTATACGTGAATAATAACCCTGACACAAAAAGACAAGAATTTCTCAAGAAAAATCTTTACAATATTCCGGCATAATGACATTGAAAGAAATAATATCATTTAAAAAAAAATAGCATCCCTTACCTCAAAAAGACAGTACTTCTGACTGGGATACTGGTTATAGTGCTGAAAGAAATTTGCACCGTATAGCAACACTCAAAGTATCAAAATACTCACACAAATACGCTCGATAATATAGAGAGAAAAAACTTCAGTTTCTGGTGTGATTTTCAATTCTAACCTAAGCACCCTATTTATAAGAAAATGCTTAGAAAATCAAAGCAGAAAATTTAAAAAAATATTAATATATTTAAAAAAATTTCACGCCCACCTTAGACAAACTGATTTTAGCATGTTTACAACACCTGTGGGGCCCACCCAATTGCAAAAAATGTTTTTATTAAAAAAATATTTAAAACTTCAAAAATTAATTATTTCGAAACTTCAATAATTCATAATAAATAGTTCTTTTATCAGAAAAATTCGAATCTTAAGTCCATTCCATATGAAATTCAATTCTCTACAACTTTGTAAGTTTAAGTTTTTCCAAATTCCAAATAAAAATTGATTGAAATTCACATACGGACGATTTTACAGGCTATAATCAAATTTTAGTCAAAAATTGGGCCCACCAACATGTTTAACATGTTTTTATCATTTATTGCAACAAAAATACTCTTCCTCCCCATTTATTCATATATCACACATTCATCGTAAAAATATCATCATTATTATATTATTAAAATATAATAATATTTTAAATGAATTATTTTATCAGAAAAGATTAAATATCAATTTTCAACAATTGTCACTTTTTTAAAAATTCCTCCATTTATATCCACATAAATAAATATTTTTCTTATCATATAAATCAATAATTAATTATTCACAAATATTATTACAGAATCACAATACTGACAACCAGGCCGTTCCCAAGAAAGAGGGGGCTTTTCAATAAGGATTTCTCTTTTTTGACGCGCAATTAGGTGACCAAACCTCTCCTTAGACAGAACTTTCTAGACATTGTCAATAATATTATCTAATAATATTATTAAAATAATATGAATTATTGATCTGATAATGGGAAATACTATGCAGTGACAATTATTAAAACAACAATAATATAAAATATTACCGTAGCAATTATTGAATCAATAAAATAAAATATTGAACAGTAATTACTGTAACAATTATTGAGTAGTGCCTTCTTACGTAAGAATCAATAATTGGTGCAATACCGTGTGCTACTGTGCAACATCGCATATTACTGTGTTTTAACCACCGGGTATTCCAACAGTGTTAACGGTAACAATTACGCCGTTATTTATAAAAACTCATACTTGTCGTTTTCTTTATCCAATCGGTTTCCGTTATGGGGCCCACACAAGGCTGCGCCGTCGTACGAATATTCCCCGACAGTAAAAATATTCCACGACCAAACGAATATTCCCTGACAACAATGAATATTTTAGAACTACTTGCTTATTTAAGATATTTGCGCATTTTACCCATAACTAACCACATTAATCAAATCAACCCTTACTATTTAAAAATAATAAATAGAGGAAATTCAATTTCATTTATAAAAAGTTGGGGTCTTACAACCTCCCCTCCTTATGAAATTTCGTCCTCAAAATTGACGTACGTACCTGGTGTTTCGAAAAGGTGAGGATACCTCGCTTTCATTTCCGTTTCTAACTCCTAGGTCATTTCCTCAATAGCATGGTTCCTCCATAAAATTTTGACTTGTGATATAACCTTTGTACATAGGACATGCTCCTTCCTATCCAATGTCTTGATATGTACCTCCTCGTATGTTAAGTCTTCAGCTATCTCGTCTGGTTCTAACTCAATAATATGGTTCGGGTCTTTCACATATTTACGAAGCACAGATATGTGAAAAATATTATGAACACGAGACATGCTTGGAGGTAACGCAAGTCTATAGGCCACATTTCCTACTCGGTCAAGAATTTGAAATGGACCAATAAATCGTGGATTGAGCTTTCCTCTCTTCCCAAATCTTGTAACTCCCTTCCATGGAGTAACTCGCAACAATACATGATCCCCAATACTAAATTCCACGTCCTTTCGATGAAGATCCGCATAACTTTTTTGTCGATCTTGTGCCATTTGTATACGTTGTCGAATCATTTGGATCTTTTCTGTAGTCATACATACCAACTCTGGTCCCAACAATGTTGCTTCACCCACATCATCCCAACATACTGGAGAGTGACATTTTCGTCCATACAATACTTTGAATGGAGCCACACCTATACTTGCCTGATAACTGTTGTTGTAAGAGAATTTCACCAATAGTAAATACTTATCCCAACTCCGTTTGAAGTCTAGGACACAGAGTCTTAATAGATCTTCAAGAGTTTGAATAGTCCTCTCTGATTATTCGTCTGTTTGAGGATGGTATGCCGAACTGAATCGTAAATCCGTGCCCATAGCTTTCTGCATGCTAACCTAAAATCGTGAAGTGAATCTTAGGTCACGATATGAAATTATGGATATTGGCATGCCATGCAACCTCACAATCTCATTCACGTACATAAGAGTAAGACGTTCAAGGGAATAAGTCTCTCATATCGACAAGAAATGAGCAGACTTAGTTAATCTATCAACAATAACCCAAATCTCATCTATACCTTGAGAAAATTTGGGAAGACCCGTAACGAAATTCATGGTAACGTGTTCCCACTTCCATTTCAAAATCTGAAGTGGTTGCAATGGACCCTTTGGCACTTGATGCTCCGCCTTTACACGTTGACAAGTTAAACACCTCGAGATAAACTTCACGATCTCTCTCTTCATATTGCTCAACTAAAATGTATGTCGAAGATCACGATACATTTTGGTACTTCCAGGGTGAATTACAAACGGTGTGTTGTGTGCCTCTATCATGATCTTGTACTTCAAATTAGAGTCATTAGTAACACAAAGTCTGAAATTGACTCGAAGTATTCCTTCTTCATCGATTCTTGCTTCTGGGATAACACCTTCTTGTACTTTCTTCTTCATACGCATCAGCTCTGGGTCTGTGGCTTGAGCAACTTTAACTTTATCGATTAAAGTTGGTTCTATGCGTATACTTGACATCATCGCATGGGTCCCCGGAGTCTTGAATTCTATCTTCATCTTTTGTAAATCACACAAAATGGGCCTTTGTGTTGACAACATCGCACTCGTTCCCGCATATGATCTTCTACTCAATGCGTCAGTTACCACGTTTGCTTTTCCAAGATGATATTGAATACTATGGTCGTAATCTTTCAACAGCTTGAGCCAAAGTTGTTGCTGCATGTTGAGTTCCTTTTGGGTGAAGAAATATTTGAGGCTTTTATGGTCCGAATATATCTCCACTTTCTCCCCATATAGATAGTGCCTCCAGATTTTTAACGCAAAAACGACTGCTGCCAACTCTAGATCATGAGTAGGGTATTCCTCTCATATTCTTTAAGTTGTCACGAGGCATAGGCTATGACCTTCCCATGTTGCATGAGAACACATCCTAACCCTTTACCCGAAGCATCACTGTAGATAACAAATCCATCCAAACCAGATGGTATTATCAGAACAGGTGCCGAAATGAGTCTCCTCTTAAGCTCTTGAGAACTCTTCTCACATTCCTCGCTCCATACGAATTTTGTATCTTTTCGAGTTAGTTGAGTTAACGGAGTAGTGATTCGAGAAAATCCTTCCACGAATCTCCGATAATAACCAGCTAAACCCAGAAAGCTACGTACTTCGGTCACCGACTTCGGTTGCTCCCAACTTTGTATTGCTTCAATCTTCGCCGGGTCAACAGATACTCCATATTTTGACACCACGTGTGTGACGCCCCCAAAATAGGTATACATCACCCATCTTGAGTCGCCAAATACATGGTACAAAATTCAAATACAACTTAGTAATACAGCTATCGTGTAAAATACGACAAAACATAAGCTGTGAGTTTTAATACAACATTATCTTCTAAACAGTACTCAAACTCCAAACAAGTCCTCCATACATTTATTTTTACACTATTTCATAGAATAGTGAGGACTACGAATGCTATCATCTGAACCATCACTCCATTCCCCGACTAGTCCCCTCTACGTTCTCATTTCTTGAAGAGAACAATGAAAGAAAAAGGGTGAGCTCAACTAGCCCAGTAAGAAATATTATGACTAAGATAATGCAGATTAAATTATCGTTAGCCTTTAACAGTGTAGCTTGAGCAGCTTTAACATAATATAAACATGAGGATGATGACAATGATATACCGAATAATCCCTGGTCATAATCATACCAAGTCCATCCATGCACTACATGCCACAGATGACTTTCAACATAATATAAACATGAGGATGATGACAATGATATAAGAATTCAATAAAACAAGTTCAAGAGTTAATTTATCTAGGAACCAAAAACGTCCAAATTGTCAACATGATACTGCTTTGTGGAGTAAAATTCAAAAATGCTCAGAAGAATATTTTCATGAAAAGATACTGGATGAAGTGCAAATATCAATAATATTCCACTAATTTCATGGAGTATAGAAATCAAAACTTTAACCAACTGAGTATAATAAAGAATGCAATAACAAAAGAAATCACCAGGTCATGCGTAAACGCACAGACAGGATGTTCCAACAGAATAATAAATAACGAAACCAGGTCATGCGTAACGCACAGACAAGATGTTCCAACAGAATAATACAGAATGGAATAACAGAAGAATTTCACCAAGTATGCGGTACTTCGCATAGACAGGTTATTTCAACATAATGATAAAGAATGGAATAACAGAAGTTTTCTTCATGAAGACGAAATAAAGAAATAATACCCCTTACCTTAGAAAAAACTGGATATAGGAAAAGAGAGGTAGTAGACTTCTCTTTTTCTTTCTCTCTATAATTTTTTCTCTCTAGAGGTTCAGTGAATTCGTAAGAAATAATGAAGGAATGAACTTCTATTTATAGGAGAATGGAAATGATACTATGCAATAAAATATTCTAAAAAAATAAAAACTTTTAAATAAAATATAATATATATTATATATATATACACACATGTTCATTACGAATTCACGGGAGGTATTCCCGTGATCACCCCACTTGTCAAATTTTCAAACTTGTATATATATATATATATATATATATATATATATATATATATATATATAATATAATATCATAGTACACCTCCCGTGGCAAACTTGATTCCCACCCAAAATCAATTTATAATAAAACAACCAACATTAACTACCAAACATTCCACTTTCCACCAAAAATTTACTTTTCCACCAAAATCCATTATCATCATTTATATATATATATATATATATATATATATATATATATATAAAATAAAGGTATCGCCTTCCTTCTTACGCCACTTCTCCTCCCCCCATAATTCAATCTATGTGACATGTTTCATATATATATATATATATATATATATATATATATATATATATAAAACAAAAACTGAGAAACTTTTCACCGATAATTTTAAAAATGGGTAAATGGGAGTCCATATAATTACAATAAATACTTCATAAATTTTTTTTAATATTTTTAACAACATTTATCATCATTATAATTCACAATATTAATCGACCAGGTCGTTCCCAGGAAAGAGGGGGCTTTTCAATAAGAATTTCTCCCTATTGGCGCACAATTAGGTGTGACCAAACCTCTCCTTGACAGAACTTCTAGACATCGTTAATATTATAAATAATAATATTAATAACTTCGTCGTCTCAATTATTGATTTAATAATATATATAATATCGACAATAATTGAATCAAATAACATGAGATACTATGCAGCAATTACTGTAGCAATAATTGAACAAAACTGAGTGACTTCTCACGTAAGCATCAATAATCAATACCGTGTGCTACTATGAAATCACGCGTATTACTGTACTTTTAACACCGGGTGTTTCAAAAGTTAACGGAAAAACTTCCGTCGTTGTTTTTATAAAGTATTTTTGTCGTTTTCTTAATCTGACAATAATTCCATTGTGGGGTCCACCAATGATTATGCCGTTGTACGAATATTCCCCGACCAATCGAATATTATATAACAACTTGCGTACTTTGTAAAATTTATAAATACTACCCACAATTATAACATTATATCAAATTCATTCCATAATATTCAAAAATGATATTTATAGAAAAAAAATCATCTTTATTAAAAAGTTGGGGTCTTACAACGTGCTCAAGGAATACTACTTCCTCAAGCCAGAACTCACATTTCTTCAACTTGGCATATAGCTTGTTTTCACGAAGCCTTTGAAGTACCAACTTCAAATGGTGCTCATGATCTTCACGGCTTTTGGAATAGATGAGGATGTCATCAATAAAGACAACAATAAATTGATCTAAATATTCCTTGAATACTTGGTTCATCATATCCATGAAAGCCGCAGGAGCATTAGTCAATCCAAAAGACATGACTAGGAATTCATAATGCCCATACCGAGTTCTAAAGGCAGTCTTCGGAATATCCTCAATTTTAATCTTCAGCTGATGATAACCAGAACGAAGTTCGATCTTTGAAAAGAATTATGCTCCTTGTAACTGGTCAAACAGTCCATTAATACGAGGTAGCGGATACCTATTCTTGATGGTGACATGGTTCAATTCTCGGTAGTCAATACAAAGTCGCATACTCTCGTCTTTCTTCTTTACGAATAAAACAGGAGCACCCCAAGGAGATGTACTAGGACGAATGAAACCGATGTCCAATAACTCCTGTAGTTGGACCTTTAACTCCTGAAGTTCAATAGGAGCCATTCGATATAGGGTTTTAGAAATGGGCTTCGTACCAGGTTCAAGATCAATAAAGAATTCAACTTCACGTTCTGGGGGTAGACCGGGAAGTTCTTCAGAAAATACGTCAGGAAATTATCTAACAACAGAAATATTATTCAAATCTGACGTGTTTTTGTTCAAGTCCATGACATGGGCTAAGAAAGTTTGACATCCATTTTTTAATAAACGAATGGCTTTATAGTTTGATATGACAGTGATTGACTTTAGTGGTTTGGTTGCTTGAATTCGCATAACAGGTTGATTAGGAATATGAAAACTAATAACCTTATGAAAACAATCAATTTTGGCATAATGAGTAGTTAACCAATCAATCCCTAAAATCACATCAAAAGAAAGTATCTTTAAAGAGATAAGATCAACAGGTAATGTGATGGTGCCAACTTGGATCAAACAAGATTTATAAATAGTGGATGTAATGAAAGTTTCTCCTAACGGAGTCTCCACAGATAAGTCAAAGTTTAATTTCTCCGGAGTCAAGTTTAAACGTTGAGCACAAGTAGGAGAGATAAATGAATGGGTAGAACCGGTATCTAGTAAGGTATAAACTTCACAAGAATTTATGATTAGCTTACCCGTGATTACCTCGTTCGGGTTCCTCGGATTTTGGCCAGTCACGACAAACGCTCTTCTAGGAACCGCTGACTTTGCCTTGTTTGGGACAGCCTTTTGAGTCACCATCCCCGCTGGACTTGGTTTTGCTATAGTACAATCTCGAGCGATATGTCCTTCCTTTCCATAATTATAACATACGTTAAACTGTTGTGGACAGTTTGGGCTGATGTGTCCCTCTTTTCCATATTTATAGCATACGACCGGTGGTCGTTCTCCTCCCTTAGAAACAGTTGATACTGGAGCTGATGTCTTCACATTGTCATTGTTGAATCTCCTCTTTCTAAAATTTCCACTTGACTCGCCTCTCCTATTATCATGGCCACGATTACCACCAGAGTGGTTACCACTTTTGTCTGCATTTTTGCCTCCCCGTTGGTTATCATTGCTCCGATGACTGATGTCACCAGTATGACCCTGGTTGTGGTCCCTCGGTTGAACATACTCATTATCTTGCTCTAATAATTGAGCCCTGTTGACAACATCTGAATATAGAGAAAATTTATGAGAAATGAGATATTGACGTATGTTAGGTTTCAAACCTCTCAAAAACATCTGCGTCATACGTTCCTCATTGTCCACCAAATGAGGTGCATACCTATATAACTCCGCGAACTTAGCCTCATACTGGGACACAATCATGTTGTTCTGTTCCAGTCTAATAAACTCTACCTCCTTCATATGACGGATACTTTCAGGAAAGTACTTGTCATTAAATAGTTTTTGAAACGCTTCCCAAGACATATTGAGTGCAGCTGGCTGGGTACGCTTCACAGATTCCCAACAGCAATCTGCTTTATTAAGGAATATAAAGGTGGCGAATGGAACCTTCTATTCCTCCGTGCATCCCAAGACATCGAATATCTTGGTAATTTGCTTGACCCACCTTTCCGCCTTAATCGGGTTCGGCTTTCCCCAAAATTCAGGTGGTCCCAACTCTTTGAACTGCTTGGCTATGACAAACCGCGCGTTGCTATCATTTTCACCTGTATTTTGTACACGAGTCTCCCTCGTCTGATTTTACATGAACAACAAAAAGCTTCTAAGCATCCAATCGTTCATCGTATGCTCAGTGGTGTTGTTTACAGGAGGAACATTGTCATCCTATTGCACATTCTCCTGATTGGTGAGTAAATGTGTCTCCACGGTCTCATTTACTCCACTGTTAACATTCTCGGTTGCCATTCTCAAATACTGCCACAAAACAAGAGTTAATTAAAGAAATTAACGTATAACATAATATCCTTATATTTTGTCCAACCAACAAATAAGCTTAGGTAGGACACACTAACAAAGGATTTACTCGTCTCGCCCCTCCTAATTCTATTCCCCGATCTCCGCCAGAGACCATATCCCTAAGCTCTAATACCAACTATGACGCCCCCAAAATAGGTATACATCACCCATTCTGAGTCGCCAAAATATGGTACAGAAACAACTACAACTTTATTAATACTATTGTCGTGCAAAATATGACAACACAAACTGTAAGTTAAAATACAAATATTATCTTCTAGACAATATCCACACTCAAATAAATCCTTATTATAATTATTGATACACTATTTTATAAAATAGTGAGGACTATTATAACAACTGTCTTGGAACATCACTCCACACCCCGACTACTTCTCCCTATATTCTCGCTTTTTGAGAAGAAAAATGGAACAAAAAGAAAAAAGGGTGGGCTCAACTAGCCCAGTAAAGAATATTATGACTAAGAAAATATAGAATAAATTATCGTTAGTCATCAACAGGGAAAAATCTGATAGAATATAACAGACAACAAATTTTAGATCAACAACTGCAGCGGAAACAACAATCCATTAGAAGAGTCAAGTAGAGAATGAATTCTATTATCTTATAAGATTTAAAAGTCCATCATCAATATTTTATCCCTGTAACATCAATCAATATACATCTTGAATCAAATATTCATCTTTGCACTACAGGCCAAAGATATTCATTTGTATCACCAGTTGGTCATGTTCATCTAAATACATGTTCATCTTTGCACTACGGGCCAAAGATATTCATCAGTTAATCATTCATCTTTGTACTACAAGCTAAGATATTCAATAATATCATCATTTAGGACTGAGGATGATGAAAAATATTTTAAAGAAAATGAATCCAGTGAGAGAAAAGAATAAATATTAGGGATTCGTACTTCGGTTTATCCATGTTTAAAAACACCCCACAATATACCATAGTGGAGTAAAATTTAAGAATAAATATCAAAACATGGATATAATTAAAGATAATAACAAAAATAGACATCTGGGACAAAGAAAAGAAAATTTTATTTTTTGGAAAATAGTGCCGTATACGTGAATAGCAACCCCGATACAAAAAGACAAGAATTTCTTAAGAAAAGTCTTACCAATATTCTGGCATAATGATATTGAAAGAAATAATTTCATTTAAAAAAAATAACATCCCTTACCTCAAAAAGACAGTACTTCTGACTGGGATACTGGTTATAGTGCTGAAGGAAACTTGCACTGTATAACAACACGCAAAGTATCAAAATACTCACAAAAATACGCTCGATAATAGAGAGAGAAAAAATTTCAATTTTTGGTGTGATTTTTAATTCTAACTTAAGCACCCTATTTATAAGAAAATGCTTAGAACACCGAAGCAGAAAATTTAATAAAATGTTAATATAATTAAAAAAATTTCACGTCCACCTTAGACAAACTAAGTTCAGCATGTTTACAACACCTGTAGGGCCCACCCAATTGCAAAAATCATTTTTATTAAAAAAATATTTAAAACTTCAAAAATTAATTATTTTGGAACTTCAATAATTCATAATAAATAGCCCTTTTATCAGAAAAATTTAAATCTTATGTCCATTTCATATGAAATTTAATTCTCTACAACTTTCTAAGTTTAAGTCTTTCCAAATTCCAAATAAAAATTGACTGAAATCTACATACGGACGATTTTACAGGCTATAATCAAATTTCAGTCAAAAATTGGGCCCACCAACATGTTTAACATGTTTTTATCATTTATTGCAACAAAAATACTCTTCCTCCTCATTTATTCATATATCACACATTCATCATAAAAATATCATCATTATTATATTATTAAAATATAATAATATATTAAATGACATATTTTATCAGAAAAGAAAAAATATCAATTTTCAACAATTGTCACTTTTTTAAAAATTCCTCCATTTATATCCACATAAATAATTATTTTTCTTATCATATAAATCAATAATTAATTATTCACAAATAATATTACAGAATCACAATACTGACAACCAGGCCGTTTTCAGGAAAGAGGGGACTTTCCAATAAGGATTTGTCCTTACTGGCGCCCAATTAGGTGACCAAACCTCTCTTTAGACAGAACTTTCTAGACATTGCCAATAATGTTATCTAATAATATTATTAAAATAATATGAATTATTAATCTGATAATGTGAAATACTGTGCAGTGACAATTATTGAAACAACAATAATATAAAATATCACCGTAGCAATTATTGAATCAATAAAATAAAATATTAAACAGTAATTACTGTAACAATTATTGAGTAGTGCCTTCTTACGTAAGAATCAATAAGTGGTGCAATATCGTGTGCTACTGTGCAACACCGCGTATTACTGTGTTTTAACCATCGGGTATTCCAACAGTGTTAACGGTAACAACTACGCTGTTATTTATAAAAACTCGTACTTGTCGTTTTCTTTATCCAATCTCTTTTTGTTATGGGGCCCACACAAGGCTGTGCCGTCTTATGAATATTCCCTAACAGTAAAAATATTCCACGACCAAACGAATATTCTCCGACAATAATAAATATTTTATAACCACTTGCTTATTTAAGATATTTGCGTATTTTACCCATAACTAACCACATTAATCAAATCAACCCTTACTATTTGAAAATAATAAATAAAGAAAATTCAATTTCATTTATAAAATGTTGGGGTCTTACATTCGTAGTCTCACTGCGACTGAGACTTGTTCTGCTTAGATCTGGTGGAACTCGTAGAGTCAACAATATAGCATTCCAACAACTCTACGATCCTTCAACTTAGCAACTCTTGATCTTTGAAGCTCTGGCTGATATATACTCCTTCCCAATTTCTGTTGGAATATAGCCGTTGAAAGATATTTGAATTACTTCGTAGATCTCGAGTCATTTGGTGCAGACTGCTTGATGTGACATGATAGCTCCTTTATGTCTTTACTTACATAGCAGTCTGCTACCTTCTCTACCGCCTTAGAGTTGTCACCTTTCCATATCAGGCAGGTAGTCATCTTTATTTCTTCTTTCTGACTTCTCGATTAGAATGTCAGGAGGTGTCCTTTTGCATCGAAGCTCTCAACTAGCAATGAATGAATATCAATTTTCATATTGAACCATTACCGATGCTTCAATCTTCAGATGATCCAGATGTCCTTGGACCTGATCGTAGTGTGTCTTGTTGAATGTTGCTTGACAGGTTGAGACAACACTATGATCCTGAAGAGTGTTCATTGGATCTTCAATGTAGAACACCTCTTCCTTCTCTTGTGCAGCACTTCAGAAACTTCTATTTGCCTCGACTGGTCTCAGGAACTAATAGCTTGACTTCTTATTCTGACCTCTTCTGAATAGCAAGACACATCAGATTTGTGGCATGCCCAGCTCGCTTTCTCCTTGTGATCTCCCGTTCACTTATCATCAATAGGCTGACCCATGCTTAATCACTTTCGCCTTGTTCTTCAAAAGCTGTCCAGTATCTCTGTCTAAACTACATCAGTTCCTGCTTTGTTTGGCAAACACTATGATCCTGGTTGACCCCAAGATCATTGTCTTCTGTTCTCTTGACAGCTACTACACTTGCTGACTTTCTTTAGTCAGTCACTTTTACTGAAGTCTTCTTTTGATCAACTTGTGGAAGACTTCATCTTGAATGGCTTCACAACTCAATCTGGATGTTAATTGGGTTGGTGCTTAGATCTTCTGTTAGCTTGCAAGCCATTCGTTGAGTGCTCTCTGGTTTCCTGAAGGTGGAATGTATCTTTGCAGCTCATACCAGAGGCTTCATACTTTGGATATTCTAGGTGTGCTCATTTATTGAGAATCGTATTTACTCTACGATTCTGCCTTGGCGTTGTGAGCACCTCTATTGAAGTCTTAGTTTGGTACTCTACGATTTAGCTTTGGTTCTGCAGACACTACGACTCTGAGATCAGATCTTGACACTCTATGATTTCTATCCTAAAGCTTGTTGTCTTCATTTGATATGGCTCAACTACGATCTCTGCCTCTGATATGATCAGTAGACTCTACGAAACCGAGTGTGGTCTATGATTCTTGACTTGACTTTGACAGATGCTCGTTTGGCTCTTAGACAGGCTGTCTCTACGATTCTGAACATGCCTTCCTCAGCAGACTACGGCTCCGAGGAAGTTCTTCTCGACACACTACGATCCTTTCTCGTCTCTCCTGGCAGTCTATGAACTCCAAGATCTACTATCTCGCAGACTACGATTCCGCCTTAATAGTTTTTGAGTTTTCCTTGACTCTCCTGGCAGATTACAATTTCTGGTGCAGTGCTCGACGATCAGACAAGCCTATCTATTACATTATAAGATCAACCTAACAAGCTTGATCTTTCTATATTTATAGTCCTTGTACATCATTTTTTAAGGACTTTACAAAGCTGTTTTGCTTATGTAGGATCAAACTAACATATTTGATCAATTCATTCTAAGTCCTTATACATATGTTCCTATTATCTATCAAAGGACTTTACAACTTTTCTTAATGCAATCATACTTGCATATTCATCTATTTATATCATAATCAAATCATATATAAATAGGAATATCATTCAGATGCTTATTCTTAACAATACCAATCAACAGTCCATCTTTCCACTACGGGCCAAAGATGACTTCCAGTGCAATTTAAGCATGAGGATGATGAAAATGATGTAAAGATTCAATCAAGTGAGATAAAAGATAAATATTAGAGATTTTCTAATTCAATTTATCCAGAGTTCAAAAATGTCCAAATTGTCAACATGATAACTATTTGTGAAGTAAAATTCAAGAATATTATTCATGTATCACAAATAATTTGGACAGAAAAGAAAATTAAATTCTGTTGTGAACAGTACTCATGAATAGTACTGTATGTATGAATAGTACCGTATGAATAATGCCCATGACTAGTACCCAGACATGAAAAGTTTAAAATTTAATAAGAAAGTTCATACCAATATTCCAGTGAAATGATATTAGATGAAGAGCAAAACTTAAGGAATTTCTAATCATTTCAGAAATTATAGAAGCAATACTTACCATAGTAAGTTTAAATTTAGGAATTTGAAATGAAATAATATCCCTTACATAATATGGAGTATGAACGAAAATAATATTTCTTACGAGTATTGAAATAAAATAATATCCTTTACCTTAGTAGAAACTGGATTTGACTGGAATATCGGATAGTATTATGAGAAAATCTTGCACAAAAAGCTACACTCAAGGTATCCTTATACTCCAGAGAAATACTTACAATACTATAGAATAATAATTTTTGATATTGAAGGTGTGTTTAGGAAGGAGGGTTACCCCTTTATTTATAGCGCAGCTCGGAGGGAAAAACAAACTAAGTGTCTAACTTGCCAAACTTTGCTCATCTTTCTTCTCTGCCTAACATATGCCTAACTCGTATTTTCCATGGTTGGGGCCCATAATAGTTTGGAAAAGGATGCTTTGCAGGCAAAGGAAATGGCCATCCACCAAAAAGATAAAAAGTATACATATGCAGGAAAATTTCTTTCGCCGACTAACTTTGAAAAACATTCAAATAAAATTAAATCACATCCATCCCTTTTTATCACACATATATATATATATATATATATATAATATTATTATTTAAACAATTATTATATATTATAATAATATATTTAAATGAATATTTTATCGGAGAAGATAATTGCCAAACTTTCAACAAATATTTCATGCTAAATTCCTTCATTTATATCAAAATTAAACCAATATCAACCACATAATAATTATTCACAATTTATATTATAAGCTTACAATATTAACAACCAGATCTTTCCCAGGAAAGAGGGGACTTTTCAATAAGGATTTATCCTTATTGACGCGCAATTATATAACCTAACCCCTTTTCTCGACAGAAATTTCTAGACATTGCCAATAATGCTAACTAATAATATGAATAATTGTGTCGTATCAATTATTGATTTAATAATATAAAATATTATGCAGATGTTACTGTGACAATAATTGAATCAATAATATGAGATTCTGTGCAACAATTACTGTGGTAATTATTGAATAAAACTAAGTGACTTCTTACGTAAGAACCATTAATCATAAATATTGTGCAATACTGTGTGTTACTGTGCAGCTACGCGTATTATTGTACTTTTATCACCGTGTGACGCCCCCAAAATAGGTATACAACACCCATTCTGAGTTGTCAATACATGGTGCAATACTGTGTGCTACTTCAAATGATGTTCATGATCTTCACGACTTTTGGAATATATGAGGATGTCATTAATAAAGACAACAACGAACTGATCCAAATAATTCTTGAATACTCGGTTCATCATATCCATGAATGCCGCAGGAGCATTAGTCAATCCAAAAGACATGACTAGAAATTCATAATGCCCGTACCGAGTTTTGAAGGCAGTCTTCGGAATATCCTCAGTTTTAACCTTCAGCTGATGATATCCAGAACGAAGATCGATCTTTGAAAAGAATTGTGCTCCTTGTAACTGGTCAAACAGGTCATCAATACGAGGTAGCAGATACCTATTCTTGATAGTGACATGGTTTAATTCCCGGTAATCAATACAAAATCGCATACTCTCGTCTTTCTTCTTTACAAATAAAACAGGAGCGCCCCAAGGAGATGTACTAGTACGAATGAAACCGATGTCCAACAACTCTTGTAGTTGGACCTTTAACTCCTGAAGTTCAATAGGAGCCATTCGATATGGAGTTTTGGAAATGGGCTTTGTACCAGGTTCAAGATCAATAAAGAATTCAACTTCACGTTCCGGGGGTAGACCGGGAAGTTCTTTAAGAAATACGTCAGGAAAGTCAATAACGGCAGGAATATTATTCAAATTTGACGTGTCTTTATTCAAATCCATAACATGGGCTAAGAAAGCTTGACATCTGTTTTTTAATAAACGAATAGCTTTATGACTTGATATAACAATGATTGATTTTAATGGCTTAGTTGCTTGAATTCGCACAATAGGTTGGTTAGGAATATAAAAACTAACAACCTTACGAAAATAATCAATTTTGGCATGATGAGTAGTTAACCAATCAATCCCTAAAATCACGTCAAATGCAAGTATCTTTAAAGAGATAAGGTCAACAGGTAAGGTGATGGTGCCAACTTGGATCAAACAAGATTTATAAACAGTGGATGTGATGAAAGTTTCTCCTAACAGAGTCTCCATAGATAAATCAAAGTCTAACTTCTCCGAAGTCAAGTTTAAACGTTGAGCACAAGCAGGAGAAATAAATGAATGGGTAGCACCGGTATCTAGTAAGGTATAAACTTCGCATGAATTTATGATTAGCTTACCCGTGATTACCTCGTTTGGGTTCCTCGCATGTTGACCAGTCACGACAAACGCTCTTCCAGGAACCGTTGACTTTGACTTTTCTGGGACAGCCTTTTGATTCACCATTCCCGCTGGACTTGGTTTCGCTACAGTGCAATCTCGAGCGATATATCCTTCCTTTCCACAGTTATAACATACCTTAAACTGTTGTGGGCAGTTTGGGCTGATATGTCCTTCTTTTCCACATTTATAGCATATGACCGGTGGTCGTTCTCCTCCCTTGGAACCAGTTACTGCTGGTGCTGATGTCTTCGTATTGTCATTGTTGAATCTCCTCTTTTTAAAATCTCCTTCTGACTCGCTTCTTCTATTCTTATGGCCATGATTACCACTAGAGTGGTTGCCGCTCTTGTCCGTATTTTTCTTTCTCCGCTGGTTATCGTTGTTCTGATGACTGATGTCACCGGTATGATCCTGGCTGTGGTCCCTCGGTTGAACGTACTCGTTATCTCACTCCAATAATTGAGCCCTGTTGACAACATCTGAATAGAGAGAAAATTTATGAGAAATAAGATATTGACGTATGCCGGGTTTCAAACCTCTCAGAAACATCCGCGTCATACGTTCCCCAATCTCCACTAAATGAGGTACAAACCTGGACAACTCTGCAAACTTCGCCTCGTACTGGGACACCGTCATGTTATTCTGCTCCAGTCTAATAAACTCTACCTCCTTCATATGACGAATACTTTCAGGAAAGTACTTGTCATTGAACAGTTTCTGAAATGTCTCCCAAGACATGCTGAGTGCGGCTGGATGGGTACGCTTCACAGACTCCCACCAGTAGTCTGCCTCGCCACGGAACATAAAGTTGGCGAATGGAACCTTCTGTTCCTCCGTGCATCCCAAGACATCGAATATCTTAGTAATTTGCTTGACCCACGTTTTCGCCATGATCGTATCCGGCTTTGCCTTAAATTCTGGTGGTCCCAATTCTTTGAACTGCTTGGCTGTGACAAACCGTGAATTGCTATCATTTCTTCCTGTATTTTGAACGCGAGTCTCCCTAGTCTGGTTTTGCATGAATTATAAAAAGCTTCTAAACATCCCATCGTTCATCAAGAAATGAGGTCCCATCCCACCGAAATCCACAAACGGGCAATTTTACAAGCTATAATCAAATTTCAGTCAAGAAATGGGGTCCACCAATACACAAAACATGTGTTAATCATTTAATGTAACAAAAATACTCTTCCTCCTCATATACTCATATATCCCACATTCATTGTAAAAATATCATCATTATTATATTATAATAATATAATAAAATATTATTTTATCAGAAAAGATAAAATATCGATTTTCAACAATTGTCACTTTAAAAAAAAATTCTCCATCTATATCCACATAAAATGAATATTTTCCCCATCATATAAATCAATAATTAATTATTCACAAATAATATTACAGAATCACAATATTGACAACCATGCAGTTCCCAGGAAAGAGGGGGCTTTCCAATAAGGATTTTTCCTTACTGGTGCGCAATTAGGTGACCAAACCTCTCATTAGACAGAACTTTATAGACATTGCCAATAATGTTATCTAATAATATTATTCAGATAATATAAATTATTGCTCCGATAATGGAAAATACTGTGTAGTGACAATTATTGAAATAACAATAATATAAAATATCAACGCAGCAATTATTGAATCAATAAAATAAAATACTTAATAGTAATTACTGTAACAATTATTGAGTAGTGCCTTCTTACGTAAGAATCAATAATTGGTGCAATACCGTGTGCTACTGTACAACAATGCGTATTACTGTGCTTTAACCACCGGGTATTTCAATAGTATTAACGGTAACAACTACGCTGTTATTTATAAACAACTTATACTTGTCGTTTTCTTTATCCAATCGCTTTTCGTTATGGGGCCCACACAAGGCTGCGCCGTCGTACGAATATTCTCCGACAACAAGAATATTCCACGACCAAACGAATATTCTCCGATAAAAATAAATATTTTATAACCACTTGCTTATTTAAAATATTTGTGCATTTTACCCATAAGTAACCACCTTAATCAAATCAACCCTTATTATTTCAAAATGATAAATAGAGAAAATTAAATTTTATTTATTAATAATTTGGGGTCTTACAACCTCCCCTCCTTATGAAATTTCGTCCTCGAAATTGATGTACGTACCTGGTTTTTCGAAAAGATGAGGATACCTTGCTTTCATTTTCGTTTCCAACTCCCAAGTCATTTTCTCAATAGCATGGTTTCTCCACAAAACTTTAACTTGTGGTATGACCTTCGTGTGTAGGACATGCTCCTTCCTATCCAAGATCTTGACAGGTACCTCTTCGTACATTAAGTCTTCGGATATCTCGTCCAGTTCTAACTCAATAACGTGGTTTGGGTATTTCACATATTTACGTAGCACAGATATATGAAAAAAATTATGAACACGAGACATACTTGGAGGTAACGCGAGTCTATATGCCACATTTCCTACTCGGTCAAGAATCTGAAATGGACCAATAAATCGTGGATTGAGCTTTTCTCTCTTCCCAAATCTTGTAACTCCTTTCCATGGAGCCACACGCAACAATACATGATCCCCTATGTCAAATTCTACGTCCTTTCGATGAAGATCCGCATAACTCTTTTGTCGCGTATTTATACGTTGTCGAATCGTTTGGATCTTCTCTGTAGTCATTCGTACCAACTCTGGTTCCAACAACGTTGCTTCTCCCACCTCATCCCAACATACTGGAGAGTGACACTTTCGTCCATACAATGCTTCAAATGGAGCCACACCTATACTTGCATGATAACTGTTGTTGTAGGAGAATTTCACCAATGGTAGGTACTTATCCCAACTCCCTTTGAAATCTAGGACACAAAGTCTTAATAGATCTTCAAGAGTTTGAATAGTTCTCTCTGATTGCCCGTCCGTTTGAGGATGGTATGCCAAATTAAACCGTAAATTCGTACCCATAGCTTTTTGCAAGCTAACCCAAAATCTTGAAGTGAAACTTGGGTCACGATACGAAACTATGGATACTAGCATGTCATGTAACCTGACAATCTCATTCACGTACATACTAGTAAGACGTTCAAGGGAATAAGTCTCCTGTATCGGCAAGAAATGAGCAGACTTGGTTAATCTATCAACAATAACCCAAATAGCATTTATGCCTTGAGAAACCGTGGGAAGACCCGTAACGAAATCCATGGTAATGTGTTCCCACTTCCATTTCAGAATCTCAATGGACCCTTTGGCACTTGCTGCTCCGCCTTTACACGTTGACAAGTTAAACACCTCGAGATAAACTTTACAATCTCTCTCTTTATATTGTTCCACCAAAATGTATGTCGAAGATCACGATACATTTTGGTACTTACAGGATGGATTGCAAATGGTGTATTGTGTGCCTCCATCATGATCTTGTACTTCAAATCAGAATCGTTAGGAACACAAAGTCTGGAGTGGACTCGAAGTATTCCTTCTTCATCGATTCTTGCTTCTGGAATAGCACCTTCTTGCACTTTCTTCTTCATACGCATCAGCTTCGGGTCTGTGGCTTGAGCAACTTTAACTTTATCGATTAAAGTTGGTTCTATGCGTATACTTGACATCATCATACTCGTTCCTGCATATGATCTTCCACTCAATGCATCAGCTACCACGTTTACTTTTCCAGGATGGTATTGAATAGTGTGGTCGTAATCTTTCAACAGCTCGAGCCAACGTCGTTGCCGCATGTTGAGTTCTTTTTGAGTGAAGAAATATTTGAGGCTTTTATGGTCTGAATATATCTTCACTTTCTCCCCATATAGATAGTGCCTCCAGATCTTTAACGCAAAAATGACTGCTGCCAACTCTAGATCATGAGTAGGATAATTCCTCTCATATTCTTTAAGTTTTTGTGAGGCATAGGCTATAACTTTCTCACGTTGCATGAGAACACATCCTAGCCCTTTGCCTGAAGCATCGCTGTAGATAACAAATCCATCCGAACCAGATGGTATGGTCAAAACAGGTGCCAAAATGAGTCTCCTCTTAAGCTCTTGAAAACTCTTCTCGCATTCCTCACTCCATACGAATTTGATATCTTTCCGAGTCAATTGAGTTAACGGGGTAGCAATTCAAGAAAACCCTTCCACGAATCTCTGATAATAACCAGCTTAGCCCAGAAAGCTACGTACTTCGGTCACCGTCTTTGGTTGCACCCAACTTTGTATTACTTCAATCTTCGTCGGGTCAACAGATACTCCATATTTTGACACCACGTGCCCTAGGAATGCTACTTCCTCAAGCCAGAACTCGCATTTCCACAACTTAGCATATAACTCATTTTCACGCAGCCTTTGGAGTACCAGCTTCAAATGATGCTCATGATCTTCACTGCTTTCGAAATATATGAGGATGTCATTAATAAAGACAATAACAAACTGATCCAAATAATCCTTGAATACTCGGTTCATCATATCCATGAACGCCGCAGGAGCATTAGTCAATCCAAAAGACATGACTAGGAATTCATAATGTCCGTACCGAGTTTTGAAGGCAGTCTTCAGAATATCCTCAGTTTTAACCTTCAGCTGATGATATCAAGAACGAAGATCGATCTTTGAAAAGAATTGTGCTCCTTGTAACTGGTCAAACAGGTTATCAATACGAGGTAGCGGATACCTATTCTTGATAGTGACATGGTTTAATTCCCGGTAATCAATACAAAGTCGCATACTCTCGTCTTTCTTCTTTACAAATAAAACAGGAGCGTCCCAAGGAGATGTACTAGTACGAATGAAACCGATGTCCAATAACTCTTGTAGTTGGACCTTTACCTCCTGAAGTTCAATAGGAGCCATTCGATATGGGGTTTTAAAAATGGGCTTTGTACCAGGTTCAAGATCAACAAAGAATTCAACTTCACGTTCCGGGGGTAGACCGGGAAGTTCTTCAAGAAATACGTCAGGAAAGTCAATAACAACAGGAATATTATTCAAATTTGACGTGTCTTTATTCAAATCCATAACATGGGCTAAGAAAGCTTGACATCCGTTTTGTAATAAACGAATAGCTTTATGACTTGATATAACAGTGATTGATTTTAATGGCTTAGTTGCTTGAATTCGCACAATAGGTTGGTTAGGAATAAAAAAACTAACAACCTTACGAAAACAATCAATTTTGGCATGATGAGTAGTTAACCAATCAATCCCTAAAATCACGTCAAATGCAAGTATCTTTAAAGAGATAAGGTCAACAGGTAAGGTGATGGTGCCAACTTGGATCAAACAAGATTTATAAACAGTGGATGTGATGAAAGTTTCTCCTAACGGAGTCTCCACAGATAAATCAAAGTCTAATTTCTCTGAAGTCAAGTTTAAACGTTGAGCACAAGCAGGAGAAATAAATGAATGGGTAGCACCAGTATCTAGTAAGGTATAAACTTCGCATGAATTTATGATTAGCTTACCCGTGATTACCTCGTTTGGGTTCCTCGCATGTTGACCAGTCACGACAAATGCTCTTCCAGGAACCGTTGACTTTGACTTTTCTGGGACAGCCTTTTAAGTCACCATCCCCGCTGGACTTGGTTTCGCTACAGTGCAATCTCGAGCGATAAATCCTTCCTTTCCACAGTTATAATATACCTTAAACTGTTGTGGGCAGTTTGGGCTGATATGTCCTTCTTTTCCACACTTATAGCATATGACCGGTGGTCGTTCTCCTCCCTTGGAACCAGTTGCTGCTGGTGCTGACGTCTTCGTATTGTCATTGTTGAATCTCCTCTTTTTAAAATCTCCTCCCGACTTGCTTCTTCTATTCTTACGGCCATGATTACCACTAGAGTGGTTGCCGCTCTTGTCCGTGTTTTTCTTTCTCTGCTGGTTATCGTTGTTTTGATGACTGCTGTCACCGGTATGATCCTGGTTGTGGTCCCTCGATTGAACGTACTCGTTATCTCACTCTAATAATTGAGCCCTGTTGACAACATCTGAATAGAGAGAAAATTTATGAGAAATGAGATATTGACGTATGCCGGGTTTCAAACCTCTCAGAAACATCCGCGTCATATGTTCCCCATTCTCCACCAAATGAGGTACAAACCTAGACAACTCTGCAAACTTCGCCTCGTACTGGGACACCGTCATGTTATTCTGCTCCAGTCTAATAAACTCTACCTCCTTCATATGACGAATACTTTCAGGAATGTACTTGTCATTGAACAGTTTCTGAAATGTCTCCCAAGACATGCTGGGTGCGGCTGGATGGGTACGCTTCACAGACTCCCACCAGTAGTCTGCCTCGCCACGGAACATAAAGGTGGCGAATAGAACCTTCCATTCCTCCGTGCATCCCAAGACATCGAATATCTTGGTAATTTGCTTGACCCACGTTTTCGCCATGATCGGATCCGACTTTGCCTTAAATTCTGGTGGTCCCAATTCTTTGAACTGCTTGGCTGTGACAAACCGTGAATTACTATCATTTCCTCCTGTATTTTGAACACGAGTCTCCCTCGTCTGGTTTTGCATGAATTGTAAAAAGCTTCTAAACATCCCATCGTTCATCATCTGCTCATTGGTGTTGTTCACAGTAGGAACATTGCCAGCCTGTTGCACGTTCTCCTCTTTGGTGAGCACAGGTGTCTCCACAGTCTCATTTACTCCACTGTTAACATTCTCAGTCGACATTCTCAAATACTGCCATAAAATAAAGGTTAATTTAAGCAATTAACATATCACATAATATCCCTATATTATGACCCACCAACAAATAAGCTTAGGTATGACACACTAGCGAAGGATTTACTCGTCTCTCCCCTCCTAGTTCTATTCGCCGATCTCCGCTAGAGATCATATCCCTAAGCTCTGATTCCAACTGTGACGCCCCCAAAATAGGTATACAACACCCATTCTGAGTCGTCAAAATACATGGTACAGAAACAACTACAACTTTATTAATGCAACATAAAAAATGTGAGTTTAAATACAAATATTGCCATCTAGACAATATCCACACTAAAATAAGTCCTCATTACAATTATTGATATATTATTTTACAAAAATGGTGAGGACTACTAAAACGACTTTCTAGAACCTTCATTCCATACTCCGATTAGTACACGCTACATTCTCGCCTCCTGAGAAGAAAAATGGAACTAAAGGAAAAGGGTGAGCTCAACTAGCCCAGTAAAGAACATTATGACTAAGATAACATATAACAAATTATCGTTAGTCTTCAACAGGGAAAAATCTAATAGAATACAATAGACAACCAGTTTTAAATCAAACTTCGCAGCGGAAATAATAATTCATTAGAAGAGTTAAGTAGAGAATGCAAACTACTATCTTTTATATATGAATTTAAAAGTTCATCGTCGATATTTTATCCCTGTAACATCAATCAATATATATCTGGAATTAAATATTCATCTTTGCACTACAGGCCAAAGATATTCATCAGTTGGTCATGTTCATCTAAACACCTGTTCATCTTTGCACTACGGCCAAAGATATTCATCAGAAAATCATTCATCTTTGCAGTACATGCCAAAGATATTCAGTAACATCATCATTTAGGACTGAGGATGATGAAAACTATTTTAAAGAAAACGAATCCAGTGAAACAAAAGAATAATTAATAAGGATTCGTATTTCGGTTTATCCATGTTCAAAAATACCTCATAAGTAATCATAGTGGAGTAAAATTCAAGAATAATCAAAACATGGATACAATCAAAGCTAGTATCCATAATAGATATTTTGGACAAAAAAAAAATTTTATTTTTCGGCGAATAGTGCCGTATTCGTGAATAGTGCCGTATACGTGAATAGTAACTCCGACACAAAAAGTTCCAAATTTGATAAAAAGTTCATATCAATACTTCGACATAATGATATTGAGAAAAGAATATCATTTAAGAAGAAATAACATCCCTTACCTCGAAAGAATAGTACTTCTGGCTGGAATACTGGGTATAGTGCTGAAGGGAACTTGTACCGTATAACAACACTCAAAGTATTAAAATACTCACAAGAATACGTTCAATATATCGAGAGAGAAAGAGAGAGAAATCTTTAGTTTCTGGTGTGTTTTTCAATTCTAACCTAAGCACCCTATTTATAGAAAAATGCTTAGAACACCAAAGTAAAAAATTTAATAAATTAAAAATATATTTATATAAATTTTCAAGCCAACCATAGAAAATCTGAAATCAGCCCATTCAACACACATATGGAACACACCATAATGAAAAAAACGTTTTTGTTATTTAAAAAATTTTAAACTTCCAAAAATTAATTATTTCGGAATTTCAGAACTTCAATAATTCATAATAAATAGCCCTTTTTTCAGAAAATTCGAATTTTGCAACTTTTTATAGGAAATTCAGTTCTCTACAAATTTACAGAAGAAAAGTTTTCCAAATTCCAAACATAAATTGACCGAAATCCACAAACGGGCCATTTTACAGGCTATAATCAAATTTCAGTCAAGAAATGAGGTCCACCGACACACAAAACATGTGTTAATCATTTAATGCAATAAAAATACTATTCCTCCTCATATACTCATATATCTCACATTCATTGTAAAAATATCATCATTATTATATTATAATAATATAATAAAATATTATTTTATCAGAAAAGATAAAATATCGATTTTCAACAATTGTCACTTTTAAAAAAAATTCTCCATCTATATCCACATAAAATGAATATTTTTCCCATCATATAAATCAATAATTAATTATTCACAAATAATATTACAGAATCACAATATTGACAACCAGGCAGTTCCCAGGAAAGAGGGGGCTTTCCAATAAGGATTTCTCCTTACTGGTGCGCAATTAGGTGACCAAACCTCTCATTAGACAGAACTTTGTAGACATTGCCAATAATGTTATCTAATAATATTATTCAGATAATATGAATTATTGCTCCGATAATGGAAAATACTGTGTAGTGACAATTATTGAAACAAAAATAATATAAAATATCAACGCAACAATTATTGAATCAATAAAATAAAATACTTAATAGTAATTACTGTAACAATTATTGAGTAGTGCCTTCTTACGTAAGAATCAATAATTGGTGCAATACCGTGTGCTACTATACAACAACGCGTATTACTGTGCTTTAACCACCGAGTATTCCAACAGTATTAACAGTAACAACTACGCCGTTATTTATAAACAACTTATACTTGTCGTTTTCTTCATCCAATCGCTTTCCGTTATGGGGTCCACACAAGGCTGCGCCGTCGTACGAATATTCTCCGACAACAAGAATATTCCACGACCAAACGAACATTCTCCGATAAAAATGAATATTTTATAACCACTTGCTTATTTAAAATATTTGCGCATTTTACCCATAACTAACCACCTTAATCAAATCAACCCTTACTATTTCAAAATGATAAATAGAGGAAATTAAATTTCATTTATTAATAATTTGGGGTATTACACACCGGGTATTTTAACTGTTAACGGTAAAACTTTTGCCATTATTTTTATAAAAAGGTTAATTCTGTCGCTTTCTATATCGGACAGTTATTCCGTTATGTAGTCCACCAATGATTGCGCCATCGTACATATATTCTCTGAAAAAAAAAGAATATTCCCCGACCAAACGAATATTTTATGACCACTTGCTTAATTTATAAAAATTGCACATTTCACCCATAACTAAAGCATTATATCAAATCAACACCTTATTATTCAAAATAATAATTAGAGAAATTAAATTTTTATTCATAAAAAGTTGGGGTCTTACAACCTCTCCTCCTTATGAAATTTCGTCCTCGAAATTAATGTACGTACCTGGTATGTCGAAAAGGTGAGGACACCTTGTTTTCATATCAGATTCTAACTCCCATGTCATTTCCTCAATATCGTGGTTTCTCCATAAAACTTTGACTTGAGGTATAACCTTTGAGCGTAAAATATGCTCCTACTTATCCAAGATTTTAACAGGTACCTCTTCATACGTTAAATCTTCTGCTATCTCGTCTGGTTCTAATTCAATAATGTGGTTCGGGTCTTTCACATATTTACGTAGCATGGATATGTGAAAAACGTTATGAACACGAGACATACTTGGTGGTAAGGCGAGTTTATAAGCCACAATTCTTGCTCGATCGAGGATTTTAAATGGACCAATGAGTTGAGGATTGAGCTTTTCTCTCTTTCTGAATCTCATAACACCTTTCCATAGAGCAACACGTAACAATACATGATCTCCAATATTGAATTCCACGTCCATTCGATGAAGATCAACATAACTCTTTTGTCGATCTTATGAGGTTTGTATACGTTGCCGGATCATTTGAATCTTTTTCATCGTCATGCGTACCATTTCTTGTCCCAACAATGTTAGTTCACCCACCTTGTCCCAGCGTACATGAGAACGACACTTTCGTCCATACAACGCCACGAATGGAGCCATGCCTATACTTGCTTGATAACTGTTATTGTAGGAAAATTCCACCAATGGAAAGTACTTGTCCCAACTTCCTTTAAAGTCTAGGACACAGAGTCTTAATAGATCTTCAAGAGTTTGAATAGTCCTCTTCGATTGCCCGTCCGTCTGAGGATGATATGTAGAACTGAATCATAAATCAGTGCCCATAGCTTTCTGCAAACTGACCCAAAATCGTGAAGTGAATCTTGGGTCTCGATCAGAAAATATGGATACTGGTATACCATGCAATCACGCAATCTCATTTATATACATACGAGCAAGACGTTCAAGTGAATAAGTTTCTCGTATAGGCAAGAAATGAGCAGACTTAGTTAATCTATCGACAATGACCCCAATTGCATCTATGCTTTGAGAAACCTTGGAAAAACCAGTAACGAAATCCATGTTGATGTGCTCCCACTTCTATTATAGAATTTTAACTGGTTGCAATGGATGTGATAACCCGAGATTTCGAATAATCAAAATTTACGAATAAATTTTTTTTTATTAATTAATATTAATATTAATTATCATTTATGTGACAAGTATCGGTGATACGTGTATTGAGAAAGTCAATGTGTATTGACTAATAAAAATTAGAGTAGAGTTGTGCTTAACAGCTTTAGAAACCCTAACCCTAATTTCTGGATAGGGATTCGGTAGAAAATATAATTAAATTAATTATTTTAATGAGTTTGTGTTTGTACCGAAGAAATCTATTGATCAATGATTAATCGGATAAGGTTTGATATTAATAAAACCTAATAAGAGATTAGCAACCCTAATCTCAGGATTAGAAACCCTAACGTACCGTTGGAAATCCTAATTGTACGTCGGAAAACCTTAATATTATATTCGGGAGTTCTAAACCCTAAATTAGGAAACCCTAATCCTAATTGGCAAGCCTATTATGTGTGTATTAAACTTAAATATGATTAGAAAATCCTAATTATATTTTAGTTATATTAATTTCTATTTTACAAACCCTAATTGTAATTTAGAAAAATTATTTTTCTAATTAAAACCCTAATTCGTGGGTTGTAAACCCTAATGACCATTTTGAACCTAATTGCTAAATTAAGTAATTTTAATTAGGGATATTAATCCTAATTAGCAAGATTGAATTTTATGATTAGGAAATATTAATATAATTATCGAATCCTAATTATAATTTTAGAAAATTAATTTTCTATTTTGGAAACCGAAATTTAAAAATTTTGGAAATTAAATTGCAAATCTAAAGGGGTTTAAACCCTAAACCCTAAAGGATCCAAATCTTAAACCCTAACCTAAACCCTAAGGGTTTGTACCAATTCCAAGATTGCCATTAAAATCAATTTTGCTAATGACCAAAATGCCTTTTTACATTTTTAATAAGCTAACTTGTAGAAATGGCTAAACCTTTAGTTGGTAAACCACTCACTTGACTTTGTGGCATAAAAATCTTACCAAATCAGTCCTTTATTGCCAGCAAACTAGCCAACACATCAGATCATTCATTGCACCATGTGTTTATAAGAGATTAAAGAGAGAGAAAATGCATGTATTTGGCTATTTTGCTATTAAGCTCTCACCAACTCTCTCTCTCTCTCTCTCTCCTAAACCCACGAAAATCATAAGTGAATTAGTCCCAATATCAGTCCCTAGATCACTAAGAACAACTAAGGAGGATTAAGATCAAAGATTTGGCAAGAAAAGGTAAAAACCCTAACTTAAGTTTGATCTTTCATGCTAAGAAATTTTTTTGTTTAAAGTGTTTAAATCAGTGTTAGAAGTTGTTTTTAGTTGATCTATGTTGATCCATGATGGATCCATAGCATCAAATGGCTTTAAAAAGATGTTTTTCAAAATCTGTTCTTGAGCGTTTTTAGTGGTCTGACAAGAAATGTCAGCCGCTCTAGATCTTTCTGTGTTTAAGATTTTTGATGTTTTATTGTTTCGATCTGTAGCTTGTAATGTTGGTTTTAAGCTGCAAAAGAAATCAGAGTCATTAGAGGTCTGGATTGGAAGTTATTAACGGTCAAAACACGTTGACCGGGCATAACCGGGCCAAATCTGGGTAACCCAGAAATGCCATGAACAGCTTCTGACAACTTTTGCACGGCCCAGATCTGACAGATTTGATGATTGTTAGTTGATGTTTTTGTAACGTAGTTATAGCCTGTAATATGTACTGTAGAACCATGCCTTATGATACCATAAAAACATCAACATGTCGATCGTAGATAGTGGTCAAAGTAAGCCCCTAGCACTGATTTGCATTTCTGGGAATTTCCAGAAACGGTATGAACACATGTTCTGACATAGTTTGACCGTGTCATAACTTTTGGATATTTTGTTTTTGGACTATGAACTTGACATCTCGTTGTCCCTTGACATCAATACTACATGTATGAATCATAAAACCACAAAAACAAGTGCCAGAACCTTGATTATTTTGGGCTGGAAAGTACCAAGTCGTACTGCTTGGGTTTCTGGAAAACCCATAAACCGTCTGACCATAAGTTTGAAGGCATTGATCTGCTTCTTTTGATGTTGTATAACTTGGATATTGATTGTTAATGGTAGTACTACATGAGTAGTACATGATTGAACTTTAAGATTGCCCAGAAACAATTGTAAACCAAGATTAAAATTCGGTCAAAGTAAAGGTCTCGAACATGAGTCTGACAGTGTTCTTGAACCAAGAACACCTAAGGCTACAGACAAGTGTCGCTAAAGGCTTTAGCGACGATTCCTATTTATTTATTTTCTGAATTTTCGGAAAATGATTAAAAATTAAAAATAAATTCTAAAAATTACAAAAAATAATTTTAAAAATAATTTTAAATTATGAAAAATAATTTTTGACCAATTGGAATATTTTTCTTTAATATTTATAATTATTTAAATATTAAAAGTATTTAATTTATTTAATTAGTGTATTAAATAAATTAGAGAAAAATGATTTAATATAATGAAAAATTATTTTAAATAAGAATAATGTATTTAAAAATATGTTGAGTTATAAAATATAACTTTTGATATTTTTGGAGCATTTTCATTAATAATTTAATATTAATGATATTAGATTTATTTAATTACTAAATTAAATAAATAAGTTAAAAATGATTTTAATGATTTAAAAATTATTTCAAATAAGAATAAAGTGTTAGAAAATATTTTAAATTATAAAATAAAATTTTCTATATTTTTGGAGAATTCTCATTAATAAATTAATATTAATGATATTAGATTATTTATTTATGATATTAAATAAATGAAGTAAAAATGATTTTATTGATGTAAAAATCATTTAGAAGTGAGAAAAATGTTTTAAAAATATTTTAAGTTATAATTAATGACTTTTAATATTTGGATAATAATTTCATTAATATTTAAATATTAATGGTGATGATTTAAAAATAATTTTAATTACTTTAAAAAAAATCATTTAAGTAGAATGTTGATGATTTAAAAATATTTTAAGTTATTCATAATAACTTTAATATTTTGACAAGTATGTTATTAATATTTTGATATTATTAAATATTAATAATGATAAGATTATTTGATAATTAAATCATTTAAAAATAATTTAAGTGTTTGAAAAATTATTATAAATTATAATAATTGTTTATAAATTATTAAAAGCTTCCGGAAAATATTATAAACTATAATTGATTTATCTAAAATAATATTGAAACTTAGAGACCAAGTTTAATTGACAATCAATGTGTTAATTGTCGGATAGGGTGACCAGAACACCGAGAATGGACCGAGGTCCAACCAGACCGAAATAGTCAGATTGGATAAGTGTTTATATAGGTTATAAACACTGATGTGGTTATGTGGAAATATGCCTAGGAGAAGCTTGACTGTAGAATACAGTGTTACGTGTTATAAATAATTGTGCTAATTGTGAGACCAATATTATTGGTTATAGGTCTTACGAAAGCAGATAAGTTTATTGTGTAGTTGTAATCAACACGAAAGACAAGTTTCCTAACTCAACCTTGAGTTATATTCAGTCAATTTTTTTAATGGTTAATTATTGATAATTATACCGTGTCCAGGGAATTTATTGTTGATTATTTGCAATTAGTGCATGATTAAAATTCAAATTTAATTACCGATTCGAAAAATATATATTCGTAGAATTACTGTTGTTGGATATTTATATCTGCAGAAACTAATATTGACAGTACAAATAATTCCTGTTTATTGTCAAATATTTTTGAGAAATGTCTTAGCTAATTATACTGGCTAGACAAACAATTGTTAGAACTTGATAAATACGAGAAGAGAAATCAATTGTTATTGATAGATCGATGCCAATTATTTCGGCTAGATCGATAAGTAGATAGAATTTGAAATCACAGTATTTCGTTGTTAAATCAAAAATCTTGATTCTGAGACTAAGAAGAACAACCTTTTATATGAAGGGAACATTTTGAGTCGTATATTCGACCATTGCACGCTGTTAAGTATTATGCATAATATAGGGTACAAGGAGTTGGCCGGCTCTAAGTGCTTGCAGAGGGGTATGATTTAATCTTTATGTTTATCTGATACACCTGGGTATATCAAAGTCCAATCTTTGATAGTTACTCGAGAAGAGAAGTTCTAGATCTAGTGTGATCACTCAGTATAAATCTGGAAAATATTCCACTTTGCTATTGCGTAGAATTAATTCTTGATTATTCAATAGAATATCATAGAAACTTTGAAAGCGTTGTACTCTTTCATTAACAGATTATTGCGTTGCCTAGAATACGAGAAAACTTGCTATTGATTAACGAATTGTTCAGCTATTTCAAAGTTTCCCGAACTTTTGTTTCATTTTATCAAAATAGATAGTCTGTTCTTGTTGAGTCATATACATTTATTGTATGTTTTAACTTGCGGGGCAAACTTGTTGCTCACCCTTGCTATAAATAAAACATTTCAGCTAGGAACGAAGAGGCCAGCGGGTCAAAGAAGAACAAAGGCAAAAGCAAGATGTTGGAGTAGTTATAATGAACAGTATTATTATTATGTTACATTGTATTGTAAACCCTTTTTGTATATCTAAAGGGGTATTTCTGTAATGTTAAGGTTAGTGGACCTGAGACTTATGTATTAACAATATATGTTAATGACTTATGTAATCCTATTTATATATGAATGGGTAGTTAAATGGTATTATATTGTGGATCGTGAACACCAAACTCGGGGGTCAGGTAACCCGGATTTGGGGGTGTCACAGGTTGGTATCAGAGCTGTAGTGACCAAGGTGTCACCAGCTAGTAGAAGAGCTGTAGGTTATAAATTTTAAGTGGGGTGGGGGAAAACCCTAGGATTATAACCATATGCGAAATAGAGAAAACTCATGTAGAGTTCTAAGTGAGGGATTGCCGAAGTGTATCAATAGTGAGATAAGTGGACACATAGTGTGAGAATTTTGTACTAATGAAGTACTAATCAAGTTATTTCAACTGATTGTAGGATGTTTGGAGAAGGTGAAAAGAGTGCGGAGATGCTAGCTCCTGTTGCACCGGTGCCAGAAGCCGAGGTGCCAGTGCAAAGTGAATCAGTGGAGAAGGTGGGAGAAGATGAAACAATGGTCAATCAGGGGAGCGATCATGATGATTATCCCGAGATGTATCTGAGTGGAGATGAGGAGGCAGAGTCTGAGCCAGCTAAGGTGGAGTTAAAGAATAAGACCAAATTTGGAGAACAAGATCACGAATCTGCAGAAGTCCAGGAACTCCGAAGTAAAGTGTTTCTTCTAGAGGAGTTATGGAAGACAGAGCGAGCATTACGCGAAATGACTGAAGAACGGAACGAGCTCAAGGCGCAGGTGGACAGAATGAAGGCTGAAGGTGGTGGATCATCTGAAGGAACCAGCAAGAAGGACAAGAATAAGAGAAAGAGGGAAAAAGACAGCCCTAATTCTGAAAAGTCAAGCCCGAAAAAGAAGCAAGCATGTAACAAGTGTGGAAAGACTCACGCGGGAGAATGCATGATGTGGAAGAATGTGTGCTTCAACTGCAAGCAGGAAGGATATATTTCTCTGCATTGTCCTAATCCGAATTTGAGGAAGTGTTTTTCATGTGGGCAGACGGGTCACGGATTCAGTAAGTGTCCCATCAAGAAGAAGATTGGTGAATGGAGTGTTCGGTAGATAACCTAGAAATATGTAATAGTATCTTTTGGGTAGAAGTTTCTGATATTAAGTGTTGTAATATCGAGAACGATGTGTAAGCATATGTAAATATATATATGTTTTATGGATGAAATCTTTATTTTCTATATGAATATAAGGTTAGGATTAATTTGTTTGTTCTTAAAACTCATACTTATGGTAAGTTAATGACTCATAATTATATGAAATGTTTTGAACCCCTCAGTGAATGGACGCCAAAGGTCTGACTAGGATAAGTTCATACACTCATATAATTGTGGCAATTTCCTGAACTCATAAGTATGGTAAGTTTGACGAACTGGTAATAACTGTGTGAGAATGGAGAATAACAACTTTTTGTGTAAAGTTGTGTTGTTAATCCTGATATGATTTAAAAAGGGATAGTAATATGTGGTAAGTACTATGTGCTATTTGAATATATATGCAATTATATGAGAATTATGTGTTGAATTCTTATTGTGTTAAGAATTTGTGTAAAGAAAGAGAATTAATAGAAGATTTTTATTTAAATCAGATCATGCCGCCTAGACGACAGAATCGAAACCAACGGGAAGAGCAATTGGTAAATAATGAAGGAGGTCAAGCTGACCCGATGCAAAACTTTGCAGATATGATAGCCCAGACTATAGAGAATAGAGCTCCAGCTGCAAGAGGAAGAGCAAGAAATCAGCCAGCTGAAAGATTGGCTAACTTCAAGGACTTTAAAACTGTAGGACCGCCTGAGTTCAAAGGGACCACAGATCCTATTGAAGCCCAAACTTGGGTGAAGGAGATGGAGAAAGTATTCGTCATTGCGCGAGTGGCGGAAGAGCAAAAGACAGCTTTTGCGACATACTTAATGAAGGGAGAAGCTAATTACTGGTGGGAGACGAACCAAGCGAGAGCTGGTACAGAGGTGGTGTTGTGGACAAGATTTAAGGAACTGTTCTTTGAGAACTACTTCTCGCCAAGTATGCAATCCAGGATGGAAGTTAAATTTCTAGAACTTAAGTAGGAGAACATGTCGGTAACAGAATACGCTGCTAAATTCAACGAGTTGGCAAGATTTACACCTCATCAGGTGGACACAGAAGCAAGAAAGGCGCGAAGATTTGAGAATGGGCTGAAGCCGGGAATATTCAACAAGGTAGCGGTATTACAGATCAACACGTTCGCGGCATTGATGGGGAAAGCGTTGATTGCTGAAGGAGGGAGCGAAGTTGCGTCTCGATTTCATCAGGAGAAGAAGAAGAAGACTAATGACGGAGGAAGCAGTGGTGGTAGTAATCCGAATAAGAGGAAATGGAGTGAGAATACCCAGTAGGGTAATAAAACAGAAGATAATAGGAAAGGAAGGGAGCCATGTGCGAATTGTGGGAAGAACCATGCTGGAGTTTGCCTGAAGAAGAAAGGAGTTTGCTATAACTGCGGACAAGAGGGGCATATGTCACCCAATTGCCCCAGTCCGAAGAAAATTCGAGGTTGCTTTGGATGCAGATCGACTGATCATATCGTTCGGAATTGTCCGAGGAATAATGCAGAAAAGGAAAGTGTCAACAAGGGACCCGGTGGCGGAACCTTGGCAACTCGAGGACCTACACAGCCATGAAGACCAACGGCCCGTACATTCAACATGACAGCGCAGGATACGGTGGCTGCCCAGGAGGTGGTAGCAGGTAACAATTTCGCTTTAGAAATTTAAATTACGCGAGAATTATAAGTCAGATATTACTGTGAACTGTTTCCTATTATAGATTCGAGTCACATGTTAGAATTTGAGACACAAATGAATATTGGGTAGATAAAAATGAATTGATGATACAACTTTAAAAGATTATAGAGAATAAGAAAGCGGTAATTTCGAGGACGGAATCCTTTTAATGAGGGGTGAATGTGATAACCCGAGATTTCGAATAATCAAAATTTACGAATAAATTTTTTTTTTATTAATTAATATTAATATTAATTATCATTTATGTGACAAGTATCGGTGATACGTGTATCGAGAAAGTCAATATTTATTGACTAATAAAAATTAGAGTAGAGTTGTGCTTAACAGCTTTAGAAACTCTAACCCTAATTTCTGGATAGGGATTCGGTAGAAAATATAATTAAATTAATTATTTTAATGAGTTTGTGTTTGTACCGAAGAAATCTATTTATCAATGATTAATCGGATAAGGTTTGATATTAATAAAACCTAATAAGAGATTAGAAACCCTAATCTCAGGATTAGAAACCCTAACGTACCGTTGGAAATCCTAATTGTACGTCGGAAAACCTTAATATTATATTCGGGAGTTCTAAACCCTAAATTAGGAAACCCTAATCCTAATTGGCAAGCCTATTATGTGTGTATTAAACTTAAATATGATTAGAAAACCCTAATTATATTTTAGTTATATTAATTTCTATTTTACAAACCCTAATTGTAATTTAGAAAAATTATTTTTCTAATTAAAACCCTAATTCGTGGGTTGTAAACCCTAATAACCATTTTGAACCTGATTGCTAAATTAAGTAATTTTAATTAGGGATATTAATTCTAATTAGCAAGATTGAATTTTATGATTAGGAAATATTAATATAATTATCAAATCCTAATTATAATTTTGGAAAATTAATTTTCTATTTTGGAAACCGAAATTTGAAAATTTTGGAAATTAAATTACAAATCTAAAGGGTTTTAAACCCTAAACCCTAAAGGGTCCAAATCTTAAACCCTAACCTAAACCCTAAGGGTTTGTACCAATTCCAAGATTGCCATTAAAATCAATTTTGCTAATGACCAAAATGCCTTTTTACATTTTTAATAAGCTAACTTGTAGAAATGGCTAAACCTTTAGTTGGTAAACCACTCACTTGACTTTGTGGCATAAAAATCTTACCAAATCAGTCCTTTATTGCCAGCAAACTAGCCAGCACATCAGATCATTCATTGCACCATGTGTTTATAAGAGATTAAAGAGAGAGAAAATGCATGTATTTGGCTATTTTGCTATTAAGCTCTCACCAACTCTCTCTCTCTCTCTCTCCTAAACCCACGAAAATCATAAGTGAATTAGTCCCAATATCAGTCCCTAGATCACTAAGAACAACTAAGGAGGATTAAGATCAAAGATTTGGCAAGAAAAGGTAAAAACCCTAACTTGAGTTTGATCTTTCATGCTAAGAAATTTTTTTGTTTAAAGTGTTTAAATCAGTGTTAGAAGTTGTTTTTAGTTGATCTATGTTGATCCATGATGGATCCATAGCATCAAATGGCTTTAAAAAGATGTTTTTCAAAATCTGTTCTTGAGCGTTTTTAGTGGTCTGACAAGAAATGTCAGCCGCTCTAGATCTTTCTGTGTTTAAGATTTTTATTGTTTTATTGTTTCGATCTGTAGCTTGTAATGTTGGCTTTAAGCTGCAAAAGAAATCAGAGTCATTAGAGGTCTGGATTGGAAGTTATTAATGGTCAAAACCCGTTGACCGGGCATAACCGGGCCAAATCTGGGTAACCCAGAAAGGCCATGAACAGCTTCTGACAACTTTTGCACGGCCCAGATCTGACAGATTTGATGATTGTTAGTTGATGTTTTTGTAACGTAGTTATAGCCTGTAATATGTACTGTAGAACCATGCCTTATGATACCATAAAAACATCAACATGTCGATCGTAGATAGTGGTCAAAGTAAGCCCCTAGCACTGATTTGCATTTCTGGGAATTTCCAGAAACTGTATGAACACACGTTCTGAATAGTTTGACAGTGTCATAACTTTTGGATATGTTGTTTTTGGACTATGAACTTGACATCCCGTTGTCCCTTGACATCAATACTACATGTATGAATCATAAAACCTTAAAAACAAGTGCCAGAACCTTGATTATTTTGGGCTGGAAAGTACCAAGTTGTACTGCTTGGGTTTCTAGAAAACCCAGAAACCGTCTGACCATAAGTTTGAAGGCACTGATCTGCTTATTTTGATGTTGTATAACTTGGATATTGATTGTTAATGGTAGTACTACATGAGTAGTACATGATTGAACTTTAAGACTGCCCAGAAACAATTGTAAACCAAGGTTAAAATTCGGTCAAAGTAAGGGTCTCGAACATGAGTCTGACAGTGTTCTTGAACCAAGAACACCTAAGGCTACAGACAAGTGTCGCTAAAGGCTTTAGCGACGGTTCCTATATATTTATTTTCTGAATTTTCAAAAAATGATTAAAAAATAGAAATAAATTCTAAAAATTACCAAAAATTATTTTAAAAATTATTTTAAATTATGAAAAATAATTTTTGACCAATTGGAATATTTTTCTTTAATATTTATAATTATTTAAATATTAAAATTATTTAATTTATTTAATTAGTGTATTAAATAAATTAGAAAAAAATGATTTAATATTATAAAAAATTATTTTAAATAAGAATAATGTATTTAAAAATATGTTGAGTTATAAAATATAACTTTTGATAATTTTGGAGCATTTTCATTAATAATTTAATATTAATGATATTAGATTTATTTAATTACTAAATTAAATAAATAAGTTAAAAATGATTTTAATGATTTAAAAATAATTTTAAATAAGAATAAAGTGTTAGAAAATATTTTAAATTATAAAATATAATTTTCAATATTTTTGGAGAATTCTCATTAATAAATTAATATTAATGATATTAGATTATTTATTTATGATATTAAATAAATGAAGTAAAAATGATTTTATTGATGTAAAAATCATTTAGAAGTGAGAAAAATATTTTAAAAATATTTTAAGTTATAATTAATGACTTTTAATATTTGGATAATAATTTCATTAATATTTAACTATTAATGGTGATGATTTAAAAATAATTTTAATTACTTTAAAAAAAATCATTTAAGTAGAATATTGATGATTTAAAAATATTTTAAGTTATTCATAATAACTTTAATATTTTGACAAGTATGTTATTAATATTTTGATATTATTAAATATTAATAATGATAAGATTATTTGATAATTAAATCATTTAAAAATAATTTAAGTGTTTGAAAAATTATTATAAATTATAATAATTGTTTATAAATTATTAAAAGCTTCCGGAAAATATTATAAACGATAATTGATTTATCTAAAATAATATTGAAGCTTAGAGACCAAGTTTAATTGACAATCAATGTGTTAATTGTCGGATAGGGTGACCAGAACACCGAGAATGGACCGAGGTCCAACCAGACCAAAATAGTTAGACTGGATAAGTGTTTATATAGGTTATAAACACTGATGTGGTTATGTAGAAATATGCCTAGGAGAAGCTTGACTGTAGAATACAGTGTTACGTGTTATAAATAATTGTGCTAATTGTGAGACCAATATTATTGGTTATAGGTCTTACGAAAGCAGATAAGTTTATTGTGTAGTTGTAATCAACACGAAAGGCAAGTTTCCTAACTCAACCTTGAGTTATATTCAGTCAATTTTTTTAATGGTTAATTATTGATAATTATACCGTGTCCAGGGAATTTATTGTTGATTATTCGCAATTAGTGCATGATTAAAATTCAAATTTAATTACTGATTCGGAAAATATATATTCATAGAATTACTGTTGTTGGATATTTATATCTGTAGAAACTAATATTGACAGTACAGATAATTCCTGTTTATTGTCAAATTATTTTGAGAAATGTCTTAGCTAATTATACTGGCTAGACAAACAATTGTTAGAACTTGATAAATACGAGAAGAGAAATCAATTGTTATTGATAGATCAATGCCAATTATTTCGGCTAGATCGATAAGTAGATAGAATTTGAAATCACAGTATTTCGTTGTTAAATCAAAAATCTTGATTCTGAGACTAAGAAGAACAACCTTTTATATGAAGGGAACATTTTGAGTCGTATATTCGACCATTGCACGCTGTTAAGTATTATGTATAATATAGGGTACAAGGAGTTGGCCGGCTCTAAGTGCTTGCAGAGGGGTATGATTTAATCTTTATGGTTATCTGATACACCTGGGTATATCAAAGTCCAATCTTTGATAGTTACTCGAGAAGAGAAGTTCTAGATCTAGTGTGATCACTCAGTATAAATCTGGAAAATATTCCACTTTGCTATTGCGTAGAATTAATTCTTGATTATTCAATAGAATATCATAGAAACTTTGAAAGCGTTGTACTCTTTCATTAACAGATTATTGCGTTGCCTAGAATACAAGAAAACTTGTTATTGATTAACGAATTGTTCAGCTATTTCAAAGTTTCCCGAACTTTGGTTTCATTCTATCAAAATAGATAGTCTGTTCTTGTTGAGTCATATACATTTATTGTATGTTTTAACTTGCGGGGCAAACTTGTTGCTCACCCTTGCTATAAATAAAACATTTCAGCTAGGAACGAAGAGGCCAGCGGGTCAAAGAAGAACAAAGGCAAAAGCAAGATGTTGGAGTAGTTATAATGAACAGTATTATTATTATGTTACATTGTATTGTAAACCCTTTTTGTATATCTAAAGGGGTATTTCTGTAATGTTAAGGTTAGTGGACTTGGGACTTATGTATTAACAATATATGTTAATGACTTATGTAATCCTATTTATATATGAATAGGTAGTTAAATGGTATTATATTGTGGATCGTGAACACCAAACTCGGGGGTCAGGTAACCCGGATTTGGGGGTGTCACAATGGACCTTTTGGTACTTGATGTTCTGTCTTGACACGTTAACATGTTAAACACCTTGAGATAAACTCTGCGATCTCTCTCTTCATATTGCTCCACCAAAATGTATGTCGAAGATCACAATACATTTTAGTACCTCCAGGATGGATTGCAAATGGTGTGTTATGTGCCTCCATCATGATTTTATACTTCAATTCAAAGTCATTAGGAACACAAAGTCTAGAGTTGACTCGAAGTATTCATTCTTTGTCGATTCTTGCTTCTGAAATAGTACATTCTTGTACTTTCTCCTTCATACGCATCAGCTCCAGGTTTGTGGCTTGAGCAATTTTAACTTTATCTATTAAAGTTAATTCTACTCATATAATTGACATCATCACGTAGGTCCTTGGAGTTTTTAACTCTATCTCTATCCTTTGTAAGTCATACAAAATAGGTCTTTGCGTTAACAACATCGCACTCGTACCCGCATAGGATCTTCTACTCAACGCGTCAGCTACCACGTTCACCTTTTTAGGATGGTATTGAATGGTATGGTCGTAATCTTTCAACAGCTCGAGCCAATGTCGTTGTCGCATGTTGAGTTCCTTTTGGGTGAAGAAATATTTGAGACTTTTATGATCTGTATAGATCTCCACTTTCTCCCCCTACAGGTACTGCATCCAGATCTTTAATGCGAAAATGACTGCTGCCAACTCTAGATCATGTGTAGAATAATTCCTCTTCTATTCTTTAAGTTGTCTTGAGGTATAGGTTATGAATTTCCCATGTTGCATGAGAACACATCTTAAACCTCTGTATGAAGCATCGTTGTAGATGGCAAATCCCTCTTAACCTAATGGTATTGTCAAAACAGGTGCTGAAATGAGTCTCCTCTTGAGTTCTTGGAAGCTCTTCTCACATTTCTCGCTCCATCCGAATTTTATATCTTTTCGAGTCAACTGAGTTAATGGAGTAGCGATTAGAAAAAATTCTTCCATGAATCTCCGATAATAACCAACTAAGCCCAGAAAGCTACGTACTTCGGTTACTGACTTAGGTTGCTCCCAAATTTGTATTGCTTCAATCTTTATCGGGTCAACTAATATTCCATACTTTGATATCACGTGCCCAAGAAATGTTACTTCCTCAAGCCAGAAGTCGTATTTCTTTAATTTGGCATATAGCTTATTTTCACGAAGCTTTTGGAGTATCAGCTTTACGTGTTGCTCATGATCTTCGTGACTTTTAGAGTAGATGAGGATGTCATCAATAAAGATAACCACAAAATTATCCAAATATTCCTTGAATACTCGGTTCATCATATCCATAAAAGCAACAGGAGCATTAGTCAATCCAAAAGATATGACTAGAAATTCATAATGCCCGTACCAAGTTTTGAAAGCAGTCTTTGGAATGTCATCAGTTTTAATCTTTAATTGATGATATTCGGAATGAAGATCGATCTTTGAGAAGTATTTAGCACCATACAACCAGTCAAACGGTCATCAATGCGAGGTAACGGGTACCTCTTTTTGATGGTGACATGGTTTAACTCCCGATAGTCTATGCAAAGTTGTATACTCCCATCTTTCTTCTTTATGAATAAAACAGGAGCACCCCAAGGAGTTGTACTAGGACAAATGAAATCAATATCCAATAACTCTTGTAGTTGGGTTTTTAACTCTTGAAGTTCAATAGGAGTCATTCGATATGAAGTTTTAGAAATGGGTTTTGTACTGGGTTCAAGGTCAATACAAAATTCGATTTCACATTCTGGGGGTTGGCCGACAAGTTCTCAGGAAATACGTCAGAAAATTCATTAACAATAGAAATATTATTCAAATTTGACGTATTTTTGTTCAAATCCATGACATGGGCTAAGAAAGCTTGACATCTATTTTTTAATAAACGAATGGCTTTATAGCTTGATATGACAATGACTGACTTTAGTGGTTTGGTTGCTTAAATTCTCATAACAGGTTAGTTAGGAATATGAAAAATAACAACCTTACGAAAATAATCAATTTTAGCATGATGAGTAGTTAACCAATCAATCCCTAAAATCACATCGAATGTAAGTATTTTCAAAGAGATTAGATCAATAGGTAATGTGATAGTGCCAATTTGAATCAAGCAAGATTTATAAACAGTGGATGTAATGAAGGATTCTCCTAACAGAGTTTCAACAAATAAGTTAAAGTCTGATTTCTCAAGGGTTAAGTTCAAACGTTGAGCACAAGTAGGTGAAATAAAAGAATGGGTAGAACCGATATCTAATAAGGTATAGACTTCGCAAGAGTTCATGATTAGTTTACCCGTGATATCTTTATTCGAGTTCCTCGCCTTTTGGGACATCACGACAAACGCTCTCTCTTAAACCATCAACTTTGTTTTGTTCATTGCCGCTTTTGGTGCCACCGTCCCAGTTGGACTTGACTTTGCTACAGGACAAAATCGAGCTATGTGCCCATCTTTTCCACAACTAAAACATACCTCGGAATGCTATGAACAGTTTGGACTTATGTGTCCCTCCTCTCCGCATCTGTAGCATCTAACTGGTGGTCTTTCTCCTCCCCTAGAAACTGTTGTTGTTGCTGGTACTGCTGCTGATGTCTTTCCGTCATTGTTAAATCTTCTCTTCATGAAATTTTTACTTGAATCATTTCTTCTATTATCTTAGTGATGATTACTACCGAAGTGGTTACCATTTCTGGCACGTTGGCTATCACTGCTTTGATGATTGTTGCCACTGGTATGACTATTATCTTGCTGTCAGTTGTTGTCTTTTGGTTGAGCTGACTCATAATCCCGCTCCAATAACTGAGCTCTATTTAAAACATCTGAATTCAAATAGAGTTTATAAGAGATGAGATGTTAACGAATTTCGAGTTTCAAACCTCTTAGAAATATTCGCATCATTCACTCCTCATTATCTATCAAATGGGATGCAAACTGGGATAACTCCGTAAACTTGGTTTCGTATTGCGATACAGTCATATTGCTCTGGTCCAGTTTGATAAATTCCACCTCCTTCATGTGACGAATACTTTCTGGAAAGTACTTGTCGTTGAACAATTCTTGGAACCTCTCCCAAGATATCTTAAGTGCAGACAGATGAGTACGTTTTACAGATTCCCACCAGTAATCTACCTCTTCGCGCAATATAAAGGTGGCGAAGGAAACTTTTTGTTCTTCAGTGCATCCCAAGACATTAAATATCTTGGTAATCTATTTAATCCATGCCTCTGGCTTTAGTGGCTCTGGCTTTTCCAAAAACTCTGGCAGTCCCAACTCCTTGAATTGCTTAGCAGTGACCAGACGTGAGTTTCCATTATTTTCACCTGCATTTTGAACAGGAGTTTCTCTCATTTGGTGTTGCATGAATTGTAGAAAGCTCTTAAACATCCCATCATTCATCATTTGGTTGGTGTTGTTGTTTACAAGAGAATAATTGCCTTCTTGATGCACATTATCCTGGTTGTTGATTGTCGGCGTCTCAATGGTCACATGTACTCCATTTCTCATCTCAAAATTTTCAGATGTCATTCTTAGACACTGTCACAAAATGAGGGTTAATTAAAGAAATTTGCATGCCACATATTAACCCTATATTCTGACTGATGAGTGAGTTTTATACACATAAATTGAGTGCGCTTAAGCTTAATCTTTTGTATATTTTTAAGTGTTTGTGTCTATTTATACATGTTTTATGTTGTTTTGTAGGAATTGGGATAAAAGTTACTTGGATCGACGTTTGGGGTTGCTAGATTCGCGTTTTCGGCTTGCCATTTACATAGCATCCGCTTCAAAGCCAATTTCAGCATTGCTCCGAACCTTATTTCGAAAAACTAAAAGAATAAAAGTTGTAGATCTACGTCTTCTCTTTTCGAAACATCTTGAATCATTGAAATCAGAGTTCGGACGAAGAAGTTATGGTCATTTTTCCAAAAGACGTCGAAGCAGAAAATTGCCAGAAATGAGGCCAGCGCCGGGGCGCCCAAACAAGGCCTATTGTAAGACCCCAACTTTTATGAATAAAGATTAATTTCTCTCGAAATATATTTTTGAATATTATGGTGTGGATATGATATAATGTTATAGTTGTGGGTAATATTTACAAATTTTGCAAAGTAAGTAAGTGGTTATATAATATTCGATTGGTCGGGGAATATTCGTTTTAACAGGAAATATTCGTACGACGACACAATCATTGATGGAACCTACAACGGAAGTATTGTCGTAGTAAGAAAATGACATAATTATCTTTTTATGAAAATAACGGCAGAAGTTTTACCGTTAAAACTGTTGAACTACTCGGTAGTAAAAGTACAGTAATACGCGTGGTTGCATAGTAGCACACGGTATTGGTTATTGATGCTTACGTGAGAAGTCACTTAGTTATACTCAATTATTGCTATAGTAATTGCTGCATCATATCTCTCATATTATTGATTAAATTAATGTAACAGTATCATCTGCATAATATGATATATTATTAAATCAATAATTGAGACGACAAAGTTATTCATATTATTATTTACAATATTGATAATGTCTAGAAAGTTCTGTCAATGAGAGGTTTGGTCATCTAATTGCGCGCCGATAAGGAGAAATCCTTATCGAAAAGCCCTCTCTTTCCTAGGAATGACCTGGTTGTTAAATATTGTGAGTTATGATATTAATGATGAATAAGTTCGTGTTGATTAAAGATGAAATTGATAGTTCCATTGTGTTGGGATTATTAGTGTTAGTGGAAATCGACATCTATTGCGATGATAATTAATGTCTAGGGGTTATATTGATAAATCGGGTAATTTATCGGATAAATGAGAAATTAATTGCTATTAATTCACATACTTATAAATATGTGTTCACATGTGTGTACTATTGATTCACATGATTTACTATTAGGGGAGTTGGTACAAGATTGATAATACTTGCATGACTAAATTAAAAATGGAGGTATAGTTGAAGGTACTATACTGTAATTAATTTTTTCACATGATTATACTATTGAGTCACATGATTTAACTATTGATTCACATGATTTATTATTAGGGGAGTTGGTGCAAGTTTGATAATACTTGTAGGACTAAAGTAAAAATAAAGAAAAAGAGGGAGGTATTATATTGTAATATTTCGAGCACAAAAATGTGCAATTATTGAAACTATATTTTCCTATAAATAGAAGCTCATTCTTCCTTCATTTCTCATCAATTCACTAAAGCTATAGAGCATTTATTATAGAGAGAAATTATAGAGAGAAAGAAGAAACAAAGTCTGCTATCTCTCTATTCTAGTATCCAACTTTATTCTAAGGTAAGGGGTGTTATTTCTTTTGTATTCACGAAGAGAACTATTTTCTTTCAAAACTCGTAAGGGGTATTATTTCTTTCGTATTCATGAAGAGAGCTATTGTTATTCCATTCCTTATTATTCTGTTAGAATAACCTGTATATGCAAAGTACCGCATACATGGTGAAATTCTTCTGTTATTCCATTCTTTATTATTATGTTGGAATAACCTGTCTATGCGAAGTACCGCATACATGGTAAAATTTTTCTAATATTCCGTTCTTTATCATTATGTCATAATATCCTGTCTATGCGTTTACGCCGGACCTGGTTCTATTATTTATTATTTTATCGGAATATCCTGTCTGTGCGTTTACGCCGGACCTGGTTCCATTATTTATTATTCTGTCAGAATATCCTGTCTGTGCGTTTATGTCGGACCTGGTTCCATTATTTATTATTCTGTTGGGAATAACCTATCTGTGCAGTCTATCGCACACATGGTGAATCCTTCTGTTATTCTATTCTTTATTATTCTGTTGGAATAACCTATCTATGTGGATTACCACATGCATGGTAAATGATCATTCGTATTCATTCTTTATTAAATTATGAAAATGATCTGTCTACGTGGATTACCGCATGGCGGTTAAAAATCTATTTGCAGTTTCGTATATTCTATTATACTCGTATGAGATATTATTTCTTTTGTACTCGTCATGAAATATCATTTTATTTGGTATTTTATTTACGAGTTACTATTCACAAGTTACTATTCACCCGGTTACTATTCACTGTAGTATTATTCACTCGGGTATTCGGGACACTTTTCGTGTCGGAATACTATTCACGAGTTACTATTCACCCAAATTACTATTCACCCGAATATTATTCACTCGGGTATTTGGGATACTTTTTATGTCAGGATACTATTCACGAGGTACTATTCTCGAAGTACTATTCACGGGGTACTATTTACCCGAAAAATATATTTCTTTTGTGTCTGAATTATTTTTGGTACATGAATATTATTCTTGAATTTTACTCCACAAAGCAGTATCATGTTGACAATTTGGACATTATTGATTTCAAGATAAATTAATTTATAAACATTTAAAATTTATTCTTGAACTTGTTTAATTGAATAATTATGTCATTGTCATCATCCCCATGCTTATATTGTGATGAAAGTCATCTTTGGCTTACGTGCATAGATGAACTTGGTATGATTATGACCAGGGATTATTCGGTATAATCATGACTGTAATATGACGAATGATGTAGTAAAAGTCCTCATTGGCCTGTAGTTCATTGGTGGACAGTTGTTGGTATAATTATGACCAAGGATTATTCGGTATAGTCATGACCATTGATGATAACATGAATATCCTTGGCCGTGGTGCAAGGATGATTTGATTTTATTTATTAAGCTGAGTCTCAGTGATAAAAATTGATGAAAACATTTTAAATCATAGAAGATAGTAGATATCATGCTCTACTTGACTCTTCTAATGGATTGCTTATTCCGCTGCAATTAAACTTGTTGTCTATTATATTCTATTGGTTTAACATTGTTGAAGGCTAATGATAATTGTTTCTGCATTATCTTAGTCATAATATTTCTTACTGGGCTAGTTGAGCTCACCCTTTCTGTCACTGTTCTCTTCAGGAAATGAGAACGCAGCCATGACTAGTCGGGAAACAGAGTGACGATCCAGATGATAACATTAGGAGTCCTCACTATTCAGTTAAATAGTGCGACAATAATTATAATAAGGACTCCATTGAGTGTGGATATTGTCTAGAAGATAATATTCTTGTTTAAACTCTCAGCTATGTTTTGTCGTATTGTACACGACAGTTGTATAATTAAGTTTGTATTTGATTTATGTACCATATATTTGGCGACTCAAGATGGGTGATGTATACCTATTTTGGGGGCGTCACACCTATGCCCAGCACCAGGGAGCTAGAATGCAATGTTGCAGCACCGTGCCCAGCGCCGGGGCGCTGGGGAAGGGATTAGTCAAGCTTAGACGCATTTTGGGGCAAATTTTGACACTTTTTTGACTCCAAATTGGTTTGGATTTGTTCTTAAGCTCAAAATTAGACTTATAACCTATAAATACATGATGTAAGGTATAAAATAAAGGGAGATTACATAGATTAGATAAGAGATACACTCCATTAGATTAGAACATAAACCTTAGTTCTTATTAGTTTTGGGAGATTGAAGCAACTTGAGGATCATTGAAGATTCAAAGCAGGAGCGAAAGAGGAGTCTCAAGACTACTGACAATAGATTCTATTCTCTTCTCTTCTCTTACTTTTATCTTTTAATGTTTATTCAGTTATGGATTCTTGATTTTAATTCAATGATAATGAACTAAATTTCTTTTATTAAGACAACAAATTGAACCTTTTATGTCTATGAAATAATTGTCTAATTTATTCCAATTATTTATGTCAAGGTGAATTGTTTATTATGTCTTGCACTTTTTGATTAATTATTTGGCCAGTAATTACCGTGTTACTCTAGAAAGATTCGGAAGATGAAATCTAGGGTTGGAACTGGACATGATAACATGTATGCTTAATTATTTGCATGAGATGAATAATTAGGGTCGTGAATTGAATAGGAATATATGTTCACTATATGTAATGAATTGGGAATTTGAACTTAACGGATTTGGTTCAATTATTCTGCATAGGAATATCACAGGATTAATTGAATTGAATAAAAGTTATCTGTTCACTTAGGAAAGGGCTTTTAACAACTAGAATTTCTGTTAACAATTCAGGTGGCATAATAATTGGGATAATTGGATAATTGGTTTATAGCTCATAATTTGGGGATATTGTAGTCTTAATCTTTATTTATTTGAATTCATTCATATAGTCTTAAACTTTATTTAATTGAATTAATTTCTAAAGACATCTAGTTTAATTAGTTAATTTAGTTTTCTTAATTCAAAAATCTTAAATCAATTGTTTAGCTAAAATTGATTTGGTTAAGAGTTAGTACTTGGTAATTTTTATTAAATAATTCATCGTGGGAACGATACTTTTCTTATCACTTTATTACTTGTTGACCGTGTATACTTGTACGTATTCATTGATTGTGAAATCAAGCAACAAGTTTTTGGCACCGTTACCGGGGAATTAATTTATTAATATTTGCCAATATTAATTTTTATCAAATTAGTTTTAATTTAAACATTTTTTTATTTATTTTAATCTCACTTAATTCTCTTTCTATTTTTTTTTTCTTTTTAGGTACCATGGCAGAATTTAATTATCAATGGTCGTATATGAGAATGACTCAGCTAAGGGGAGCGGAGATTGATGGACTCGCGACACTTTCTGCATTGTCAGCATAGATTGAGGCACTTTCGAGGAGGTTAGACGCTTTTGCAGCACAACGTCGTCAAAGTGTAGCGATTACTTGTGATTATTGTGCTAGAAATCATCCGAGTCATCAATGCACCACCAGTTTCGAGCCGGTACCGTATGATGGTGATTACCCCAACAATTATGTCTATCCCAACAACTATTATCAAGATTGGGGGTATCACCCAGATTTTTCATGGAGCCATACTCATCAAGATCAATTTTATGCTCCAAGTCCAACATACCCACTAGATTTCTCATGTCCACCTCCACTACAACAGGAAGAACATTCAAATTTGGAGGAAACTTTGTCCAAGTTCATAGCTTCATGTGAGGAGAGGAGGATTAATCAAGAGATATCGAGTCAAAATTTTACGAACCAAATGGAACAACTAATCAATGCCTCGAACATTTGTCCTCAATACACTTGGCTCTATGACATGGATTCCGAGACTGATGGTGAGCCCGAACCTAATCTGCAACCGGATGTGCCAAATGATATAGATGTTGAAAGAGAGGAGAGACTTGGGGACCAAGAAAAGGAGATCGGCGAAGATCTAACTTTGAGTACCAACGAAGATGAGCCAATTTTGATAGTGTCCCATATACCTTCTCCACCAAAGTTTAAGGATCCGGGCAGTTTGTCAAGACCGTGCCCAATTGGCAGTCATGTTATCGGCAAAGCTCTTTGTGACATGAGAGCTAGCAAAACTTTAGAACCATGGTGGGACGAGAAAGGGAAGATAGAAGAGGAATGTAACGACCCCAAAATAGGTCCATTTCACCCAACCCATTCTGAGTCGTCAAATACATGGTACAGAAAACAACTACAACTTTATTACAACAATTGTCGTGCAAAATACAACAACACATATGCTGTGAGTTTGGATACAAATATATACCAAATGTGACTCATATTCCAACCGTGGACATCACCTCACAATAACACCTTACATAAAGGTATAGTCAAAAACTGTTTTAGAAATTAGAATCTTTGGAAAGTCCTCAAGGAAACCTTCGTACATGGGAGGCCACGCGTCTAGGTTATGATAGATATCATATGGCCACAGAATTATCCTTGGTTGACCCAATAGACCCCAAAGAAAAACGAGAAGATTACTATCATATTCTTCCCAATGGTGAGTCTTCTCTTGACTTATCATTATCTCCACTGTCTCTAATTGAGAATTATACTTCAAACAAACACCAAGATTATATAGGCAGTGCTCGTAAAGATACTCAGCAAGTGGATGAGCACAACCCTATTTTATGATGACACGAGGTTGTATGTCATTAGACATCTTGTATGATAGTGACAAAACACCCTTCCAACGTTGGGTTCGCCTCACCCTATTTGATTCACCAAATATAACTACTAAATGATGTATACAACACTTTTCTATACTGCTTAGGGAGAACCTCCACAACTAGAGACCACCGTTCTATTTCTCCGTTACCCTCGCCCGACCCAGTTACACTCTTATTACCTGAAAAGGAATTGTGAAGCAAAAGGGTGAGCACAACTAGCCCAGTAAAGAATATCATGACTAAAGATAATTAAATTATCAATAGCCTTCATCAGTAATACATCAGAGATTTAGAACATATGGCAGATGATAAAATTTCAACCATAGTTGCAGCGGAACGAGCAATCCATTAGAAGAGTCAAATAGACTATAAAGTCTATTATCTTCTCCATGTTAAAAATCCACCAACAATGTTTTATCCCTATAACATCAATCAACAGTTCTGGTCCACAATCATATAAATAACTCATAATCATAATTATGATTCTAAATTCCTCTTCTCATCCAGGACAAAGATAATTTTCATCACTTGTCTTTACCTGAAACATCAAAGATCATGGTTATACCAAATCACAATTCTTGTTCATAATCATACTAATAATTTCATCTTTGTACTACGGGCCAAAGATATTCGTCAACAGTTTATCTTTGCACTACTGGTCAAAGATATTCAACAACAGTTCATCTTTGCACTACAGGCCAAAGATATTCAACAACATATCATCTTTGCACTACAGGCCAAAGATATTCATCAACAGTTCATATTTGCACTACAAGCCAAATATATTCATCAACAGTTCATATTTGCACTACATGCCAAATATATTAATATCTCAAAGAATTATAATCATTTTAGAATTTATATAAACAATAATTATAACCATGTTGATCAATTCACCTTTGCACTTAAGCTTAAGATATTCAATTATAAATTCAATGGTCATGATCATACCAGTCACAATTCAACTTTGCACTACAGGCCAAAGAGAACCCTAGTCATGATCATACCAATAATCTACCCATCTTTACACTCCAGTGAAAGAGAATTTCAACATCAAGGTTATAAAAATGTTATATATAATAGTAAAATCAATATAATCAAAACATCTAGATTTAATCTCAAGAGTAATATTCATAAATCAACTATAATTTAGTTAGAAAAAGAAACCAATTTTGTCTTGAATAGTACCCGTGAATAGTAACTCGTGAATAGTAATTCGTGAATAGTAACTCATGAATAGTAATCCCGACACCAAAAAAGTAGAAATTCCACAATAAAATCCATACCAATATTTCGGTATAATGATATTGAAAGAATAACATTTCTTAAGCTTATAAACAATTTATTTAAATTGTTTACACTTACTAAATAATGCATTTAATCATTCAAAAATACCAAACTCATAAGATTTCATCACCAATAATCAAAACCCTCATCAAAATTTGCATATACCTCATATATAGGATTCTCAAGCCATAAAATCCTATTTTCCAATTTTCTTACTTCACATAACATATTTAATTTATTTTCTCATAACTAGACTATTTTCATGAAAAATATCAAATCCGTTCCAAAAATATTTCTTTTCTAGAATTTAGCATAATATAGTCACATAATGAACATATATTTTTCTCAGAATTTTTAAAAGTCATTTACTATTTTTCATATGGCCAAACTAGCCGAATATTTAGACATTTATCAAAAATTGTACTTTTGTCTAAAAATTCAGAAATTTACAGAGTATACTTCTATCATATACATGTACTCCCAATAAAAATTTCATCAATTTTGGAGTTAACCACAAGGAATTATAAGCTGTTACTTCTAAAATAGTTTTTTCTCATAAAATTCATAACTCTCAATCTATACATCCAAAAATCACCATTTTTGGAAACAATCAAGAAAACTCATCAAAATATCATTTCAAATTTTTTCAGAATTTTTGAAGGTCAGAAAAATTACGAAAATAAAAATCATAACAACCCTTAAAATCCCTTAATATCCCTTACTATCCCTTACCTCAAAAGAGCAGTACTTCTGACTGGATATCGGATATGATGCTGAAGAAAACTTACACTGATGAATAGCAACTCGCCAAGTATCTAAAAACTCACAAAATATGCTTCATAATATAGAGAGAGAAAGAGAGAAAGCTTATGTTTCTGGTGTGATTTTTAATTCTAACTTAGCCCTCTATTTATAGGAAAATTTTGGTAGGTTTGACCTGCAACCTGATGGCTTTACCTTCTACTATTTCCACCCACCACATTTGAAATATAATTCAGCACATTTCTTCACCAATCACAAGTGGGGCCCACCAATTCTAGAATTTTCCACCAAAATGATAAACTCCGAAAATTTAACAATTTCTGAACCAGTCATCTCGTAAAATTCATAATAAATCATACGTTCATTTTTAACGGTTCAAAATTTGTGGGCATATACTCAACTTATATATGTATAACATATCCAAAAATTACCACGATCCAACGGTCGGATTAAAAATTATAATCCCCGCAAAATATCTCAAAAACCCTAATTTGATTTTCAATACCTCCGTTCCGACAAAAATAAAGATAAAACACCTCAACATTAACTCCTTCATTTTTAACCACAAAAATATATCCCTCATTTATATCCACATAAAATGAATATTTCCTTGTCATATGAATCAATAATTAATTATTCACAAATAATATTACAAAATCATATTTATGACAACCAGGCCGTTCCCAGGAAAGAGGGGGCTTTCCAATAAGAATTTTTCCTTACTGGCGCGCAATTAGGTGACCAAACCTCTCCTTAGACAGAACTTTCTAGACATTGCCAATAATGTTATCTAATAATATTATTCAAATAATATAAATTATTGATCTGATAATGGAAAATACTGTGCAGTGACAATTATTGAAACAACAATAATATAAAATATCAACGCAGCAATTATTGAATCAATAAAATAAAATATTGAACAGTAATTACTGTGACAATTATTCAGTAGTGCCTTCTTACGTAAGAATCAATAAATTCAAAAATACTGTGCAATACCGTGTGCTACTGTGCAATAACGCGTATTACTGTATTTTAATCACCGGGTATTCTAACAGTGTTAATGGTAACAACTGCGCCGTTATTTGTAAAAACTCAAATTTGTCGCTTTCTTCATCTGACAGTTATTCTGTTATGGGGCCCACAAATGACTACGTCGTCGTACGAATATTCTCCGGCAGAAAGAATATTCCACGACTAAACGAATATTCTCCGACAACAATGAATATTTTATAACCACTTGCGTATTTTGAAAAAATTTCATATATCACCCTTAACTTTAACATTTATCAATTTAACCATTTACTGAATAGTAATTATAAGAAAAAATTGAATACTTTTATTTTATAAAATTTGGGGTCTTACAATCTCCCCTCCTTATGAAATTTCGTCCCCGAAATTTACGTACCTGGTATTTTAAAGAGTTGAGAATACCTTGCTTACATTTCAGATTTCATCTTCGTTGTCATCATGATTTCTCCATTGCTCATCTCCTATATTTCAGATATCATTCTAGAATACAGCTTCAAAACAAGGGTTAATTGAACAAATTAACATATCACATAATATCCCGATATTATGACTGACCAACAAATAAGCTTAGGTAGGACACACTAGCGAAGGATTTTCTAATCTCTCTCCTCCTAGTTCTATTTCCCGATCTCCGCCAAAGATCATATCCCTAAGCTCTGATACCAAATGTAACGACCCCAAAATAGGTCCATTCCACCCAACCCATTCTGAGTCGTCAAATACATGGTACAGAAAACAACTACAACTTTATTACAACAATTGTCGTGCAAAATACAACAACACATATGCTGTGAGTTTGGATACAAATATATACCAAATGTGACTCATGTTCCAACCGTGGACATCACCTCACAATAACACCTTACATAAAGGTATAGTCAAAAACTGTTTTAGAAATTAGAATCTTTGGGAAGTGCTCAAGGAAACCTTCGTACATAGGAGGCCACGCGTCTAGGTTATGATAGATATCATATGGCCACAGAATTATCCTTGGTTGACCCAATAGACCCCAAAGAAAAACGAGAAGATTACTATCATATTCTTCCCAATGGTGAGTCTTCTCTTGACTTATCATTATCTCCACTGTCTCTAATTGAGAATTATACTTCAAACAAACACCAAGATTATATAGGTAGTGCTCGTAAAGATACTCAGCAAGTGGATGAGCACAACCCTGTTTTATGATGACACGAGGTTGTATGTCATTAGACATCTTGTATGATAGTGACAAAACACCCTTCCAACGTTGGGTTCGCCTCACCCTATTTGATTCACCAAATATAACTACTAAATGATGTATACAACACTTTTCTATACTGCTTAGGGAGAACCTCCACAGCTAGAGACCACCGTTCTATTTTTCCGTTACCCTCGCCCGACCCAGCTACACTCTTATTACCTGAAAAGGAATTGTGAAGCAAAAGGGTGAGCACAACTAGCCCAGTAAAGAATATCATGACTAAAGATAATTAAATTATCAATAGCCTTCATCAGTAATACATCAGAGATTTAGAACATATGGCAGATGATAAAATTTCAACCATAGTTGCAGCGGAACGAGCAATCCATTAGAAGAGTCAAATAGACTATAAAGTCTATTATCTTCTCCATGTTAAAAATCCACTAACAATGTTTTATCCCTATAACATCAATCAACAGTTCTGGTCCACAATCATATAAATAACTCATAATCATAATTATGATTCTAAATTCCTCTTCTCATCCAGGACAAAGATAATTTTCATCACTTGTCTTTACCTGAAACATCAAAGATCATGGTTATACCAAATCACAATTCTTGTTCATAATCATACTAATAATTTCATCTTTGTACTACGGGCCAAAGATATTCGTCAACAGTTTATCTTTGCACTACTGGCCAAAGATATTCAACAACAGTTCATTTTTGCACTACAGGCCAAAGATATTCAACAACATATCATCTTTGCACTACAGGCCAAAGATATTCATCAACAGTTCATATTTGCACTACAAGCCAAATATATTCATCAACAGTTCATATTTGCACTACATGCCAAATATATTAATATCTCAAAGAATTATAATCATTTTAGAATTTATATAAACAATAATTATAACCATGTTGATCAATTCACCTTTGCACTTAAGCTTAAGATATTCAATTATAAATTCAATGGTCATGATCATACCAGTCACAATTCAACTTTGCACTACAGGCCAAAGAGAACCCTAGTCATGATCATACCAATAATCTACCCATCTTTACACTCCAGTGAAAGAGAATTTCAACATCAAGGTTATAAAAATGTTATATATAATAGTAAAATCAATATAATCAAAACATCTAGATTTAATCTCAAGAGTAATATTCATAAATCAACTATAATTTAGTTAGAAAAAGAAACCAATTTTGTCTTGAATAGTACCCGTGAATAGTAACTCGTGAATAGTAATTCGTGAATAGTAACTCATGAATAGTAATCCCGACACCAAAAAAGTAGAAATTCCACAATAAAATCCATACCAATATTTCGGTATAATGATATTGAAAGAATAACATTTCTTAAGCTTATAAACAATTTATTTAAATTGTTTACACTTACTAAATAATGCATTTAATCATTCAAAAATACCAAACTCATAAGATTTCATCACCAATAATCAAAACCCTCATCAAAATTTGCATATACCTCATATATAGGATTCTCAAGCCATAAAATCCTATTTTCCAATTTTCTTACTTCACATAACATATTTAATTTATTTTCTCATAACTAGACTATTTTCATGAAAAATATCAAATCCGTTCCAAAAATATTTCTTTTCTAGAATTTAGCATAATATAGTCACATAATGAACATATATTTTTCTCAGAATTTTTAAAAGTCATTTACTATTTTTCATATGGCCAAACTAGCCGAATATTTAGACATTTATCAAAAATTGTACTTTTGTCTAAAAATTCAGAAATTTACAGAGTATACTTCTATCATATACATGTACTCCCAATAAAAATTTCATCAATTTTGGAGTTAACCACAAGGAATTATAAGCTGTTACTTCTAAAATAGTTTTTTCTCATAAAATTCATAACTCTCAATCTATACATCCAAAAATCACCATTTTTGGAAACAATCAAGAAAACTCATCAAAATATCATTTCAAATTTTTTCAGAATTTTTGAAGGTCAGAAAAATTACGAAAATAAAAATCATAACAACCCTTAAAATCCCTTAATATCCCTTACTATCCCTTACCTCAAAAGAGCAGTACTTCTGACTGGATATCGGATATGATGCTGAAGAAAACTTACACTGATGAATAGCAACTCGCCAAGTATCTAAAAACTCACAAAATATGCTTCATAATATAGAGAGAGAAAGAGAGAAAGCTTATGTTTCTGGTGTGATTTTCAATTCTAACTTAGCCCTCTATTTATAGGAAAATTTTGGTAGGTTTGACCTGCAACCTGATGGCTTTACCTGCTACTATTCCCATCCACCACATTTGAAATATAATTCAGCACATTTCTTCACCAACCACAAGTGGGGCCCACCAATTCTAGAATTTTCCACCAAAATGATAAACTCCGAAAATTTAACAATTTCTGAACCAGTCATCTCGTAAAATTCATAATAAATCATACGTTCATTTTTAACGGTTCAAAATTTGTGGGCATATACTCAACTTATATATGTATAACATATCCAAAAATTACCACGATCCAACGGTCGGATTAAAAATTATAATCCCCGCAAAATATCTCAAAAACCCTAATTTGATTTTCAATACCTCCGTTCCGACAAAAATAAAGATAAAACACCTCAACATTAACTCCTTCATTTTAACCACAAAAATATATCCCTCATTTATATCCACATAAAATGAATATTTCCTTGTCATATGAATCAATAATTAATTATTCGCAAATAATATTACAAAATCACATTTATGACAACCAGACTGTTCCCAGGAAAGAGGGGGCTTTCCAATAAGAATTTTTCCTTACTGGCGCGCAATTAGGTGACCAAACCTCTCCTTAGACAGAACTTTCTAGACATTGCCAATAATGTTATCTAATAATATTATTCAAATAATATAAATTATTGATCTGATAATGGAAAATACTGTGCAGTGACAATTATTGAAACAACAATAATATAAAATATCAACGCAGCAATTATTGAATCAATAAAATAAAATATTGAACAGTAATTACTGTGACAATTATTCAGTAGTGTCTTCTTACGTAAGAATCAATAATTTCAAAAATACTGTGCAATACCGTGTGCTACGGTGCAATAACACGTATTACTGTATTTTAATCACCGGGTATTCTAACAGTGTTAATGGTAACAACTGCGCCGTTATTTGTAAAAACTCAAATTTGTCGCTTTCTTCATCTGACAGTTATTCTGTTATGGGACCCACAAATGACTACGTCGTCGTACGAATATTCTCCGGCAGAAAGAATATTCCACAACTAAACGAATATTCCCCGACAACAATGAATATTTTATAACCACTTGCGTATTTTGAAAAAATTTCATATATCACCCTTAACTTTAACATTAATCAATTTAACCATTTACTGAATAGTAATTATAAGAAAAAATTGAATACTTTTATTTTATAAAATTCGGGGTCTTACAAGGAACCTGTTGTGTTTGACAAGCATCCATGCCATAATTTGATCACAAACACAATGAAGAAAGCACCAAGTGGTTTGCCGTACTTAATGAGGATCCTATCTAAAAAGATCATGCTAGGTGACTTAAATTCAATAACCATTTCAAATGGAAACCTCCCAAAAGAGACATTGTTACTAATGGATAGAGGGTTCCTCAATTTTTGAAGGGGAATTGGATAGAGAATTGAAGAAGTCAGGCTGAGACATAAAACAAGCGCTTATTAGGATTATTAGGAGGTAACCCAAGTTTAATTTTTAGTTTTTATTTTTATTAGGTTTTATATTAGTAGCTTTGAATTTACATTTATTTATAATTTAATAAAATTGTTTCTATCATGGTTTACAAGTTATTCAAGTCAAGTTCAAGTGTAGTGCCCAATTTATTCCATGTGCCTAGCCTATTCTCCAAACTTAACGGACAAGGAGGAAGATTGTTACATTTTTAGGGAAGTCCTCTGCTTTATTTTTTTCTATTTCAGCCATTGAGGACAATGTCTAGTTTAAGTTTGGGGGCATTTTAGTGTCGTATTGCATATAGTTAGTTATTTGCATTGTAGTTCGTTATTTTTATGTGTTAGCATTGTGTTTTTTTTAGGTTGCATATAATACATGGTAGTTAATTGCATATGCATATATGTGTTGCATTAGTATGTGTTCATGTAGTATAATTGAATTATTATTTTTTTGCATGAATTTGTGCGATCGGTTGGTGTGGTCTTAGCTCAGCCTATGATAAGATTGGTTTTGCATGTTAACTTGAACAATGTTGATAATTGATGATGAGTTCTAATTTTAATCATGATGATAATCTGAGCCTGTCTGAAACTTATGTAACCGGTTAGCACTTAAAGTTTAACTGTTTTAATCCACTTGGTTCAAGGGTTTCATAATTTGTTCTGAGGGAAAATCTTGGTTAAAATTTAAGAAAATTAGTGAACTGGCGGTAAAGGTTGGAATGACGTAAAAACTTGAGTTTGGGGGAATTTATGGAGTATATATATACAAAATGAAAAAAGAAAGAAATGATGAAAAGAAAAAAAAGAATAAAAGTAAAAATAAAATAAAATTGAATAAACATCATGGCATGCTTGTCTAGTTTTGTGGCCTTTGTTACTTGAGTAAGTAAGCCCAACCTAAGGTGTTAATGGTCTGGGAGTCGTTGGTCTAAAGCTCCTTCAGGTAGCATTGAAAAGCCTAAGGGAATAAGATATTGCACGGCCATGAGAAAAATAAAAAATGAATAAAACACGAGAAAGAGTAAAAATACCCTCGTGGTTGAATAAAGGTAGAAATAAATCCTGTATTTACCCTTAGACTTGGTATTTGCTTAGTTTTAATCGGAGTTGTCATGTTCACAAAAGTAATTGAATTGGAATTGAAATTTTCCTTCTAAGAAGTTTGTTATGTGATTATCTTGAATTGTGGTTGATTAGAATGGTTAACAAGCACACACGCACAACATGTGTGATGACAGGTTTGGATTGACTAACTGGTTAGAGTTATGGACTTCGACTTGATTGGATATATTGATTGAGTATTATTGGTATCTTTGAGGCTTGTTGCTATATATCATACTGATTTATTACTGGGTTATTAGGTATATTAGGAAGTAGATCATGCATATGCATTCATGTAATTGAGTGAGTTGTTTATTTTTAGTTCTTTTGTGTTTTTGCTTGAGGACAAGCAAATATTTAAGTTTGGGGGTATTTGATGAGTGAGTTTTATACATATGAATTGAGTGCGTTTGAGCTTAATCTTTTGTATGTTTTTAAGTGTTTGTGTCTATTCATGCATGTTTTATGTTGTTTTGTAGGAATTGGGACAAAAGTTACTTGGATCGACGTTTGGGGTGACTAGATTCGCGTTTTCGGCTTGCCATTTACATAACATCCAATTCAAAGCCAATTTCAGCATTTCCTCGGACCTTATTTCTAAAAACTCAAAGCATACAAGTTGTAGATCTATGTCTCCTCTTTCCGGAACATCTTGAATTATCGAAATCGGAGTTCGGACGAAGAAGTTATGGTCATTTTCCCAAAGGACGTCAGAGCAAAAAATTGCCAGAAATGAGGCCAACGTCGGGGCGCCCAAACAAGGCCTATGCCCAGCGCCGGGGCGCTAGAATGCAGTGTTGCAGCACCGTGTCCAGTGCCAAGGCGCTGGGGAAGGGATTGGTCAAGCTTGGACGCATTTTGGGGCAAATTTTGACACTTTTTTGACTCCAAATTGGATTGGGTTTGTTCGTAAGCTAAAATTAGACTTGTAACCTATAAATACATGATATAAGGCATAAAATAAAGGGAGATTACATATATTAGATAAGAGATACACTCCATTAGATTAGAACATAAACCCTAGTTCTTATTAGTTTTGGGAGATTGAAGCAACTTGAGGATCATTGAAGATTCAAAGTAGGAGCGGAAGAGGAGTCTCAAGACTACTGAGAATAATTTCTATTTTCTTCTCTTCTCTTACTTTTATCTTTTAATGTTTATTTAGTTGTGGATTCTTGATTTTAATTCAATGATAATGAACTAAATTTCTTTTATTAAGACTACAAATTGAACCTTTTATATCTATGAATTAATTGTCTAATTTATTCCAATTATTTATGTCAAGGTGAATTGTTTATTATGTCTTGCACTTTTTGATTAATTATTTAGCCAGTAATTACCGTGTTACTCTAGAAAGATTAGGGAGATGAAATCTAGGGTTAGAACTGGACATGATAACATGTATACTTAATTATTTACATGAGATGAATAATTGGGGCCGTGAATTGAATAGGAATATCTGTTCACTGCATGTAACGAATTGGGAATTGGAACTTAACGGATTTGGTTCAATTATTCTGCATAAGAATATCGCAAGATTAATTGAATTGAATAAAAGTTATCTGTTCACTTGGGAAAGGGCTTTTAACAACTAGAATTCCTGTTAACAATTCAGGTGGCGTAATAATTGGGATAATTGGATAATTGGTTTATAGCTCATAATTTGGGAATATTGTAGTCTTAATCTTTATTTATTTGAATTTATTCATATAGTCTTAACCTTTATTTAATTGAATTAATTTCTAAAGACATCTAGTTTAATTAGTTAATTTAGTTTTCTTAATTCAAAAATCTTAAATCAATTGTTTAGCTAAAATTGATTTAGTTAAGAGTTAGTACTTGATAATTTTTATTAAATAATTCCTCATGGGAACGATACTTTTCTTATCACTTTATTACTTGTTAACCGTGTACACTTGCACGTATTCATTGATTGCGAAATCAATCAACACTGACCGACCAGTAACAAATAAGCTTAGGTAGGGCTCACTAGCGAAGGATTTACTCGTCACTCCCTTCCTAGTTCTAACCCCAGATCTCCATCAGAGATCATATCCCTAAGCTCTGATACCAACTGTGACGCCCCAAAAATAGGTCCACACAACCTATTCTGAGTCAGTAAATACATGATATAGAAACCAAATACAAACTTCATTAATATAACTGTCGTGCAAAATACGACAACACATATGCTGTGAGTTTTAATACAAATATTGCCTTGTAGACAATATCCAAACTCAAATAAAGTCCTCATTATAATTATTGTTATACTATTTTACAAAATTGTGAGGACTGCTATAATAACCATCTTGAATCCTTACTCTACTCCCCGACTAGTCCCAGCTATATTCTCACCTCCTGAGACGAACAATGGAACCAAAAAGAAAAGGGTGAGCTCAACTAGCCCAGTACAGAATATTATGACTAAGATAATATAGAACAAATTATCTTTAGTCCTCAACATGAAAAAATCTGATAGAATACAATAGACAACAAGTTTTATAGTACAACTGCAGCGGAAATAACAATCCATTAGAAGAGTCAAGTAGAGCATGATATCTACTATCTTCTATGATTTAAAAGTCCATCATCAATATTTTATCCTTGTAACATCATTCAATAAATATTTCAAATCAATGAATTATCTATGCACTATGAGCCAAGGATATTCGTTAGTATCACCAGTGGTCATGATCATGTCAAACACCTGTCTATTTATGCACTACGGGCCAAAGAGGACTTTCACCACAAACCTTATATGTAACATTAAAGGTTATGATTATACCAATACATAATTCCTGGTCATAATCATATCAATCAACAGTCCATCTTTGCACTACAGGTCAAAGATGACTTCTAGTACAATTTAAGCATAAGGATGATGACAATAATGTAAAGATTCAATCAAGTGAGATAAAAGATAAATATTAGAGATTTTCTAATTCAATTTATCAAGAGTTCAAAAATGTCCAAATTGTTAACATGATAATTATTTGTGAAGTAAAATTCAAGAATGAAATTCATGTTTCACAAATAATTTGGACAGAAAAGAAAATTAAATTCTGTTGTGAATACTACTCGTGAATAGTACTGTATAAATAGTATCGTATGTATGAATAGTACCGTATGAATAGTGCCCATGAATAGTACCGTATGAATAGTACGCAGACATGAAAAGTTTAAAATTTAATAAGAAAGTTCATACCAATATTCCAGGAAAATGATATTAGATGAAGCGCAAAACTTTAGGAATTTCTAATCATTTCAAGAATTATAGAAGCAATACTTACCATAGTAAGTTTAAATTTAGGAATATGAAATGAAATAATATCTCTTACATAATATGGAGTATAAAAGAAAATAATATTTCTTACGAGTATTGAAATAAAATAATATCCTTTATCTTTGTAGAAACTGGATTTGACTAGAATATCGAATATTATTCTGAGAAAATCTTGTACAAAAAACTACACTCAAGGTATCCTTATACTCAAGAGAAATACTCACAATACTATAGAATAAGAATTTCTGATATTGAAGGTGTGTTTAGGAAGGAGGGTTACCCCTCTGTTTATTGTGCAGCTTCGGAGGGAAAAACAAACTAAGTGCCTAACTTGCCAAACTTTGCTCATCTTTCTTCTCTGCCTAACATATGCCTAACTCGCATTTTCCATGGTTGGGGCCCATAATATTTTGGAAAAGGATGCTTTGTAGGTAAAGGAAATGGACATCCACCAAAAAGACAAAGCATACATATGCAGGAAAATTTCTTCCGCCGACTAACTTAGAAAAACATTCAAATAAAATTAAATCACATTCGTCCCTTTTTATCACATGCATATATATATATATATATATATATATATATATATATATATATATATATATATTACAATATTATTATTTAAACAATTATTATATATTATAATAATATATTTAAATAAATATTTTACCAGAGAAGATAATTGCCAAACTTTCAACAAATATTTCATGTTAAATTCCTTCATTTATATCAAAATTGAACCAATATTGTAAGACCCCAACTTTTATGAATAAAGATTAAATTTTCTCTAAATATTTTTTTTGAATAATATGGTGTGAATTTAATATAATGTTATAGTTGTAGATAATATTTATAAACTTTACAAAGTAAGCAAGTTGTTATAAAATATTCGTTTGGTCAGGGAATATTCGTTTTATCAGAGAATATTCGTACGACGGTACAATCATTGGTGGACCCCACAACAAAATTACTGTCAGAGTTAGAAAACGACAGAAATAACTTTTTATTAAAATAACGGCAAAAGTTTTACCGTTAACTATTGAAATACCCAGTGATTAAAGTACAGTAATACGCGTGGTTGCATAGTAGCACACGGTATTGCACAGTATCTTTGATTATTGATGCTTACGTGAGAAGTCACTCAGTTTTATTCAATTATTGTCACAGTAATTGTTGCATAGTATCTCACATTATTGATTCAATTATTGTCACAATACTTTATATTATTAAATCAATAATTGAGATGACAAAGTTATTCATATTATTATTTGTATTATTGACAATGTCTAGAAAGTTCTGCCGAGGAAAGGATTTTGGTCACCTAATTGCGCGCTAATAAGAAGAAGTCCTTATCGAAAATTTCTCTCTTTCCTAGGAATGATCTGGTTATTAATATTGCAAGTTATAATATTAATGACGAATAAATATTATTAAAAATATATTTAGTGAAGCCAAGTGAGTTGTGATAAATAGAGGAATTTTTTATGAAGTAATTGTTATAAGTTTAACTTATTACATGGACCCCCACTTACTCATATTTCAAAATCGTAGGTAGAAAGTAATCTCAATTTTTGTTTTATAGAAATAAAACAGAAAACTTTTTATATAAAACAGAATACTTTGTTGGGAGATTGCATATGTTGATTTGATGTTTTAAAGTAAATGCTCATGATTATATGTAAAGTCCTTCAAGGAATATATGTACAAGAACTTATTGATAGATCAAATTTTTTAGGTTGATCTAAGCTTTTAATGTTTATCATTCTATAAATGAATGTATAGATGAAGAGATCAAAGATGTTAGGTTGATCTATATCTTGAGATGTAATAGATAGACTTTTAATAAGATCGTAGTCTATCGAGCTGATCAAGAGATTGCAGAAACCAAGGCAAAATTGTAGAGCATCGAGGATCGTAGTGTGCCTTCCTTGAAGGGCCTCTGCGAAAATCATAAAATGGTCCCAACATTTGCCGAGTCAACTCAGAGATCGTAGTGTGCTCTCGAAAATGTAGAGTCTGCAAGACAAGCAAATAAAGATCGTAGTATGAAAGTTCTTAAGAGAAATCATAGTGTTCTCGTTTGCTAGCATCGGATCAAGCACCAAGGTGACAAGACACCATGATCTGAATCGTAGAGTATCATCTGCTTGTGTCAGAAGCATCGAGCCCTATCCATTTGTTTAAAGATAAATCCTAATAAATGTGGAATGGGTTATAAACGTTGAAGTACTCACCAGTCCCAATGGCATAAAAGATAACCTTAGTATGCAACAAAGAAGCGTATTGAAGAAGCTAAGGAAAGTACCATTGGTCAGAAGAAAATACCTTTTCAGGTGTTAGGTGAGAAAGCAGTCTGCTGTGTCAGTGGGCCAGGATGTAATTCAGAAGATGTGCAAAAAAGGCTCCATCAAAGTTCAGAAATGTCAAACACATTTAATGCCTCAATGGATGGATCCAACGGATAGATTTTAAGGATCACATATATGCAAAACACCAACAAATGATTCAACTAAGCAAGCATTGAACAAAAACACTGAAGAACACTCAACGCTCAACTCTACGATCTGAGAAAAAGAGAAAGCTTGCTCAGCTACTCAGTTCTTTAGAGCAAGTGCTTAACGGCAACTGAGTAGCACCAACCAAGAACTCAATAACTACCAATCAACTAAAGTAAGAGTTCCAAGTCAGAAGGACTTGAAGAGTTCTAAGTGAACTGTGAAGAACCAAGTCTGCTGGACTTGAAGAGTTCAAGAGTGAACTAAGAAGTTTCTAGACTGCTGGTCTAGAAGGAATCTGCAAGATTCAGAAAGTGTAAAAGATATCCTTAGTGGATTTCCTACTCGAGGAGTAGAAGAGTGGACTAGGAGCTTTAAGTGTTTTGAACCACTTAAAATTGATGTGTCTCTTACATTCTTGCTATAACTGCTATAACTGTTATAACTGCCTCACTCTCATTAACTCACTATATCTAAAAGGGAAAACAAACAAATATTAATTCTGCTGTGTTTGAATCATTATCAAACCGAACAAAGTAAAACGAAAAGAATTTTAAATATCTATTAAACCCCACCCCCCTTCTAGATAACTATTGTGCCTCTGAAAAATGACAATTGGTATCAAAGCAGGTTCTACCATATAGCCTACAAAGCTTAAGTAGATCCAATGGCACATCTACCAAGAGAATCAAAGACTGGAGGAGGTAGCAAGCCACCTATGTGCAACAAAGATAAATTCGCCAACTGGAAAGTTCAGATGCAAGCATACATGGATTCAATAGATGAAGATCTATTTGAAACTGTTCAAAATGGGCCCTACATTCCAATAAAGCTTTCACCAACTACAGACGATCCAAACAGAATACAAATTAAAGTCAAAGAAGAATGGACAGATAACGAAAAGAGAGCTGTTCAACTCGACAAAAAGGCCAAGAACATTTTGTTCCAATCATTAGAAGATGACCTGTTCAAAAACGTGGTCAACAGCAAAATAGTAAAGGAGGTTTGGGAAGCATTGATCATCATGCATGAAGGAACAGAAGAAGTCAGAGAAAATAAACAATCTCTCCTGACTCAACAATATGAGATGTTTGCTCACGTTCAAGGAGAAAACGTCATTGCCGCCTACGAGAGATTCAATATTCTGCTCAACTCTCTACGAGCCTATGGAAAGATCTATCCAAATAAAGATCTAATCATAAAGTTCATGAGAGCCTTACCAAGTAAGTGGGATGCCAAAACCACTACCATTAGAGAGTCAAAGAATCTCCATGAAATGACTGTTCAATAGTTATATGGCAACCTTCTTACATACGAACTGGAGCTGACTCAATGATCAGAAACTCTGTCTGAAAGAAGAAAGAAGGACAAGGGTGTTGCTCTTAAAGCGACTAAAAACACCTCCAAAGTCAACACTGAAGTTGACTCTGACTATGATGAAGATGATGATGAGGACTTTACAATGCTGGTGAAAAGACTCAGAAGATTCATGCCTCAAGGAAAAATTAGCAAACCAAAGAAAGTCAACTACAGCAGCCAGGAGCAGATTAATGATCTATGCTACAACTGCAAGAAGCCTGGCCATTTTATTGCTAACTGTAACAAACCTCTCAGAGAAGAACTAAAGAAGAAATCACATCCAAAGAAGGAATTCAAAGGCAATAAAAGGCCTCAGAAGAGAGATAAATGCCTTGTAGCTGGAGGATCGTGGAGTGATTCAGTCAATGACTCAACTCCCAAATCTGGAGATGATGAAGATCCTCAAATGGCTAATCTCTGCCTGATGGCCAAGCATGCAGAGGATAAAAAGAACTCCAACATACATGAAGTAAGTATAGATGAAGTATTTAATTTTAACTCTCCTGATCTAGATATTGATGATTTAAGAACTACACTGCATGGCATAACATTTGATTTGCATCAATACATAAAATGGTTCAGAGTTCTGTCAAAGGATTATACTGTTCAAAAAGAACTAGAAATAGCCCTTCTAAGTACTGACTATCTCTCCAAGCTTGAGGCTGAGAATAAGCTCTTAAAACAGACTAATGAGCTCAATGCACAAAGAGAGTAAAGTCTAACCTCTAAAATTGAGGAACTAGAAAAAACTATCTCTACATGGAATAAATCCTCTTCATCCATGGACTACCTGCTCTCTAGCCAGAGAAGTACATCTGACAGAACATGTTTAGGCTTTGGAAAATCCACCTCAGAGCCATGTGTGGAAAAGGTAAAGGAAACTAGCACTAGTAATACTTCAAGTTTTAGTAGAGGCATTACATTTGTGAAATCCTCACAGAAGGAAGAACCAACCAAACCCTGTTCTTCTGATTCAATCCATATTCCAAGGAATAAAGTATCTCATGCTGGCCTGGGTTTCAGAAATGAGAAAAGTAACCCAGCCGCTACTGTCCAACCTTGAAGGATCATAGAGTCGAGTAAAATCAACTCCACGAGCCAACCGGGAAGGAACAGTAGAGGAAATATACACTCCTCTCAAACCATAAGACACAAGGACACATGAAAGAAGGAGAACCAGTTTAACAAAAGGATGGCTGAGAACCCACACAAGTCCAAATGAAGGAAGAATCCTTATACACATACAAGCATGCATCATAGTAGATGTTTTGTGTGCAATAAGGTTGGTCACAAGGCAGCAAAATGTTATTATAATCCTATGCATGTAAGACCCAAAATCAAGCAGATTTGGGTTCTCAAGGGTACTAACAAAGTAGGACCCATGCCAGTATGGGTACCAAAATAAAAGTTTAATGTCACCACAGGAACCGAGCTCCATGATCACAACCTGATATATGGACAGTGGATGCTCAAGGCACGTGACCGGGAACAAGGCCCTTCTGTTCAACTACATAGAGAAGGAGGGTCCTTCAGTCATCTTTGGATACAATGGCTCTGGCAAGACAAGAGGATATGACTCAGCTGGGAATGGTGCAGTGTCCTTCAGTAAAGTGGCCTATGTGGAAGGACTACAATACAATCTTCTGAGCATAAGCCAACTCTACGACAAGGGACATCAAGTGACATTTCTCAACAATCAGTGTCAAGTCAAAGACTTGAAGACATCTGCTATAAAGCTAACCGAAACAAAAGAAAGAAATGTCTACATAGTAAATCTTGGTCAACTAAGCTCAGACGAGACAATATGCTTTCTGGCTAAAGCATCTGAAGAAATAAGCTGGCTATGGCATAGAAGACTGTCTCATCTCAACTTCAAGAGCATGTCCAAACTGGTCTCAAAAGATCTAGTTACAAGCTTACCCAAGTTAAGCTTCGTCAAAGAAAGGTCGTGCAATGCTTGTCAACTTGGAAAGCAAACCAGAAGCTCATTCAAGAGCAAGACTGCCAACTCAATTGACAAACCCCTGCAGCTGCTTCACATGGATCTATTTGGACCAATTCCAACAACGAGCCTTGGAGGGAAGAGATACTCACTGGTCATAGTGGACGACTACACCAGATTCACATGGGTATTCTTTATCACCTCGAAAGATGAAACAAGCTCCCAACTGATCAAGATGTTCAGACTAGTAATGAACGAGAAAGGGGAGAAAATCAAGACTATAAGGAGTGATCATGGTTGAGAATTTGACTTCTCAGAAATGGACCAGATCTGCACAGACAATGGCATCAGTCATAACTTCTCAGCTCCACGAACTCCTCAACAAAATGGAGTAGCTGAGAGAAAGAATAGAACGTTGATAGAGGCTGGACGAACTCTACTAGCAGCAACACGTCTGCCTGAATACTTCTGGGCAAAAGTTGTCAACACTTCATGCTACACTCAGAACAGATCATTGATACACTCTACGATTAAGAAGACACCCTACAAACTGTGGAAAGGAAGAAAGCCAAATGTCAACTTCTTCCATGTATTCGGCTGTGCATGCTACATTCTCAATAATGGGAAGCATTATCTGACAAAGTTCCAACCTAAGTCAGACGAAGGAATCTTTCTTGGATATGCCACAGACAGTAAGGCCTGTAGAGTGTTCAACAAGAAAACACTAAGAGTGGAAGTCTCGATCCATATCACTTTTGATGAAACAGACTTGGACAAAACAGTGTCTCAAGACACTATGAACGACAGTCCAGACTTAATAAATGAAGTCGTCGAGCCCAACACCACGATCGTAGTGCTAAACAATGAAATCGTTAAGCAAGGAAGTGAGATCGTAGAGAGGTCAGCACAGGACAACAAACCCCCACATCAGGAAGTAGAAATTAATCTTGAAGATCTCAGACAAGAAGGCATCAGGACAGATGTTCCAATAAGGAACAGATGAGCAAGAGATCACACTCAAGACTTAATCATTGGCGATCCTAGTGCAAGAGTCAAAACAAGAGCTGCCAATCAAAATGAATGTTTCTACCTAAGCTTCCTATCACAAATGGAACCTAAGAAGATAGAGGATGCTATGGAAGACTCCAGCTGGATAGGAGCCATGCAGAAGGAACTTAATTAGTTTGAAAGAAGTAAAGTATGGATATTGGTTCCAAGACCAAAAAGTCATCCAGTCATTGGAACCAAGTGGGTCATCAGAAATAAAATGGATGAAGATGAAGTAATAACCAGGAATAAGGCAAGACTAGTGGCCAAGGGTTACTCTCATGAAGAAGGCATTGACTACGATGAGACATTTGCACCTGTTGTCAAACAAGAAGCCATCAGAATATTTCTTACCTTTGCTGCTCATATGAAGTTCAAAGTCTTTCAGATGGATGTCAAAAGTGCATTCCTAAATGGTGAACTTCAAGAAGAAGTATATGTAGAGCAACCTTCACGTTTCATCAATCCGTCTCTTTCTAATTATGTCTATAGATTAGACAAAGCCCTGAAAGTAGTATGCATACAAGCCAATCATATATGATGATAAAGCATATACTTTGTAATCAATCTTATTTATTTATTAATAAAAAAATTATTTATTAAAGGCATTTATTATCTACATGGTGCTGTTTTAATAATATGTGATAAACTCATAGTTTTAAGCAATGATTTTAGAATCATGATGAGATCATGCTAATGAGATCTAAATTCTTAGATAGCTTAAAACTAAAATATTCCCAATCAATGGAATACTAAAAAGGGGATTAGTAAATCCGGATAGATTGGTACGTACGTTGTTTGCTCATTGGATGAGGATGATTGATCTCATGATCATTTGTGTGGAGACACTAAAGCAAGTATGTAGGTGCTTATTAGAGAATATGTTCACTGAACGTGACTCGCTAAGGAATACCTAATGGAGTTTTACTTGCCTGTCAATAGAAATTCCTGTAGTGATAGTAGTACAAATGATCCTTAGACTTGAGATCATCATAGTATCTTATATATAATGAATTATACTTTGACTTATTCCTTAAGACTCTTAGAGTATATCAAATGGTATGATTGGGTGTAATGAGTTATATATGAAGATAATGAATGATCAATAAAGAATCTACCCCTTCTAGTAAAAGAAGAGAAATGTCCTATGTGATTCGATAAATGACAATCCAGGAATCCTTGGCCAAGGTGGAATAAAATTAGAAAGTAGTTTCTAATTTGCATTCATTAGGAGTTGTGCATTTAGGAATCGAAATACATATAATTAAATAAAATAAGACTTGACAGTAATTCCATGTCTTATATTTAATTGGGGCATTATATGGAGGAAGGATTGAATTGTACGGTAACTATTAACTCAAAAGTTCTTTTATAATTAATGTTAAAATCTATATTATCTGAAAAGTCGTTGATCGCTAGGGAGGCTTATCCCTATTGTAGAATAAATATTATTTATTTAAATAAATTAATCGTTTAATTTATTTATTTAAATAAGATTAGAATTGTTCTAATTAATTTATTCACAACCGGTTTAATATGGAGAACCTAAAGGGTCACACCATAAAGGAAGAATAATTATTTAAGAAGTTAATGGCATAATCGTAATAATATGTTAAGTATATTTAATTTAATCTATAGTGATAGAATAAATTAAATAGCTTAATATTTATTATTTAATATTTTAGAAATATTAAATATAAATTAATAAGAGGATTCTTATTAATATTATTACAATTATTATTATTTTAATTTCTAAAAGAGTTTAGGAATTAATTTAATATAAGTACTCTCATTTATTCCTAATAGGATTAGGAGAAAAATTTAGTTAAAGGAGTTTAATTAATTATCCCTAATAAGATTAGGGAGCCCATTTAAATTAAAAGAGTTTAATTAAATAAATAATACTTTATTTCAATTAAATAGGGTTACCTGATATCTTTATAAGAGGAGTCTTATATCAAATATACGTAATTCCAAAAGTTGGAGAGTACGCCACCTTTTTCTATAGAGATAGGAAAAACTAGGGTTTGAGCCAATACACCCTTCTTCTTGAAAATTCTTCTTCCTTGGTGGATCACCTCTAGAGGCCATTGACTTGGGTGGCTTACATTGATCAAAGGAAGGAATCTACCCGAAGATTCAAGGAGATCGCGGAGAAGTAGGATGTGAACTCGTACCTGAGGAAGCTCGTTTCTACAAGGGTATGAATTATAACTTCTTATTCTTCGTTTAATTAATAATATGCATAAAGGATGATCCGGGTAAATGGTTTGTGAAAAATTTTAAATTCTGATTTTATTATGCTTTCGCTATTTTTGCAATTTGATTGCGACTTTTATTTTCACAAAACCTCAGAGTGGTATCAGAGCCAAACTTTATGCAAATTATTAATTCTTTTGATTCCATATATGTATGGGTATGTATTTAGAATAATTTATTGGGCATATTTTATTGTATAAAATTTATTTTAAAAAAAAGAAAAAAAAGTTGTTATAATTACGAAAGCCTGTAAATCACGTTCTTTTTACGCTGTCAATTTCCGTGCTTCACGGCTTGGTCTGGTGATCATTAAATTCCTGTTTCTTCCGTTTTTATATGATCACCATATATGTTATATTTATATATATAGTTAACATCCAGAAGATTTTCATGTGGTTAGTATGTTAACTAATATATATATATATATAATATTACTCATAATATTCAAATAACCAAAGATACAGCAACAAGTTTGATTGAATGGCTACGTATATATATTAACGTGATTCGCTAATATTTTTTTTTAACAAGTCACACCGTTCGGTTTATATGAATATTATAATATATAATATTCTTAATAATTTTATAATTAAAATAAAGAGTTTATTTTAATCTTGAAATTGGATTTCATGCAACATAAAATTGCTCATTAAATGATATTCATATATATATAGAATGATTTTATTTATTGATACATATGGTGATATGTATGATAATAAATGGGATTGATTATGGACTATTGACCAATGTGATTGGATTTATTTTGGTTAGATATTTGAATGAATGGGTTTTATTAAATAGGGTCTGCGTGCCTCGTCTTTTCTAGTTTTCTTCTTGATGTAAATTTTATCTCTCTCTTATGTACTTCCCCTTGACTGCTGATCAAGGTTTCTATTTAAATTAAATAGTTTAATTGTATAGGATTAGTTAGAATTTTTTGAAGAACCCGAGATCAAGGAGCATGGAGCGCTCGAAGACCCGTTTGTAATGGAGCCCGGGTTTAAATATAATAGTTATATTTAAATATTTGTTCTTGCACCCTAGGGTTTGACCTTTTGGTTTACTTGGTGGCTCTAGTGAACCAAACTAGAATAAAAGTCTATAATCAATCCGGGTAGAATATAGTATTCTATATGTGCATACTAGTATTATATATATTATATATTATGCAAACATCCTTCGCATGTTTATATATATATATATATATATATATATATATATATATATATATATATATATATATATATATATATATATATATATATATATGCATGAGCGCTAAACAAGATGAGACAAATAATAACAAATCCCTCAAAGTTTTTATATATTAAGTCTTAAGCATTCAAAGATATTTAGAATATCGAACGTCGCCTTCTAGCATGATAAAATTAATAGAGTATTAAATATTTAATATGAGTTTGTTGTGTCACCACAAGGCAAGTATTAAATATTTAAGATGTTAATTTATCACATTTGATGCTTATAAAGATAATTGAACAACATTATTTTGTTGTGTTACCACAAGGACAATATTTTTCTTTTTTGAATATATGAAAGTGCTAGGCTAGATTTAACTTAGATAATTTTGATTCGGATGTGCCACCACTTGATCAAAATAATCTAAGAGGCAAAACATAAGGAGTTACATGATGATGTATTTGACAAGGAGTTGTCTACCTATTTATTTATATATAGTTTGTTGTGTCACCACAAGGCTATATATATTTGAAATGGGATCCTTATTCTCACTAGCAAAAACTTTAATTAGATTTTGCCAAACTATATAAACGAGGATAATATAGTTTGAAGAAAATAGTGAGAGATACCAATATAAAATAAGACCTAATTATTTTGGTAATTAATTAAATGAATGTTTGCTAAAATATTATCTTTTCACATGCAGAATTTTGAAAATGTCACATTCACTAATTTCACTGCGTAGCATACTTGATGCTAACAAACTGACAGGACCGAATTACACGGACTGGTTAAGGAATCTGAGAATTGTTCTCACTGCTGAAAAAAAATTTTATGTCCTAAATTCGCATGTACCTGCAAAAGTTGCATAAACAGCCTCTGAGGAAGAGATTGCTACTTTTAAACAGTGGCAAGATGATGCATCAGTGGCTCAATGCATCATGCTCGCATCCATGAGTAACGAGCTTCAGCGTCAGCATGAAAACATGGATGCTCCTACTATACTGTTGCACCTGCAAGAGCTGTATGGTGAGCAAAGTAGGACTGCTAGATATGAGATATCTAAGGAGCTCTTCTGATCTCGGATGACCGAGGGTACTACTGTTGAGACTCATGTCCTAAAGATGATTAATTTGATTGAACGTCTTGGATAGCTTGGGTTCGTCATGGATGGGGAGTTGAGTCAAGATTTGATCTTGCAGTCACTCCCTGACACCTTCTCACAATTTGTTGTGAATTTTCATATGAATAAGTTGGACGTCAGCTTGCCTGAGTTACTTAACATGTTGAAAACTGCTGAAGGTCACTTTCCATCCAAGAAGAATCATGTCTTACTAGTGGATGATTCTTCCAAGAAAAGGAAGAGGCCCAAGGTATCTTCTGAAAAGAAGAAATCCAAGAAGGCTAAGGGAAAGGCGAAAGTGAAGGATCAAAAGAAACCTGATCCAGCTAACAAAGGAATTTGCTTCCATTGCAACAAGCAGGGTCACTGGAAGAGGAACTGCAAGGATTATCTTGCGGAACAGAATCAGAAGAAGCTTGGAGAAGCTTCAAATCCTAATCAAGGTTTGTTTATGATTGAAATTAATTTTTCTGAAAGTCAATCTTCTACTTGGGTATTGGATACCGGTTGTGGTTCTCACATATGTAATAATATGCAAGGACTGGTCAGAAGTAAAAACCTGAGCAAGGATGAGGTAGTCCTACGAGTGGAAAATAGAGCAAAGATTGCTGCATTAGCTGTAGGGACTTATTGTTTAGCACTGCCTACGGGCAAGTTCATTAATTTAAATAATTGTTATTTTGTTCCAAATATCATTAGAAACATTATTTCTATCTCTGTATTGGATATGGATGGTTTTAATATTATAATAAAGAACAACAGTTATTCTATTTATAATGATAATGTTTTATATGGTGTTGGTAATTTGCGAAATGGACTTTATATACTTGACTTGCATGAAAATATACTTCAAATTGAATAAACTAAGAAAAGGAAAAGAGATGATGTTAATTATACCTTCATGTGGCACTGTAGACTTGGTCATATTAATGAAACAAGATTATCCAAGTTGTATAAAGATGGGCTCCTAGAGCTATCGAATTATGAATCATATCCAACTTGTGAATCTTGTCTCATGGAAAAAATGACTAAATCTCCTTTTAGTGGAAAAGGAGAAAGAGTTATAGAGTTGTTAGCGTTGGTACACACAGATGTATGTGGACCTATAACAACGAATGCACGAGGAGGGTATTCTTATTTTATTACATTCACTGATGATCACTCAAGATTTGGATATGTGTATTTAATGAAATACAAATCTGAATCATTTGAAAAGTTCAAAGAGTTCAGAAGTGAAGTAGAGAAATAAACGGGAAAAAGTATTAAGATTCTTCTATCAGATCGAGGTGGTGAATACTTAAGCGATGAGTTTCTCAATTGTCTTAAAGAAAAAGGTATAATCTCACAATGGACTCCGCCAGGGACACCACAGCTGAATGGTGTATCTGAAAGGAGAAATCGAACATTGTTGGACATGGTTCGATCCATGATGAGCTTTACCGACCTTCCAGTTTCCTTCTGGGGATATGCCCTAGAATCGGCTGCATACCTACTTAACAAGGTACCTACAAAATCCGTCCCCAAGACTCTATATGAGTTATGGACAGGGAGGAAACCAAATCTTAAGCATGTTAAGACTTGGGGTTGTCCAGCTTATGTTAAAAAGTTTGGAAACAATAAGTTACAGACTAGATCTGACAAATGTAGATTTGTGGGATACCCTAAAGAAACATCGGGGTATTATTTCTATCATCCAACTGATCAAAAGGTGTTTGTTGCAAAACATGCTGCGTTCTTGGAAAAGGAGTTTATCCTTGAAGGGGTCAATGGGAGTAAGATATATCTTGAAGAGGTTCAAGAACCATAAAATACTACAGATCAAAGTCAGGTACCTAACCAAGTAGAGATTCCTTCAGTACCACACCCTATTTGTAAATCTGGAAGAGTACCAAAGATACCTGATAGGTATGGACTTGTCATAGAGGATGACGATGAGGTACGCATCATAGATGATGATGATCCATTGAATTACGAACAGGCTATGAGTAATAAAGACTCAGAGAAGTGGCAAGAAGCAATGAAATCTGAGATGGACTCCATGTATGAAAACCAAGTATGGACTTTGGTTTCACCACCTGAAGGCATTAAGCCTATTGGGTGTAAATGGGTCTTTAAAAGAAAGACTAGAGCAGATGGCAAGGTAGAGACCTAAAAGGCCCGACTGGTCGCAAAAGGTTTCAAACAAAGACAAGGAGTTGACTATGACGAAACCTTCTCACCAGTAGCAATGCTCAAGTCCATTCGAATTTTGCTTGCGATTGCAGCTTACCATGACTACGAAATCTGGCAGATGGACATGAAAACGGCCTTCCTCAATGGGAAACTTGAGGAGGATGTGTATATGACACAACCAGAGGGATTTGTTTCAAAGGTTGGAACAAATCAAATCTGTAAGCTACAACGATCTATTTATGGATTGAAACAAGCTTCTCGTAGGTGGAACATCCGTTTTGATGAGACAATCAAAGAGTTTGATTTTATCAAAAATGAGGATGAACCATGTGTGTACAAGAAGGTTAGTGGGAGCGTTGTTTCATTCCTCATATTATATGTTGATGATATATTACAGATAGGGAATGATATTCCTATGCTACAATCAATTAAAATCTGGTTATCTAAACACTTCTCCATGAAGGACTTGGGAGAAGCATCTTATATTTTAGAGATAAAGATATATAGAGATAGATCTAAAAGGATGCTTGGCTTGTCCCAAGGATCGTACATTGACTCGATGCTAAAGAGGTTTATCATGGAAGATTCCAAAAGATGTCTCATGCCGATGAGTCATGGAATAAATCTCTCTAAGAAACAGGCCCCAAAGACACCTGAAGAGAGAGACTGTATGAGTAAGATTCCTTATGCTTTAACAATAGGATATATCATGTACGGTATGATATGTACTAGACCAGATGTCGCTCATGCACTTAGTGTAACAAGCAGATATCAGTCGAATCCAGGAGAAGAACACTGGAAGGTAGTGAAAAATATCCTAAAGTACTTAAGAAGAACTAAGGATGTATTTCTTGTCTACGGTGGATCTAAATTGAAACTAGATGGCTTCACAGACTCAAGTTTTCAAACGGACCAAGATGACATTAAATCTGTTTTGGTGTATGTGTTTACCTTGAATGGTGGCGCAGTGAGTTGGAAGAGTTCCAAACAGCAAACAGTTGCTGATTCAGTGACAGAGGCAGAGTACATAGCTGCAAGTGAAGCTGCAAAGGAAGCTGTTTGGATAAAGAAATTCATTACCGAACTTGGTGTGGTTCCTAGCATTACAGGACCAGTACCTTTATTCTGTGACAACACTGGAGCTGTTGCGCAGGCTAAGGAACCTAGGTCTCATCAGAAATCCAAACACGTGTTGCGGCGGTTTCATTTGATCAGAGAGATCATCGAAAGAGGAGACGTCACCCTGGAGCGTGTGGACTCTCAAGACAATATTGCAGATCCATTTACTAAAGCGTTAACACAACAGCAGTTTGATCGTCACTTAGAGAAGATGGGTATGAGATACCACGGCGATTGACTTTAATGCAAGTGGGAGATTGAAAGTAGTATGCATATAATCCAATCATGTATGATGATAAAGCATATAGTTTGTAATCAATCTTATTTGTTTATTAATAAAAGAATTATTTATTAAAGGCATTTATTATCTACATGGTGTTGTTTTAATAATATGTGATAAACACATAGTTTTAAGTAATGATTTTAGAATCATGATGAGATCATGCTAATAAGATCTAAATTCTTAGATAGCTTAAAACCAAAATGTTCCCAATCAATGGATTACTAAAAAGGGGATTAGTGAATCCGGATAGATTGGTACGTACGTTGTTTGCTCATTGGATGAGGATGATTGATCTCATGATCATTTGTGTGGAGACACTAAAGCAAGTATGTAGGTGCTTATTAGAGAATATGTTCACTGAACGTGACTCGCTAAGGAATACCTAATGGAGTTTTACTTGCCTGTCAATAGAAATTCCTGTAGTGATAGTAGTACAAATGATCCTTAGACTTGAGATCATCATAGTATCTTATATATAATGAATTACACTTTGACTTATTCCTTAAGACTTTTAGAGTATATCAAAGGGTATGATTGGGTGTAATGAGTTATATATGAAGATAATGAATGATCAATAAAGAATCTACAATTTCTAGTAAAAGAAGAGAAATGTCATATGTGATTCGATAAATGACAACCCAGGAATCCTTGGCCAAGGTGGAATGAAATTAGAAAGTAGTTTCTAATTTGTATTTATTAGGAGTTGTGCATTTAGGAATCGAAATACATATAATTAGATAAAATAAGACTTGACAGTAATTTCATGTCTTATATTTAATTGGGACATTGTATAAAGGAAGGACTGAATTGTACGGTAACTATTAACTCAAAGGTTCTTTTATGATTAATATTAAAATCTATATTATCTGAAAAGTCGTTGATCGCTAGGGAGGCTTATCCCTATTGTAGAATAAATATTATTTATTTAAATAAATTAATCATTTAATTTATTTATTTAAATAAGATTAGAATTGTTCTAATTGATTTATTCACAACCGGTTTAATATGGAGAACCTAAAGGGTCACACCATAAAAGGAAGAATAATTATTTAAGAAGTTAATGGTATAATCGTAATAATATGTTAAGTATATTTAATTTAATCTATGGTGATAGAATAAATTAAATAGCTTAATATTTATTATTTAATATTTTAAAAATATTAAATCTAAATTAATAAGAGGAGTCTTAGTAATATTATTATAATTATTATTATTTTAATTTCTAAAAGAATTTAGGAATTAATTTAATATAAGTACTCTCCTTTATTGCTAATAGGATTAGGAGGAAAAATTAGTTAAAGGAGTTTAATTAATTATCCCTAATAAGATTAGGGAGGCCGTTTAAATTAAAAGAGCTTAATTAAATAAATAATACCTTATTTTAATTAAATAGGGTTACCTGATATCTTTATAAGAGGAGTCTTATATCAGATATCAGATATACGTAATTTCAATAGTTGGAGAGTACGCCCCCTTTTTCTATAGAGATAGGAAAAACTAGGGTTTGAGCCAATATACCTTTCTTCTTGAAAATTCTTCTTCTTTGGTGGATCAACTCTAGAGGCCATACACTTGGGTGGCTTACATTGATCAAAGGAATGAATCTACCCGGAGATTCAAGGAGATCACGGAGAAGTAGGAGGTGAACTCGTGCCTGAGGAATCTCGTTTCTACAAGGGTATGAATTATAACTTCTTATTCTTCGTTTAATTAATAATATGCATAAAGAATGATCCGGGTAAATGGTTTGTGAAAAATTTTAAAATCTGATTTTATTATGCTTCCGCTATTTTTGCAATTTGATTGCTACTTTTATTTTCACAAAACCTCACAAGCCCTATATGGTCTTAAACAAGCACCTAGAGCATGGTATGAAACACTAACTAACTTTCTTATTGAAAATGGGTTCACTAGAGATAGAGTAGACACCACATTATTTCTTTGAAAGCATAAAGACAGAATTTTATTAGTTCAAATATATGTTGATGACATTATTTTTGGATCTACTGATGAAAAGTTATGTAAGAGATTCTCCAAGCTTATGCAGAGCCAGTTTGAAATGAGCACGATGGGTGAGCTGAACTTCTTTCTTGGACTGCAAGTAAAGCAGACTGATGAAGGAATCTTCATAAACCATGCCAAGTACATTAAAGACTTACTTAAGAAGTATGGCATGGAATCAGCATCTCCCATGAAAATCCCAATTGCTCCTGCAACCAAGCTTAACAAAGATAAAAAAGGTAAAAGTGTTGATATAACTCAATACAGAGGTATGATAGGCTCTCTTCTATATCTTACTGCCAGTAGACCAGACATAATGTTTGCAACATGCATATGTGCTAGATTTCAGGCTAATCCTAAGGAATCACATTTAACTCCAGTAAAGAGGATTTTCAGGTATCTCAAGGGTACACCTCACTTGGGGCTTTGGTATCCCAAGGAGTCCTCATTTAAACTAACAGGATATACAGATGCTGATTTTGCAGGCTGCAAAATAGACAGAAAGAGTACCAGTGGCACCTGTCAGTTGCTAGGAAACAGACTTGTGTCCTGGTTTAGCAAGAAGCAAAACTCAGTATCTACTTCAACTGCAGAAGCTGAATACATTGCTGCTGGCAGCTGCTGTGCTCAGATCCTATGGATGAAAAATCAGCTAGTAGACTATGGGTTTGAATTTAAATCCATACCTATTCACTGTGATAACACAAGTGCCATAGCAATAACTCATAATCCTGTCATGCATTCTAGGACTAAGCATGTAGAAATAAGATATCATTTCATTAGGGATCATGTGCAAAATGGAACCATATCCTTACAATATATCCCTACTGAAAATCAACTTGCTGATGTCTTTACAAAGCCTCTATATGAATCCAGGTTTAACAAATTAATAAGTGAGCTAGGCATGCTAAATTTACAACCATGAAATCTATACTCTAGGTTGTACTAATCATGAAGATATAAAGGCTATGTTCGAAATCATAGACATGACCAAAGGAAGTCCACGATCATAGAGCTGCAATGACATGAAAGACAACGATCGCAGAACAAACTAAACGATCGCAGTGCCAACTCAACAATCGCAGAGCTTCATCAACAAAACAAAGGAGCATCCTATGATGACAAAGTTCAATAAAGCAAAGCAATCTCTCTGATAAGCACCTTAGGAATAAACCTAACCCTTGATTCACTCTATGAGGTTGGCCCTTCCTGAGCTACCTTAAGCCGAGAGGAATGCCAAGTCAAAAGTTCATCACAAGGACCCGAGCAGACTCGACTATCGCAGTTCAGACTCAATGATTACAAAATATACACGATGATTGCAGTTCAGACTCAACAAATGCAGAGCAGACTCGACGATCATAAAGACTAACTCAACGATCGTAGTCTTCCCAAGGCATACATTAGCTCAGAGGCAGCTAAGGGCAAATCAGTACATTCCTCTACAGTTAAATTTGTAGAGCCAAGTAAAATTTGACACATGCCCCACTAAGCAAATGGAGAGAGGGAAGTTACAAGTACAGTTTGAAAACATCTTTTTGAAATTAGAAGTTCAAAAAGCTCATCTCTCTCTCTACAAGCAGAAACCCTAACTTTTCGAAGAGCTGAATCAACCACACTCAGTCCAAAGAAATCAATGGCAGCCTCCAACGTCATCTCTGGCTACAGACTCTGTTTCGATGAGTTCAAGACAGCTGAACCCAAATTTCACAAAACTCTATCTTTGATAAAGAAAGCTGGTCTTGAAGAAGCTCTGGGTATAAGCACTTGGATCTACCCCAAGCTAATAAAGGAATTATATAGAAATGGGACGTTCGAAAATGATGTCATCACTACGAGGGTCAAGGACGTGGAAACCAAGCTCAAGGCTGAGGACATCAACCTAGCCCTAGGTTTCAAATCTAAAGGCTTTTCGTTCATAGAGGGCATCGATTTCCATGAAGGCCTAAAGAAGATGCTTCACAAGAAGTTCCCCACTGTCAAAGGATACAAGAAGAAGGAGTTTCCTCAAAGGTATGAATTTCTGGCAAATATTATTGGGAAGTACATATGCTGCAAGAGCTCCGATCATGACTCTGTAAACAAGGTGCAGCTCAAGATCATGATAGCCATAAGTTGTGGGATACAACTTAACTATGGAGCCCTACTACTTGAATGGATTGGGAAGTGGTTTATTAGCTCGAAGAAGTTAAAGAGCTCTCAAAAGATGCTCTACGGGCGATTCATATGTATCATCCTCTAGTCTGCTTTGGGTGATAAGATTGGGGACAATGAAGGAGAGTCCATCAATCCAAACAGACGAATGACCCAGCAGCTGTTTGAAAACTAGAAAAGGAACCCGGCAGAGAACGTAAGGATGATGTCTGAGTCCAATGGAAGGACTGGTGATGTAAAGGAATCAGGGATTCCAGGAAACATGTATGTTGTCAAGGAGACTGAAAAAGAAGAGGAAGAGCTCAATAAAGAAGAACCCATTGCTTTAATCAGAAAAAGCAAGGACAAAAAAAAGCTGAAGGTTCATATAATAGAAGAACCTCAAGGTTCAACCACTGATATACCTCAGGAGCTTTCTGAAATTGAAACTCTGAAGATTTTAAGAAGGAAAGAACAGCAGGCTGAGGTAGATGAAGACAGAGCCACCATTTCTCAGCCGCTGAAGAAGAAGAGTAAACACAGCCACAAGTCCAAGAGGCCATCTGTCTCCTCGATCGTAGAGTCTCTATCAATCATAGAGACCAGATTGGAAGCCTCTCCCAAAGAAGTTACTGCAACAGATACTATGGCTGATCAACAGTTCAGAGCTGTAGCTAAAGAAAGTCCTAAGGTTGTGGCTCAGCCTAGGAAACCTAGAAGAAAGTTGCTCAAAAAGTACATCCTTGTCAATGAAGGAGTACTTAAAGAAGAAGACAAAAAGATGGCTGCTGAGAAGGAACTATCCAAGGTAAGCCAAAAAGACAGAGCTCAAGCTGAGGGGGAGCTACCTGAAGTTCACACTCTAGAGAATGCTCCAGCTGAGGGGGAGCTACTGGAAATGTAAATGGATGATCATGTTGAGGGGAAGCCTCATGACATCCCTATGTCAGAAGAAGCTACTCCTGAAGTGAATAAGAGAGCACCTGAGCAAGAAAGTCAAAAAGAGGTCATTGATGTAGTGGAGTCCTCAAAAGAAGATAGAGAAGAAGAAAAAGAAGAAGATGATGATGAGATCAAGATCATAGTTGTGGGCTGTGATGGGTATAGGAGAGCTAACTATAATCAGCTGTTGTCTTATCTACCCATGATACCCTTTCATAGAGCTCAAATTCTCAATTCTTGGAATCACATGTTCTGGAGCTTTAAAGTATATCCAGCAATCTCAGTGCTAGCTCATGGATTTCTAGATAACTTCAACTTTGCCAAGAAGCTGATCAAAAATGACCCTTATTCAAAGAATGGGCATGAGGCACTATCTGTCCCAATCTCTATCAGGGTTAATCACTATCCAACATCATTTTTTAGCCAATTCTATGAATTCCCAAGCTGGTTGGAAGTGATCCTCAATCCACTAAATCAATTCCCTGCTGCAGAATCCCAACATTCTGTAGCTGATGAACCAAATATGTCCAACTTCATTTTGATCACATCTCCTTTCATCTCTACGATTACTGACTCAACCCAAATCGTAGAGTCACACGCTCAAATCGTAGAGCCACCCATTCAAGAAACCCAAATGCAAGCCCCTCCATCGAATATTCTTTCCTTGTCCTTTAATGAATACTTCAACCTTGATCTTGCTCTCCACACATTGCAAGATCAATACACAAGAGCCCCTTCTCCAAACAATCCACAACTCTGTGAACTCCTTTCAGATCTGTGCACCAAAGCTGAGTTGTCAAAGGTGTCGAAGAAAGTGATCAAGGACATAGATGACAGTCTTGAAGCTCATACTGAACTCATTCAAATGAGACTAACTAAAATGATCAATGCTGCCATCTCTCTCCCAGACACCTTAAGCTCTGAGCTCACAAAGAAGATTAGGGTGATCATAAAAGAGATGCTTACGGTCATAAATGAAAGGGATCAAATCCACTTCCAAGCTGCTAAGAGACACATGGATGTTGTTCTTCTCTTACGGATGACTCAGGAATCCCAGAACAAACTCATGATGGACAGCATCACGAATTTACAAACTACAGTGAAGGAATTCCAAGGATTTTTCATGAGCCAAGGGAAGTAGACTGACAATGTCTTGGACATCCTCCAACGAAGGGAAACTCAATTTGATGCTCTAATCAAATAGAATCGAGAAGATATTGCTCAAATCTAAAGTCGGCTCAATGAGCTTGTCCAAGGAATGACTCGCCTCTCAAAAGACATTCAAACCCTTGATGCTGACATAAAGGGGGAGAATAAAGGGAAAGAAAAAAAGAGCACAAGCATAGGCAGAGGCACGATCATAGCTCAATCATCAAGGAGTCCTCCTCTAAGGTAGTCTCACCATCAAACTCCACGATCCAGCCATCAGACTCAACGATCTGATCAGCAGCCAATTATCATGGCTCAACCATTAAGGAGACAAGGGCCAACTCCCAGCTCACAAGAAGTGACCACCACGGGTCTAAGAATGCCAATTGGAGATCCTGCATTCATGAATAGGCATGATCACAATCCAAGGCTAAGTCAAAGCGAGTTGGAAGATCTAGCCAGAAGAGATGAAATTAGCAGGAAAAGAAGAGCTGAGGAGTATGCCAATCCTCCACGCAAAAGGCCAAAGAAATAGAGATAAGTTGTAATTTAATTCCTATTGATGTAAAGCTTAATTGTAATATCTATCTTCAAACATCAATAAATTCATGCTTATTCTCTAGAAATTTCAGTTGCTCACTGAAATATTAAGTCATATTTACTTTCCTGCAAACTGCATCTAGAAATTAATTATCATGACAACAAATTTCTTTGGTTATGTCAACATCAAATAGGGGGAGATTGTTGGGAGATTGCATATGTTGATTTGATGTTTTAAAGTAAATGTTCATAATTATATGTAAAATCCTTCAAGGAATATATGTACAAGGACTTAGTGGTAGATCAAATTTGTTAGGTTGATCTAAGCTTTTAATGTTTATCATTCTGTAAATAAATGTATAGATGAAGAGATCAAAGATGTTAGGTTGATCTATATCTTGAGATGTAATAGATAGGTTTTCAATAAGATTGAAGTCTATCGAGCTGATCAAGAGATTACAGAAACCAAGGCAGAATCGTAGAGCATCGAGGATAGTAGTGTGCCTGCTTTGAAGGGCCTCTACGAAAATCGTAGAATGGTCCCAATGTTTGCCGAGCCAACTTAGAGATCGTAAGGTGCTCTCAAAAACGTAGAGTCTGTAAGACAAGCAAGTAAAGATCGTAGTGTGCAAGTTCTTAAGAGAAATCATAATATTCTCGTTTGCTAGCATCGGATCAAGCACCAAGGTGATAAGAGACCATGATCTGAATCGTAGAGTATCATCTGCCTGTGTCAAAAGCATCGAGCCCTACCCATTTGTTTAAAGATAAATCCTGACAAATGTGGAATGGGTTATAAACGTTGAAGTACTCACCAGTCCCAATGGCATAAAAGATATCCTTAGTATGCAACAAAGAAGCGTATTGAAGAAGCTAAGGAAAGTACCATTGGTCAGAAGAAAACACCTTTTCAGGTGTTAGGTGAGAAAGCAGTCTGCTGTGTTAGTGGGCTAGAATGTAATTCAGAAGATGTACAGAAAAGTCTCCATCAAAGTTCAGAAATGTCAAACGCATTTAATGCCTCAACGGATGGATCCAACAGATATATTTCAAGGATCACATATATACAAAACACCAACAGATGATTCAACTAAGCAAGCATTGAATAAAAACACTGAAGAACACTCAACGCTCAACTCTACGATCTGAGAAAAAGAGAAAGCTTGCTCAGCTACTCAGTTCTTTCGAACAAGTGCTTAACGGCAACTGAGTAGCACCAACCAAGAACTCAACAACTACCAATCAACTGAAGTAAGAGTTCCAAGTCAGAAGGACTTGAAGAGTTCTAAGTGAACTGTGAAGAACCAAGTCTGCTGGACAAGAAGAGTTCAAGAGTGAACTAAAAAGTGCCTAGACTGCTGGTCTAGAAGGAATCTGTGAGATTCAGAAAGTGTAAAAGATATCCTTAGTGGATTTTTTACATGAGGAGTAGAAGAGTGGACTAGGAGCTTTAAGTGCTCTGAACCACTTAAAACTGATGTGTCTCTTACATTCTTGTTATAACTGCTATAACTGCTATAATTGTTATAACTATCTCACTCTCATTAACCCATTATATCTAAAAGTGAAAACAAACAAATATTAATTCCGCTGTGTTTGAATCATTATCAAACCGAACAAAGTAAAACGAAAAGAATTTTAAATATCTATTTAACCCCCCCTTCTATATAACTATTGTGCCTCCGGGAACTAACATACTTTTTATAAATAGAATATATTATATGTTATTATGTTTTATAGTACTGCATAGTGTTTGAATAGTACTACATAGTGTTTGCATAGTAAAATCAGAAAAAATCAGATGAGTTCAAATTGCGTCCGTGACTTACCCCCATTGTTCACCCGTGAAAATTCTAAATAGTATCCTGTCATTCTTCTATAAATAGGATGCTCAGTTTAAAAATAAAAATCACACCAGAATCAGAGAATTCTTCTTCTGTAATATTGAGCGTATTTCTTTTGAGTTAAGAAAACTTTGAGTGTAGCAAATAGTGTAAGTTTTTCTTCAAGAATATCCCCACTATACCAGTCAGAAATACTCTTTTTTAAGGTAAAGGGTATTATTTATTTCATATTCGCTTAAGATATTATTTTTCATATTCGTAAGGAATTTTATTTTCGTTCAAAATTCGTAAGGAATATTATTTTCTTTCAATATTCGTAAGGAATATTATCTTCGTTCAATATTCGTAAGGAATATTATTTTTGTTCAACAGTTGTAAGGGATATTATTTTCGTTCAATATTCATATGAAATAATATTTTCTTCCATACTATGTAGTATGTAAGTAATATTATTTTGTTTCGTATTCCTAATTCTACACTCATGTTGATAAGTATTGCTTCTATACACTTTGAAATTAGTAGAATATTCTTAAAATGTGCGCTTCATCTAGTATCGTTTCACAAGAATATTTTTCAGAACATTCTTAATAAATTTTGATCTTTTAATGCCGGGGTACTATTCACGGGGTACTATTCACAGAGTACTATTCACTCGTGTACTATTCACCCAGGGCACTATTCACGACAAAAATTAATTTTTTTTCTGTCCAAATTATTTTTGATACATAAATATTATTCTTGAATTTTACTCCACAAAGCAGTTATCATGTTGACAATTTGGACATTCTTGAACTCTGGATAAATTGAATTATAAATCTTTAAAATTTATCCTTACTTTCACTTAATTGAATTCTTATATCATTGTCATCATCCTTATGCTTATATTGTGATGGAAGTCATCTTTGACCCGTAGTCCATAGATGGACTGTTGATTGGTATGATTATGATCAGGCATTATGTATCGGTATAATCATGACCTGTAATGTTATAAATGATATGGTAAAAGTCCTCATTGGCCCGTAGTGCATTGATGGACAGTTATTGGCATGATCATGACCACTGGTGATAATAACGAATATCATTGGCCCGTAGTGCATGGATAATTCGTGGATGTGATAATAATGAATATCATTGGCCCGTAGTGCATGGATAATTCATAGATGTGATACTAACGGATATCCTTGGCCCGTAATGCATAGATAATTCGATGATGTGGATTATTTGTTGAGTTGTGTTACAACGATAAAATATTGATGGTGAACTTTTAAATTATAGAAGATAGTAGATATCATGCTCTACTTGACTCTTCTAATGGATTGCTTGTTCCGCTGCAGTTAAACTTGTTATCTATTATATTCTATCAGTTTTACACTGTTGAAGGCTAACGATTTATTCTGCATTATTTTAGTCATAATATTCTTTTCTGGGCTAGTTGAGCTCACCCTTTACTTTCATTGTTCTCTTCAGGAAATGAGAATATAGCTGAGACTAGTCGGGGAATGGAGTGATGGTCCGAGATGGTGGCTATAGTAGTCCTCACTATTCTATAAAATAGTGTGATAATAAATGTAATGAGGACTCCATTTGAGTTTGGATATTATCTACGAGACAATATTCATGTTAAAACTCTCAGCTACGTTTTGTCGTGTTATATAAATGAAGCTTGTATTTAAATTCTGTACCATGTATTTGGCGACTCAGAATGGGTTGTGTATACCTATTTTGGGGACATCACAGTTGGTATCAAAGCCATAAGTAAAGTGCCTCGAGACTTTCGCTGGTGACTTCCTTGTGTGGGATGCACCGAAGCCAGACTTTATGTAGGGGACGCCGTGAATAACGGTGGCAAGTTAATAGGTATCAATGTGAGGTGCTATCCAAGTCTTGGATGAGAGTCACAGTTGGTATCAAAGCTTAGGGATATGATCCCTGGCTGAGATTTGAGGCTAGAACTAGGAGGGGAGAGACGGGTAAATTCTTCGCTAGTGTGACCTACCTAAGTTTATTTGTTATTTAATTGGTCGGTCAGAATATAGAGATAATATGTGGTATGTCAATTAACCCTTATTTTGTGGCAGTGTTTGAAAATGACATTTGAAAATGTTGAGATAAGCAATGGAGCACATGAGACCGTTGAGTCACCGATGATCAATAACTAGGATAATGTGCATCAGGAAGGCAATAATCCTCAGGTAAATAACAACACTGACCAAATGATGAACGATGGGATGTTCAGAAGCTTTCTGCAATTCATGTAACATCAGGCGAGAGAGACTCCTGTTCAAAATGCAGGTGGAAATATTGGCAACTCACGGTTGGTCACCGCTAAGCAATTCAAGGAGCTAGGACCACCGGAGTTTTCGGGAAAGCCAGATCAACTTAAGGTAGAGACGTGGATTAAGCAGATCACCAAGATATTTGATGTCTTGGGATGCTCCGAGGAGCAAAAGGTTCCCTTTTCCACCTTCATGTTGCTAGGAGAGGCAGATCATTGGTGGGAATCTGTAAAACGTACTCAGCCTGCAGCACTGAAAATGTCTTGGGAGAAGTTTCAAGAATTGTTCAACGACAAGTACTTTCCTGAAAGTATTCGTCACATGAAAGAGGTAGAATTCATCAAGCTAGAACAAAATAATATGACCGTATTGCAGTACGAGGTTAAATTTGTGGAGTTATCCTGGTTTGTATCCCATTTGGTAGATAATGAAAAGTGTATGACGCAGATGTTTCTAAGAGGTTTGAAACCCGAAATACATCAATACCTCATTTCTCACAAACTTTGCTTATATTCAGATGTTGTGAATAGGGCTCAATTATTGGAGCGCGATAATGAGTCAGCCCAACCAAGAGATAGTAGTCGGCAAAACAATAATATCAGTGGTAGCAGTCATCGAAGCGGTGACAACAGACATGGAGGAAATCAACATGCCAGAAATGGTAACCACTTCGGTGGTAATCATGGCCAAGATAATAGAAGTGGAAATTTCAAGAAGAAAAGGTTCAATAATGATGGAAAGACAACAGCACCAGCACCCGTTTTTAAGAAAGGAGAACGACCACCGGTCGTATGCTACAAATGCGGAGGGGAGGAACACATCAGTCCAAACTGTACGCAGCAATCCAAAGCTTGTTACAATTGTGGAAGAGAAGGTCACCTAGCTTGATTTTGACATGTAGTGAAGTCAAGTCCAGCTGGGATGGAGGCACCAAAGGCCGTCCCAAACAAGTCTAAGCCGGTAGTTCAAGGGAGAGTGTTTGTCGTGACCTCCCAAAAAGTGAGGAACCCAAATGAAATTATCACGGGTAAGCTAATCATAAACTCTTGCGAAGTCTATACCTTATTTGATACCGGTTCTACCCATTCTTTTATTTCACCTACTTGCGCTCAACATTTAAATTTGACTCAGAGAAGTTAGACTTTGACTTATCTGTTGAAACTCCGTTGGGAGAAACCTTCATTACATCCACTATTTATAAATCTTGTTTGATTCAAATTTGCACCCTCACGTTACTTGTCGATCTTTTCTCTTTGAAAATACATGCATTTGATGTGATTTTAGGGATTGATTGGTTAACTACTCATCATACTAATATTGATTATTTTCGTAAGATTGTTAGCTTTCATATTCCTAACCAACCTATTATGCGAATTCAAGCAACCAAACCACTAAAGTCAATCACTGTCATATCAAGCCATAAAGCCATTCATTTATTGAAAAATAAATGTCAAGCTTTTTTAGCCCATGTCACGGATTTAAACAAAAATATGTCAGATTTGAATGATATTTCTATTGTTAAAAAATTTCTTGACGTATTCCCTGAAGAACTTCTTGGCCTACCCCCAGAGCGTGAAATTGAGTTTTGTATTGACCTTGAACCCGGTACAAAACCCATTTTCAAAATCCCATATCGAATGGCTCATATTGAACTTCAGGAGTTAAAAATCTAACTGCAGGAATTGTTAGATGTCAGTTTCATTCATCCTAGTACGTCTCCTTGGAGTGCTCCTGTTCTATTCGTAAAGAAAAAATGAAAGTATGCGACTTTGCATTGATTATCGGGAGTTGAATCATGTCACCGTCAAAAATAGGTACCCGTTGCCTCGCATTGATGACCTATTTGACCAGTTGTAAGGTGCCAAATTCTTTTCAAAGATCGATCTTCTATCTGGATATCATCAGTTAAAGATTAAAACTGATGACATTCCAAAGACTGTTTTCAGAACTTGGTACGGGCATTACGAATTCCTAGTCATGTCTTTTGGATTGACCAGTGCCCCTATTGCCTTCATGGTTATGATGAACCGAGTATTGAAGGAATATTTGGATCATTTTGTGGTTCTCTTTATTGATGACATCCACATATACTCCAAAAGCCGTGAAGATCATGAGCAACACTTGCGGCTAATACTCCAAAAGCTTCGTGAAAACAAGCTATATGCCAAGTTGAAGAAATGCGAGTTCTGAGTTGAGGAAGTAGCATTCCTTGGGCAAGTGTTATCGAATCACGGAATATTTATTTACCCAGCGAAGATTGAAGCAATTCAAAGCTGGGAGCAACCCAAGTCAGTAACCGAAGTACGTAGCTTTCTGGGCTTAGTTAGTTATTATCGGAGATTCGTGGAAGGATTTTCTTGAATCGCTACTCTATTAACTCAGCTGACTCGAAAAGATATAAAATTCAGTTGGAACGAAGAATGTGAGAAGAGTTTTCAAGAACTCAAGAGGAGACTAATTTCAGCACCTATTCTGACAATACCATCTAGTTCGGAGGGATTTGTCATATACAGCGATGCTTCAGGCAAAGGTTTAGGATGTGTTCTTATGCAACATGGGAAAGTCATAACCTATGCCTCACGATAACTTAAAGAATATGAGAGAAATTATCATACTCATGATCTAGAGTTGGCAACAGTCGTTTTTGCGCTAAATCTAGAGGCATTACCTGTATGGGGAGAAAGTGGAGATCTATACGGATCATAAAAGACTCAAATATTTTTTAACCTAAAAGGAACTTAACATGCAGCAATGACGTTAATTCGAGCTGTTGAAAGATTACAATCATATCATTCAATACCATCCTAGAAAAGCGAACATGGTAGGTGACGCGTTGAGTAGAATATCATATGCGGGTACGAGTGCGATATTGTCAATGCAAAGGCCCATTTGGTATGACTTACAAAGGATGGAGATAGAGTTAAAGACTCCAGGGACCCATGTGATGATGTCAAATATATGAGTAGAACTGACTTTAATCGATAAAATTAAAGCTGCTCAAGCTGCAGACCTGGAGCTGATGCGTATGAGGAAGAAAGTATAAAAAGTTGCTATTCCGTAAGTAAGAATCGATGAAGAAGGAATACTTCGAGTCAAGTCCAAACTTTGTGTTCCTAACGACTCTGATTTGAAGTATAAAATCATGATGGAGGCACACAACACATCATTTGCAATCCATCCTGGGAGTACCAAAATGTATCGTGATCTTTGACATACATTTTGGTGGAGCAATATGAAAAGAGAGATCGCGGAGTTTATCTCAAGGTGTCTAACTTATCAAATGTGTTAAGGCGGGGCATCAAGTGCCGAAAGGTCCATTACAATTACTTGAAATTCCAGAATGGAAGTGGGAGCACATTACCATGGATTTTCTTACTAGTCTTCCCAAGGTTTCTCAAGACATAAATGCAATTTGGGTCATTGTCGATAGATTAACCAAGTCTGCTCATTTCTTACCTATACGAGAAACTTATTCACTTGAACGTTTTGCTCGTATATACATAAATGATATTGTAAGACTGCATGTTATGCCAGTATCCATAGTTTCTGATCGAGACCCAAGATTTACTTCATGATTTTGGGTTAGTTTGTAAAAAGCTATGGGCACGGATTTACGATTAAGTTTGGCATATCATCCTCAGACGGACGGGCAGTCGAAAAGGACTATTCAAACTCTTGAAGATCTATTAAGACTCTGTGTCCTAGACTTCAAAGGAAGTTAGGACAAGTTCTTGCCATTAATGTAATTCTCTTACAACAACAGTTATAAAGCAAGTATCGGCATGGCTACATTCGAGGCGTTGTATGGACGAAAGTGTCATTCTCTAGTATGACGGGATGAGGTGGGTGAAGAAATGTTGTTGAGACCAGAATTGGTACGCATGACAATGAAAAAGATTCAAATGATCTGACAACGTATAAAAACCTCACAAGATCGACAAAAGAGTTATGCTGATCTTCATCGAAAGGATGTGGAATTCAATGTTGGAGAGCATGTGTTGTTACGTGTTGCTCCATGAAAAGGAGTTACAAGATTTGAAAAGGGAGGAAAGCTCAATCCTCGATTTATTGGCCCATTTGAAATCCTCGACCGAGTAGGAACTGTGGCCTATAGACTCGCCTTACCGCCAAGTATGTCTCGTGTTCAGAACGTTTTTCACATATCTATGTTACGTAAATATGTGAAAGACCCGAACCATATTATTGAATTAGAACCAGATGAGATAGCGGAAGATTTAATGTATAAAGAGGTACCTGTTAAAATCTTGGATAAGAATGAACATATTCTACGCTCCAAGATTATACCTCAAGTCAAAATTTTGTGGAGAAACCACGATGTTAAGGAAATGACCTGGGAGTTAGAATCTGAAATAAAAACAAGATATCCTCACCTCTTCGACATACCAGGTACGTACACCAATTTCGAGGATGAAATTTCATAAGAAGGGGAGGTTGTAAGACCCCAACTTTTATGAATAAAGATTTAATTTTCTCTAAATATTTTTTTTAAATAATAAGGTATGGATTTGATATAATGTTATAGTTGTGGGTAATATTTATAAATTTTACAAAGTAAGCAAGTTGTTATAAAATATTTGTTTGGTCGAAGAATATTCATTTTATCAGGGAATATTTGTACGACGGCACAATCATTGGTGGACTCCACAACGGAATTACTGTCAGAGTTAAAAAAAGACAGAAATAACTTTTTATAAAAATAACGACAAAAGTTTTACCGTTAACTGTTGAAATACTCGGTGATAAAAGTACAGTAATACGCGTGGTTGCATAGTAGCATACGGTATTGCACAGTATCTTTGATTATTGATGTATACGTGAGAAGTCACTCAGTTTTATTCAATTATTGCCACAGTAATTGATGCATAGTATCTCACATTATTGATTCAATTATTGTCACAATATTTTATATTATAAAATCAACAATTGAGACGACAAAGTTATTCATATTATTATTTGCATTATTAACGATGTTTAGAAAGTTCTGTCGAGGAAAGGAGTTTAGTCACCTAATTGTGTGCCAATAAGGAGAAGTACTTATCAGAAAGCCCCCTCTTTCCTGAGAATGATCTGGTTGTTAATATTGTAAGTTATAATATTAATGATGAATAAATATTATTAAAAATATATTTAGTGAAGCTAAGTGAGTTGTGATAAATAAATGGGGTTTTTTTATGAAGTAATTGTTATAAGTTTGGCTTATTATATGGACCCCCACTTACTCATTTTTCAAAATCGTCAATATAAAGTTATCTCAGTTTTTGTTTTATAATAATAAAATAGAAAACTTTTTATATAAAATAGAATACTTTTTATAAATAGAATATATTATATTTTATTATATTGTATAGTGTTTGCATAATACTGCATAGTATTTACATAGTAAAATCAGAAAAAAATCAGACGAATTCGAATTGCGTCCGTGATTTTCCCCACTGTTCACCCGTGAAAATTTTAAATAGTATCCTGTCATTCTCCTATAAATAGGATGCTCAGTTTAGAAATGAAAATCACACCAGAATCAGTTAATTCTTATTCTATAATATTGAGCGTATTTCTTTTGAGTTAAAGAAATTTTGAGTGTAGTAAATAGTGCAAGTTTTTTTTTGAAGAATATCTCTGCTATACCAGTCAGAAATACTATCTTTTTAAGATAATGGGGTATTATTTATTTTATATTCGCTTACGATATTAGTTTTTGTATTTGTAATGAATTTTATTTTCGTTCAATATTCGTAAAAAATATTATTTTCGTTCAATATTCGTAAGGAATATTATATTCGTTCAATATTCGTAAGGAATATTATTTTCGTTCAACAGTTGTAAGAGATATTATTTTTGTTCAATATTCGTATGAAATAATATTTTCTTCCATACTCTGTAGTATATAAATAATATTATTTCGTTTCGTATTCTTAATTCTGCACTCATATTGATAAGTATTGCTTCTATACTCCTTGAAATTAGTGGAATATCCTTAAAATTTGTGTTTCATCTTGTATCGTTTCACAAGAATATTTTTTTGAACATTCTTGTTAAATTTTGATCTTTTTATGTCGGGATACTATTCATGGGGTACTATTCACGAAGTATTATTCACTCGGGTACTATTCACCCGAGCACTATTCATGACAAAAATTAATTTCTTTTCTGTCCAAATTATTTTTGATACACGAATTTTATTCTTGAATTTTACTCCACAAAGCAGTTATCATGTTGACAATTTGGACATTCTTGAACTCTGGATAAATTGAATTATAAATCTTTAAAATTTATCCTTACTTTCACTTAATTGAATTCTTATATCATTGTCATCATCCTTATGCTTATATTGTGATGGAAGTCATCTTTGACCCGTAGTCCATAGATGGACTGTTGATTGGTATGATTATGATCAGGCATTATGTATCGGTATAATCATGACCTGTAATGTTATAAATGATATGGTAAAAGTCCTCATTGGCCCGTAGTGCATTGATGGACAGTTATTGGTATGATCATGACCACTGGTGATAATAACGAATATCATTGGCCGTAGTGCATGGATAATTCGTGGATGTGATAATAATGAATATCCTTGGCCCGTAGTGCATGGATAATTCATAGATGTGATACTAACGGATATCCTTGGCCCGTAATGCATAGATAATTCGATGATGTGGATTATTTGTTGAGTTGTGTTACAACGATAAAATATTGATGGTGAACTTTTAAATTATAGAAGATAGTAGATATCATGCTCTACTTGACTCTTCTAATGGATTGCTTGTTCCGCTGCAGTTAAACTTGTTATCTATTATATTCTATCAGTTTTACACTGTTGAAGGCTAACGATTTATTCTGCATTATTTTAGTCATAATATTCTTTTCTGGGCTAGTTGAGCTCACCCTTTACTTTCATTGTTCTCTTCAGGAAATGAGAATATAGCTGAGACTAGTCGGGGAATGGAGTGATGGTCCGAGATGGTGGCTATAGTAGTCCTCACTATTCTATAAAATAGTGTGATAATAAATGTAATGAGGACTCCATTTGAGTTTGGATATTATCTACGAGACAATATTCATGTTAAAACTCTCAGCTACGTTTTGTCGTGTTATATAAATGAAGCTTGTATTTAAATTCTGTACCATGTATTTGGCGACTCAGAATGGGTTGTGTATACCTATTTTGGGGGCGTTACAAATATCCACCACATAATAATTATTCACAATTTATATTATAAGCTTACAATATTAACAACCAGATCATTCTTAGGAAAGAGGGGGCTTTTCGATAAGGATTTATCCTTATTGGCGCGCAATTATATAACTTAACTCCTTTCCTCGACAGAATTTTCTAGACATTGCCAATAATGCTAACTAATAATATGAATAATTGTGTCGTGTCAATTATTGATTTAATAATATAAAATATTGTGCATATGATAATGTGATAATAATTGAATCAATAATATGAGATATTGTGCAACAATTACTGTGGTAATTATTGAATGAACCTAAGTGAATTCTTACGTAAGAATCAATAATCAAAAATACTGTGCAATACCGTGTGCTACTATGCAACTACGCGTATTACTGTACTTTTATCGTCGGGTATTTCAAAAGTTAACGGTAAACGTTTTGCCGTTATTTATATAAAAAGGTTATTTCTGTCGCTTTCTATATCCGACAATTATTCCGTTAAGTGGTCCACCAATGATTACGCCGTCGTACGGATATTCCTCGTCCAAACGAATATTTTATGACCACTTGTTTACTTTGCAAAAATTACACATTTCACCCATAACTAAAGCATTATATAAAATCAACACCTTATTATTCAAAATAATAATTAGAGAAATTAAATCTGTATTCATAAAAAGTTGGGGTCTTACAGAGCCAGTGTTTTGTTTTTTTGACGTTATCTTATTTATAATGTGTCCTATACTTGGGTCAACTGAAAACCTTAGCTTAAGGTTGTGTTTGTGAGTTTAGAGGGATGAGATAGGAATGGAAAGTATAAGAGAGGAAAGGATGGGAAAGAATTATAATTTTTCCTTATCGTGTTTGTGAGTTTTAGAAAGGAAGAAAAATGATGAGATTTTTATTATATTTTCCTTGTTTGTGAGTTAGGAGAAAAGAATGGAAGGGATGGGGAAATAATTTTATTTTTAAATTACAATATTACAATATTACCCTTATATATAAATATAATAAATGTATGATTTAACAATACCTAACTATTGAATTATTTTGTTGATTCATTTTTCTGTGTTCATATATATACATTGACTCATATACTCTTAAGTCATATATATATATATATATATATATATATATATATATATATATATATATATATATATATATATATATATATATAACTCTAATTCAATATATATAATTAAGTTGCCAATGTTCAGGCTATTGATTATTCGGGCTAGAAAGGTTTATCCTTGCCAATGTGGGGTGGCCGGGCTGGGGACTGGGGGCTGAGGGCGGTGGGCGGGGAGTTGGGGTAGTGGAAAAATTATACTCCCTTCATTCCTAAAAGATTGTCGATTTAGAATAAAAAATTTGTTTCAAAAAGTTTGTCGTTTACAACCTTCGAGGAGAATAAATTATTTACTTTCCTATATTACCCCTACCTTCTCTCATTGTCCCAATAAATTCTCTTCCTTGTATTAATAGTTTTCAACTTCACATAAAGGGGTAGTGATAGAATTTTAAACAAATTTTACTTGGTAAATGATACTTTTTTAATCCATGTGCAGAAACCTTAAACGACAATCTTTTAGAAACGAAGGTAGTAGTATTTTATAAATTTGAGAGTTATAAGGATTAGGAATAAGATTGTTAAATTATTTATTTTTAATTGTAATTTTTGATAATGTAAAATATTTAACTTTCTTATCATTTCCCATCTCTCCAAATCCTCCCATTTTTGGGAGAAAGTTTTGAGCCAAAAATAAAATAAATTTTACCTCCAAATCCCTCCCCATTTTCCCTAAAAATACTCACAAACATGGGATTTGGAGGAATTTTAATTATTTTCTCTTCCTTTCTCTTTTCCTCAAATAAAATCTTACAAACACAGTATAAAGGGTTGTTTGGTTGCCGATGTTTGCGATGGCAGTATGTACAACGTTTGGATCTCATATGTTCATTTTTGAGCTCCAAAATTAAGTTTTGTGAATTAAATAAGTTACGGTTTAAACGTTGAGCACAAGCAGGAGAAATAAATGAATGGGTAGCACCGGTATCTAGTAAGGTATAAACTTCACATGAATTTATGATTAGCTTACCCGTGATCACCTCGTTTGGATTCCTCGCATGTTGACCAGTCACGACAAACGCTCTTTCAAGAGCCGTTGACTTTGACTTTTTTGGGACATCTTTTTGAGTCACCATCCCTACTGGACTTGGTTTCGCTACAGTTCAATCTCGAGCGATATGTCCTTCTTTTCTACAATTATAATATACCTTAAACTGTTGTGGGCAGTTTGGGCTGATATGTCCTTCTTTTCTGCACTTATAGCATATGATCGGTGGTCGTTCTCCTCCTTTGGAACCAGTTGCTACTGGTGCTGACGTCTTCGTGTTGTCATTGTTGAATCTCCTCTTTTTAAAATCTCCTCCCGACTCGCTTCTTCTATTTTCATGGTCACGATTACCACCAGAGTGGTTGCCGTTCTTGTCTGTATTTTTCTTTCTCCGCTGGTTATCATTGATCTGATGACTAATATCACCGGTATGATCCTGGTTGTGGTCCCTCGGTTGACCGTACTCGTTATCTCGCTCTAATAATTGAGCCCTGTTGACAACATCTGAATAGAGAGAAAATTTATGAGAAATGAGATATTGACGTATGCCGGGTTTCAAACCTCTCAGAAACATCCGCGTCATACTTTCATCACTCTCCACCAAATGAGGTGCAAACCTAGACAACTCTGTAAACTTCGCCTCGTACTGGGACACCGTCATGTTATTCTGCTCCAGTCTAATAAACTCTACCTCCTTCATATAACGAATACTTTCAGGAAAGTACTTGTCATTGAACAGTTTCTGAAATGTCTCCCAAGACATGCTAAGTGCGGCTGGATGGGTACGCTTCACAGACTCCCACCAGTAGTCTGCCTCGCCACGGAACATAAAGGTGGCGAATGGAACCTTCTGTTCCTCCGTGCATCCCAAGACATCGAATATCTTGGTAATTTGCTTGACCCACATTTCCGCCATGATCAGATCCGGCTTTCCCTTAAATTCTGGTGGTCCCAATTCTTTGAACTGCTTGGCTGTGACAAACCGTGAATTGCTATCATTTCCTCCTGTATTTTGAACACGAGTCTCCCTCGTCTGGTTTTGCATGAATTGTAAAAAGCTTCTAAACATCCCATCGTTCGTCATCTGCTCATTAGTGTTGTTCACAGGAGGAACATTGCCAGCCTGTTGCACGTTCTCCTCGTTGGTGAGCACAGGTGTCTCCACAGTCTCATTTACTCCACTGTTAACATTCTCAGTCGACATTCTCAAATACTGCCATAAAACAAGGGTTAATTTAAGCAATTAACATATCACATAATATCCCTATATTATGACCGACCAATAAATAAGCTTAGGTAGGACACAATAGCGAAGGATTTACTCGTCTCTCCCCTCCTAGTTCTATTCCCCGATCTCCGCCAGAGATCATATCCCTAAGCTCTGATACCAACTGTGACGCCCCCAAAATAGGTATACAACACCCATTCTGAGTCGTCAAAATACATGGTACAGAAACAACAACAACTTTATTAATACAACATAAAAACTGTGAGTTTAAAAATAAATATTGCCATCTAGACAATATCCACACTCAAATAAGTTCTTATTACAATTATTGATACATTAGTTTACAAAAATGGTGAGGATTACTAAAACGATTTTCTAGAACCTTCATTCCATACCCCGACTAGTACTCGCTACATTCTCGCCTCCTGAGAAGAAAAATGGAACAAAAGGAAAAGGGTGAGCTCAACTAGCCCAGTAAAGAACATTATGACTAAGATAACATAGAACAAATTATCGTTAGTCTTCAACAGGGAAAAATCTAATAGAATACAATAGACAATCAGTTTTAAATCAAACTTCGCAGCGGAAATAATAATTCATTAGAAGAGTTAAGTAGAGAATGCAAACTACTATCTTCTATATATGAATTTAAAAGTTCATCGTCGATATTTTATCCCTGTAACATCAATCAATATATATCTAGAATTAAATATTCATCTTTGCACTACAGGCCAAAGATATTCATCAGTTGGTCATGTTCATCTAAACACCTGTTCGTCTTTGCACTACGGCCAAAGATATTCATTAGAAAATCATTAGTACATGCCAAATATATTCAGTAACATCATCATTTAGGACTGAGGATGATGAAAAATATTTTAAAGAGAACGAATCCAGTGAAACAAAAGAATAATTATTAAGGATTCGTATTTCGGTTTATTCATGTTCAAAAATACCTCATAAGTAATATAGTGGAGTAAAATTCAAGAATGATCAAAACATGGATACAATCAAAGTTAGTATCCATAATAGATATTTTGGACAAAAAGAAGAAAATTTTATTTTTCGGTGAATAGTGTCGTTTTCGTGAATAGTGCTGTATACGTGAATAGTAACTCCGACACAAAAAGTTCTAAATTTGATAAAAGTTCATATCAATACTTTGGCATAATGATATTGAGAAAATAATATCATTTAAAAAGAAATAACATCCCTCACCTCGAAAGAATAGTACTTCTGGCTGGAATACTAGGTATAGTGCTGAAGGGAACTTGCACCGTATAATAACACTCAATGTATTAAAATACTCACAAGAATAAGCTTAATATATCGAGAGAGAAAGAGAGAGAAATCTTTAGTTTCTGGTGTGTTTTTCAATTCTAACCTAAGCACCCTATTTATAGAAAAATGGTTAGAACACCAAAGTAGAAAATTTAATAAATTAATAATATATTTATATAAATTTTCAAGCCAACCGTAGAAAATCTGAAATCAGCCCATTCAACACCCATGTGGAACACACCATAATGAAAAAAACATTTTTGTTATTTAAAAAAATTTTAAACTTCCAAAAATTAATTATTTCAGAATTTCAGAACTTCAATAATTCATAATAAATAGCTCTTTTATCAGAAAATTCGAATCTTGCGATTTTTTTTAGGAAATTCAATTCTCTACAACTTTGCGAAAGAAAGTTTTTCCAAATTTTAAACAGAAATTGACCGAAATCCACAAACGGACGATTTTACAGGTTATAATCAAATTTCAGTCAAGAAATGGGCCCATAGACATGTTTAACATGTTTTAAACAACTTTTGCAACAAAATACTCTTTCTCCTCATATACTCATATATCCCACATTCATTGTAAAAATATCATCATTATTATATTATAATAATATAATAAAATATTATTTTATCAGAAAAGATAAAATATCAATTTTCAACAATTGTCACTTTAAAAAAAAATTTCCATCTATATCCACATAAAATGAATATTTTTCTCATCATATAAATCAATAATTAATTATTCACAAATAATATTATTGAATCACAATACTGACAACCAGACAGTTCCCAGAAAAGAGGGGGCTTTCCAATAAGGATTTCTCCTTACTGGCGCGCAATTAGGTGACCAAACCTCTCATTAGACAAAACTTTCTAGACATTACCAATAATATTATCTAATAATATTATTCAGATAATATGAATTATTGCTCCGATAATGAAAAATACTGTGTAATGACAATTATTAAAATAACAGTAATATAAAATATCAACGCAGTAATTATTGAATCAATAAAATAAAATACTGAACAGTAATTACTGTAACCATTATTGACTAGTTCCTTCTTACGTAAGAATCAATAATTGGTGCAATACCGTGTGCTACTGTGCAACAACGCGTATTACTATATTTTAACCACCAGGTATTTCAACAGTATTAATGGTAACAACTACGCCGTTATTTACAAACAACTTATACTTGTCATTTTCTTCATCCAATCGCTTTTCGTTATGGGGCCCACACAAGGCTGCGCCGTCGTACGAATATTCTCCGACAATAAGAATATTCCACGACCAAACGAATATTCTCCGATAAAAATGAATATTTTATAACCTCTTGCTTATTTAAAATATTTGCGCATTTTACCCATAACTAACCACCTAAATCAAATCAACCCTTACTATTTCAAAATGATAAATAGAGGAAATTAAATTTCATTTATTAATAATTTGGGGTCTTACAGTTACTGCATTATATTACTGTGTTTTATACTATTTTTTTATATTGATGGTTAGTGATTAACTGCATTAGTTACCTTCATATATCTGTTAGTCTTTAATTTGTAACAAATTCATTACTGATTGTTTTGGTTGTAAAATGAATGTAAAAATATTTTTTATAATCTTGGTTACTAATTACATATATCTTGGTTACTGTTTAATATGTATTTAGATACTATAAGGTGTTTATTTGGTTACTGTATAATGTTATTATGTTTTATAATTATTTCTTTTATATTGGTGGTTACTTATTGACTACATTGGTTACCTTCATACAACTGTTAATCTGATTATATATATAGGTTGATGTATACTATTTAATTGGTTACTGTATAATATTTATTTGGTTGCTGAATAATATTAATATACATTTGTACTGATATTTTTTATATTCATGGTTACTTATTAGCTACGTTGGTTACCTTCATACAACTGTTAGTCTTTAGTTGATAACAAACACATTATATTGGTTGTTTTTTACTGTAAAATATAATAAAAAATGTGTTTATGTTCTGGTTACTAAATAGATATATGTTAGTTACTGTCTAATCTAAATTTGGTTACTGTATAATGTTATTATGATTATTGTATAATATTAGTGTGTTTTATACTGATTTATTTTATATTGATGGTTACTTATTAACTACATTGGTTAACTTCATATAATTGTTAGCCTTTGGTTGGTAAAAGACTGATCCGGTTGAAGAGCAAGCGTGTCAATTTATGGAAAGATTTGATCCAATGGCAATTTGATAATTTATGTCAATTTTGGAGTGTCGGATTTTGACGTTTTCGGAGCCTACGATCAAAAGTCACCTTTGCTCGTGAACTGCATAATTTTTTGGTCAAATTCCATCATTTAGGCCTTCAAAATTGCATGTAAAAATTTAGTTTATGTTCTGGTTACTAAGATTATGTAGTTTGGTTACTGTGTAATATTGATTTGGTTACTTTACAATATTTATTCAGTTGTCAGACAATGGAGATGATTCTAGTTGTGCTTTATTTCAACGGAACATAAACAAAAAGTGTGTAAATATATAATTGTTTACTGTTAGTAACCATTAACCACATGGTCGGTAACTTTTTTGATGGTGTACAATAACCAAAATTGTTATTGATTAATATTTTGATTTTTGATTCCATCATAAGTTGTCAATATAAAGTAAACATATACATTAAATAATTGGTAACTGTTCTAAAATATTTTTATGTAAATTTGGTTACCCATCTAAAATAAAATGGTTACCTCTATATTCATATTTAGTTACCAACTGGACCACCAACTGGACCATTTCTAAATAACTTTTATAACTATATAATTTAAAAGTATCCATGAGCTAGATAAATGGGAACCCTCACATGTACATTAAGCACTTGATAACTGTTCTGATATAAGTTTTTAATTATTTGGTTACTAACAAAAACTAAAATGGTTACCCTTATATGCAGGTTTGTATACCAACTGCACGTCTCGAACTATTTTTATTTTAATATGAGATCTATAAGTGACCATCATATATATAAATGGGAACTCTTAATTGGAATTTTTTATTCCACCATGATGACATGATGTAAATAAAATATATACATTTAATATTTTATAACAGTCATGATACAAACTTATAATTATCTGGTTACTAACAAAAATAAAAATGGTTACTATATATGTAGGTTTGGATACCAACTTAATATTTCAACTGAAATAACTGATGGATACTGTTCTGAACCAATTTTATGTAAATTTGGTTACTCACAAAAAATAAAATTGTTACCTCTATATGCAGATTTAAATATCAACTGTACAATTTTCAGATAATTTTTATGAGTATGTAATTTATAAGTATACATCAACTAGATAAATAAGACACTCTCACATGTACGTTTAACACTTGATGTTTGTCCTGATACAAGTTTATAACTATCTGGTTACTAATAACAGTAACCATAATGTAACATAATAAAACATTAATCACATAATTATATGATAGTAACCAGAACAATTTTTAATGGTAACCAAAACAGAAACATCATGTAATGAAATCCAGTTTAGGCAATCCATGTATACTAAACAATTACATATTAATCAAAATAAAAAATAAAAATAACTAAAATCTCACATTGAGGGCACAATAATAGTAGTCAAACCATAAGATAACAGTAACCAAAACATAATAAAGAAGTAACCAAATAGTTATATGAAAGTAACCATAACATGTTTTAATAATGATAACCAAAACAGAAACTACCTGTATATCCAATCCAGTTTAGGCAACTCATGTATACTCTCAAATGTACATTTAACACTTGAATTATGTCCTGATATAAGCTTGTAACTATCTGGTTACTACCAATAAATAAAATGGTTACCCTTCTATGCATGTTTGATTACCAACTGCACCTTTCAAACAATATATCAGACACAACTTAGAAGTAGCAAATACGAACTAACAAACAATGTCAAATCACTGGTAATATAATTAAATATATAATCTCATTTACAAAAATTCTAATAAACATTACATAGTCACCCGAACTAACAAACAATGTCAAATGGTTATGGATATTCAACAAAAATCAAAGTATGAAACACAATTCAAAAGGGCAGTACAACGACAACCAGAACTAATCAAAATCTAGTACAAATCTTCGTGAAAATTCTCTGAAGTTGTGAAAAAGCCAACTGCAGAGGCACATCTCGTTTGGAAGGAAATCTCTAGTTCCTTTGAGAGAATTAACGTCAATTTTCTGTCAGAGTTGAGAGACTGTGGTGTTGCGGCGGCAGCGGAGGAGAAGGACGACGAGTGGCTTCGAGAGGAGAGAGAGAAGTAATAAGGGCGGAGAGAGAGACCGAACGAGAAGGGAGTCTTTCAGGAAGATGGAAACTAATTTGTCATGTCAGCCCATTAATATTAATCCCTTAATTTAAGGACTTTTAATTATATTAGTATTATAAATAAAAATGATGAAGTGTAGTATTTTTATAATTATTTTATGGATGTTTTATTTTTGTAATTACTTTTAAAAATATACTAATATATGTTATTAATCCCAAAAAAAAAAAAAGTATTTTGTTTACCTTATTCCAATTCTGAAGAGGTCAAACCAGGCCTTAATGTTAGGCTGTAACTGTTATTGAACCAAACAAACACCGAGGAGGCCTACTACTAATATATTTGTGTATTAAATATATAATCCTCACATCTTGCACTTTCACCACATAAGTATATAATTGGTATTTTGTTTTCAAAAAATAAAAAATAAAAAATTATAAGAGTAATAAAATAAAGTTACCCAATTTAATTGCTGCTGAAGTTTTCACTTAAAATGTTTAGTTTTCTGTAACCAAATTTATATTCGATCTAGAAGTGAAAATTAACTTTGGTTTTTTTTTAAGCAGAGAAAAGAATTAATTTTCAATTTTTTTCTGGACTAGAGAAAAGAAATAACTTTCAAAATCTATGTGCCAATTTCTTAGCTAATATGTTAAAGTCAATCTTTTTGCATTTTTTAATTTGAATTTTCATTTTATTAGGGTTTTAGACTTTTAAGAGATGTTGTGCGAGTATCTATAGGTACTAAATTATCAATAAACTCTCCTAGCTTGTTGAAAATTCGTTCACACTGACTGAATACTTAGAGGAACTTCCATATTAATCACTTTCATTCCTTCTGATAAAACCGTCTAGGCGTCTATCACAGTCAATCTTTATCTTGCAAAACTCCCAAAACTTTCGAATTCAACCATTTTGATGCGAAGGTGTATACAAAAACCATTCAGAAACAACCATTTTTTGGTTCACAAATAAAATCCATCATGGAGACGAGAACAATGCTCGGTGAAATGTAGCTAATATTTACAATTTTTTAATTTCTTTGTACCAATGATTCCAACATTTTTAATATCTGTTTTCTCTTCCTTTAAGAATATAAATATTGTTTATACGTTTTCAATGTTTCAAACATACTAAATTAACTCCAAGTGAAATTGAAAATTAAGATTTAGGTAGGATGATGTCACAAGTTATACCATTATATATCTATTAGAGTTTTACTATGTGTTGCAACAAATTTGTATCGAATTACAATTGCAAAACATATCAATACATAAAATTTGATAGAATTATAAAGGGGTCTTACTTGGTACAAATCTCTTCAAAAAGTTATTTTTACTTATTCACATAACTGACAATCAATAATGGACTCCATTTATTACATATTTCTCCATAAAATTACCATTAATACTTTTTCATGTAACTGATAATAAAAAAGTCGACGGAAACATCGCAATATATTATGACAAACTATGACAAACACAATAAATCAATGCAGAAAGATAAAGACAATAACACAAGATTTTAGATGGAAATCCAAATCGGGAAAAAATCACGAAGAAGGAACTATGAAAATTTTTAAAATATTTTTGAATGTCTCCACTCCAAAAACACAGCACCTATATTTATAGGTCATAAGAAAATTCATAACCAAATATGATAAGAAATACTAAATGCACCTATATTTATAGGTCATAGGAAAATCCATAACCAAATAGGGTAATACTAAATTGAGTATAACTAGAAAAGATAATTTTCCTAAATCAAACAAATCCTAGATAAAACCTAAATTCAAATTCAATAAAGATTCATGTTATATCCAACACAATATATATCGTTTTCCTTATCCATATATTAGCAAAGTTGAAAATCAACCAAATTTAGCGAGTTTATATAGGAGAAACGATACTAATAAATTTTCACAAAATTGAGAAGAATAGTAAAAGGAGGTATTTTAGAATACCTCAAGGTCATATATATTATTTCCCTTCCTACCAACTCTCGAGCCCTTGACCTTGATGTACAAGGCACACACGCATAGCCACCAAAGAACAAGGAGAGCCGGTACTTTACTATACATTAATCAAGTAACTATATCCTAATTAAATAAGAGAATAAGAGATTATATAATATCACAATTTCATATTAACTATTATTTACTCATAATATTTCTAATATATAGTCATTTAGAGATTAGTTGAGTAGAAACTTAAACTAAAATCATAAATATAATTTTTAAATTAAAATTTATTACATGACTAAATAACTAAAGGATTTTTATACAAAAATAAATTTATTTCAGAATGATAAGTTAATATTAAAGTTTGTAGTATAATAAAGAGAGTTCTAATTCTAGTTAAACTTGTCCTTATATTATATATGACCATAAAAAAATGTTTTATTTATAGTTAAATTCTAGGCATTTACCAAAGATCAAAGGCGAAGACCAAAAAACTAAATCAAGTAACTATATCCTAATTAAATAAGAGTAGAAGAGATTATATAATATCACAATTTTATTTTAGATTAGACTCCACCATCAAATAATTTTAAAAATGACAAAATATAGTTTATAAAATTAAATAACGAAATACTCAGGGTTCGTTGGTAACTATTTTCTACTTTCATATATTTGTTTTCATATATTTCTATTTCTACTTGTAAAAATAAAAATCAAACAACGTTGTTTGATAATATAATTGAATGTTACTTTTATTTATCAATATAAATATAAAATAAGATAAAATTTAGTTTTTTGGTCTTCGCCTTTGATCTTTGGTAAATGCCTAGAATTTAACTAGAAATAAAATATTTTTTTATGGTCATATATAATATAAGGACTAGTTTAACTAGAATTAGAACTCTCTTTATGATACTACAAATTTTAATATTAACTTATCATTCTGAAATAAATTTATTTTTGTATAAGAATCCTTTAGTTATTTAGTCATGTAATAAATTATAATTTAAAAATCATATTTAGGATTTTAGTTTAAGTTTCTACTCAACTAATCTCTAAATGACTATATATTAGAAATATTATGAGTAAATAATAATTAATATGAAAAATTCTAGTTAATTAATGTTACAAACAATTCTAGCCTATATATTAGTTATTAAAATTTAGTTAGCTAGCTTTTAAAACTAAAATTATGACAACTCATTATTTATAGCAATTATATTCCTAAATAATTATATATTAAAAATATAAGAAAAATATTATGAGTAAAATAATAATTAATATAAATTTTTTTTAATGTATATTACAAATATATTAACGATTAAAATTGAGTAAACAACTTTATTCATATAAGATACCTTAAGTTAATTAATGTTAAAAAAATCCTGACTTATATATTACTAATTAAAATTTAATTACCTTTTAAACTAAAATCATGATTGTAACTAATATTTTACAATAATTTTATTTTTTATAAAATTTATTTAGTTAATTAATTATATAATAGAGTACGACTAAACACTATTTTTAGACTTTTAGGTTTCCACTAAATTTTGAACTCTAATTAAAAATGCATATAAATACAATTGATTAGTTACAAAAACTAAATAAAAATTTTTGAAACTATATAAAAACTTCTTATTAAATTAAAAATAACAAAAGAATCACAATAGTAACATTCAATTGTGAGTATTCAATAATTATATGTGATTTGTAATCATTCGTTTTTAAGCAAAATAAATAGTAGTATATCAATTTAAAATTTAAAAAATATATTTTTATAATCACTATTTAAAATAAATTAAAATTAATTTTATTTAAAAAATAACTCTTGCTTCGCACAAGACACTTAATGTAAGACCCCAACTTTTTATAAATAAAATCGAATTTTCTCTAATTATTATTGTGAATAATAAGGTGTTAATTTGATATAATGCTTTGGTTATGGGTGAAATGTGCAAATTTTGCAAAATAAGTAAGTGGTTTTAAAATATTCATTGTTGTCGGGGAATATTCGTACGATGGTGCAGTCATTTGTGGGCCCCATAACGAAAAACGGTCAGATGAAAAAAATGACAAGTTTGAGTTTTTATAAATAACGGCGTAATTGTTACCATTAACACTGTTGAAATACCTAGTGGTTAAAATACAGTAATATGCGTGGTTGCAAAGTAGCACACGGTATTGCACAATTTTTTTTGAATTATTGATTCTTACGTAAGAAGGCACTACTCAATAATTGTTACAATAATTACTGTTCAATATTTTATTTTATTGATTCAATAATTGCTACGTTGATATTTTATATTGTTGTTGTTTCAATAATTGTCGTTGCACAGTATTTTCCATTATCAGATCAATAATTTATATTATTTGAATAATATTATTAGATAACATTATTGGCAATGTCTAAGGAAGTTCTGTCTAAGGAGAGATTTGGTCACCTAATTACGCGTCAGTAAGGAGAAATCCTTATCGAAAAGCTCCCTCTTTCCTGGGAACGACCTAGTTGTCATATTGTGATTTTATAATATTATTTGTGAATAATTAATAATTAATCTATATGATAAGGAAATATTTATCACTACAAAAAATGAGCCTTTAGCAACGATTTTTCGGGAAACGACTTTATAAGTCGTTGCTAAAAGTATATGTTGACTTAGTCATATTCTAGCCTTATATTTTGATGATGAAATGTTCAAGTACTAAATTATTTTCTGGTGTTTCAGGTATGTGTTGATAAAAGACTATCGATGGAATCTTCATGAGAAGGAAGAAAGTTTTTCTTTTTCTAGGAAAACCAAATGTAAGGTCAATTGCATAATAATTGATTTTTCATTTAAAGGCTCTAGGACATATTATTTGCATTTTATTATGTCTTAAATGAAAAATGTTTTTAAGAGTTTTGAAAAAGAATTTTCTTAACTACTTTAAATATATTAAGTACAAATACATTATTTGAAAGTTACTTAATATATGTCTAAAAAGGAGGATAGCATTAATTGTGATATGTATGCTAAATGATAGCTTTGGACTTGATACACGTGGATATCTAGAGTGTAAGACCCCGAATTTTATGAAATAAAAGTATTCAATTTTTCTATTCAGTAAATGGTTAAATTGATAAATGTTAAAGTTAAGGGTGATATATAAATTTTTTTTTCAAAATACACAAGTGGTTATAAAATATTCATTGTTGTCGGGGAATATTCGTTTGGTCGTGGAATATTCTTTCTGTCGGGGAATATTCGTACGACGGAGCAGCTATTTGTGGGCCCCATAACGAATAACTGTCGGATGAAGAAAACGACAAATTTGAGTTTTTACAAATAACGACGTAGTTGTTACCGTTAACACTGTTGGAATACCCGGTGGTTAAAATACAGTAATACGCGTTATTGCACAGTAGCACACGGTATTGCACAGTATTTTTGAAATTATTGATTCTTACGTAAGAAGGCACTACTCAATAATTGTTACAGTAATTACTGTTCAATATTTTACTTTATTGATTCAATAATTGCTACGTTAAAATTTTGTATTATTGTTGTTCAATAATTGTTGCTGCACAGTATTTCCCATTATCAGATCAATAATTCATATTATTTGAATAGTATTATTAGATAGCATTATTGGCAATGTCTAGAAAGTTCTGTCTAAGGAGAGGTTTGGTCATCTAATTGCGCGCCAGTAAAGAGAAATCCTTATTGGAAAGCCCCCTCTTTCCTGGGAACGACCTGGTTGTCATAAATGTGATTCTATAATATTATTTATGAATAATTAATTATTGATTCATATGATAAGGAAATATTTATTTTATGTGGATATAAACGAGGGATATATTTTTGTGGTTAAAAATGAAGGAGTTAATGTTGAGGTTTTTATCCGTATTTTTGTCGGAATGGAGGTATTAAAAATCAGGGTTTTTGAGATATTTTGCGGGGGTTATAATTTTTAATCCGACCGTTGGATCGTGGTAATTTTTGGATATGTTATACATATAAAAGTTGAGTATATGTCCACAAATTTTGAACCGTTAAAAATGAACGTATGATTTATTATGAATTTTACGAGATGACTGGTTCAGAAATTGTTGAATTTTCGGAGTTTATCATTTTGGTGGAAAATTCTAGAATTGGTGGGCTCCACTTGTGGTTGGTGAAGAAATGTGCTGAATTATATTTCAAATGTGGTGGGTGGGAATAGTAGCAGGTAAAGCCATCAGGTTGCAGGTCAAACCTACCAAAATTTTCCTATAAATAGAGGGCTAAGTTAGAATTGAAAATCACACCAGAAACATAAGCTTTCTCTCTTTCTCTCTCTATATTATGAAGCATATTTTGTGAGTTTTTAGATACTTGGTGAGTTGCTATTCATCAGTGCAAGTTTTCTTCAGCATCATATCCGATATCCAGTCAGAAGTACTGCTCTTTTGAGGTAAGGGATAGTAAGGGATAGTAAGAGATTTTAAGGGTTGTTATGATTTTCAGTTTCGTAATTTTTCTGATCTTCAAAAATTCTGGAAAAATTTGAAATGATATTTTGATGAGTTTTCTTGATTGTATCCAAAAATGGTGATTTTTGGATGTATAGATTGAGAGTTATGAATTTTATGTGAAAAGACTATTTTAAAAGTAACAGCTTATAATTCCTTGTGATTAACTCCAAAATTGATGAAATTTTTATTGGGAGTACATGTATATGATAGAAGTATACTCTGTAAATTTCAGAATTTTTAGACAAAAGTACAATTTTTGATAAATGTCTAAATATTCGGCTATTTTGGCCATATGAAAAATAGTAAATGACTTTTAAAAATTTTGAAAAAAATATATGTTCACTATGGGACTATATTATGCTAAATCCCAGAAAAGAAATATTTTTGGAACTGATTTGGTAATTTTTATAAAAATGGTCTAGTTATGAGTAAATGAATTAAATATGTTTTGTGAAGAAAGAAAATTAGAAAATAGGATTTTATGGCTTGAGAATCCTATATGAGGTATATGCAGATTTTTGATGAGGGTTTTGGTTATTAATGATGAAATTGTAAGAGTTGGCATTTTATGATGATTAAATGCATTAATTAGTAAAGTGTAAACAATTAAAATAAATTGTTTATAAATTTAAGTAATGTTATTCTTTCAATATCATTATACCGAAATATTGGTATAGATTTTATTGTAAAATTTCTATCTTTTGTGTCGGGGTTACTATTCATGAGTTACTATTCACGATTTACTATTCATGAGTTACGAATATTACTCTTGAGATTAAAACTATATGTTGATCATATTATTTTTATCATCATATATAACATTTTTATAACCCTGATGTTGAAATTCTCTTTCACTGGAGTGTAAAGATGGGTAGATTATTGGTATGATCATGACTAGGGTTCTCTTTGGCCTGTAGTGCAAAGTTGAATTGTGACTGGTATGATCATGCCCATTGAATTTATAATTGAATATCTTAAGCTTAAGTGCAAAGGTGAATTGATCAACATGGTTATAATTATTGTTTATATAAATTCTGAAATGATTATATATTTCTTTGAGATATGAATATATTTGGCTTGTAGTGCAAATATGAATTGTTGATGAATATCTTTGGCATGTAGTGCAAAGATGGCCTGTTGATGAATATCTTTGGCCTGTAGTGCAAAGATGAACTGTTGTTGAATATCTTTGGCCCGTAGTGCAAAGATGGTTTGTTGATGAATATCTTCGGCCCGTAGTGCAAAGATGGATTTGTTAGTATGATTATAAACAAGAACTGTGATTTGGTATAACCATGATCTTTGATGTTTCAGGTAAAGACAGGTGATGAAAATATTATTCGTCCTGGGTGCGAAGAAAAATTTAGAGTCACAATTATGATTATGAGTTATTCATATGATTGTGGAAAGGAACTATTGAGTGATGTTACATGGATAAAACATTGTTGGTGGATTTTTAACATGGAGAAGATAATAGACTTTATAGTCTATTTGACTCTTCTAATGGATTACTCGTTCCGCTGCAACTATGGTTGAAATTTTTATCATTTACCATATGTTCTAAATCTCTGATTTATTGTTGATGAAGGCTATTGATAATTGAATTATCTTTAGTCATGATATTCTTTACTGAGCTAGTTGTGCTCACCCTTTTGCTTCACAATTCCTTTCAGGTAATAAGAGTGTAGCTGGGTCGAGCGGGGGTAACAAGGGAATAGAACGGTGGTCATCATTTAGTAGTTATATTTGGTGAAGAAAATAGGGTGAGGCGAACCCAACGTTGGAAGGGTGTTTTGTTACTATCATACAAGATGTCTAATGACATACAACCTCGTGTCATCATAAGACAGGGTTGTGCTCATCCACTTGCTGAGTATATCTATGGGCACTACCTATATAATCTTGGTGTTTGTTTGAAGTATAATTCTCAATTAGAGACAGTGGAGATAATGATAAGTCAAGAGAAGACTCACCATTGGGAAGAATATGATAGTAATCTTCTCGTTTTTCTTTGGGGTCTATTGGGTCAACCAAGGATAATTCTGTGGCCATATGATATCTATCATAACCTAGATGCGTGGCCTCCCATGTACGAAGGTTTCCTTGAGCACTTCCCAAAGATTCTAATTTCTAAAATAGTTTTTGACTATACCTTTATATAAGGTGTTATTGTGAGGTGATGTCCACGGTTGGAACATGAGTCACATTTGGTATATATTTGTATCCAAACTCACAGCATATGTGTTGTTGTATTTTGCACAACAATTGTTGTAATAAAGTTGTAGTTGTTTTCTGTACCATGTATTTGACGACTCAGAATGGGTTGGGTGGAATGGACCTATTTTGGGGTTGTCACATAGAGTATACTAGATAAACAAAAAGCTGGTAGATTTACTTATTTGATGATTTGATATTCTACGTTTTCCAAGAAGATGTAATTATTATTAGAAGTTCAAATGACCTTGTATCTTGGAAAAGGGGAAGTGATTGTTACCTATTTCTACACGCCACCATTTGCTTGAAAAGATAGAAAGTGTGAAAGTCAAATGTTTATCATGAGTTATTTTTTGATATAGTCTTTGAAGTTGGTTGGAACTATATTGCTAATGCAGTGCTTGATTTGTTTCACAAAATATCAACTGGATATATTAAACATATATTACCGTTGGGAACTTGATTTGTTATGTATCTGGTTTCTTTGGATTAAATTGAACAGACATTTTTCTTGATAAGGAACTGCAACGTAAATATTATTTAACGGTAATATATTGGCTATATAAATGATGTTTTCTTATACGGAAAAGGCATAACTCACGAAATTATTTTTTGCACTTATTCCTGTTACTTCTGAGCAAATTGAATTTATCAAGTGCAACATCTGAGCAGCTAAGCAATTTAATTCTCTGATATTATTTGAGCTGGTATTTGGTAAGAAATTAATTGTTTACTTATTTTGTGCTAATTGATCATTGCATATAGTTTGAGCCTTTAATTGTTAAATTGATTATTCTTGCATTGATCATAGACCTCTATATTGTATTGATTTTTCTATTGTTAGACTAAGTGTAGTCTAAAGGTTTTAATCCTGGTGGATTAGAAAAGGAGATTACAAACAAGTTCAAGGAAGCAAAGGTGCTTGAAGGGTGCATAGGTGCACAAGGAGCAAGAGAGCTCAAGAAAAATTAATTGTTAATTAATTTTTGTTAGAATCTGTTTTGTAATCTGTATTTATTTATAAAGAAATAAATAAAGTGAGTCTCCAATACTAGTTGGTATTGGACGTGGACTAGGCTATTATCATAGAGGGTAATAGTTGAACCACGTAAAAATCTTGGTGTTGATTTTATTATTTGCTTTAGTTTAAAATCACATAAGTTACTTAATTATCTTAATTTGACTACTTGCACTATATTAAGATAATTCTTTTACATCAAGTATTTTATTTAAAAGGCTATATTAATTCAGCAAGCTGATTTCTATCTTTATAGTAGCCTGAAATTAATAGTTTTTAAAAGTTGGTCATAGATTGCTCCTACACTTATTCAACCCCCCTTCTAAGTGTGCCTAGTTAAATTTCATTTGGTATCAGAGCTTGGCTCTACTTATCTTAGTCTTAAAGGTGACTTGTAGGGAAAGATTCTAACATGGCACAGTTCAGAAACAACTATCAAGAAGGTCAATCTACCAATAGACCTCCTCTACTATTTGGCACAGAAAATTATAACTTCTGGAAATTTCGAATGAGGATCTATCTTAAAAGAGATCCTTGGGAATGGTGGGTTGTAGAGAACGGACCAGTTGTTCCACGAAGAGATGATGGGACACCAAAGATTCTGTTAGAAATGGATTCAAACGAAATCTACATGGTCTCATATGATTCAAAGGCTATGAACACACTTCTCAGCGGCATGGTACAATCCGAGATAGATAAAGTCTCCTCATGCAACACTGCCAAATGTTTGTGGGATACTTTAGTGGTAAGTCATGAAGGTACTTCAAAAGTATGAGAAGTCAAGCTAAGCATGCTTATGTACGATTATGAAATGTTCAAGCTCGAAAAAGATGAAACCATCAAGCTAGCTCAAGCAAGATTTCTAGTCCTTATAAACTCCTTGAAATTGCTGGACAAGACTATTCCTCAAAGTGCGATCAACCGTAAGTTGCTTCGGGCTATGCCCAAAAGGTTTGCTTCTAAAATCATTACTCTTCAATATTCTGCTACTATTTCTTCCATGGATACTTTAACTTTATTTGGAGAGTTAGAAGAATATGAACATCAGTTAAAGAGATATGATGATGAGGAGGAAACTCCTCGAAGAAAGGTCTTGGCTCTTACTGCAGATAATGAGGAGGAGCTTGATGATAACTCCGATGAAGAAATAGCAATGATGTCAAAGAAACTAAAGGGGTTACTATAAAGGAAAAATAAGAGAAGGAACACTTTCAATTCAAATAAATTCAAAGGAAAGCAAACTGAAGAGACGTGTTTCGAATGTGGACGTCCTGGTCACTTCAAGAAAGACTGTTTTCAATTAAAGAATAAAGGGAAGACAAACTTCAAAGACAACAAGAAGAACAAAGCCTTTATTACCTGGAGTGATGAAGAATCAGAAGTAGAGATTGATGCTAAATATGAGATAGCACAAGTATGCTTCGTGGGAATTGAAGGTGAATCTAATCAGGTATCTTTTAATGAACTAAACTCTTTAGAACAAGAAAATAAGAAATTAAGAGAAAATAATGCAAGCTTAAAAGGATTAGTTAATACACTAATGGATGAAGTAGATTCACTAATAGATGAAAAGAAAGAAATTGAAAAGGAATCTACATGTAAAGAAGAAAAGGTTTTGATTGCAAAAATTGATTATTTAGACAATTATAATAAAATACGTTTCAATAAGGTAAAATTTTTAAATAATGAAGTTCAAAAATTGACTAATGAGTTATAAATGAGAGATGTGTGTATTGATGCATTTAGTGATAAATCTCCTGTTAAAACATTTCCTAATAATGAACTTCAAATAGAAATAGACTCACTAAAGTCATCCCTTGCTAAATTTGTACAAGGTGAAGAAAATTTAAATGTCATATTAAGAAAACAAAGACCTAGTTTTGAAAGACAAGGAATTGGTTTTAATTCTATGCATAAAAAGAGTAATATGAAAATGTTAAACTCAAAATCACGTTTTAGCTTAAATCATTGCTCTCCTTTCACAACTTGCAAACATTGTGGTATTAAAGGTCATTTAGATATAAATTACTTTAAGAAACGAAATAAGGTTAAAAAGGTATGGATTAAAAAGAGTGATTTACTTGCTACTAACATAAATGGACCCAAAAAGATATGGGTACCAAAAAGATGAACTATCTTTTCTTGACAGGTATGTTTAAAAGCAAAAGTTCTATCTCAAAAATAGATTCTTGATAGCGGATGCTCTCGTCACATGACTGGTGACAAAACAAAGTTCGTGGAGCTAAAAATCAAGAAGAAAAATGGTACAGTTACATTTGGAGATAATCGAACATGCGAGATAATCGAAAAAGGTAAAATTGGAAATGGTAAGGTAAATATTGATAATGTACACCTTGTTAATGGACTTGAATTTAATCTTATTAATATTAGTCAATTAATGGATAATGGTCACCAAGTTAGTTTTGATAAAGAAAAATGCACTATTTCTCATGGTACTAACAATATCACTCTAGTTGCACAAAGAGAAGGAAATATATATACTATTGACTTTGAGCAACATGATGGAGAATTATGTCTAGCATCAGTACAAGATGAGGCTAACTTGTGGCACAAGAGGATGGGACATGTTCACATGGACTTAATTAAGAAATTATCCTCGAAGAATCTCGTCAAAGGGTTGCCAAAAATCTGTTAGAGTTTATGCCCTAGAGGCCAATTATTTGATGTAATTGCTTAACATTTGATATTTTTGTTGATTGAATAAATAAATGATTTTATTATGGTTTTAATTACTGCGTAATATAATTGTTAACATAATAAAATTCCTTAGAATAGTGATACAAATTATATAGTTTCAAGTATGTGACTTGAACATGAGATTATATAATTACAATTAGTATCATTGTTCTTAAATGTCCCTAGTCAAGTATCATTGTTGATGGGACAACAATGATGCATTGAGACTAGTATGTGGATTGACTGATGACCAAATCTCATTGGTCATAAATATATGAGATATTAAGTCAATGCATAGGTACATGTTAGAGAACAATGTACTGGACAGACCCACCATGAGAATTCTATATGGAGCATTATGCGAAGTGTCATTAGCAATTCTCATAGTGACAATGATGTAATGGTCCTCCGACCTGAAACCGCTATATTACTACACGAGAATTTATGTACTTTGATATCATCAAATGTCACCTTTAATAGGGTGGACTATAAAGGTGATTATTGGGTTCATTATGAATCGTGTGAGTAATATGAGTGATCTAGATGGAATTTAACCATCCTATATTTTATAGGTGATATCCATAGGCCTCTTGATTGAGTAGGACTATGAAATGCATGGCCATGCTCAAATAGTGATTTGTTTCATATAGTCTACTCATTGATCAAGAAAACTCAGATTAAATTATAAAGAGTATGACACATTCCATGACTCGAGTTTAATCTAGGATATTAAGGTTAAAAGGATTAAATTATATTGAAACATTGGTCACGAAAAGGTTGCATCGAATCATCGATCTTATTATTACTTGGGTAGCAGTGATGCATTACTAGATGCCGCTCACTGTTTATAATTTTATAATATGATTTTAAAATTATTGCCAACGTAATAATAACCTATAGGGTCACACACAAAGAACGTAATTAAAAGGAAATTAATTTAAATTGTAAATATTTAAAGATGTCAATGTGATTGATATAATTTTAAATATCGAATTTAAATTAATAGGATAATTTATATATAGGTATATTAATTAAGTAAGACTTAATTCAGATATATATATAAATTCGGATTTTAATAATATTAGGTTTTGATTAATTCCTCCTGACTGCTATATATATGATGTATATCAGACTTTAGGTTTTACGTCAAAACAAAAACCCTAGCCGCTCTTAGAGAGAGACTAGAGAAAACAGTTCTTAAAATCCTCATCCTTGGTGGCTAGTACCGCGATTTCTTCTTCTGCAAATCGTAGGACGATTCGCGGAGCGTTCGTGTGAATACCGTAGAGACGCAGTCGATTTGTATTGCGTTGGAGATTCGAGGCGCAGTCGATTTCAGATTCTCGTTTTCATATTCGGTATAATCTCTAAATCTCTTAATTAATTGATTTTTCGCATGGATCCTGTTTTAGGGTTTCGGAAATGGCTTTAAAATTTTAATTTCCGCTGTGCGTTTCTGTGCCGAAACCCTACAGTGGTATCAGAGCTACTTGCGAAACGATTAATTCAGATTACGTGTTTTAATTGTATTCGATATATATGATATATGATGATGCATGTTTACCGATATGAAATTGAATATATGATATTCTGTTGTATGTGTATTCTGGTAATATATATGATGATACTGTTAATCGTATCTTTAATCGATGGAATAACAATATAACTGTTCTAATCGGATTAGAAACATGAAGAATCGTTTTAATATGATTAATCGAAACTGGAAATATATGATAAATTCTGGGTGTACTGTTATTCGTTTTAATATGATTAAATCGAAACTGGTATTATATGATTTGTTATTATGGGTGTTTTGGTGGATTAAAATGTATGATTCTGAAACTGTTTCAGAGATTTTATGGAAAAATTCTGCAATACAGATTGTAGTTTGAAAATTTTTTTCCGCTCGCTGACTGATCAGCCGGACCACCGCCAGGGGGGGAGACCCCCCCTTGGACCCCCCCGTCGTAGCGCACGATGGTCGTGTCCCCTATATGTTATATATTGTTTTCTTTAATAATATATAAATTGTTATGTGCTTATTGTGATATGCATGGTGCACAGTTATGGCCTTTTGACCCATAGGTTAGTGGTTTTTGGTTTTGAAATACGGCTTGCATGTCGTGCCTTTCTATAAATTCTGATGTAATATTCTCTTCTCATCTAAATCCCCTCGAATGTAACTCGAGGTTTCTTTATGTCATATAATAATCTGTAATTGATGAAGATGTCAAGATGGAGAGGAGACACATGCTTGAGGAAGATCCAAGGAGGCTATTTATTTTAAGATCTTTTACCACCTTAGATTGACCTTCAATCTTTCATTAGCTTGAAAAGATTGACAGTGGATTGGGCCATAACTGTGACACATTTAATTTTGCACTTTATTTATGCTTGTATGCGATATGATATGATAAATAAAGTGCATGCTTAATAAGATTAAAATTGGTGAGATCTAAATTAATTAATAAAATCCCTCATTAAATTATTAAGTCTCAATCAGATGCCTTCCAATGAATAACACTCATCAAGACCTTGATCAATAGATGTAGGTTTGCCAAAGCAAAGTACCCTATTTATCTAGGTAAGATGCGATAGGATAATTGTGATATCCAAACTGTTAAAATCATTGGGGCCGACTTAACTAAGTTATCTCAATAGGATTGTGGACTTAGAGGCATAGAGTTTGGTAGGTACCATTAGATGGACTAAAAACAATTGTTGTTTACCAAACTATCCAGGAGTTATATATGATATAATTGACAAAGGGTTGTCTACCTAAATAATTATGTTTTAAGAGATTAGCCAAAGCTAACTTAAGTCATAATGAAATATGGATCTTGGCTCACTAGAAAGATTTAATAGAAAATGGTTTCCGAATTAATGGTGAGGGCTATTAATTTGAATAAAATAGTGAGAGGTATATTTTGAATGTACTATTATCAATTACATAATATCAACTCTGCAATTTGACTTATTATTTTGGCACTTATAAATTATAGATATCAATGGCAAACATCAACAACAACACAAGTAATCTTTCACTACGATTAGTCCTTGAGAAGGACAAGCTAAGTGGGATTAATTTCCTTGACTGACACAGGAACTTGAGGATTGTCCTCAAACAAGAGCGTAAGCTATATGTCCTCGATGGGCCCATTCCTGCAGCACCGGCTGTCACTGCACCACGTGCGGAGCATAATGCTTACAAGAAGCATCAAGATGATGCTCTGGACGTGAGTTGTCTCATGCTAGCAACCATGAACGCTGAGCTTCAGAAGCAACATGAGTTAATGGATGCTTATGAGATGATCGAGCATCTCAAGAAATTGTTCGAAGGGCATGCTCGACAGGAGAGGTATGATACAAGCAAAGCGTTGTATCACTGCAAGATGGGTGAACGTGATCCAGTTGGTCCACATGTGCTGAAAATGATTGGGTATATTGAGTACCTTGATAGGTTGGGTTTTCCAATCACTCCGGAAGCCCAAACTGATCTTGTTTTACAATCTTTGAACAACAGCTACTCTCAATTTGTTATGAACTATCTTATGAATGAAATTGAGAAACCCCTTACTGAGTTGTTGAGCATGTTAAGAACTGCCGAGAACAACATGAAAAAGGCAGGACCCGCTCCCATAATGATGGTGCAAAAGGGGAATGCTAAGGGAAATTGGAAAGGCAAAAAGAAGATAGGATCTAAGTCTGTTGCCAAACCCAATTCCAAAACCAAACAGGCTTTAAAACCTAAAGGTGGGGTGGCTAAAGAAGGTGAATGTCACTTCTGTGGAAAACCTGGACACTGGAAAAGGAACTGTCATGCTTATTTGGAAGAAGTGAAGAAAAGGAAAGGAAGTACGACTTCTGATTCAGATATATATGTTATAGAAGTCAATTTGTCTACTTCTACATCATGGATATTGGATACTGGATGTGGTTCTCACATTTGATTTAATGTGCAGGGACTCCGAAGGAGTAGGACTTTGGTGAAAGGAGAGGTTGACCTACGAGTTGGGAATGGAGCAAAAGTTGCTGCACTGGCCGTAGGAACTTATCATTTATCTTTGCCCACTGGGCTAGTTTTAGAATTAGAAGATTGTTATTTTGTGCCTGCTATAAACAAAAACATTATTTCTGTTTCTTGTTTGGACAAGAAAGGTTTTTCATTTATAATTAAGAACAATGGTTGTTCGTTTTACTTAAATGATATTTGCTATGGTGTTGCACAATTGTTTAACGGTCTTTATATTCTTGATTTAGAAATGCCTATCTATAACATAAACACAAAACGATTTAAATCAAATGATTCAAATCCGACATATCTCTGGCACTGTCGTTTGGGCCATATAAATGAGAAACGCATATCAAAACTCCATAAAGATGGATTTTTGGATTCATTTGATTTTGAATCATATGAAAAATGCGAATCTTGTTTATTAGGCAAGATGACTAAAGCCCCTTTCACTGGACACAGTGAACGGGCTAGCGATATATTGGGACTTATACATAGTGATGTATGTAGACCCATGAGTTCGTTAGCAAGAGGTAGGTTTTATTACTTCATTACATTTACTGACAACTTTAGTAGATATGGATATGTGTATCTAATGAGACACAAATCCGAGTCCTTTGAAAAGTTTAAGGAATTCAAGAATGAAGTTCAAAACCAATTTGGCAAAAGCATAAAAGCCCTTCGATCCGATCGAGGAGGTGAATACTTAAGCCAAGACTTTGATGACCTTCTAAAGGAGTGTGGTATTATATCACAGCTCACTCCACCTGGAACACCACAATGGAATGGTGTGTCTGAGAGGAGGAATCGAACCTTGTTGGACATGGTACGATCAATGATGAGTCATGCAGATCTTCCAATAAGCTTATGGGGTCATGCCCTAGAGACAGCTGCATTCACACTTAACCGTGTTCCTACAAAGACGGTTCAGAAGACACCATATGAGATGTGGACTGGGAAACGTCCTAGTATGTCGTTCATGAAGATTTGGGGATGCGAGGCGTTTGTAAAACGTCTAGATTCTGATAAGCTCGGACCCAAATCTGACAAATGTAATTTTGTGGGATATCCAAAAGAAACAAAAGGGTATTATTTCTACAAACCTTCTGAGAATAAAGTGTTTGTTGCTCGAACTGGTATTTTTCTAGAAAGAGAATTTGTCTCTAAAGGAAACAGTGGGAGGAAAGTAGAACTCAAAGAAATTTGAGAACCACAAAATATCATTGAACCTGAGTTGGAACGTGAGCAGGAACCACAAGAAATTGTGGAAAGTGAACCTGCTCAAATTACACAAGGAATTCGTAGATCTGGTAGGACACGCCAAGAGCCCGAGAGATATTATGGATATCTTGTGACTCAAAACGGTGATGTGATGCTCATAGATCAGGATGAGCCTACTTCCTACCAAGAAGCTATGAATGGACCAGATTCTGAGAGATGGCTTGAAGCCATGAGATCTGAAATGGATTCCATGTATACTAACCAAGTATGGACTTTGGTTGATCCACCCGAAGGGGTAAAACCAATCGGGTGCAAGTGGGTTTTCAAGAAGAAAACCGACATGGATGGTAATGTACAAACCTATAAAGGCCGACTGGTAGCAAAAGGTTTCAAACAAATTCAAGGTGTTGACTATGATGAAACTTTTTCTCCAGTGGCAATGGTTAAATCTATCAGGATCTTACTTGCTATTGCAGCTTTTTATGATTACGAAATCTGGCAGATGGATGTCAAAACTGCTTTCCTTAACGGAAATCTACTTGAGGATGTGTATATGACACAACCTGAGGATTTTGTCACTCCAAAGGATGCTGGAAAGGTATGTAAGCTGCAGCGATCCATTTATGGATTGAAGCAAGCCTCTCGGAGTTGGAATCTTCGATTTGATGAAGCAGTCAAAGAATTTGGCTTTATTAAAAATGAAGATGAACCTTGTGTATATAAGAAGGTTAGTGGGAGTCACATTGTATTCCTAGTATTATATGTTGATGACATATTAATTATTGGGAATGACATTCCTTCCTTACAGGCTGTAAAAACATGGTTAGGAAAATGTTTCTCCATGAAAGATTTGGGCGATGCTGCCTATATTTTAGGTATCAAGATCTATAGAGATAGATCGAGAAAAATGCTCGGCCTAAGTCAAAGTACATATATTGATAAAGTGTTGAAACGGTTCAGCATGCAAGAGGCGAAAAGAGGAAATTTACCCGTGACTCATGGTATAAAGATCTCTAAGGCCCAATGTCCTAAATCACAAGATGATGAGGAGCGTATGAGAAAGATCCCTTATGCTTCGGCAATTGGATCTATCATGTATGCAATGATATGTACTCGTCCGGATGTCTCGTATGCTTTGAGCATGACGAGCAGATACCAGTCGAATCCAGGTGAAGGTCACTGGACAGCAGTCAAGAATATCCTCAAGTACCTGAAAAGGACTAAGGATTCATTCTTGGTATATGGATGTGAAGACGAACTGGCAGTAAAGGGTTACACAGATGCTAGCTTCCAAACTGACAATGATGACTATAAGTCTCAGTCAGGTTTTGTGTTTTGCCTTAATGGTGGTGCTGTTAGCTGGAAAAGTTCGAAGCAAGAGACAGTAGCTGATTCTACAACAGAGGCTGAGTATATTGCTGCTTCTAGTGCAGCCAAGGAGGCTGTATGGATTAAAAAGTTCATCACTGAACTTGGTGTTGTTTCAACCATTGTTGATCCGGTTGCTCTATACTGTGATAATAATGGAGCCATTGCACAGGCTAAGGAACCCAGATCTCACCAACGATCCAAGCATATACTTAGGCAGTACCATCTCATCCGTGAAATCATTGACAGAGGAGATGTACATATAGGAAGAGTGCCAACATATGATAATGTTGCAGATCCACTGACCAAGGCTTTGTCGCAGCAGAAGCACGACGGTCACATTAGTTCCATGGGTATTAGATACATGAGTGATTGGCTCTAGTGCAAGTGGGAGACTGTTAGAGTTTATGCCCTAGAGGCCAATTATTTGATGTAATTACTTAACATTTGATATTATTGTTGATTGAATAAATAAATGATTTTATTATGGTTTTAATTACTGCGTAATATAATTGTTAACATAATAAAATTCCTTAGAATAGTGATACAAATTATATAGTTTCAAGTATGTGACTTGAACATGAGATTATATAATTACAATTAGTATCATTGTTCTTAAATGTCCCTAGTTAAGTATCATTGTTGATGGGACAACAATGATGCATTGAGACTAGTATGTGGATTGACTGATGACCAAATCTCATTGGTCATAAATATATGAGATATTAAGTCAATGCATAGGTACATGTTAGAGAACAATGTACTGGACAGACCCACCATGAGAATTCTATATGGAGCATTATGCGAAGTGTCATTAGTAATTCTCATAGTGACAATGATGTAATGGTCCTCCGACCTGAAACCGCTATATTACTACACGAGAATTTATGTACTTTGATATCATCAAATGTCACCTTTAATAGGGTGGACTATAAAGGTGATTATTGGGTTCATTATGAATCGTGTGAGTAATATGAGTGATCTAGATGGAATTTAACCATCCTATATTTTATAGGTGATATCCATAGGCCTCTTGATTGAGTAGGACTATGAAATGCATGGCCATGCTCAAATAGTAATTTGTTTCATATAGTCTACTCATTGATCAAGAAAACTCAGATTAAATTATAAAGAGTATGACACATTCCATGACTCGAGTTTAATCTAGGATATTAAGGTTAAAAGGATTAAATTATATTGAAACATTGGTCACGAAAAGGTTGCATCGAATCATCGATCTTATTATTACTTGGGTAGCAGTGATGCATTACTAGATGCCGCTCACTGTTTATAATTTTATAATATGATTTTAAAATTATTGCCAACGTAATAATAACCTATAGGGTCACACACAAAGAACGTAATTAAAAGGAAATTAATTTAAATTGTAAATATTTAAAGATGTCAATGTGATTGATAGAATTTTAAATATCGAATTTAAATTAATAGGATAATTTATATATAGGTATATTAATTAAGTAAGACTTAATTAAGATATATATATAAATTCGGATTTTAATAATATTAGGTTTTGATTAATTCCTCCTGACTGCTATATATATGATGTATATCAGACTTTAGGTTTTACGTCAAAACAAAAACCCTAGCCGCTCTTAGAGAGAGACTAGAGAAAACAGTTCTGAAAATCCTCATCCTTGGTGGCTAGTACCGCGATTCCTTCTTCTGCAAATCGTAGGACGATTCGCGGAGCGTTCGTGTGGATACCGTAGAGACGCAGTCAATTTGTATTGCGTTGGAGATTCGAGGCGCAGTCGATTTCAGATTCTCGTTTTCATATTCGGTATAATCTCTAAATCTCTTAATTAATTGATTTTTCGCATGGATCCTGTTTTAGGGTTTCGGAAATTGCTTTAAAATTTTAATTTCCGCTGTGCATTTCTGTGCCGAAACCCTACAAAATCAGGTTTGAAAAGAAAGGAATATGCATTCCTTGTCAACTGGGAAAACAAGTAAGAACTTCTTTTACAGCAAAGAATAGGGTATCAACCTCCTCTCCCTTGCAATTACTTCATCTTGATTTATTTGGACCGGAAAGACATTCTAGTATTAATGGTAAATTTTATGCATTTGTAATAGTTGATGATTTTTCAAGATACAGATGGGTATTATTTTTAAGAACTAAGGATGAAACATTTAAAGAGTTTGAAAAATTAATAAGGAATCTTGAAACCAAGTATAGTTATAAACTCATTAGAATTAGAAGTGATCATGGTACTGAATTTCAAAAAGATTTTATAACCTTTTGTGATCAAAGAGGTATTAGCCATGAATTCTCAGCACCAAGGACTCCTCAACAAAACGGAGTGGTGGAAAGGAAGAATCGAACTCTACAAGAGACAGCTAGAACACTATTACAAGAAAGTAAGCTTCCAAAGAAATTTTGGGCCGAAGCAGTAAGTACATCATGTTATGTTTTAAATAGAGTACTCATTCGTCCTATTATTTTGAAAACACCATATGAGCTTTTGAATAATAAAATTCCAAACATAAGTTATTTCAAAAATTTTGGTTCTAAATGTTTTATCTTAAATACAAGTGACAATTTGGGAAAAATTGATGCTAAGTCATATGAAGGAATATTTATTGGTTATTCTCAAAATAGTAAGGCTTATCGCATCTTCAATATTAAAAAGTCTTGTGTTGAAGAATCAGTTCATATCACTTTCAATGAGACTAACAATGATCTTCCAAAAGAAAGTGAAGAAGATGCAGGAAATTTGGAGATAGTCAACATTTCAGCAAACTGAAATGAAGAAAATAGGAGACCAAATGGACAATTTCAGCAAACTGAAATAGATGAATAGGATGAACGTGAACCTGAAAATTTGTAGGATGCTGAAGATGAGTCTAATAATGATCAAGAAGAAGTTATGCATAATATCCAAATGCCAAGAACAACTAGATACATCAAGAATCATCCTCCAGAAAATATCATTGGAGATATTAATAAAAGTATAACCACACGAAGAGGTTTACAAAATCACTGTGCATTCTCTGCATTTTTGTCACAGGTTGAGCCAAAGAATGCAAAAGATGCGGTTCTCGATGAAAACTGGCTATTGGCAATGCAAGAAGAGCTTCAACAATTTGAGAGATGCCAAGTATGAGAACTCATGCCTCCTCCAAAAGATGCCTCCATTATTGGTACGAAATGGGTATTCAAAAACAAGCTTGATGAGCACGGTACAATCACTCGAAACAATGCAAGGCTAGTAGCCCAAGGGTATAACCAATAAGAGGGAATCGACTATGAAGAAACCTATGCACCAGTGGCTAGGTTAGAATCAATTCGAATTTTGTTGGCGTTTGCATGCTACAAAAAGTTTAAACTGTATCAAATGGACGTAAAGAGTGCTTTCCTCAACGGATACATTAATGAAGAGGTGTATGTAAAGAAACTTCCTGGATTCAAGCATGAAAAGTATCCTAACCATGTCTACAAATTAAAGAAAGCTCTTTATGGCTTGAAACAAGCTCCAAGAGCGTGGTACGACAGGTTAAGTAAGTATCTCTTATCAAATGGATTTATTAGAGGTAAAATAGATTAAACATTATTTATTAAGCATAAAAATGTTGATATTATTATTGTTCAAATATATGTAGATGATATAATATTTGGTGCTACTAATGATTTTCTTTGTGAGTGGTTTTCCAAGTGCATGCATAAAGAATTTGACATGAGCTTGATGGGAGAGCTTAATTACTTCTTGGGACTACAAATCAAGCAAACAAAGGAAGGAATTTATATCCATCAAACCAAATATACAAAAGAACTACTCAAGAGATATGGAATTTATATCCATCAAGGAATTTATATTATTATAATAATAATAATAATAATAATAATAATAATAATAACAATAACAGTTGTAATAATAATAATAATAATAATAATAATAACAATAACAGTTGTAATAATAATAATAATAATAATAATAATAATAATAATAATAATAATAATAATAATAATAATAATAATAATAATAATAATAATAATAGTAATAATAACAATAACAATAACAATAATAATAATAGTAATAGTAATAGTAATAATAATAATAATAATAATAATAATAATAATATTAATAATATTAATAATAATAATAATAACAATAATAATAATAATAATAATAATAATAATAATAATAATAATAATAATAATAATAATAATAATAATAATAGTTAAAATAATAATAATAATAAGAGTCAAAATAATAATAGTAATAATAATAATAATAACAATAATAGTAATAATAATAATAATAATAATAATAATAATAATAATAATAATAATAATAATAGTTCTAATAATAATAACAATAATAATAATAATAATAATAATAATAATAATAATAATAATAGTAATAATAATAATAATAATAATAATAATAATAACAATAACAGTAATAATAATAATAATAATAATAATAATAATAATAATAAATAATAATATTAATAATAATAATAATAATAATAATAATAATAATAATAATAATAATAATAACAATAACAGTAATAATAATAATAATAGTAGTAGTAATAATAATAATAATAATAATAATAATAATAAATAATAATAATAATAATAATAATAATAAATAAATATTCATATCTAAATTTTAGGTGAAATATTTATAAATTTATAAATAAATATTTGTTTATAAATTTTAAAGATAAATTTATATGAATATTTAGATATAAATTTATAAATACTTATATGAATATTTGTTTATATATATATATATATATATATATATATATATATATATATATATATATATATGGTAATAGAATTTATCTAATACACAAAAAATATAACATAAGAAGCAAAAATATCATAACTAGGGTTCAAACCTAAGACCTATGGGTTATTGGGCCATTAAGTTACCACTAAACCATTCTAATTTATTAGTTAATTAAACTACCGCCATAACTTGTAGCGATGAACAGTGTTGCACATAACTTGTAGCAATAAACAGAGACCTGGCAAACGGGCGGGCCAAAATGGACCAATTTTTTCTAGGTTGAAAATATGAGGCCCGTGGCCCGGGTTAGACTGCGCCGGGCCAGCCCGCGGGCATTTTTTTTTTAACAAAACAATGCTCCTTTTGAGGATCGAACTCTAAACCTCCCCACTCCTTAAACAAATGCTCAAACCAACTAAGCTACAAGACTTTTTTTTTATTATAAAGTACAATAATATTATAATTTAATATTGCCAAATTAAACTTTTTGTTTAGAAAAAGTTTAAACTGGATAAACAAGTATAGTTAGGATGACAAAAAAATGACTTATAAAATGATGTAGCTAAATGGTAATTAACTGATGATCTATCATACATAAGTTGAGGTAATGATAATCAACCACATTATTTTATATTTATATTTTGTAACCATTCGTTGATCACTACAGTATTATTACATCAAAATCTATTTTTTCCACGCACGAAAAAAATATTTAATAAAATTTAATAGAGTAATATTAGGAACACTAAATATATACAAAAAATTGTGCACACATAATATAAAAGAAAAAAATAGGGAGCAAGACATATAATTAAATGTTTTATCCATTTTGATTGGTGAAGAATATATGAGTTAAAGTAGTGCATAACTTTTTGCGTACAATTAGTGTACAGAATATTATACAATTTAATATTACCTTAGCTAATACCCAAACTTTTTTTAGCTAAGGTAAGAAAACATGAGTTTTGCAAATTAATTTTATATAATAAGTATACAAGGTTGAAAAATACTCATTTATCTAGACTTATTATTTCTAGGTATGCCTCTACATATAAAAAAATATATATGAAATTCTTTGTAGATAATCTATCTATATTGAATTGTAATAATTTATAGTTAATGGAGATAAAAACTTTTCGTTTCTTAATTTTTTAATTTTTCTTATATTTTAAAACATAGGAGTAAAAGATTATTTCTAGTAAGACTTAACTCGATATATATATATATAAAAGTTATCAAGTTAGGGGGAAAATTAAATTTAATGCACTCTTTGATAAATCTCATATACATTTCAAAAATTAGTCAAATAGGGATTTAAAAATAAACCATCACATAATCTCATATTCAATTACCCTTAATCCAGTTGTTAGGAGTACTATTTCAGCAACCATATACATATATATACATACATATTAATAACTTATATTCAATAATTAATAAGTCACACACATATATATATATATATATATATATATATATATATATATATATATATATATATATATATATATATATATAGGTATTAGCTTGTTACAAATTTTGTATTTTCAAAATTTACTTGCGATAACATGAGTCAATAAGAATGGATAATATATTCAATAATACTATACTTTAAAACTAATTTTTTTTTCTTATTCTAGCTATAGTTGTAATTAAAGTATTCATTTTAAAATTTAATATTTCAAAAATAATACAAACTAACTCAAATTATAATTTAAAACATTAATCATTATATTTATTAAAAATAATAAAATTAACATTTATTTATTAATAAATTTTATTTTAATTTTTAATTTTTTTTATTGTACATAACTTTTATCTTTTGCTATAAAAAAGATATCTAGATGTAGATCTAGATATTCTTTGCTGAAGAGACGGAGGAGGAGGATTGTGGATTGGAGATGGAAAATGGTGGCTGGAGGTTGGAGAGTTGGACTATTTTGGAGCGGATCTGGCAATTGGGATCGGAGATCTCGAGCATATGTTCTTCGCAGCCACCTAACGCTACTTCTGGTTTTCTGCTAATCATACACTAGGCACCACCTCTCTGTCCTCTTATTATCTCCATTGTTGGCGCCCGACCGACAGACCATTTCTTCTTCTCGGTTAGTTCTGGCTCTCTTTTTGTCTCCGTGCAAGCTTTAGAATTAGGGCTATAATATATTTGTATCTAAATTTCAAAAGATTGTTTCTTATTCGTGTCATCTACAATTTTTTGCTGTATTCTTCGGATTCTGAACATTATGTGGGTAATAGTAATTCTACACCTTTATTATATGGTGATTGTCTGATTGCATAGCTCTTTCAATTGCCCCCCCCCCCAAGTGAATTGAATATGTGATTCCCTCCCCCCTCACCATTTCCCTGTGTCAAACATGGTTCATTATTTATTCTTGACCTATATAGCTTCTCATAAACTTGACAAATAACGGTGTTTTGATTTATAAGTTTAAGATTGTTGATGTTGTTACCATCTTTTAGTGGGTAGGAGAATGTTGCAGGAAGTGAAATTGGATTTTAGTTAAAGAGGAAGAAGAAGAGATTTTGGATCCTTGTCCTCCATAACTGATTTTAGTTGGCTAAAAAGTTGTTCTTATATTATTGTCTTATTAAAGGGATTGATTATGAAGATAAAGGCGGTACTTTTGCAAATATTCAAGTTGCTACTGAGAAAGGACTTCACATGTTCACTTTCAAGCAGCTGCATTCTTCCACTGGTGGTTTTGGCAAATCTAACCTAATTGGACATGGTGGGTTTGGGTTAGTGTACCGAGGAATGCTTCAAGACGGGAGAAAGGTTGCAGTCAAATTGATGGATACAGCTGGAAAGCAGGGAGAAAAGGAATTTCAACTAGAGGTTATATCTCTATTAACTACTCATATATTGCATTTTTGATCTTTCCTACTTTGTGCTAGAACTTTTGATTTCACTTCATTTATTACTCCTTGATTGGTTGTCTGTATGGATATTAGGTGGAATTGCTGAGTCGACTACTGCTCTCCATATTTACTGTTTGATTGGACTTATCATAATGTTCGCAAATAAGTTTTTCATCCTCTCATAATTTCATTAACGAATGCTACATACGAATAAGTTAATCAAACAATAATGTGAACATTTGTGAAATAGTGGACCCCACTTAAGTGTATTAATGATTCTTTTGTTTGTTGAAATTAGTTGACTCCATGTAAGTCAATTTAGAGGTTAACATAGTCCTTTTAGAAAATTTTACACATTGAATTATGTTCTTGTGTTGTATTTACGTTGACTAATTTTTTTTTAATGGTGTCTCTTTTGGTGGATAGAGGGAGTATCTGTTATCTTAATATATTATATTTTGATGCTACATATGATATTAGAAAGGATTTGATATACAACTAGGATGTGTATATTTTAGGTAGAACTTTATGATCTTATTTTAGAGACAAATAAGGACTGTGTGAAGCTTTGCAAACCTGGCACAAGCCTTCGGGATATACACAACTTCTCGGTATGATTATAATCATAATCCATGTTTATATTATTGTTTTCTTTGGATGGTTTTGGAATTAAATTTTTTTACTAGACATTTATTATTCAGCGTCTTATTTTTCATTCTTTTACTCAAACAACAATGTAGTTGGATTCCTTAAAAAGGTTGAGTACAGAACCAGTCAAGTGTAAATTTCCTTTTCACAATTTCATCTGTAGAAAATTAAATAATGGACATGTTCCTATATACTTAGTAACTTTATCCAGGGAACTTTGGTGAATGTTCACATTATTGTTTGTTCTTATAATACTTAGTCTGCAGTGCTATCTCAACATAATTTCACAAATGTTCACATTATTATTTGATTATCTTATTTTCATAATTTTATCTAAGTTCATTTGTTTCCAAAACCTTTTTCTGTACAATGTTGGTATCTTTCATCTGATTCATTAGTAGCAACTTAATATTTTTATCTGATAAGTAACTAGCTATTCCGTATTTAGGTCCCTATGTAGACACGATTCCCTTTTATCCAGTTCTATATGTTCTTTTTAGTGGCTATCTGAGCGTGAATGTTAAATTGATAATGAGCCTATCTTTTTTTTAAGGAAAACAATTTCAGGGAAAATACTTGTGTTGTGTTCTGGATTAATTTGCAGGAAAATTGAGCTTAAATGTGCATTTGATTTTTAATGAACTAGGGGTAGTATTACATTGTCATCCCAAACGTAGGGGAATGTGGAAATTTTTTTCAAAAAATTGTTTTACTTGAAATAAATAAAGCCTAAGATTTTGTGATTAAATTATATATTTGTACTTTGACTTTCAGGCTGAGGTTTGTCACATATTTTATTCAATCAGTGGAGTACACAGAGTTAGCTGAGATTGCTGGTGCACCTCCCCCTGGTTTTACTGAGTTGACCACTTGTCCAGTTTGTCTAGGTACTTGCTAGTATGTTTAGTACTAAAGTGGACTTTGATACTGCAGTTGACAATTTTCTTTTTATTTCTAAGTAGAAAAATTCTATGCTGGATGTTTTGATATTTTATTTTTGACATCATGATTCAAAATGTTAGAGAGATTGGACCACGACACAACTGCAATTCATACCACACTTTGTGACCATTCATTTCATTGTTCTTGTGTTTCAAAAAGGACTTACTTGTCTTGCAAGGTTAGACCACTTTGCATATTTGTTATATGATGTTTAGCCATACGACCATAGGTGGACATATTTTATCCAGTTATGTATGTTCTTTTTAGTGGCTATTATAGTTTTCTATAAGCTCTTTTTTTCATTTTCGTTTTTGTTTTATTTTAGATTGTCTTCTGATATATGAATCTCTGTTCTATTAATGCAATATATGTAGATGACTAAAAGTTCTGCAATGAAACTATTAAGTTTGAGGCCTGTCATCCAAAGTGATCGATTTAAATGTTTGAATAGCAGTTACAGAACAAAAAAAGATAGGTAAATGTGGCTCTTCTACCCTGTTAGTGGAGAAAACAACCTTTCTGCTTTTCTGTTGGTTTTAAGTTAATCGTTTGTCACTTGCCTTGACCAATATTGTAATGTTTGCATTGTTTTCAGTTGAATTTTTGGTTGACTCATGTCTAATGCGATAAAACTTCTTTAAGGTTTTAAAATAGTTCATTGGAAGTTGGTGTCTTTACTATTGATGACATAATTCCCTATTCACTTCTCGCCATACTCCTTAAAAAAAGAAGAAACGCTAAGTAAAAAAAATAGACATGGTTGAATAATGATTGCCAAAGAAGGGTGGCAGGCTTCAACTTTGGGCTAGTTTGCCCTGCTAATGAATGTTTGAAAAGGTCATCATCCTTTTCTGCTGTTAAGTAGGTCTGAAAATCATATTTATGTTGAGCTTTATCTGTGTTAACGCACATGAAATACACTATAAATAGGGTTGACTCTAGTTATCTAAAATTGCCAATAATACAAGTTTACCATCACATTGACTTGTTTGTAGAAAATATTGATTGCAGTGTTTCATTTTTCATTTGTATTGGATTACTATTGGTATTAATTTCGTTTTGTGCATTTTTCCTTTCAACTTGATGATGCCACTGGTAATGAATTTCATTAGTCCAATTTGGCTCGGGTGTCTTTGTTTTGATCAGTGGTTCAAGGGTGGTATTACCAACATATGTTACAATTGCTTGGATAGAAACATCGAGTCTGGGACTGGTGACAAAATTGCAATAAACTGGGAAGGAACCGAACCTAGTGCTGATGGCAGTTTGACATACACCCAGCTGCTCCTGAGAGTGTGCCAAGTCTGTCTATCTCTATGTTGAATTTGATAAGTTCAGAAAATTTAATTATGTAGAAACGTCCACTTCAAAAGTTATTTTCAGTTAGGTAGACACATATTTAACAAGACAGTTTAAACTTTACAGTTTGTTTTACTTGCATGCTTGTTGGTTCTGAGAGATACACTGTACCATCGTCACAGTAAGTTAGTTTCTTGAGATGCATGTTTGTTAGTTGAAAAATTAGTTTATTGACGTGCGTGATTTTTAGGTCTAAGAGAATATATACAATGTATCCAGTAGCTACCTGACTGTTTCTTATCAGCTCATTTTATTTTTAACAAATTTATTTTGTTGATTTTAGATATATATTGAACAACATGACAGGAAATCTAGATGCCAAAAAAGCTTGCACTGGAGCATTGAAACTACACAAAAAGTATCTAAAAAAGGTATAATTATTTTTTGGTGTTTCGTAATGGTTTCTTGGAATTATTGTTGTGTCCCACAATTGAAAAACTGAAAGAGATGCTATAGTGGACAATTATTGATAGTGGTATTGTTTTTAGTGGTATTACCTCATGAAGTTGAACTAATACATAATAGAACTTGTCTTTCAAGTCAAGTACAGAACCTTGAGGTCCAGCATGGGCCATGGATCCCTTTGTACTTGTTTTTGGAATTCTTTTGGGGATAAAATAAATGTTTTGTTTTTGAAAATTTTACACTAGATCTATGTATGGGGCTTCAATTACTCCCCTCATTTAGTATTTTTAAGTGGAACCACTTGAGCTATTTAGTTACATAATTCTTTGCTATTATTTGTATCACTGATATGACTATTTCCATTCTCTAGCATAAAGGTTTTAGTAGTGCAACTTAATGAAAAAAGATTTAGCAATTATCCTCTTTTTGTATAATCTATAATGAAGTTTTTAGCTTTGTCAATTTGATAAGGTATAACCCTCTAATACTTTTTTTCTATTAAGTACACTACAACTTTGCTTGTTCTTTATGATGGACTAGAAGTTCCTTACGTAGCTTGATTGGTGGTTTGATACTCCTGGTACTGTTGCGTTTTGTAATTGAGTTGTTGATTCTGTTATTGCATGTCTTTGGTACTTCCACTCTGCATTTATGTTATTTCTCTCGGTTATGCAGAGCATCACTTATGGATGATGCGATGATATTGCCTTGTGGGCATTCATTTGGTGGTCGTGGGATGCAGCATGTTATTAGAATGACATTATATACATTCTGAATCCTTTAGGACATCCATATACTCTTTTTGTGTTAAGTTATTAAAATCACATTATTGTATCAATCTGGTCACCAACTTTGGTGGTATGCTGACTTGAGATGCACCATGGCTCAAGTATCTGCAAATTAATTTTAAGCTAACAACATTAATGTATTCATTAATGTATTCTCTCTATATATGTAGATATATACTTTGATTGAAGAATTGTGGTAGTTTTAGATGGTTAATTGTAAAGATAATGAATGATTATGTAGTGAATGATTTTATTAAGTTAATAATATTTTAGTTTTTTGTATTTTTGCCATTATTTGCTATGGGGACATTGAGCCAGTCAGGTACACAAAAAGAATGTCAAATTTTGATTTGGCAACAATATAATTCGTTACCAAAGTATTGAACAAGTTTTAATATAGCAACAATTTTTTATACATTTAGCAACAAATTTTTGTTGCTAATGGCATTCAAAATATAATATTTGGCAACGAAAAATTAACATAATAACAACGGAGATGATATTGTTGCTAATACTAAAATAAAAGGCAACATTTTTTATCGTTGCAAATCATATCAACTTTCATTGCACATAAAAAAATGGTAACATATAATGTCGTTGCTAATCGACGACTTTCGTTGCTATTGAAAAATAACCAGCAACAAACATTTTTGTTGTTGATTCAGCATAATGTCGTTGCCAAATAATATAATCAGCAACGAAAATCGTTGCTAAAATGTTTATATTCCGCAACGAAAGCAAGCTTAGGCAACAATTTTCATAATTTACTGCAATGAAAAATGTCGTTGCAAAATGGTGTCAATTGCAACGAAAATGCATGGTTGTTGCCAAAAAAAGAGTTCATTTCGTTGCCAATTAGAAGGCTTTTGCAACGAAATAGGCTTTTTAGCAACGAAATAGGCTTTTTAGCAACGAAATTTTAATTATTCTGCAACAATATATTTTGTTGCTAAAGGATCGATGTCTCTATACGAAAGCTAAATTTCGTTGCAAAATGTATTACTTTTAGCAACGAAAAAAATATGTTCGTTGCGGAACATTTAGCAACGCTCATTGCGCAACGAAAGACGCAACGACAGTAAAGTCGTTGCCAAAACCCTTTTGCAACGAAATTTGGCGCCTTTAGCAACGAAAATCGATTGTTGCTGAAGCCCCATTTTTTTGTAGTGTATTTTTATATGGATATAAATGAAGGAATTAATGTTGAGGTATTTTATCAGTATTTTATCAAAATGGAGGTATTAAAAATCGTCCGTATGTGAATTTTAGGCATTTTCTGTTTGGAATTTGAAAAAACTTTCTTCTACAAAGTTGTAGAGAATTTAATTTCCTATACAATGGACATAAAATTCATATTTTTCTGATAAAAGGGTTATTTATTATGAATTATTGAAATTTCAGAGATAAATATTTTTATTTAAAACATAGGTGGACCCCACTTTTGTTTTTGATGGAAAAATGTGCTGAATTGGTTTTTCAAAAGTGGAGTGTTGGTCAAGTGGCGTGCTTGAAATTTGTTATGGAATATTATTATTTTATTAATTTAGTTTGCTTTGGCGTTTTAGTATTTTTTTATAAATAGGGTGCTTAGATAGAATTGAAAATCACACCAGAATCATAAGTTTTCTCTCTCTATATTATCGAGCATATTTTGTAAGTATTTAGATACTTTGAGAGTTGCTATTCAGTATAAGTTTTCTTCAGTCTTATACCTGATATTTCAGCTGGAAGTATTGTTCTTTTGAGGTAAGGGATGTTATTTTCTCTCTCTATATTATCGAGCATATTTTGTAAGTATTTAGATACTTTGAGAGTTGCTATTCAGTATAAGTTTTCTTCAGTCTTATACCTGATATTTCAGCTGGAAGTATTGTTCTTTTGAGGTAAGGGATGTTATTTTTTTTCGTAAATGATATTATTTCTTTCAATATCATTATGCTGAAATATTGATATGAATTTTATTGTAGAATTTCTATTTTTTGTGTCAGCGTTACTATTCACGTATACGACACTATTCACGAATACGGCACTATTTATAAAAAAAATAAAATTTTCTCTTCTTTGTCTAAGATGTCTATTATGGTTACTATCTTTGATTGTATCCATGTTTTGATCTTCATTCTTAAATTTTACTCCACTATGGTTTATTATGAAGCGTTTTTGAACTTGGATTATCTAAAGTACGAATCCCTAATATTTATCCTTTTGTCTCACTGGATTCATTTTCTTTAAGATATTTTTCATCTTCCTCAGTCCTAAATGATGATATTACTGAATATCTTTGGCTTGTAGTGTAAAGATGAATGATTAACTAATGAATATCTTTGGTCCGTAGTGCAAAGATGAACAGGTGTTGAGATGAACATGACCAACTGGTGATACAAATGAATATCTTTTGCTTGTAGTGCAAAGATGAATATTTGATTCAAGATGTATATTGATTGATGTTACAGGGATAAAATATTGATGATAGACTTTTAAATCTTAGAAGATAGTAGAATTCATTCTCTACTTGACTCTTCTAATGGATTGTTGTTTTCGCTGCAGTTGTTGATCTAAAACTTGTTGTCTATTATATTATATCAGATTTTTTCCTGTTGAAGACTAATGATAATTTGTTGTATATTATCTTAGTCATAATATTCTTTACTGGGCTAGTTGAGCTCACCCTTTTTTTTGTTCCATTTTCTTCTTAGGAGGCGAGAATATAGCGGGGACTAGTCGGGGTGTGGAGTGATGTTTCCAGTCAGTTGTGTTTACAATCCTCACTATTTTATAAAATAATGTGATAATAATTGTAATGAGGACTTCTTTTGAGTTTGAATACTGTCTATTAGACAATATTTGTATTTAAACTCACAGTATATGTGTTGTCGTATTTTGCATGACAATTGTATTAATGAGTTGTATTTATTTCTGTACCATGTATTTGGCGACTTAGAATATGTGATGTATACCTATTTTGGGGGTGTCACAGTTGGTATTAAATCATAGGGGTATGGTCTCAGGCGGAGATCGGGGAATAGAACTAGGAGGGGAGAAACGAGTAAATCCTTCGCTAGTGTGTCTTACCTAAGCTTATTTGTTGGTTGGTCAGAATAAAGGGGTATTATATGGTATGTCATTTTCTTTAATTAACCATTGTTTTATGGTAGTATTTGATAATGACAACTGAGAATGTTAACAATGGAGTGAATGAGACCATGGAGACACCTTTAATCACCAACCAGGAGAACGTGCAACAGGAAGACAATATTCCTCCTGTAAACAACACTACCGAACAAACAATGAATGATGAAATATTTAGAAGCTTTTTGTAGTTCATGAAAAATCAGACGAGGGAGACTCGCGTACAAAATACGTGTGAAAATGATAGTAACGTGCGACTTGTCACAGCCAAGCAGTTCAAAGAGTTGGGACCTCCAGAATTTGTGGGAAAGCAGGATCCGATCAAGACGAAAATGTGGGTTAAATAAATTACCAAGATATTTGATATCTTGGGATGCATGGAGGAACAGAAGGTTCCATTCGCCACCTTTATGTTCCGTGGTGAGGCAGACTACTGGTGGGAGTCTGTGAAACATATCCAGCCAGCCACACTCAATGTCGTGGGAAACGTTTCAGAAACTGTTCAATGACAAATACTTTCCTGAAAGTATTTGTCATATGAAGGAGGTAGAGTTTATTAGACTGGAATATAACAACATGACTGTGTCCCAGTACGAGGCTAAGTTCGCAGAGTTATCCAGGTTTGTACCTCATTTGGTAGAGAATGAGGAACATATGACGCAGATATTTCCGAGAGGTCTAATGTGACGACCCGGAAATTCGGGTTGTCCAGAATTTAGGTTTAAAGAATTAGTTATTAATAAAAAGGAATTTTTATTAATACTATGGATTTGGAATATGTCAAGCCCATCGCTTTGTGAAGTTAAGCCCAAGATAGGCCCAATAAGAATTAGGGTTAAGGCCCAAACCAAGAAAAATAAATCGCGGATCGAACTGATGGGTAAACGGATGGGTAATAACCATGGGGCAACCCATGAATGACCCAAAGTGGTGGCTAAGTAAAGTACTTGGTGGATAAGTTAATGTGGTGGCCAAGTTAACTTAGGGCTTAAGCCATGAATAGTAAGGAAGTTAAGGGGGGCGAAATGACTAAACTACCCCTAACTTTAGTTTTCTATAAATAGGAAGCTCATTTCACTGTTTTGGAATTTTGAAAATCCTAAGACACTTGAGAGAGAGAGAGAGAGTTCGGATGGGAGGAGGAGAAGGAGGAAAGGCTAGCCTGTGTACAAACTTTGTCCGACGGGAGAAGATTAAAGAAGAACGGTAATCCGAACCCTAGTCTCTTCTAATATTTTCTTTAAATTTAATATGTTTAAAATATAAATTAATGAGAATAAGGAGTCAAAGATGTTAGTAATGATTTCATATGGTTGAAATCATAAGAAAATAAAGAAATAAGAATTAGAAGTTTAGTAAATAAATTTCTTAAGGAAGTATAAGATTCGTAATGAATTAGAACGATCCGAGTGGATTATATGAATAAGTAGGTGAAATAAGTAAGGAATGGTGTTTTATAACATCAAATTCCAATAAAAAGTGAAATCGTAATCCAAAATATCGATTAAAATGAAGAACGGACGAAGAACACGAAGAACACGCGAAGAACACGAAGAACGTTGTTGATGGACAAATTTAAAACCATCGTAGTTTAATTGTTGTTGATGGACAAGTTTAAAACCATTGCGTATAAGTTAGTTGCTTATTTCTTGGTTAGGAACGGTAGAAACGTTCATGAAGAACGGATTAAAACTTAGCTATAATGAAGTTATGGCGAAAATTTCGTAAAAGATGAACGAGAATTAGAAAGTTAGTAAATGAACCCGAACGTGTAGGGTTTCATAAGGAAGTAAGAGAACATAGAAAACGTGAGTCGTGGACTCAAGAACGAACGATTTCCGAGTCCGGATGATCGAATTGCGAACGAATGAACGAAGAGCGTTAAAAGCATAAAAATAAACGAAGGGTGAAGATCAAGCCAATTGAATGGCACGTTAACAGATTTAGAATGAAGTTATGTCCAAGGGGTATTGAAGTACGTAAGATAAGGAAGAGAATGGCTTTGGAACGATCTCGTTCCGAGTTATAACGAAGAAGTTATAAGATTGGGAAGTAAGCGTCTCAAAATTGATTTAACACTTAGAGAAATTTTCTAGGGTTAGGGGGCGCCGCGGCGCCAATTATGCCTTGTAATGTGGCGCTGCAACGCCAGACCGGGGAGCCGGGTACTGCTAACTCACGTCGCAGCGCGAGAGTTAATGAAGAGGGTGGCGCTACAACGCCAATGTAAGGGAAAAGCCCGAGAAGAGCTTTTAATTGCTCAACTCTTGGGGAAACGTAAGGGACGATAAAGAACATAATGTCCAATTAATGTAACACTTAATCAAGTGAATTAAACCTGTAGTAAAGGTTGAATGGAAATATTAAACAAGATTAAAAGATAAAGAATATAAACGCGGGTTACGTAACCGATATCCGGGGACCGTAGTCGCGATGAACGAACGTGAGAGATTGCTATGATTGTGATTCCTTAAACGTTGAGAGACGAGGGTAATGAATAACATTTCGATGTTATGTCATGATAATGTGAGCTAAGTGTGAAGCGTATAGACGATGTGAACGCAATATTGTTGCGATGGATGCTTGGTCTTAACATATAACAATCTGTATGGCTTCAACACTAAGAATGAGTAATGAACATGGGGTTCATGTAATGGATAACAAAAGTATTAAATAAGTTATGAATTATCAAGAAAGCCGTAATGAACGGTAATAAGATTAATGAAAGTCGAATGTGAGTCAGATTAGAATATAAATCATCCAAGATGATGAATGTTTTGAGTAAGACATCTCTGTATGTCATGAAGCCGTAAATTGGTAAAGGAGGTTAGTCGCGTAAACTTATAGTGCAAGAACGTGAACCCTAAGAAGTAAAGTTAAGTAAACTAATGCGTAAGTTCAATATTTAACTAATTGGTGTTTATGTTTTCTCCTTATGTGTTATATAGGAATTGGATTGAGCAATTCAGCGTAAGCTGTAGCTGGGCGTAAGGCAAGTTTCCTAACTTCATTCATATTCTAAATGAATGCTAGTTTCTTAAACTTCTCAGATGTTGAACTTGAGAAGTCTTGTCTATGTGCATATGTGCGATGTATGTACAAGGTGGTAGTATGTATGAGGACTTGTGCCACAATTTGAACACTTCGGTGTTTCTATGATATGAACTGTTCTATGATTGACTGTTCAATACAAGTATGCTCTGTTTATACATGAACCGTTATTGATTAAGTCTGTACTAATGATTCTAGCTAGACAGGATGTGTATGAAAAAGGTAGAGGAATGAAAGTATTTCAAAGTGAAAATGATAGATGTTTTAAGATGATAGTAATCGAGACTATTCCTATTATTCAAGCTGCTTCATAACCTTTGTTCGGTTATCGAAGTTCTGAAGAAATGTTTAAACTCTTGAAGTTGTTTGTTTAACTGTTATGACTTGCTGGGCAATTGAATGCTCACACTTGCTTTAAATGAAAAATATTTTCAGCGAACGATGTTAGAAGAACTTAAAGACCCTGTAAAGATCAAGCTGACGGTATCCAGATGAAGTACCATTCAGAATGTGAATAAGCGAGAAGATCAAGTGAAGACTTGTAATGTAAAAAGATGAAATTGAATTATACACTAGTTTAATGAACTGTTATGTATCCTTGGTGGCGGATAAAAGTCACTCTTATAAGATGAAATAAATAATGTAATTATCATTATTTGTAATGAAAGAGGTTATAAGGTTTTCAGAACCTGAGATTTGAGAGTGTATGTTGTTATATTTTAGTATATAATGATGTATGTTGGATGAATGATGTACTCGTGACGTACGGAAGCCGGGTGTGAAGATAGATCAGATTTCGGGGCGTTACATCTAAAATATGAAATTCGGCAATATCTTATCTCTCATAAATTTGCTCTATATTCAGATGTTGTCAACAGGGCTCAATTATTAGAGAGAGAGAATGAGTATGTTCAACCGAGGGACCACAACCAGGGTCATACCGGTGGCAGCAGCCATCGGAGAAATGATAAACAGTGGGGAGGAAAGAATACGGACAAAAGCGGTAACCACTCTGGTGGTAATCGTGGCCATGATAGTAGAAGAAGCGAGTCGGGGGGAGATTTCAAAAAGAGAAAGTACAACAATGATAACGTGAAGACATCAGCACCAGCATCAACTGTTTCTAGGGGAGGAGAACGATCACCGGTTGTTTGTTATAAATGCAGGAAAGAGGGACACATCAGCCCAAACTGCCCACAACAATTCAAGGTATGTTATAACTGTGGAAAGGAAGGTCATATAGCTAGAGATTGTCTTGTAGTAAAACCAAGTCCAACAGGGATAGTGACTCCAAAGGCTGTCCCAGACAAGTCAAAGTCGGTGGTTCCTAGAAGGGCGTTTGTCGTGACTGCCCAAAACGCGAGGAACCCAAACGAGGTGATCACGAGTAAGCTAATCTTAAACTCTTGCGAAGTTTATACCTTACTAGATACCGGTTCTACCCATTCTTTTATCCCTTCTGCTTGTGCTCAACGTTTGAACTTGACTCTGGAGAAATTAGACTTTGACTTATTTGTTGAGACTCCGTTAGGAGAACCTTTCATTACATCTACTGTTTATAAATCTTGCTTGATCTAAGTTGGCACCATCATATTACATGTTGATCTTATCTCTTTAAAGATACTTGCATTTGATGTGATTTTAGGGATTGATTGGTTAACTACTCATCATGCAAAAATTGATTATTTTCGTAAGGTTGTTAGTTTTCATATTCATAACCAACCTGTTATGCGAATTCAAGCAACCAAACCACTAAAGTTAATCACTATTATATCAAGCTATAAAGCTATTCGTTTATTGAAAAATGGATGTCAAGCTTTCTTAGCCCATGCCACGGACTTGAACAAAAACACGTGAGATTTGAATAATATTTCTGTTGTTAGTGAATTTCCTGACGTAGTTCTTGAAGAACTTCCCGGTCTACCCCCAGAACGTGAAGTTGAATTCTTTATTGACCTTGAACCTGGTACAAAGCCCATTTCTAAAACCCCATATCGAATGGCTCTTATTGAACTTCAGGAGTTAAAGGTCCAACTACAGGAGTTGTTAGACATCGGTTTCATTCGTTCTAGTACATCTCCTTGGGGTGCTCCTGTTTTATTCGTAAAGAAGAAAGATGGGAGTATGCGACTTTGTATTGACTACTGTGAATTGAATCATGTCACTATCAAGAATAGGTATCCGCTAACTTGCATTGATAACATGTTCGACCAGTTGCAAGGAGCACAATTCTTTTCAAAGATCGATCTTCGTTCTGGATATCATCAGCTGAAGATTAAAACTGAGGATATTCCAAAGACTGCCTTCAAAACTCGATACGGGCATTATAAATTCTTAGTCATATCTTTTGGATTGACTAATGCTCCTACTGCTTTCATGGATATGATGAAGTGTGTGTTCAAGAAATATTTGGATCAGTTCGTTGTTGTCTTTATTGATGACATCCTTATCTATTTCAAAAGCCGTGAAGATCATGAGCACCATTTGAAACTGTTACTTCAAAGGCTTTGTGACAACAAGCTATATGATAAGCTGAAGAAATACGAGTTCTGGCTTGAGGAAGTAGCATTCCTTGGGCACGTGGTGTCAAAACATGAAGTATCTGTTGACCCGACGAAGATTGAAGCAATACAAAGTTGGGAGCAACCGAAGTCGGTGACCGAAGTACGTAGCTTTCTGGGCTTAGCTGGTTATTATCGGAGATTCGTGGAAGGATTTTCTAGAATCGCTACTCCGTTAACTCAGCTAACTCGCATTACCTATAAGCATGCCTCGTGTTCATAATGTTTTTCACATATCTATGCTTCGTAAATATGTGAAAGACCCGAACCACATTATTGAGATAGAACCAGACGAGATAGTCGAAGATTTAACGTATGAAGAGGTACCTGTCAAAATCTTGGATAGGAATGAGCATGTCCTACGTACCAAGGTTATACCACAAGTTAAGGTTTTGTAGAGGAACCATGTTATTGAAGAAATGACCTGGGAGTTGGAATCGAAAATGAAAGCGAGGTACCCTCACCTTTTCAAAACACCAGGTACGTACGTCAATTTCGAGGACGAAATTTCATAAGGAGGAGAGATTGTAAAACCGTAACATTTTATAAATAAAATCGAATTTTCTTTAATTATTATTGTGAATAATAAGGTGTTAATTTGATATAATGCTTTGGTTATGGGTGAAATGTATAAATTTTGCAAAATAAGTAAGTGGTTATAAAATATTCATTATTGTCGGGGAATATTCGTTTGATCGTGGAATATTCTTGCTGTCGGGAAATATTCGTACGATGGTGCAGCCATTTGTAGGCCCCATAATGGAAATCGGTCAGATGAAAAAAACAACACGTTTGAGTTTTTATAAATAACAGCGTAATTGTTACCGTTAACACTGTTGGAATACCTGGTGGTTAAAATACAGTAATACGTGTGGTTGCACAGTAGCACACGGTATTACACAATTTTTTTTGAATTATTGATTCTTACGTAAGAAGGCACTACTCAATAATTGTTATAGTAATTACTATTCAATATTTTATTTTATTGATTCAATAATTGCTACATTGATATTTTATATTATTATTGTTTCAATAATTGTCGCTGCACAGTATTTCCCATTATCAGATCAATAATTCATATTATTTGAATAATATTATTAGATAGCATTGTTGGCAATGTCTAAGGAAGTTCTGTCTAAGGAGAGGTTTGGTCACCTAATTGTGCGCTGATAAGTGGATTTTATATACACGAATCGATATTCATCTCAAGTTTAAATTCATAGTTATCTTCGTGTTTTGTGTTCGTTTTCACTCGTTTCGTGTTATTTTATGTGTAGGTGGTCATGAATGCAACAGGTGAAGAATGGTGGAGTTTAGGAGCAAAAGTGGAAGAACTCATGAAAGCGGAAAATTTCTTTAGCAGAAGCCATGCCCGCTGGGGCGGGCCTTCCTGAGCCTATACCCCCCGCCGGGGCGGGGGTCTCGAATCTTGAAGTGTCCTGTTGGTTTGTGGAGTCTGTTGCTACTTGGTTTGTTGGTTATTTGTTAGGCGCCTGGACTCTGTAATAGGAGATTTTCGGGTAGAACAAAGGGAGAGCTGAATATTTCGTAAAAACACAACAAATCATAAAACAAAAGGAGCATAATACAGAGATTAATTTTCGGACTCAAGTGTGAGCTTTGGAGGAGTAATTTTTAGAGATTATTGTGACGGTTGCAAATCGAGGCGACGTGAAGGGGTTTTCATTATTCTTCTTCTGCTTAGTTCTTTATTTGTAGTCGAAAGGATGTTTTCAGTATATTATTCAGTGTTTAATTCATTAGTGATGAACTAATTCGCTTATTAGACTTGTGATGGATCTTTGGGCGAAACGATGATTCTATAGCTTTGATTTCCAATTCAATAATATATTCTCAGTTTATCTATGTTAATTCAAGCGTAAACTTATGAATTTCCTGATTAACAATTCCTTGTGGATTTGAATGGAATCGAGAGATGAGATTCGAATCTGGACCTAGTTAATATAGTATGTGTCATGAATTTTGTCAATAGCAGATTTTTGATTATTGTTAAGGTAGAGATATGCTTAACATCATATGTAATCAAATAGAGAACTTAAGCTTAAACCTTTTTCAGTTGCAGTTCACATAGAAATATAGTGTGTTGGTTGATTTAGGTGTTTAACGGATTTCTATCTTAATTGTGGATTAACGTTAATACGGTATTAGTGCATCGAGAGGTGGCTAGTATTACATTCGTGTTCTTGATTAATAAACTCGGATATGAAATTGAGTTGGAATAAAGGTTTGAAAATCAGAGTGGAGCTCAAGGTGAAATCATAAGTCTAATTCTCCATTAATTGTTTGAAATTCCGGATTTTGATATTAGTGATTATTTTCGTGATTGTTTATTTATTTATTAATTTAGTTTTTATAGTTTTAAAACCATTGAAGTGAATAGTTTAATAGAATTAGGATTAATAGGAAATTGATAATTGTGAAGTTAAAATTTTTGCTAATTTGTCCTTGTGGGAACGATACTTTATTCACTACTATATTACTTGTTGACCATGTACACTTGCGTATTTTGCGCGTATCAATTTCACATCAGCAAGTTTTTGGCGCCGTTGCTGGGGAACAATTTAGTATAAATCTTAATAGTTTTACAATATCAGTTTAATTAATCCAGTTTTACTTAGACATTTTTTATTTTTGTTTTATTTCTTCTATTTCAGGTGTGGAATCAGTTTATGCAAACTCGGTCCAAAAATCCAGATTTGCTGCCTATTGACGACAACATTGACAAAAGGTTTCAGAGGTTGAGTAAGTGGATCAAGGAAACGAGACAAGAATTTGAAAATCCTAAGAAAGAAGACGAAATGGCAGCCGAAGATCGGAAAGCATTAAGGGACTACGCCACGCCCAAGGTGACTGAACTGCAATCAAGCATCACCAGGCCCGCAATAGCAGCGAATACATTTAAAATTAAGCCAGGGATGATACAAATGATTCAGAATTTAGTTCAGCTTGGGGGATTGGCAAATGACGATCCGAACGAGCATCTAGTCAATTTTTTGGAACTGTGCGACACATTTAGGTTCAATGGGGTGTCGGATGAAGCTGTGAAACTACGATTGTTCCCATTCTCTTTACGGGACAAGGCGAAGAGCTGGCTACATTCTTTACCATCCGGTTCGATAACTACATGGGAGGATTTAGCTCAGAAATTCCTTGTAAAATTCTTTCCACCGACGAAAACTGCAAAGATGAGAAACGAGATAACGATGTTTGAAAAGCAACATGGGGAGTCGTTATATGAGGCTTGGGAGAGATACAAAGAATTGCTCAGAAAATGCCCACATCATGGATTGCCCAAGTGGGTGCAGATGAACACTTTTTACAACGGGTTACATAGGAATCTCAGGACAAGTATTGATGCAGCGTCGGGAGGAGCATTCATGGCTAAGAGTTACGAGGAAGCATACGAGTTGATTGAAACCGTAGCAGCTAATAACTACCAGTGGCCCATAGCAAGAATGACACAAGCGAAGGCAGCTGGGGTGTTAGAAGTAGATAGTATGACAGCGAAGCAAGCACAGATATCTGCACTTTCAAAGATGTTGGAATCGGTAACAGTAGCACAAGCACAACAAACACAGCAAGTACAACAAGCGACAATAATATGCGAGTTGTGCACGGAGGAGCCACCAACATTGGATCTTAAGCCACGCCCTAAACATCTCAGGTATGCGTGTTTAGGCAATTCAAATTCTTTACTTGTAATTATTTCTGCTACACTTAACGAATTGCAGGAAGAAAAGTTGTTGAGGGTGCTTAGGGATCACAAATCAGCGATTGGATGGACGATTGCGGATATAAAGGGAATTAGTCCGTCATTTTGCATGCACAAGATTCTGATGGAGGATGATGCAAGACCATTGGTAGAGCATCAACGTCGACTTAACCCAATCATGAAGGAAGTGGTCAAGAAGGAAATTCTGAAATTATTGGATGCTGGTATCATATATCCAATTTCCGACAGTAAATGGGTTAGTCCGGCTCATTGTGTGCCGAAGAAAGGGGGAATGACAATGATATAGAATGAGGACAACGAGTTAATTCCAACAAGGACAGTGACAGGTTGGAAGGTGTGCATCGATTATAGGAGGTTGAATAAGTCAACCCGAAAAGATCACTTCCCGCTACCATTTATCGATCAAATGTTAGATAGATTAGCGGGACATGAGTTTTACTGTTTATTGGATGGATACTCGGGCTATAATCAGATCGCCATCGCTCCTAAGGATCAAGAAAAAACAACATTTACATGCCCTTACGACACATTTGCATTCAGGAGGATGTCATTCGGGCTCTGCAACGCACCATCAACTTTCCAACGGTGTATGATGGCTATTTTTTTAGATATGGAGGAGAAGAATGTTGAAGTCTTCATGGATGATTTTTCGGTCTATGGAGACAATTTTGATACTTTCCTAGAGAATCTGGTCATAGTTTTGCAGCGATGTAAGGATGCAAACCTCATACTCAATTGGGAAAAATGTCACTTCATGGTTGAAGAAGACATAATTTTGGGCCATAAGGTGTCGGCTCAAGGATTGGAGGTGGACAAAGCAAAGCTAGATACAATCGAGAAACTGCCTCCACCGAACTCAGTTAAGGGTATTAGAAGTTTTCTGGGGCATGCTGGGTTTTACAGGAGGTTCATAAAAGACTTCTCTAAGATTGTAAAACCTCTATATAGTCTTTTAGAGAAGGATGCTACTTTTAGCTTTACTGCGGAATGCAAGTTAGCGTTCGACCTATTGAAGAAGAAATTTACTACAGCCCCCGTGATAGTCGCACCGGACTGGAAAATGCCATTCGAACTTATGTGTGATGCGAGCGACTATGCGGTTGGGGCTGTTTTGGGACAAAGACGAGACAATGTGTTTCACGCCATATACTATGCAAGCAAAACACTCACAGAGACTCAAATGAATTACACTACCATGGAAAAGGAATTGCTTACAGTAGTGTACGCGTTCGACAAATTTAGGGCATACTTGATCGGGACTAAGGTGTTAGTCTATACGGACCATTCGGCGATTCGGTACCTAATAGCGAAAAAAGATGCTAAGCCACGCCTTATCTGATGGATTCTCCTACTTCAAGAGTTCGATTTAGAAATTAAAGATAGAAAGGGGACGGAGAATCAAGTTGCCGACCATTTATCAAGGCTGGAAAATTCGGAGAAAAAGGATGAAGATAAATGCGCAATCAAGGAGTCATTCCCGGATGAGCAACTATTTGGGTTAAATGCAGAATTTTCGTGGTATGCAGACTTTGCAAATTATGTGGTGAGAAAAATGCTCCCACCTGATCTTACACGACAACAGAAAAAGAAGTTTCTTCATGATGTTAAGTGGTACATGTGGGATGAGCCTTATTTATTCAAACAGTGCGCCGACAAGATGATTAGAAGGTGTATCCCCTACAGTGAAGTGCACAATATATTACAGGAATGCCACTCATCGATATATGGGGAACATTATGGGAGTGAGCGCATCGCGGCAAAAGTGCTTCAAGCCGGGTTTTATTGGCTGACATTGTTCAAAGACGTCCACCAATTCGTGAAAACATGTGATAGATGCCAAAGGGTGGGAAACATATCTAACGGAATGAGATGCCCCTACAAACAATTCTTGAAGTGGAAATCTTCGATATATGGGGCATCGATTTCATGGGACCTTTCCCTTCGTCCTTGAGCAATCAGTATATTCTACTCGCCGTGGATTACGTCTCAAAGTGGGTAGAAGCTGCAGCACTACCATCCAACGATGCCAAGGTGGTCCTTAAATTCCTACAGAAAAACATTTTTACGTGGTTTGGCACGCTAAGAGCAATAATCAGTGACGAAGGTAGTCACTTCTGCAATAAATCGTTTACAGCTCTTTTGGCTAAGTATGGGGTTAACCACAAGGTGGCTATAGCGTATCACCCTCAAACAAATGGACAAGCTGAGGTTTCAAACAGAGAAGTTAAGAAGATATTGGAAAAGGTCGTAAATTTGAGTCTGAAAGATTGGTCACTTCGGTTGGATGACGCATTATGGGCTTACCGGACTGCATACAAAACACCAATCGGGATGTCACCATATCAACTCCTGTACGGAAAAGCATGTCACTTACCGGTGGAGCTACAACACAAGGCCTATTGGGCAATACAGAAATTGAATTTTGATCAATCCGCCGTAGGAGAAAAGAGGCTACTCCAATTAAATGAGCTCGACAAATTTCAACTTCATGCATACGAGAACGCCAAGCTTTACAAAGAAAAGGTTAAAAGATGGCATGACCAAAAAATTGCGCATCGAACATTCGAGCCGGGTCAATCAGTCCTCTTGTTCAACTCACTGCTGCGATTGTTTCCAGGAAAGCTGAAGTCGAGATGGTCCGCTATAAAGCGAGTATTCCCTTATGGCGCCGTTGAACTCTACAGTCGTAATCCATTAGAGACGTTCAAGGTCAATGGTCAATGGATAAAGCATTACTGGGGTGGCGAGTCGAATTGGGATACCGACGACATTACCCTCGCCGATACACAGTAAAACAGGGAGTAGTCAGGCTGAACGACTTAAAATCAAGCGCTAATTGGGAGGCAACCCAACATTTCGTTATTTTTCATAGTTCATGTTTAACTGTTAGGATGCAGTTTTTATTAAGCATTAGTTAGGTCTTATCAAGTAAAACTTTTGCTGAAACTCTCAATCAAACTCCAAGTCATCAATAATCTAACATCTTATATGTTTATGGTTGCAGGAGGGGTCAAAAGTGAGTAAGAGCAACAACGGGCAAGAACACAAAAAAAATTAGAGAATTTGGATCTTCACTTTTGGAAGCCAAAAATCTTATTACAATGGGCATGCCCGCCGGGGCGAGCTCAAATAGCTTTGCACCCCCCGCCGGGGCGGGGGTCCTTGATAATAGGCAGACACACTCAGTATAAACACACACGCTGACCTCTTATTTCACCACTACACGTTTTTTGTGTATCTCCTTCTCCCCACCCCAAATGTCCCAGCCTCTATTACAATCTAACTCACATCACCCACGATCGACAATTACCAACTTGCACCCACTTTCCACCCCACGACTTCCATTAAACCCACCATCAAGATTGGGCCACTTCCTCTACCCTACATCACCTCTATATAAACCCTACCCCATACTTCCCATATTCATCACCACTAACGCAGAATTCTTCAAGAAATTGGGGTACACATTGAACACTAGCGAGTAAGTGACATTCCTATTGAGTTTTCATCTTCTCTCCACTGAAATACAATAGCAACAATCAAGCTTTGGGTGAAGAACGGACTGTGCACACCAAGTATTTGATAAATTGAGTGAACCAAGTGTAAAGAGAAAGAAGTGTGTGCTAACAAGTTTCAGACATCCGAAAACCAATGGCTTCACAACCACCATCAAAACGCCAAAGGGGAGAGGGTTCAAGTCCCGCTCCACCAACACGAACATTTGACCGCCGAAAATTCAGAAGTTCCGTCGCCGCCGAATGGTACGATTATATGGTTACCAAGGCTCTTACACCGGAGCGGGGGTTGGCTCCCGAGGCCCATGACGGTGAGATAATGCAACAAATTTATCAGCAAGGGTGGGTAAAATTCAAGGAGGATCCCAAGCCCGCCACCGTGAATGTTGTCAAGGAGTTCTATGCGAACGCCAAGGACAAGGCACCGTTCAATGCCTTTGTGCAGGGTCGCATGGTCCCGTTCAGTGCTGATGCAATCAATACATTTTATCATCTGAGGGTGCCGCACCAGTGCCAGTATGCCTACATGCGGGATTTCGACCCTGACTTTGAGGAGGTTATCCAAAACATGACTAAGCCGGGTACAAAATGGATAAAGGGTAGAAAGGGAGCACAGTGTTTCACAGTAAAGACCTCAGTCGGTACGGGAAAATATGGTATGCCTTCCTCTGTGCTAAATTGCTACCGTCCACGCACACCTCAGACGTGACCAAGGAGAAGGCACTCCTCCTATATGCCATCGTGCAAGACTTCATCATAGACATCGGGACAATTATCAGTTTTTCTATTCGACGATGTCTACGGGGCAACTTTTCTGGCGGCTTACCACACCCATCTCTCATATGTGGGTTGTGTCGTCAAGCCAGAGTGCGTTGGTCTGATGATGAACCAACTCTGATGTCGCTGCAGCTCTTAGATACTAGAATGATAGCGCGGAATTCAGTGTGGCCCGACGGCGAATCGTATCCTAAAGGTTTAGGATTTGTTTTTCCATCAGCTTCGGAGGACGAAGCTGAAGCTGAAGATACTTCTGAGGATGAGGATGAAGCTATGGGAGATCCAGGAACCAAGCAAGTACCATAAACCGAGGCAATATCCAGTCCTCAGTTCCTTGAGTTCCAAAATCAAATGAATGCGAACAATAGGGCAGCACGCCGGGAAATGCGGCGATTGGCGATGCGACAAGATCACATGTTCGATGCTATGAACGCATCTTTCGCCTCACTCAACACAACACTCCAAAGCTTCAACCCGGTGGCTCAGTATCCATATCAACAACCCGGACCACTGCCTCGATTTCCTCCGAATGATTCAGATGATGAAGAGCACCAACCACCTCCCCAAACTTAGGCATTTTTAGGGAAGTCCTCATGTACTTAATTTTATTTTTATCCAATTAGGGCATTATGTTACTTAAGTTTAGGAGATTTAATTGTTTAGTTGCATGCATTTTGTTATTTTTGTTTTCATTTCTAATTGCATTATAGATTAGGTTTTTGCATAGTAGTCTAGGTTATTTATTTTTTATTTTGCATTGTTTTCATTTTTGTTTTTCATGTTATGAAAAAAAAATTAGTTAAATATTGTGTTTGCATATGTCCACTAATGCTACAGTTTACGTTATTTGTGGGCCAATGATGAGATTGTGAACAAGTTAACCAATACAGTATTGATTATTAGAACTGTGATACAATTTCTATTATGAATCGACTCTTAAACTTGTTTGAAACTGTTATAAAAAGGTTAGCACTAAGAACATCTTTGTTGACCGGTCAGTTCAAATTAATACATAAATAGTTTCTAAAGGATAATGCTAGGGCAAACCAGAAAATGAAAAGGATAGGCAGTAAAGGCTTAAATTAGGCAAGAACCTAAGTTTAGGGGAGTATATGTGGGGTATATAAGCTTTGTTTAAAAAAATGGCACTTGTTGAGTCTTGTGGTGGGTTGAGGAGAAATACTCCCCATAAACACAAGCGTGAGATGGAGCGTAAAACGCACTCACCAACCATCTATCTAAAAAAAAGAGGAATAATGACGGGAAAAGAAAAGAAAAGATCAAAAGAGCCCCCGTGTTAGAAAAAAAAAAAGAAGGGAAAAAGAAGAAAGTATAGGTATCCTGCATGTACCCTTGAATTTTGGTATTGTTTAATTTTAGTTGGGTTGTGCCTATCTTTGAAATTTTTAAGTTTGCACTGTATGATTCCTTCTAAGAAGTTGCTTATGTATTGAATTTGGATCCGTATCAGTTATCTTAGATGTTGATCACACACGCACGCTATACTAGTGATAATTGTTCAAGATTTGATAATTAATATGAAAGTGTGGATTGGTTTTGGTAATTCGTATTGTAAAGTTGTTTGTTTTCTCTGAGGCCGGTGGGATAAGTTAGTTTATGTGCTATTGTTGGATTTTTAGGCATTTAGAATTATATTGCATCTCATTACATAGCATGTAGTTTGTTTTGTGCTCGAGGTGTGACACCCCCAAATCTGGTACTTCATTTCCTCAAGATTTGGTGCTCACATAATCAAAACATTCATTTAGTAACTACCCATTCATAATAGAATTGAATAATAAAAGAAAACCTGCCCATACAGGATTAAACCATAAATAAAATCTCCCAGGTTATCTAACCTTTAACAACAATCATTCAAATGCAGATAATTAACTAACTTCATTACAATCATTAAACCAAAGTCTGAAAATAAACTATCAAACTATTACAAGTCTTTAGCACTTATTCATCTTTCCTTTTCCCTTACTGGAGCTTGGTACGTCACCAGTTTCAATTTTAGCTGTAAGAAATTTTACAGGCAAGAGTGAGCAAACAAGACCCACTTGAAATAACAATAAGTAAATCTTTAAACTTTTACATCAATTGACAATATTAGTATCAATAGAATTGAACAATATATTCTATTAACTTTCTGAAAGTTATAACATTCACTGATGGTCTAATGACCACGAATCATGTCCACAGTTATAAGTAATCTTTCAACTTTAACTTTAACAGTGATAAGACTATAAGGACTCCACGTACTTAGGGGGATCAACCCTTTGTACAATGTATTGTGCACAACCATTTCAATGCTAAGTGTAAACCTCTATTAAAAGAGTTGTTCATCTCAGTATTTAGAATACAAGTCCACACCAATGTAAGTTTGGTTTGGATAAGCTTTCAAGATAATTTGGAATTCAACAAACATCAACTACGGAGTAGTTGAATAAAGTCCATGACATTATACTTATAGAATAATCATAATTGAATTAATCATAGTAACTAAAATCATGCTTTAGGAATAATCTAATAGCATACAATTTGAATACTATAGCATACCTTGCTTGAACAATACTAAGCCAAGGTTAATTAGAATTGAATATTAAACATGCATAGAAATCTAGTTATGCATGCTAACCAAAAATTGAATTACAAGAATAACTTGTTCAACATCAAATAGTTCAATAAGACAAAGGATTAGAAAACTTGCTCAATTATAAAATAGAGTTAGAAAAATTGCCTTTAGCACAATCTACACCCTTACCACTTGAATTTCAATACCCCAAACATATGTCAACGTGACATAGTTAGTCATTATCACATAACCAATACATTCACCATGTAGGTTTGATTATTCAATCACATAATCAAATTATAACACAAGTTACTCCTTAATAACATATTTATTCACCGTATAGAAACAATAAAATCAATATTTTATAGTCCTACTATTATCATATAGTGTTTCTTAAAATTTTCGTGTACAAAAAGTACACTGTCAGACCATTCTGCTAACTCGCGTTGCGGCGCCATAGTTTACACTGTGGTTCGCGCTGCGGCGCTGAGTCGGCGCTGCGGCGCGGTGAATGAACTTACGAAGCCGCGCTGCGGCGTGGTGATGGCGCTGCGGCGCCACTAATGCACTGCTGGAGCCGCGGCGCGGCGCGAAACTGCAGTTTCAACTGACAGCTTCGGCAACCGTGCAAGAAAAAGCCAAAATTGGCCTAAAAGCTCCAATCTAATAGACTGATTATCACGTAATTTACATATAAACTTATTGTGAAGACTTCTAACATTTTTCTACTCATAAAATAATTTAAACATCAAATATACAACACTCAATTTCAATATTTTTGGTAAAAACTCTATTTTTGATATTTTCAATGAAAATCAACACTGTGATTTTGTTTTTCAACCAAAACAGTAAATTCAAAGCATCATAGTTATGATTATACATACTCTATCAATTTCTATAATCAATATATCAATCTAACAACTAATTAAACCTTAATTTCTATTTTAAATTAAGTCATACTCATATATTTTTCATATGAACACTCTGTAACATAATTTCTTCACAAAACACATACATACATGAATTAATTTCTCTATAATCATGCATAAACTCATGAGATAACCTTATAATCAATAATCATACCAACTTATATACATAACAACAAATTATCTTTTGTAAAAAATTTCACAGAGAACTTTTTGGGAAGAGGAAAACTAAACTTTTAAAGAGAAAGGTTAAGCTCTTACCTTTGATTAAGAAGATGATGGCTACTTTTGATTATCAATTCCTTTTCTCCAATTCCTTTATCAAAACCTGTTAGGATTTCTCTCAATTCCTCTCTAGTTTTCTTCTTCTTCTTCTATTTTCTTCACTGAGTCTTTCTTCCTAACTTTACTACGTATAATAATATAACGTATATAGTAATGATAGATATATTAAATATATAATATAATACTAACTTAACTGACATCAGTTAAAAACTTTTAAAAATCAAAAGCCATAAGGTTTGTTTGGCTAACCACTAAAATATAACCCATTAATCCTTATGCCTTGTTTGGTAAAACACAATTATATTAAAGACTTAATATGCAATAAGACTTGTTTGGCCAAAACTAAAATACACTCTTTTAATTTATTTTAATAACTCCTTTATAACAAGGTTATTAGTCACACTTTTATTTACTTAATAAATCAATTAAAACATTAATCTATTAAATTACTTTAGCACATAATTTAATATCACATAACTATAATTTCTTTTATAATTATAATTTTATTTAACCAACTAATATTTTAAATTACAATTTCCCATTTAAAATATTATAATTTATTTAAATCACTATAAGCTCTCTTGCTTACTTAATAAATTCAATTATTATATAATCTTATAACAACTAATTTTCTTATCTCCTTAATTATTTATTCAACAAATAAATAACTAAATCACATCAACTCAATTTGCCATATAATTCAATAAACATTTAATATTGAAAATTAATATTTAATATTTAATATTTAATTATTTATTCAACAAATAAATAACTACACCACATAAACTCAAATTGAACAATTATTTATTCAACAATAAACATATCCATTAAATACTTATATAAATCAATAAATATTTAATATTACATTTTAAAATTCTGGAATGTTACATCATTCCCTTCTTACAAGGATTCTGTCCTCAGAATCACAACTCAAACAAATCATTCGTTACATTCTTCCCTACTTACAAAGATTCTGTCCTCAGAATCGAAGACACAGATTAAACAAATAACTCAGGGTACTCTTTTAACATTTTCTCTTCGAGTTTCCATGTAGCTTCTTCAGCGTTGTGGTTCCTCCATATCACCTTCACAGAAGGTATCACTTTATTTCTGAGCACTTGTTCTTTTCTGTCGACTATCTGGATAGGAATCTCTTCATAAGACAAATCTTTCTCGAACTACAACGATTCATACTCGATCACATGTTTGTAGTTGAGTTTATATGGTCGTAACACCGAAATGTGAAAAACATTATGAATGTTTTCCAACCCTGGAGGTAGAGCTACCTCGTAAGCCACTTCTCCCACTCTTCGCAGCACTTCAAAGGGTCCAATAAACCTCGGGCTTAGCTTTCCCTTTTTACCGAAACGAATTTTCCCTTTCCAAGGAGAAACTTTTAAAAATACAAAAGTTCCTACGTCGAATGCACGATCTTGTCTGTGTTGATCAGCATACTTTTTCTGTCTGTCTTAGTCTGCTACTAATCTTGTCCTGATGAGTTTAACAACGCCAGCAGTTTATTGTACCAGTTCTGGTCCTAACAGTTGTCGTTCACCGACTTCATCCCAGCCTAGTGGAGTTCTGCACTTTCTGCCGTACAATGCCTCGTAAGGTGGCATGCCGATGCTCGCGTGGTAACTGTTGTTGTAAGCAAATTCCACCAACGGTAATTGTTCTTCCCAGCTTCCTTTAAAGTCCATGACACATGCTCTCAGCATATCTTCCAATGTCTGAATTGTTCTTTCGCTTTGGCCATCTGTTTGTGGATGATAAGCCGTACTCATTCGTAACTGTGTCCCCATGCATTCTTGTAGTCTCTTCCAGAAATTTGATGTAAATCACAGATCTCTATCGGACACAATTGATACTGGCACTCCGTGCCTCGAAACGATCTCCTTAATGTACAATCTTGCCAACTGATCAAGATTGAATCTAATCTTTATTGGTAGAAAGTGCGCTGATTTCGTCAGTCTGTCCACTATTACCCAAATCGCATCACATCCTCTGTGAGTAGTTGGAAGACCCACCACAAAATTCATCATGATGTGTTCCCATTTCCATTCTGGTATTTCCAACGGTTGAAGTAATCCGCTGGGTCTTTGATGTTCGGCTTTTACTCTCTGACATGTTAAGCACTTCACTACGCATTCTGCAACGTCCCTTTTCATATTCGGCCACCAAAAATGTCGGCACAAATCTTGATAAATTTTCGTGCTTCCTGGATGAATTGAATATTTTGAGCTATGAGCTTTGGTCAAAATTTCTTCTTTCAGCTCTGGTGTTGCTGGAACCCAGATTCTTCCCTCGAACCGTAGTAATCATTCGGTATCGACCTTGTATTTTGTACCGCTTCCATAAACCATATTCTCCTTTATCTTTCCACATTCTTTATCTTGTAACTAAGCGTTCTTCACCTTGTCCAGTAAAGTTGGACCTGCTTCTAACTAAAATAGTTGTTCGTCAGATTCTTTTGGAAACTTGATTTCCAACTCCAGTTTTGTCATTGCTGAAATGAGCTCCTCCTGAGTTGTTATCAGCATCAACTTCTCCCGACCTTTCCTGCTTAAAGCATCTACCACTACATTTGCTTTGCCCGGATGATAAAAGATCTCACAATCGTAATCCTTTATCAATTCCATCCACCTTCTTTGACGCGTGTTCAAACCCTTCTGAGTGAAGATATGCTTCAGACTTTTGTGGTCTGTGTAGATCTCACATTTCTCTCCATAAAGATAGTGCCTCCATATCTTCACAGCAAATACAACTGCAGCCAATTCCAAATCATGAGTCGGATACCCTTTCTCATAATCCCTCAGTTGTCTTGATGCATACGCAATAACTTTGCCGTTCTGCATCAGAACACAACCCAACCATTTATGTGAGGCATCACTATACACCACAAAATTTCCTTTATTGTCTGGTAATGTCAACACAGGTGCTACACTTAGCTTCTTCTTCAAATCTTGAAAACTTTCTTCACATTTCTCCGTCCACACGAATTTTACAGCTTTTCTTGTCAAATTTGTTAACGGAGTGGCTATCTTAGAAAAATCTTGAATAAATCTTCTATAATAACCAGCCAGTCCCAAAAAACTCCTCACTTCTGACGGTGTTCTTGGTTGTTCCCAATTGATTACAGCTTCCACTTTTGATGGATCCACTGAAATCCCATCCTTGTCAATAACATGACCCAAAAATTGTAAACGGTCGAGCCAAAATTCGCACTTAGAGAATTTCGCGTACAACTTTTCCCTTCTTAGTGTCTCCAATGTCAAACGTAAGTGTTCCACGTGTTCTTCTTGAGTCTTGGAAAACACTAGAATGTCGTCGATAAATACCACGACAAACTTGTCTAGGAATGGTTTAAACACCCTGTTCATCAAATCCATGAAAGCAGCAGGTGCATTGGTTAAACCAAAAGACATCACCAGAAACTCGTAATGTCCATACCGAGTTCTGAATGTCGTTCGTGGTATATCCTCTTTCCTCACTTTCAGCTGGTGATACCCACTTCTCAAATCTATTTTCGAAAAGTATTTGGCACCCTTCAATTGGTCAAACAAATCATCTATTCTTGGCAACGAGTATTTGTTTTTAATAGTGACTTTGTTTAACTCCTTGTAATCAATGCAAAGACGCATTGACCCGTCCTTCTTCTTCACGAATAAAACTGGCGCTCCCCACGGCGATACGCTTGGTTGAATATATTTCTTGTCCAGCAGTTCTTGCAACTGTACCATCAGTTCCTTCATTTCCACCAGAGCCATTCTGTACGGGGCCTTCGATATTGGTGTTGTTCCCGGCGCTAAGTCGATCACGAACTCAATTTCTCTATCAGGCGGAAGTCCTGGCAAATCCTTTGGAAACACGTCTTTGAATTCCCTCACTACTGGTATTTCTTCTATTTTCACACCCTTCTTCTGAGTATCGACTATGTAAGCTAAATAGCTCACACAACCTTGACTCAAAAATTTCTTGGCCTGCATAGTCGTCAGACATTTCATTTGTCTAGGTGACTTGCTACCATAAAATACTACCTTTGACGGAGTCATAAGGTTTACACACTTCTTGTGACAATCGATTACTGCTTCATATTTGAACAGCCAATCTATTTCCAAAATTACATCAAACTCCCCGAGTTTAATCGAAATTAAATCTACCAACAAGATATTCTCCTTAATGTTCACCCTACAGTTCTTGTATACAAATCTAACAGGAATTATTTTCTTATTCGCAATTTCAATGTTCAAAGGAAAATTCAGTTTTTCTCTAGGCAATTCTAACCTCTTAGCAAACTCATCAGATATAAACGAGCAAGTAGCACCCGAATCAAATAATACATATGCATCAATATCATTGATTGGGATTGTAAGACCCCAACTTATTAATAAATGAAATTAAATTTCCTCTATTTATTATTTTGAAATAGAAAGGGTTGATTTGATTAATGTGGTTAGTTATGGGTAAAATGCGTAAATATTTTAAATAAACAAGTGGTTATAAAATATTCATTTTTGGTCGGTAAATATTCGTGTGGTCGTGGAATATTCTTTCTGTCGGGGAATATTCGTACGACGGCGCAGCTATTTGTGGGCCCCATAACGGAAAACGATTGGATGAAGATAACGACAAAAATTGAGTTTTTATAAATAACGGCGTAGTTGTTACCGTTAACACTGTTGGAATACCCGGTGGTTAAAATACAGTAATACGCGTGGTTGCACAATAGCACACGGATTGCACAGTATTTTAGAATTATTGATTCTTACGAAGGAAGGCACTACTCAATAATTGTTACAGTAGTTACTGTTCAATATTTTATTTTATTGATTCAATAATTACTGCGTTGATATTTTATATTATTGTTGTTTCAATAAATATTGTTGCACAGTATTTTCCATTATCAGATCAATAATTCATATTATTTAAATAATATTATTAGATAGCATTATTGGCAATATCTAGAAAGTTCTGTCTAAGGAGAGGTTTGGTTATCTAATTGCGCGCTAGTAAGGAGAAATCCTTATTGGAAAGCCCCCTGTTTCCTGAGAACGGCCTGGTTGTCATAAATGTGATTCTGTAATATTATTTGTGAATAATTAATTATTGATTCATATGATAAGGAAATATTTATTTTATGTGGATATAAATGAGGGATATATTTTTGTGGTTAAAAATAAAGGAGTTAATGTTGAGGTATTTTATCTGTATTTTTGTCGGAACGGAGGTATTGAAAATTAAATTAAGATTTTTGAGATATTTTGCGAGGGTTATAATTTTTAATACGACCGTTGGATCGTGGTAATATTTGGATATGTTATACATATATAAGTTGAGTATATGTCCATAAATTTTGAACCGTTAAAAATGAACGTATGATTTGTTATGAATTTTACGAGATGACAGGTTCAGAAATTGTTGAATTTTCGGAGTTAATCATTTTGGTGGAAAATTATAGAATTGGTGGGCCCCACTCTTGGTTGGTGAAGAATTGTGCTGAGATTTTTATTCAAATATGGTGGGTGGAAATAGTAGCAGGTAAAGCCATCAGGTTGCAGGTTAAGTCTGCTTCGGCGTGCTAACATTTTCCTATAAATAGAGGGATAAGTTAGAATTTAAAATCACACCAGAAATAAGTTTTTCCTCTTTTTCTCTCTAGATTATTGAGTGTATTTTGTGAGTATTTAGATACTTTGAGAGTTGCTATTCAGCACAAGTTTCATTTAGCCTCATATCCGATATTCAGTCAGAAGTACGGTTATTTTGAGGTAAGGAATATTATTTTCTTTTTAAATGATATTATTTTCTTCAATATCATTATGTTGAAATATTGATATAAACTTTTTATCAAATTTGGAACTTTTTGTGTCAGGATTACTATTCACGTATACGACACTATTCACGAATACGGCACTATTTACTGAAAAATAAAATTTTCTCTTTTTGTCCAAGATGTCTATTATGGTTACTATCCTTGATTGTATCCATGTTTTGATCTTTATTTTTGAATTCTGCTTCACAATTAATTATTATGAAGTATTATTGATCTTGGATAAACTGTTATACGAATCCCTACTATTTATCCTTCTGTCTCACTGGATTCGTTTTCTTTAAGATATTTTTCATCATCCTCAGTCCTGAATGATGATATTACCGAATATCTTTGGCCTGTAGTGCAAAGATGTATGATTACCTGATGAATATCTTTGGCCTGTAGTGCAAAGATGAACAGGTGTTGAGATGAACATGACCGACTGGTGTTACAAATAAATATCTTTGGCCTGTAGTGCAAAGATGAATATTTGATTCAAGATCTATATTTATTGATGTTACAGGGATAAAATATTGATGATGGGCTTTTAAATCTTAGAAGATAGTAGAACTCATTCTCTGCTTGACTCTTCTAATGGTTTGCTGTTTCCGCTACAGTTGTTGATCTAAAACTTGTTGTCGATTATATTCTATCAGATTTTTTCCTGTTGAATACTAATGATAATTTGTTGTATATTATCTTAGTCATAATATTCTTTACTGGGCCAGTTGAGCTCACCCTTTTCCTTTTTGTTCTATTTTTCTTCTCAGGAGGTGAGAACATAGTAGGATCTAGTCGGGATATGGAGTGATGGTTCTAGAAAGATATTTTAGCTGTCCTCACTATTTCTGCAAAATAGTGTTTGAATAATTGTAATGAGGACTTATTTGAGTGTGGATATTGTCTAGAAGACAATATTTATATTTAAACTCACAGTATGTGTTGTCGTATTTTGCACGACAATTGAATTATTGAAGTTGTAGTTTGCTTTTTGTACCATATATTTGGCGACTCAGAATGGGTGTTGTATACCTATTTTGTGGGCGTCACAGTTGGTATCAGAGCTTAGGGATATGGTCTCTGGCGGAGATCGGAGAATAGAACTAGGAGAGGAGAGATGAGTAAATCCTTCGCTAGTGTGTCCTACCTAAGCTTATTTGTTGGTCGGTCATAATATACGAATATTATGTGATACGTTAATTTGTTTAATTAACCCTTGTTTTGTGGCAGTATTTGAGAATGGTACAAGAGAACGTTAATAATGGAGTTAATCAGACCGTGGAGAAACCATTAATTACCACCCAGGGAACGTGCAACAGGAAGGCAATATTCCTCGTGTAAACAACGTTACCGAGCAAACAATGAATGACAGAATGTTTAGGAGCTTTTTGCAGTTCATGCAAAATCAGACGAGGGAGATTCGTGTGCAGAATACGGGTGAAAATGATAACAACGCGCGGTTTGTCACAGCCAAGCAGTTTAAAGAATTGGGACCACCAGAATTTAAGGGAAAGCTGGATCCGATCATGGCGGAAATGTGGGTCAAGCAAATTACCAAGATATTTGATATCTTGGGATGCACGGAGGAACAGAAGGTTCCATTCGCCACCTTTATGTTCCGCGGTGAGGCAGACTACTGGTGGGAGTCTGTGAAGCGTACCCAGCCTGAGGCACTCAACATGTCCCGGGAAACATTTCAGAAATTGTTTAATGACAAGTACTTTCCTGAAAGTATTCGTCATATGAAGGAGGTAGAGTTTATTAGACTGGAACAAAACAACATGACGGTGTCCCAGTACGAGGCGCAGTTTGCAGAGTTATCCAGGTTTGCACCTCATTTGGTCGAGAATGAGGAACGAATGACAAGGATGTTTTTGAGAGGTTTAAAACCCGAGATTCAGCAATACCTTATCTCTCATAAATTTTCTTTATATTCAGATGTTGTCAACAGGGCTCAATTATTAGAGCGAGATAATGAGTATGTTCAACCGAGGGACCACAACCAGGGTCATACCGGTGACAGCAATCATCAGAGCGATGATAACCAGCGAGGAGGGAAAAATATAAATAAAAGTGGTAACCACTCGGGTGGTCATCGTGGTCATGATAATAGGAGAGGTTAGTCAAGTGAAAATTTCAAGAAGAGAAGATTTAACGATGACAGGAAGACGTCGACAGCAGCACCAACACTAGGAATAAATTCTAGGGGAGGAGAACGACCGCCAGTTAGATGTTACAGATACGGAGAGGAGGGACATATAAGTCCAAACTGCCCACAACAGTTCAAGGTATGTTATAATTATGGAAAGGAAGGACATATCGCTTGAGATTGTACTATAGTGAAACCAAGTCCAACTGGGACGGTGACACCAAAGGCGGATACGGACAAAATAAAGTCCGCGGTTTCTGGAAGAGCGTTTGTCGTGACTGCCCAAAACGCGAGGAACCCGAACGAAGGTATAACGGGTTAGTTAATTATAAATTCTTACGAAATTTATACCTTACTAGATACCGGTTCTACCCATTCTTTTATCTCTCCTGCTTGTGCTCAACGTTTAAACTTGACTCCAGAGAAATTAGACTTTGACCTATCTGTGGAGACTCCGTTAGGAGAAACTTTTATTACATCTACAGTTTATAAATCTTGCTTAATCCAAGTTGGCATAATCACATTACCTGTTGACCTTATCTCTTTAAAGATACTTGCTTTTGATGTGATTTTAAGAATTGATTGGTTAACTACTCATCATTGATTATTTTCGTAAGGTTGTTAGTTTTCATATTCCTAACCAACCTGTTATGCGAATTCAAGCAACCAAACCACTAAAATCAATCGCTATCATACCAAGCCATAAAGCCATTCGTTTATTGAATAACGGATGTCAAGCTTTCTTAGCCCATGTCATGGACTTGAGCAAAAATACGTCAGATTTGAATGATATTTCTATTGTTAGTGAATTTCCTGACGCATTTCCTGAAGAATTTCCTGGCCTAACCCAGAGCGTGATATTGAATTTTTGTATTGATCTTCAACTCGATACAAAATCCATTTCTAAAATCTCATATTGAATAGCTCCTATTGAACTTCAGGAGTTAAAAACCCAACTATAGAAGTTGGTACCCGAGCCTCTATCTGGTGACTTCTTTTGTGGAATACACCAAAGCCAGACTCTCCGTAAGGGACTCTATATTTGTGCGGTGGTAAAATAATAGGTACCATTGTGACGTGCTATCCAAGATTGGGATATGAATCACAATTGAGAGCAACCGAAGTCGGTGACCAAAGTACGTAGCTTTCTGGGCTTAACTGGTTACTATCGGAGATTCGTGGTAGGATTTTCTCGAATCGCTACTCCGTTAACTTAGCTGACTCAGAAAGATACAAAATTTATATGGAGCGAGGAATGCGAGAAGTTTTTCCAATAGCTCAAGAGGCGACTCATTCGGAACCTGTTCTGACCATACCATCTTGGAAAAGCGAACGTGGTAACTGACGCGTTGAGTAGAAGATTGTACACGAGTACGAGTACGATATTGTTGAACACAAAGACCTATTTTGTATAATTTATAAATGATAGAGATAGAGTTAATGACTTTAGGGACCCACGTGATGATATACTAGTAAAATTGACTTTAATCGATAACGTTAAAGCCGCTTAAGCTACAGACCTGGAGCTGATGAATATAAAGAAGAAGGTGCAAGAATGTGTTATTCTAGAAGTAAGAGTCAATGAAGAGAAGAAAGCTCAAGCCTTCGAAATCCTCGATCGAGTAGGAAATGTGGCCTATAGACTCGCCTTAACGCTAAGTATGTCGCGTGTTCATAACGTTTTTCACGTATCGATGTTACGTAAATATGTGGACGACCCGAATCATATTATTGAGTTAGAACCAGATGAGATAGCTGAAGATTTAACGTACAAGGAGGTACCTGTTAAGATATTGGATAGGAAAGAACATGTCCTATGCACGAAGGTTATACCACAAGTTAAGATTTTGTGGAGAAACCATGCTATTAAAGAAATGACTTAGGAGAATCAGAAATGAAAGTGAGGTATCCTCCCCTTTTCGAAACACCAGGTACGTACGTCAATTTCGAGGACGAAATTTCATAAGGAGGAGAGGTTGTAAGACCCCAACTTATTAATAAATGAAATTAAATTTCCTCTATTTATTATTTTAAAATAGAAAGGGTTGATTTGATTAATGTGGTTAGTTATGGGTAAAATGCGCAAATATTTCAAATAAACAAGTGGTTATAAAATATTCATTTTTGGTCGGTGAATATTCGTGTGGTCGTGGAATATTCTTTCTGTCGGGGAATATTCGTACGACGGCGCAGCTATTTGTTGTCCCCATAACGGAAAACGATTGGATGAAGATAACGACAAAAATTGAGTTTTTATAAATAACGGCGTAGTTGTTACCGTTAACACTGTTGGAATACTCGGTGGTTAAAATATAGTAATACGCGTGGTTGCACAATAGCACACGGATTGCACAGTATTTTAGAATTATTGATTCTTACGAAGGAAGACACTACTCAATAATTGTTACAGTAGTTACTGTTCAATATTTTATTTTATTGATTCAATAATTGCTGTGTTGATATTTTATATTATTGTTGTTTCAGTAATTGTTGTTGCACAGTATTTTCTATTATCAGATCAATAATTCATATTATTTAAATAATATTATTAGATAGCATTATTGGTAATGTCTAGAAAGTTCTGTCTAAGGAGAGGTTTGGTCATCTAATTGCGCGCTAATAAGGAGAAATCTTTATTGGAAAGCCCCCTCTTTCTTGGGAACGGCCTTGTTGTCATAAATGTGATTCTGTAATATTATTTATGAATAATTAATTATTGATTCATATGATAAGGAAATATTTATTTTATGTGGATATAAATGAGGGATATATTTTTGTGGTTAAAAATAAAGGAGTTAATGTTGAGGTGTTTTATCTGTATTTTTGTCGGAATGGAGGTACTGAAAATCAAATTAGAATTTTTGAGATATTTTGCGAGGGTTATAATTTTTAATTTGACCGTTGGATCGTGGTAATATTTGGATATGTTATACATATATAAGTTGAGTATATGTCCACAAATTTTGAACCGTTAAAAATGAACGTATGATTTGTTATGAATTTTACGGGATGACTGGTTCAGAAATTGTTGAATTTTCGGAGTTAATCATTTTGGTAGAAAATTCTAGAATTGGTGGGCCCCACTCTTGGTTGGTGAAGAAATATGCTGAGATTTTTATTCAAATGTGGTGGGTGAGAATAGTAGCAGGTAAAGCCATCAGGTTAAGTCTGATTCGGCGTGCTAACATTTTCCTATAAATAGAGGGCTAAGTTAGAATTAAAAATCACACCAGAAACAAGTTTTCTCTCTTTCTCTCTCTAGATTATTGAGTGTATTTTGTGAGTATTTAGATACTTTGAGAGTTTCTATTCAGCACAAGTTTCATTCAGCCTCATATCCGATATTCAGTCAGAAGTACGGTTATTTTGAGGTAAGGGATATTATTTTCTTCTTAAATGATATTATTTTCTTCAATATCATTATGCTGAAATATTGATATAAACTTTTTATCAAATTTAGAACTTTTTGTGTCGGGGTTACTATTCACGTATACGGCACTATTCACGAATACGGCACTATGCACCGAAAAATAAAATTTTCCCTTTTTGTCCAAGATGTCTATTATGGTTACTATCCTTGATTGTATCCATGTTTTGATCTTTATTTTTAAATTCTACTTCACAATTGATTATTATGAAGTATTACTGATCTTGTATAAACTGTTATACGAATCCGTACTATTTGTCCTTCTGTCTCACTGGATTCATTTTCTTTAAGATATTTTTCATCATCCTCAGTCCTGAATGATGATATTACTGAATATCTTTGTCCTGTAGTGCAAAGATGTATGATTACCTGATGAATATCTTTGGCTTGTAGTGCAAAGATGAACAGGTATTGAGATGAACATGACCGACTGGTGTTACAAATAAATATCTTTGGCCTGTAGTGCAAAGATGAATATTTAATTCAAGATGTATATTGATTGATGTTACAGGGATAAAATATTGATGATGAACTTTTAAATCTTAGAAGATAGTAGAACTCATTCTCTACTTGACTCTTCTAATGGTTTGCTGTTTTCGCTGCAGTTGTTGATCTAAAACTTGTTGTCGATTATATTCTATCAGATTTTTCCCTGTTGAATACTAATGATAATTTATTGTATATTATCTTAGTCATAATATTCTTTACTGAGCTAGTTGAGCTCACCCTTTTCCTTTTTATTCCATTTTTCTTCTCAGGAGGTGAGAACATATCAGGATCTAGTCGGAATATGGAGTGATGGTTCTAGAAAGTTGTTTTAGCTGTCCTCACTATTTCTATAAAATAGTATTTGAATAATTATAATGAGGACTTATTTGAGTGTGGATATTGTCTAGAAGACAATATTTGTATTTAAACTCACAGTATGTGTTGTCATATTTTGCACGACAATTGTATTATTGAAGTTGTAGTTTGTTTTTTGTACCATGTATTTGGCGACTCAGAATGGTTGTTGTATACCTATTTTGGGGGCGTCACAGTTGGTAACAGAGCTTAGGGATATGGTGTCTGGCGGAGATCGGGAAATAGAACTAGGAGGGGAGAGATGAGTAAATCCTTCGCTAATGTGTCCTACCTAAGCTTATTTGTTGGTCGGTCATAATATACGGATATTATGTGATACGTTAATTTGTTTAATTAACCCTTGTTTTGTGGCAGTATTTGAGAATGGCAGCAGAGAACATTAATAATGGAGTAAATCAGACCGTTGAGACACCTTTAATCACCACCCAGGGGAACGTGCAATAGGAAGGTAATATTGCTCGTGTAAACAACGTTACCGAGCAAACGATGAATGACGGAATGTTTAGGAGCTTTTTGCAGTTCATGCAAAATCAGACGAGGGAGACTCGTGTGCAGAATACGGGTGGAAATGATAACAACGCGCGATTTATCACAGCCAAGCAGTTTAAAGAATTGGGACCACCAAAATTTAAGGGAAAGCCGGATCCGATCATGGTGGAAACGTGGGTCAAGCAAATTACCAAGATATTTGATATCTTGGGATGCATGGAGGAACAGAAGATTCCATTCGCCACCTTTATGTTCCGCGGTGAGGCAGACTACTGGTGGGAGTCTATGAAGCGTACCCAGCCTGACGCACTCAACATATCTTGGGAAACGTTTCAGAAACTGTTTAATGACAAGTACTTTCCTGAAAGTATTCGTCATATGAAGGAGGTAAAGTTTATTAGACTGGAACAAAACAACATGACGGTGTCCCAGTACGAGACGAAGTTTGCAGAGTTATCCAGGTTTGCACCTCATTTGGTCGAGAATGAGGAACGAATGATAAAGATGTTTCTGAGAGGTTTAAAACCAGAGATTCGGCAATATCTTATCTCTCATAATTTTTTTTTATATTCAGATGTTGTAAACAGGGCTCAATTATTAGAGCGAGATAATGAGTATGTTCAACCGAGGGACCACAACCAGGGTCATACCGGTGACAGCAGTCATCAGAGCGATGATAACCAGCAAGGAGGAAAAAATACAGACAAAAGTGGTAACCACTCGGGTGGTCATCGTGGTCATGATAATAGGAGAGGTGAGTCAAGTGGAAATTTCAAGAAGAGAAGATTTAACGATGACAGGAAGACTTTGACAGCAACACCAGCACCAGGAACAAATTCTAGGGGAGGAGAACGACCACCAGTTAGATGTTACAGATGCGGAGAGGAGGGACATATAAGTCCAAACTGCCCACAACAGTTCAAGGTATGTTATAATTATGGAAAGGAAGGACATATCGCACGAGATTGTACTATAGCGAATCCAAGTCCAGCTGGGACGGTGACACCAAAGGCGGATACGGACAAAATAAAGTCGGCGGTTTTTGGAAGAGCGTTTGTCATGACTGCCCAAAACGCGAGGAACCCGAACGAAGGTATAACGGGTTAGTTATTTATAAATTCTTGCGAAGTTTATACCTTACTAGATACTGGTTCTACCCATTCTTTTATCTTTCCTGCTTGTGTTCAACGTTTAAACTTGACTCCAGAGAAATTAGACTTTGACCTATCTGTGGAGACTCCGTTAGGAGAAACTTTCATTACATCTACAGTTTATAAATCTTGCTTAATCCAAGTTGGCATAATCACATTACTTGTTGACCTTATCTCTTTAAAGATACTTGCTTTTGATGTGATTTTAGGAATTGATTGGTTAACTACTCATCATTGATTGTTTTCGTAAGGTTGTTAGTTTTCATATTCCTAACCAACCTGTTATGCGAATTCAAGCAACCAAACCACTAAAATCAATCGCTGTCATACCAAGCCATAAAGCCATTCGTTTATTGAAAAATGGATGTCAAGCTTTCTTAGCCCATGTCATGGACTTGAACAAAAATACGTCAGATTTGAATGATATTTCTGTTGTTAGTAAATTTCCTGACGCATTTCCTGAAGAATTTCCTGGCCTAACCCAGAGCGTGATATTAAATTTTTGTATTGATCTTCAACTCGATACAAAACTCATTTCTAAAATCTCATATTGAATAGCTTCTATTGAACTTCAGGAGTTAAAAATCCAACTATAGAATTTGGTACCCGAGCCTCTATCTGGTGACTTCCTTTGTGGAATGCACCAAAGCCAGACTCTCCGTAAGAGACTCTATATTTGTGCGGTGATAAAACAATAGGTGTCATTGTGACGTGCTATCCAAGATTGGGATATGAATCACAATTGAGAGCAACCGAAGTCGGTGACCAAAGTACGTGGCTTTCTGGGCTTAACTGGTTACTATCGGAGATTCGTGGAAGGATTTTCTTGAATCGCTACTCCGTTAACTTAGCTGACTCAGAAAGATACAAAATTCGTATGGAACGAGGAATGCGAGAAGATTTTCCAATAGCTCAAGTGGCGACTCATTCGGAACCTGTTCTGACCATACCATCCTAGAAAAGCGAACGTGGTAGCTGACGCGTTGAGTAGAAGATTGTACGCGAGTACGAGTGCGATATTGTTGAACACAAAGACCTATTTTGTATAATTTATAAATGATAAAGATAGAGTTAATGACTCTAAGGACCCACGTAATGATATACGAGTAAAATTGACTTTAATCGATAACGTTAAAGCCGCTTAAGCTACAGACCTGAAGCTGATGAATATAAAGAAGAAGGTGCAAGAATGTGTTATTCTAGAAGTAAGAGTCGATGAAGAGAAGAAAGCTCAAGCCTTCGAAATCCTCGATCGAGTAGGAACTGTGGCCTATAGACTTGCCTTAACGCTAAGTATGTCGCGTGTTCATAACGTTTTTCACGTATCGATGTTACGTAAATATGTGGACGACCCGAATCATATTATTGAGTTAGAACCAGACGAGATAGCCGAAGATTTAACGTACGAGGAGGTACCAGTTAAGATATTGGATAGGAAAGAACATGTCCTATGCACGAAGGTTATACCATAAGTTAAGGTTTTGTGGAGAAACCATGCTATTAAAGAAATGACTTAGGAGTTAGAATCAGAAATGAAAGCGAGGTATCCTCACCTTTTCGAAACACCAGGTACGTACGTCAATTTTGAGAACGAAATTTCATAAGGAGGGGAGGTTGTAAGACCCCAACTTATTAATAAATGAAATTAAATTTCCTCTATTTATTATTTTGAAATAGAAATGGTTGATTTGATTAATGTGGTTAGTTATGGGTAAAATGCGCAAATATTTCAAATAAGCAAGTGGTTATAAAATATTCATTTTTGGTCGGTGAATATTCGTGTGGTCGTGAAATATTCTTTCTGTCGGGGAATATTCATACGACGGCGCAGCTATTTGTTGACCCCATAACGGAAAACGATTGGATGAAGATAACGACAAAAATTGAGTTTTTATAAATAACGACGTAGTTGTTACCGTTAACACTGTTGGAATACTCGGTGGTTAAAATACAGTAATACGCGTGGTTGCACAATAGCACACGGATTGCACAGTATTTTAGAATTATTGATTCTTACGAAGGAAGACACTACTCAATAATTGTTACAGTAGTTACTGTTCAATATTTTATTTTATTGATTCAATAATTGCTGTGTTGATATTTTATATTATTGTTGTTTCAGTAATTGTTGTTGCACAGTATTTTCTATTATCAGATCAATAATTCATATTATTTAAATAATATTATTAGATAGCATTATTGGCAATGTCTAGAAAGTTCTGTCTAAGGAGAGGTTTGGTCATCTAATTGCGCGCTAATAAGGAGAAATCCTTATTGGAAAGCCCCCTCTTTCCTGGGAACGGCCTTGTTGTCATAAATGTGATTCTGTAATATTATTTATGAATAATTAATTATTGATTCATATGATAAGGAAATATTTATTTTATGTGGATGTAAATGAGGGATATATATTTGTGGTTAAAAATAAAGGAGTTAATGTTGATGTGTTTTATCTGTATTTTTGTCGGAATGGAGGTACTGAAAATCAAATTAGAATTTTTGAGATATTTTGCGAGGGTTATAATTTTTAATTTGACCGTTGGATCGTGGTAATATTTGGATATGTTATACATATATAAGTTGAGTATATGTCCACAAATTTTGAACCGTTAAAAATGAACGTATGATTTGTTATGAATTTTACGGGATGACTGGTTCAGAAATTGTTGAATTTTCGGAGTTAATCATTTTGGTAGAAAATTCTAGAATTGGTGGGCCCCACTCTTGGTTGGTGAAGAAATATGCTGAGATTTTTATTCAAATGTGGTGGGTGAGAATAGTAGCAGGTAAAGCCATCAGGTTAAGTCTGATTCGGCGTGCTAACATTTTTCTATAAATAGAGGGCTAAGTTAGAATTAAAAATCACACCAGAAACAAGTTTTCTCTCTTTCTCTCTCTAGATTATTGAGTGTATTTTGTGAGTATTTAGATACTTTGAGAGTTTCTATTCAGCACAAGTTTCATTCAGCCTCATATCCGATATTCAGTCAGAAGTACGGTTATTTTGAGGTAAGGGATATTATTTTCTTCTTAAATGATATTATTTTCTTCAATATCATTATGCTGAAATATTGATATAAACTTTTTATCAAATTTAGAACTTTTTGTGTCGGGGTTACTATTCACGTATACGGCACTATTCACCGAAAAACAAAATTTTCCCTTTTTGTCCAAGATGTCTATTATGGTTACTATCCTTGATTGTATCCATGTTTTGATCTTTATTTTTGAATTCTACTTCACAATTGATTATTATGAAGTATTATTGATCTTGGATAAACTGTTATACGAATCCCTACTATTTGTCCTTCTGTCTCACTGGATTCGTTTTCTTTAAGATATTTTTCATCATCCTCAGTCCTGAATGATGATATTACTGAATATCTTTGGCCTGTAGTGCAAAGATGTATGATTACCTGATAAATATCTTTGGCCTGTAGTGCAAAGATGAACAGGTGTTGAGATGAACATGACCGACTGGTGTTACAAATAAATATCTTTGGCATGTAGTGCAAAGATGAATATTTGATTCAAGTTGTATATTGATTGATGTTACAGGGATAAAATATTGATGATGAACTTTTAAATCTTAGAAGATAGTAGAACTCATTCTCTACTTGACTCTTCTAATGGTTTGCTGTTTCCGCTGCAGTTGTTGATCTAAAACTTGTTGTCGATTATATTCTATTAGATTTTTCCCTGTTGAATACTAATGATAATTTGTTGTATATTATCTTAGTCATAATATTCTTTACTGGGCTAGTTGAGCTCACCCTTTTTTCTTTTTGTTCCATTTTTCTTCTTAGGAGGTGAGAACATAGCAGGATCTAGTCTGAATATGGAGTGATGGTTCTAGAAAGATGTTTTAGTTGTCCTCACTATTTCTGTAAAATAGTATTTGAATAATTGTAATGAGGACTTATTTGAGTGTAGATATTGTCTAGAAGACAATATTTGTATTTAAACTCACAGTATGTGTTGTCGTATTTTGCACGACTATTGTATTATTGAAGTTGTAGTTTGCTTTTTGTACTATGTATTTGGCGACTCTGAATGGGTGTTGTATACCTATTTTGGGGGCGTCACAGGGATAATACCTGACACCACATCTTTTGATTGCACAGCATCTTGCACAGTCATGTTGAAGGTTCTGGCTGTGGGTTTGTTTGATGCTGCAGGTCCTGCAATGGCCCATGTACTTCCATTGTTACCTCCACTGCTTCTGGTTGTTACTCTCTCCTTATTCTTAGGGCACTCACGAGCAAAGTGATCCTTGGATCCGCACGTGAAGCACGCATTCTTCTTCGATTGAGTGCAATTTGGGGCGATGTGACCCTCCTGGCCACAATTGTAGCAAACTCGTTTCCCCATCAAGCACGCACCCTTGTGAAATTTCCCGCATGTCGCACATGCTTCAAACTTTTGTTTTGCTGGTTACCCTGCTGGTTTCCAGCACCCATGATTCCATTCCACTTCCTCTTCAAGTTGTTGTTGTTGTTGTTGTTTCCACTGTTACCAGTTCCATTCTTAATCTCATTCTCATTCTTGTTCTTCTTTTGTTCCTGATTGAACTTTGTCACTGTCTCGCCTCCACCTTCAGCGAGTACTACTTTCTCCATCACCGTTGCAAATGTCTTCAATTGGAACAGGGAGACCCTACTGTACAGCCAGGGCTTCAATCCCTGTTCAAATCTCTTCACCTTACGTTCGTCTGTGCTAACCTGATATGGCGCAAACCTCACCAATTCATTGAACTTCGCGGCATACTCAGATACCGTCATTGTTCCTTATTTTAGTTCCAGAAACTGTACTTCCAACTGACTCTTCGAACTCTCCGGAAAATAGGTCTCAAAAAACAACTCCTTGAACCTATCCCAGGTCATCACTCCTGGCCCTTCCCTAGTTTTATTGGCCTGCCACCAATAACTAGCTTCTGCTTTCAACATAAATGTTGCGAAAGCAGTCTTCTGGTTATCCCCTATCCTAGCGACATCGAACACTTTTTCTATCTCCATAATCCAGGTTTGTGCTTCGACTGGATTCATAGACCCACGGAATTCAGGTGGTCCAACCGCCTTGAAATCCTTAAACGTTGCACCATGATTTTGTGGTTGATTCTGCAATGCTCCTGTCAGTAGAGTCACTAGTTGTTGAACGGGGTTACCGTCAACATTGACGTTATTGGTTTCTTCGGTGGTTCTCTGTCGTGTTGGCTGACGTCTAGGAGGCATTTTCTGTTAAAACAAAACATCTATTAGACTATTACTCAGCTTCTTTAAGTATTTTCTAGTTAACTAGCCTCCATAACTGAAATAACCACATAACACATAACACTTTGAATAAAATAACAACTTTTATTTATTCATAACCTTTTCAAAAACATAAAACAATAGCATCTCTGCTAACTACATTATTTTCCTGAACCACAAAAATTTTCAGGACAACATCATAATCATATCCCATAGGTTGCATAAGACTTGGGATTTACAATTTATTTAACCTTTCACTCATCGTACTACAGCTACAATATTCTATTAAGATACTTCTTAGCCCTATCACGTTCCTCCTCCATGACTCGAAACATTGTTCTGCGATCCAACACGTATGATGGTAGCGTCTCGAACTGAATCGGATATCCCATGACCGGATCTTGAGCTCGATTAATTGCAGTGTTAAATACTTTATCCATCTCTTCCATCTTCATCTTTTTTACCTGCGCGTCTCTCCCTGCTCTTCTAGTTCGTTGATAAGCTTCCTCGTATGCATCTTCAGCTCTTGCCCTCTTAGCAGCTTCTTTTCTCAGCTTGTTCTTCAGTTCAGCAACCATCTCGATCAATTGTTCTTTTTCTCCTTCGGTCTGTACTAGTTTCTCCTCGGCATTTGTCAGTCGTTCCTCACGATCCTGGATCTCGCCGTCTTTTTGCGTCATTGCAATCTGTTGTTCAGCTACTATCTCCTGCAACTCCTCAACGGTATCCTGAAGTTCCACGTTTCGGTCATAGACTTCATCGTACATACGAGCGACTATCGAGGTTAGTGGAGTCTCTTCCTCCTCATCCTCGTCATCCTCACCCTCCTGTGGCAACTCAACGGGATCCTCCTCGTCTGTCTCCACATCATCATCCTCATTCTCAACTACTGTGACCAACGGGGCTGACTCCCGTGGCAGTAGTTGTTCCCAAACTACATGAATGTCGCGAGACTCCTCCTCTATAGGCATCTGAGGTCCCTCCTCCCTAGCCTGACTGGATTCTCCGACATTAATCATCTTGACAACAAAGTTTTAAAGTTTTAATTATTAATCATTACTACTCGACACTCACGAGCACATAAGTTATAAACACATGAACACATAAGTGTTTTATTACTTCTTTCTTAAAACTCGATAAGAGTTATCTCCACTATCTTTTTAAAGGTTACTTCCTAAGGCTTTTCCCCCCATCTAAGGTTCATAACCTAGGCTTTGATACCAACTTGTGACACCCCCAAATCTGGTACTTTATTTCCTCAAGATTTGATGCTCACGTAATCAAAACATTCATTTACTAACTACCCATTCATAATAGAATTGAATAATAAAAGAAAACCTGCCCATACAGGATTAAACTTAAATAAAATCTCCCAGGTTATCTAACCTTTAACAACAATCATTCAAATGCGGATAATTAACTAACTTCATTACAATCATTAAACCAAAGTCTGAAAATAAACTATCAAACTATTACAAGTCTTCAGCACTTATTCACCTTTCCTTTTCCCTTACTGGTGCTTGGTACGTCACCAGTTTCAACTTTAGCTGTAAGAAATTTTACAGGCAAGAGTGAGCAAACAAGGCCCACTTGAAATAACAATAAGTAAATCTTTAAACTTTTACATCAATTGACAATATTAGTATCAATAGAACTGATCAATATATTCTATTAACTTTTTGAAAGTTATAACATTCACTGAGGGTCTAATGACCAGGAATCATGTCCACAGTTATAAGTAATCTTTCAACTTTAACTTTAACAGTCATAAGACTATATTTATTTTTATGTGGATATAAATGAAGGAATTAATGTTGAGGTGTTTAATCAGTATTTTGTCGGAATGTAGGTATTAAAAATCGTCCATATGTGGATTTCGGGCATTTTATGTTTGAAATTTGAAAAAACTTTCTTCTACAAAGTTGTAGATAATTTAATTTCCTATGGAATGAACATAAAATTCACATTTTTCTGATAAAAGAGCTATTTATTATGAATTATTGAAGTTTCAGAAATAAATATTTTTATTTAAAACATGGGTGGGCCCCACTTTTGTTTTTGATGGAAAAATGTGTTGAATTGGTTTTTCAAAAGTAGAGTGTTGGTCAAGTGGCATGCTTGAAAATTGTTATGGAATATTATTATTTTATTAATTTAATCTGCTTCGGCGTTCTAGCATTTTTCTATAAATAGGGTGCTTAATTAGAATTAAAAATCATACCAGAATCATAAGTTTTCACTCTATATTATCGAGTGTATTTTGTGAGTATTTAGATACTTTAAGAGTTGTTATTCAGTACAAGTTTCATTCAGTCTTATACCTGATATATCAGCCGGAAGTACTGTTCTTTTGAGGTAAGGGATGTTATTTTCTTCGTAAATGATATTATTTCTTTCAATATCATTATGCCGAAATATTGATATAAATTTTATTGTGGAATTTCTATTTTTTTATGTCGGGATTACTATTCACATATACGGCACTATTCACGAATACGACACTATTCATAAAAAAATAAATTTTTTTCTTTTTTGTCCAAGATGTCTATTATGGTTACTATCTTTGATTGTATCTATGTTTTGATCTTCATTCTTGAAATTTACTCCACTATGGTTTATTATGAAGTGTTTTTGAACTTGGATTATCTAAAGTACGAATCCCTAATATTTGTCCTTTTGTCTCACTGGATTCGTTTTCTTTAAAATATTTTTCATCATCCTCAGTCCTAAATGATGATATTACTGAATATCTTTGGCCTGTAGTGCAAAGATGAATGATTAATTGATTAATATCTTTGGCCCGTAGTGTAAAGATGAACAGGTGTTGAGATGAACATGACCAACTGGTGATACAAATGAATATCTTTGGCCTGTAGTGCAAAGATGAATATTTAATTTAAAATGTATATTTATTGATGTTACAGAGATAAAATATTAATGATATACTTTTAAATCTTAGAAGATAGTTAAATTCATTATCTACTTGACTCTTCTAATGGATTGTTGTTTCCGCTGCAGTTGTTGATCTAAAACTTGTTGTCTATTATATACTATCAGATTTTTTTCTGTTGAAGACTAATGATAACTTTTTATATATTATCTTAGTCATAATATTCTTTACTGGACTAGTTGAGCTCACCCTTTTCTTTTTTGTTCCATTTTTTTTTTCAGGAGGCGAGAATATAGCGGGAACTAGTCGGGGTGTGGAGTGATGTTTTCAGTCAGTTGTGTTAGCAGTCCTCACTATTTTATAAAATAGTGTGATAATAATTGTAATGAAGACTTCTTTTGAGTTTGAATACTGTCTATTAAACAATATTTGTATTTAAACTCACAGTATATGTGTTGTCGTATTTTGCACGACAATTGTATTAATGAAGTTGCATATGTTTCTGTAGCATGTATTTGGCGACTCAAAATGGATGATGTATACCTATTTTGTGGGCGTCACACTTAAAGCTAGTTTTTATAAAGAGATAGAATTTAAAATTTTGTTTTTAACAAGATTCGATACTTGGACCTCATTAAAGTTAGAATAGTTCCTTGTGTTGCCAAAATTCAAAAAACAACTTAATTGTGTTTTCAGTTTTTTGTTGCTGTACTGAATTTTGCTTCCACTTTTTTAAAACGAAACAATTACCAAATGGTTACCAAATGAAGTCTCTTGGTTCGTAATGATAATAAATGAGAACCGATATTTTTATATGTATTTTTAATATTTTTATATATATTTTTAATATTTTCATATGATTTTCTCTCACGTGAACATACAGTGGGTCATACTTTTATGTAAGAAGGAACCATGTGAAAATATTATGCGGAAGTAGTGCTCCCCTAATAAATTTGTACAATAAGTTATATCTCATCAATAATTTTTGGAAATTGATATTTGCACAAGTAAAAATATTAATTCTACAGTGTACTCTCGCACGAGAGTGAACCCCACTTACTATTCATGTGAGAAAGAACTTTTTGTACTATCAAATTTAATTAATTGTAGAAATATCAATTCCCTAATTTTTACCGAGAAGAAACAAAACCTTACAGCTACTTTAGAACCAACCCAATTGGCAAAAACAAAACTACTGCTGCTCAAAACCATGTCTTAGAAACTCAGGGAGGACACTCCAGTTACTCAAATTTGAGACTACTCAGGTAGAATACTCTAGTTACTCAAATTTGAAACAGACGCCCACTATACAAGAGAAGGCTTATGCAAGCTTTTCTTTATGTATACAAAAAGCTATTTTCCCATTATAGATTCCTCCTGTTTTGCCTTGCTGAACTTGATTCCTGATGATCACACATATGCTTTGCTTCAAGTATGCATTCTTCTCAATAAGACGATATTATGAACGCAAGAACAGCTAGATGATATCTAATAACCAAACATATTCTGAAAACCACGAAATAACAACACAAACAACAAAAAGCTAATAAAAACATTATTTCAACAATTACTTAATTCCAATACACACCAAAACATGACCACTAAAATGTTTACAAACGTTAACACAACTGAATAGTAGCAGCACAAGAATCCAGAACCTGACAAACCATAGGATAATGTCTTAAACAAACCACAGTTTACTGAAATTCCAAAGAAAAATGTGATCATTAACTTTTAGAAACCACCACGAAGACGAAGGACTAGGTGAAGAGTGGACTCTTTCTGAATGTTGTAGTCAGCTAAAGTCCTCCCATCTTCCAACTGCTTCCCAGCAAAAATCAGCCTCTGTTGGTCTGGTGGGATCCCCTCCTTGTCCTGTATCTTAGCCTTCACATTATCAATGGTGTCTGAGCTCTCCACCTCCAAAGTGATGGTTTTGCCAGTCAAAGTCTTGACAAAGATTTGCATACCACCCCTTAGCCTCAGTACCAAGTGAAGAGTAGACTCCTTCTGAATGTTGTAATCAGCTAAAGTCCTTCCATCCTCCAACTGCTTGCCGGCAAAGATTAGCCTTTGCTGGTCTGGAGGGATACCCTCTTTGTCTTGGATTTTCGACTTCACATTGTCAATAGTATCAGAGCTCTCAACTTCCAAGGTGATCGTCTTTCCCGTGAGGGTTTTCACAAAAATTTGCATCCCACCACGGAGGCGAAGAACCAAGTGCAGGGTTGACTCCTTCTGGATGTTATAGTCAGCAAGGGTACGGCCGTCCTCAAGTTGCTTGCCGGCAAAGATAAGCCTTTGCTGGTCTGGGGGGATTCCTTCCTTGTCTTGGATCTTGGCTTTCACGTTGTCAATGGTGTCAGAACTTTCAACCTCGAGGGTGATGGTCTTGCCGGTAAGGGTTTTAACAAATATTTGCATTCCACCACGAAGACGGAGCACCAAATGAAGGGTGGACTCCTTCTGGATGTTGTAATCAGCCAAGGTGCGGCCGTCCTCAAGCTGCTTGCCTGCAAAGATCAGCCTTTGCTGGTCTGGGGGGATTCCTTCCTTGTCTTGGATCTTAGCTTTGACATTGTCGACGGTGTCAGAGCTTTCGACCTCAAGGGTGATGGTCTTGCCGGTAAGGGTTTTAACAAAGATTTGCATTCCACCACGAAGACGGAGCACCAAATGAAGGGTGGACTCCTTCTGGATGTTGTAATCAGCCAAGGTGCGCCCATCCTCGAGCTGCTTGCCAGCAAAGATCAGCCTTTGCTGGTCTGGGGGGATTCCTTCCTTGTCTTGGATCTTAGCTTTGACATTGTCAATGGTGTCAGAGCTTTCGACCTCAAGGGTGATGGTCTTGCCGGTAAGGGTTTTCACAAAGATCTGCATCTATAATGGGAATAAAAGACACTTAGAAACCAATTAAAGATTTTGGCCAAAAGAAGGCTTATTATTCCGGGTGACAAAACTAAAAGAATGCTCAAACAAAGGAAAACTAGTGCATAAAAACCAAATTTACATATCTAAGCTGCTGTTAGGACCAACAAACATATAAATTTTGTTTCAATAAAGATCGTGTATGAGTAATGAGTGGTTCACATAAAATGTCTCTCCAAACCCAAAACAAGGATGAAGAAAATTTATACTCTATAAACTATTTGACTAGTTTAATTTGTATGAAAATTATCTTTGACTCATCCTTTAAGTCTACGTTTGTTTGCAAGAATTACACTCGAGATATGATTATTAATCCCAAGTGCCTTGTTTTCAAATTTGAACTTTAGACTATTAGTCCAGGGATTATAAAATACCTTAATATAAGGGATTATTTAATACTATGTTAAACTAGGTATTATAATTCCCACCATTGTGACTAAAAATTTCTAAACAAAATTATTTTCACCTTTTTCTAAAGTGAGCATAATGTCCTATTATATCCAATAAGCTTATTATTGGTATACAACTTATTATTAAACAACTTATTATTGGAAACCAACTTATTATTTAAACAACTTATTGGTAAACAACTTACCATCTTATTAGTAAGCTATTTACCAATAAGCTTATTATTGGTAAACAACTTACTAATAAGCCTATTGGTAAACAACTTATTAGTCCTAGTCATTTAAATATTGATTTTTTGTGTGTAGCTTATTGTTTATCATTTTCTGATGTATAAACAAGTTTAAAATATGTTACTATTATTAAAGGTATAATAATTCAAACGATATTTTTTAAAATCCAATCCTTTAACTAATTCTTAAAAAAGAAACAAACATAACATGAGATTATTAATGACAAACATATGACTAGGACTCATATGGCCTAAGGGACGGAGGGAGTAAATCAATTGGATATTCCCTTTTAGTACTTATGAACATAATTTTCCTGACTTTGGGGAAAAAAACTATAAATATACCACAAAATTTGATCTTCAATTTTAAATTTAATTTTTAATTATGTATAAAAAAGAGCTTTTCCAAAAGATTGAAATAAAAGAAAGTTTAGCTGAGAAACACTACAGTACCTAATTATCTATCGCATACAAACGACAAACCAGAACAAAAAAGACCATAGACCTATGAAATATTAATTCAAAAATATCAAACAACAAAACCTAACGCCTAATGGATAGATAAGTATACCATCAATCCGATAAACAAGAGGCCCTAAAATATGGAGATCTAAAGCAATAAAAATCAACCTAAGAGAATCTTAAACGAAACAAACAACAAACAAATAATCTGACATATGACTATTCGATTAACAAATCAAATAAAAAACCTAAATTCGTAAACTGCAAATCAAAAAGAGCATCTCATTCATACCTTAATATGATCGCAAGGAAGCGAATAAAAATCTAAAACAATATAAATCAACCTAAGAGAATCTTAAATGAAACAAACAATAACAAATAATCTAACCTAAAACTATTCGATTCACATATCAAACCATAAATTCCTAAAATATAAATCAAAAATAAAAAAGAACAAATTATACATACCTTAATCTGATTGATAGAAAGGAAGCGAATGAGAGGATCGTTGAGAAATTTAGGATATCGAAATAAACAAAAGAGGATTCAGAGATGAGAAGTTCTGGCTGGGAATGCCTCATTTTATACGCGCTATGACCTAATTCTAGACGTTTCTTTCGTTGGTTTGCACCAATGAAAATAAGGCACGTGTATTGCACAAACTTACACGCCAGCCGCCTTATTTGTCCTTTCGAAGATTATTTATAGGCAGTCAAACCGCGTTGACAAATAAACCCAAACAATTTCATTCTTTTTCTTGAAAAACGATAATTTCTATAACAAATTTACAGCGATTGGCTTCTTCCGATCAGGATAATGACCGATCGGAATTTTTTTTTTATTTTTGATTATTAAATAATTAATATAATTTATTGAAATTAAAATTTTTATAAAATACAATGATTTAAGTGTCATTTGGATACATGTAAAAAATAAGATTGTATAGTCTGTGTAACTCTGTTTTTTACATATATCCAAATGACACCTAAATGACTATATTTTATAAAAATTTTAATTACAATAAATCATATTAATTATTTGGTAGTCAAAAGCAAAAAAAAAATTCCGACCGGTCTCTACCCCGATCAGAAGAAGCCGGTCGCCGTAGAAGGATTCTAATTTCTACCTAAGTATCTAATCCAATAATATCCTTTTATAACTGTTAATCCCTCCGGATGATTAAATGTATACATTATTTTTATTCTCAAAATAATGAGATAAAATACATAAAATAAAAAATAAATATGTAATTTAATAGAGTTCATTAATATAAAAAATAATAAAAATACTCATTACTTTATATAATTTTGTCTGACTGTTAACGACAATTTTTTTTACTCTCTTTCTCATCTACTTTTATTTTTCTTAATATGTGTACAAATTATACTTTGTTCATCATTTTGAGAACCGAGAGAATATTTGTTTTAATACATATATATGGGATAAAATGCAATTTACTACCTATGGTATTCACATTTTTATAATTAATCACATGTGGTTAAAAAACTACCACTTAACCACTTGTGGTTTGAAAAAAAAGTGCAACACTTATATTTTCCATTCAAATTAATAGAGAGTGAACTCTCCCTTTAGCAAGTGAATGAGTTGTCTATTAGTACAATGCATATTTTGGATTTGATGATGATATGATGTATATTTGTAACCAGTAGCTTTTGTAAAATTCTTATAGTGAAATTGGTGTAAAAAGACTTAGATTGGAATATCAAACTTGTTAGATTCATCTTCAGCCAATAGATGATTATAAAACAAGAAATTGAAGATCGTAGAACATATTGATCGTAAAGCTGAAGATAGTAAAGTATATTGAAGATCGTAGAGCATATTGGGCGTAAAGCTAATGATCGTAAAGTGTTAGGAATTGTTAAGTTATGCATATTTAAATTTGATGATGTGATTATAGTAATGTATAATTGTTCATTAGTTTTTGTAAAGTCCTTATATGAGAAATATTTGTACAAGGACTTAGAAATAGAACGATCAAACTTGTTAGGTGGATCCTTTGAGTTGAAATAATGTATAAGTGATAGGATCAAATCGATCGTATAATATTGTTAAATGATCGTAGAGTTACTCTGCATGTTTGTAGTGTTAATGTAGTTCGCATAGTAATCTAGGTGTTCGTAGAGCATAAGTTAGGTGTTCGAAGAGCATCAATTGAATGATTGTAATATCTCCAAAATTGTACAGTTGCCTAAGTGTTCACATAGTAAAGAGAAGTTTGTAGAGTCTGCTCAAGCTTTGTAAAGCAAATCGCAGAGCTCATAATCGTAGAGCTAATCATAGAGTCCAAATCGTACATCAGAACGTAAAGCTCAGACTTTACGTTCCTCATCATTCTATGATTGACCCAATTTTTAGAGCATGTCAAAACTGTCATAGGAATAACAAATGTAGAGCATTGGAGAACAAGTATTTCAAGATTGTTTCTCACCATCTTCAAAATTAAAGTAAGAATATCAAATAGTGGTTTGTCTAAACCGTTATATTGAAGATGTGACTACACTCACATGTGGTAGGTGAAACTGCAGTCTGATGGGACTTGCCAGAGCTGAAAACAACTCTAGTACCTACCCTATAAGTCAACATCAGAGAACATCCTAGAGTAGAGCACTAAATGCACCAACGAAAACTTTCCAACGACATGATTTTTAGAAGTCTATAAAAGGAGTACGAGAATTTAAGTCCAAGTACGAATCACCAAGTACAAAGCTGAAACTCTACCAAAATCTATAAAGCTCTACTCTATGATCTTGAAAAACTCATCAGGTTTAAGTGTAATTTGATTGTCTTAGTGACCCAAACATAGCGAAATCTAAAGGGTAGAGAATGCGGTAGGAAAAACTCCCGTCGTCGACAGGTGGTGACTCTGCTGGGGACAGTAGAGGGCTTAAGCAGCATTTCAATCTTTTCAATTCTCCTTTATCTACATGTGTGTGAATGCTGTCTTTACATTAAATGGATGTGAATGAATGCTTTATTTACAAATGTTTTATATTAGTGCTTTGCACAATGTCATCATATTGCATACGGTGAGACACGATGAATGTATGTTGTATGATTCTTCCACTAGGAGGCGAACCCATCGATGACTGATTAGTGGACTGAAGAGGAGCATAATCCCGTGAGGCTCAGGAAAGGCATCACTCAAATTTGCTCCAATTGAAAGATCAGATTAACTTACGATATAGTAAATTGAGATGATCTAGGAACCTTCATACCGAAAAGCCCGTGAGAGTAACCTAAAATAGGTCAGCCTCTGATAAACCAAACGCGAAGGGAAGTCTCTTCATGCCTTTTTCTTTCAATTCCATGTCAAATATTACATGTCAATTCCTATCATATATTAAATTCCATGTCAAATATTAAATGTCAATTCCTGTCAAGTAATAAAATTCTATGTCAAATATCAAATCCTGTCATGCTATCCTGTCATCAAAACAACTAACCTTTGTTTTGCATGAAAACAATAAAAAAACCCTTAAAAATAGACACATTGCATAACATGCATATTGTTAGTGTTTGTCAAGACTAAAATACATACTCTTTTTGTAGGCAAGATTGGTCCTACAACCAGATCAAAATCTAAAAAGGCACAAAGCCTATTTTCAGACATGGTTACAAGTTCCCCACCTGAATCTATCCTTCTATCTTGAGAAGAGTTCGAAGGACTCAGAAATTAGATAGAAGAGTTGGTTATCCTACTGAAAGAACATAGCAAAAATACTCAAGGTCAATAGATACCCACTCAACCAGAGTTCTCTGTACAAAGAGGCAGTCAGGGTACTGACAGAAAGGTGGAAATACAGATACCTAAATTTTAGTCCAATGAAAAAATCAACAAAACCCTAGAAATCATCCATCTCAAAGATGACCAAGAAACTGGGGACATTAGAAAGAAAGTTCAACAAATGGAAGAAACTATCCGGTCAATCAAATGGATTGGAAGATATGGGAGTGTTAATTACTCAGATCTTTGCATCTTTGTAAGGGCTCGTTATCAAGATAAATTCCAAGTCCCAGATTTTAAAAAGTACAACGGGTTAGGAGATCCGTATACCCATCTGAAAGTATACGTTGGAGAACTCGGATCCTATGCAGAGGACGAAAAGTTAAGAATGCAACTGTTCCAGAAGAGTCTAATTGGAGAAGCCAATGCATGGTAAGCTCGACTTGACAATGCCAAAATCCACAGTTGGAAAGACTGGCTCATGCCTGCCTAAATCAATATAGTTTCTATGTAAGACCCCAACTTTTTATGAATAAAGATTTAATTTTCTCTAAATGTTATTTTGAATAATAAGGTGTGGATTTGATATAATGCTATAGTTATGGGTGATATGCGCAAATTTTACAAAGTAAGCAAGTTATCATAAAATATTCGTTTGGTCGTGGAATATTCTTTTTGTCGGAAATAATCGTACGATGACACAATCATTGGTGGACCCCACAACGGAATGACTATCGGATATAGAAAACGACAAAAATAACCTTTTTATAAAAATAACGACAAAATTTTTACCGTTAACTGTTGAGATACCCAGTGATAAAAGTACAGTAATACGCGTGGTTGTACAGTAGCACACGGTATTGTACAATATCTCTGATTATTGATGCTTACGTAAGAAGTCACCCAGTTTTATTCAATTATTACAACAGTAGTTGCTGCACAATATCTCATATTATTAATTTAATTATTGTCACAGTATCATCTGCACAATATTTTATATTATTAAATCAATAATTGAGACGACACAGTTATTCATATTATTATTTGCATTATTGACAATGTCTAGAAAGTTCTGTCGAGGAAAGGGGTTAGGTTATTTAATTGCGCGCCAATAAAGAGAAGTCCTTATCGGAAAGCTCCTCTTTCTTGGGAATGATCTGGTTGTCAATATTGTGAGTTATAATATTAATGATGAATATTTATTAAAAGATTAAAAATGTGTTGATTAAAGATAAGTGATTTGTGATAAATATTTATTCAATTTTTGATATAAATAAAGGGGTTTGTCATGAAATATTTGTTGTAAGTTTGACTTATTACATGAACCCCCATTTACTCATTTTTTAAAATCGTCAGTAGAAAGTTATCTCAATTTTATTTTATTATTATTATACTAGTAATAAAACAGAAATTTTTTTATATAAAACAGAATACTTTTTATATTATATATAAAGTTATTCATTTTATTAGATTATAAATAGAATATATTATATTTTATATAAAGTTTTTGTTTTATTGAAATATTTTATTGCACAGTAATGAATAGTAAAAATTAGAAAAATCAGACGAATTCGCCCGTGAATTCGTTATGTTCACCCATGAAAATTTTAAATAGTGCCATGCCATTCTCCTATAAATAGGATGCTTAGTTAATAAATAAAAATCACACCAGAATCAGAGAATTCTTCTTCTATAATATTGTGCGTATTTCTTTCTAGTATAAGGATAGTTTGAGTGTAGCAAAATTTGCAAGATTTCCTCAGGAATATCTCCGCTATACCAATAAAGAATTACTCTCCTACTAAGTGTCGACGTCAGAATTTTTATTTATCCCTTATTTGTTCTTGTCTTTTGGGGTTCTCATGTTTGGTGAGATTTGTTTGACAAAACAAGTTGTGAAAAACTTCGACGTGTATATGTCAACGATTGGACTGTAAGAGTCGTCAGTTGGTATTTTTAAATGGTTGCACCAACTCAACCGAGAAAAGGTTTGCACATAGACCGAGTGATGTGACACTATTTAACGGGTCTGTGAAATCGAGATTTATTAGGGTCCAGGGGCTTGATTATGCGGAGGGAAGGTGTTAGGCACCCCCCCGACATCCGTGGTAACACGGTGATCGCCACTTTTCATTTTAAACGTTTATCTAAATGTGAGTGTGTAGGTCTATGTGCAATTGTCTGAAAGTAGTGCTATGCCTCATTTGCACTTATATACAAAGGGTTTGAATTTTGTATAAAAATTCAATTTTAACGAGATATGACAATGATGTTTTGTAAAATAGATTTTTTCAAACCCTTATGCTCAATAGTAATTGAGGCTTTTGATACTTCTATTTTATTATATTTTCGGCTTGATTACTTTTATTTTTGAGATGCGAAACATCTTCAAGAAAATAAGATACATAGCAACGCCGAACTCCTTGTGGGCATGAGAGCCGTCTAAGAAAATTCAGACACCGTAAATAATTTATAAGCTGGTTGCAGTTGAAAATGTCCATCACGAGAACCAAATCTAGATTCAGGAACTGAAACTGTGATCACATTATTCCTAGGCTCACATGATGATGCAGTATGTACGAAAGCTGTAAACATTTATATATATATATATATATATATATATATATATATATATATATATAAACGATCAACTGCCACGAAGTAGACTCCAGGCAGGACTGAAAATATATATATATATATATATATATATATATATATATATATATATATATATGTATGTATGTATGTATATATATGAACGATCAACTGCCACGAAGTAAATTCCAAGCATGTGTAACACCCCGAACCCGATATAGGTACAAAGTGCTACACGACGCAAGCCCATAGGCCCACAAGGCAATAATATCAATAATGCGCAGCCCAAACAAAACAACTTAATAATAATCTTAACTTAAAACCCAACAATAAATATATTTTAAATCAATCCAAATGAAATACTAATAAATATCACTTTCAAATAACGGAGACGCAGCTCCTCGAAACTAAGAGTTTTATCAAAATCCATCAACAACAGAAAAACATCTAAAACTAAACTCCAGCTATTCCAAGCGTATCAAATAAAGGCTCAGCTTTCAACTACGGGACCTGTAAAAATCTGTAAGGGGGTGAGTGATGAAACCCATCAAGTAGCAATCATCTCTATCTAGCCGAATCAAGTACAATTTACAAAATACTTTTTCGAAATAACTTTTTTGTTCAATAACAATAGTACAAAAGCATTCAAAACTAAAATAATTCAAAAATGATTTCAATGTATATCATATCTCTTTTAATCCATAGCCTTAGCGACTAAGGTTACAATAGCCCTGTAACACGGCCCAAAAGTTCGATAATGTTATGATACGCACCCTACTAAGGTATCTATAAAATACACTGTGACGCCCCCAAAATTAGGTATACATCACCCATCTTGGGTCGTCAGATACATGGTACAGAATTCAAATATAACTTAATAATACAACTGTCGTGTACAATATGACAAAACATAAACTGTGAGTTTGAATACAAATATTGTCTACTAGAGAGTATCCATACTCAAAAGGAGTCCTCATACATTTATTAACACACTATTACATAGAATAGTGAGGACTACTAACTAATACTATCATTCGGACCATCACTCCGTTTCCCGACTTGCCCCAGCTACGTTTTCATTTCCTGAATAGAACAGTGAAAGAAAGGGTGAGCTCAACTAGCCCAGTAAGAAATATTATGACTAAGATAATGCAGAAGAAATTATCATTAGCCTTCAACAATGTTAAACTTATAAAATATAATATACATCAAGTTTAACTGCAGCGGAACAAGCAATCCATTAAAAGAGTCAAGTAGAAAATAAACTGTACTATCTTTTATGATTTAAAAGGTTTTTCAACACTGTTATCGCTGGGACTCAACTTAATAAAATAATCCACATCATCGAATCACCCCTGCACTACGGCCAAGGATATTCGTGTATTCATTAATGGTCATGATCATGCCAACAACTGTCCATCAATGCACTACAGGCCAATGAGGACTTTTACCACATTATTTGTAACATTACGGTCATGATTATACCGAATAATCCCTGATCATAATCATACCAAGTCCATCTATGCACTACAGGCCACAGATGACTTTCAACATTTTATAAACATGAGGATGATGACAATGATATAAGAATTCAATAAAACAAGTTCAAGAATTAATTTATCCAAGAATTAACAACGTCCAAATTGTCAACATGATACTGCTTTGTGGAGTAAAATTCAAAAATGCTTAGAATAATATTTTCATGAAAAGATACTGGATGAAATGCAATTATCAAGGATATTCCACAAATTTCATAGAGTATAGAAGTCAAAACTTAACCAACTGAGTATAATAAAGAATGGAATAACAAAAGAAATTACCATGCATGCGATAAATCGCACAGACAGGTTATTCCAACAGAATAATAAATAATGGAACCAGGTCCGGTGTAAAACGCACAGACAGGATATTCCAACGGAATAAAAATAAAGACGGAACCAGGTCCAGCGTAAAACACACAGATAGGATGTTCCAACAGAATAATAATAAAGACGGAACCAGGTCCGGTGTAAAACACACAGACATGATGTTCCAACAGAATAATAGAAGAATGTCACCAAGTATAGGGTAGACCGCGTATACAGGTTATTCCAACAGAATAATAAGAAATGGAATAACAACAGTTCTCTTCATGAATAAGAAAGAATAACACCCCTTACCATTTTAAAGAAGAGCTGAAATAAGGAAGTAGTTAAGTAGCAGAATACTATTCTTCTCTCTCTCTATAGTTTCTCTCTCTAGAGTTCAGTGAATTCGTAAGAAATAATGAAGGAATGAGCTGCTATTTATCGAAAAATAGAATGCATAGTAACCAATCCATGAACGGTCCAGATTGATTACTTTAATCGGACGGTCCATATTTAAAGAAAAATCTTTTAAATAAAATATAATATATTCTATTTATAGAATAACTTTAATAAAGTATTCTGTTTTATATAAAAAGATGTTTCTGTTTTATTACGTTAATAATACGAATAAAACAAAACGTCATTATTGCTAAATAATTCATATTATTAACTGACAATAATTAAATCAAACTGAGTGACTTCTCACATAAGCATTAATAATCAATACCGTGTGCTACTATGCAACCACACGTATTACTGTACTTTTACTACCGAGTAGTTCAACAGTATCAATGGTAAAACTTCCGCCGTTATTTTTAATAAAATAATTTTATCGTTTTCTCAATCCGACAATAATTTCGTTATGGGGTCCACCAATGATTGTGCCGTTGTACGAATATTCCCTGTTAAAATGAATATTCCCCGACCAATCGAATATTATATAACAACTTGCGTACTTTACAAAATTTATAAATATTACCCACAACTATAACATTATATCAAATTAACTCCATAATATTTAAAAATGATATTTATAAAAAATTCATCTTTATTTATAAAAGTTGGGGTCTTACAACCTCCCCTTCTTATGAAATTTCGCCCTCGAAATAAGGGTACGTACCTGGTATGTCGAAGAGGTAAGGATACCTTGATTTCATTTTAGTTCTAACTCCCAAGTCATTTCCTCAACATCGTGGTTTCTCCACAAAACTTTAACTTGAGGTATAACCTTGGAGCGTAGAATATGTTCCTTCTTATCCAAGATTTGAACAGGAACTTCTTCATACGTCAAATCTTCTGCTATTTCGTCCGGTTCTAACTCAATAATGTGGTTTGGGTCTTCCATATATTTACGTAACATAGATATGTGAAAAACGTTATGAACACGAGACATACTTGGCGGTAAAGCGAGTCTATAAGCCGCAGTTCCTACTCGATCGAGGATTAAAAATGGACCGATGAATCGAGGATTGAGCTTTACTCTCTTTCCAAATCTCGTAACTCCTTTCCATGGAGCAACACGTAAGAACACATGATCTCCTACATCAAATTCCACGTCCTTTCGATGAAGATCATCATAACTCTTTTGTCGATCTTATGAGGTTTTTATACGTTGTCGGATCGTTTGAATCTTTTCTGTAGTCATACGTACCAACTCCGGTCCCAACGACATTGCTTCACCCACCTCATCCCAGCATACTGGAGAACGACATTTTCTTCCATCCAATGCTTCGAATGGAGCCATGCCAATACTTGTTTGATAACTGTTGTTGTAGGAAAACTCCACCAATGGTAAGAACTTGTCCTAACTTCCCTTAAAATCAAGGACACAGAGTCTTAATAGATCTTTAAGAGTTTGAATAGTCCTCTCTGATTGTCCGTCCGTCTGAGGATGATATGCTGAACTAAATCGTAAATCCGTGCCCATAGCTTTTTGTAAACTAACCCAAAATCGTGAAGTGAATCTTGGGTCTCGGTCAGAAACTATGGATACTGGCATACCATGCAGTCTTACAATCTCGTTTATGTACATACGAGCAAGACGTTCAAGTGTATAAGTTTCTCGTATCGGTAAGAAATGAGCAGACTTGGTCAATCTATCAACAATGACCCAAATCGCATCAATACCTTGAGAAACCCTAGGAAGACCGGTAACGAAATCCATGGTAATGTGCTCCCACTTCCATTCTGGAATTTCAAGTGGTTGCAATGGACCTTTTGGTACTTGATGCTCCGCTTTGACTCGTTGACAAGTTAGACACCTTCAGATAAACAGCGCTATCTCTCTCTTCATATTGCTCCACCAAAATGTATGACGAAGATCATGATACATTTTGGTACTTCCAGGATGGATTGCAAACGGTGTGTTGTGCGCCTCCATCATAATTTCATACTTTAAATCAGGGTCATTAGGAACACAAAGTCTGGAGTTGACTCGAAGTATTCCTTCTTCATCGATTTTTACTTCCGGCATAGCTCCTTCTTGCACTTTCTTCCTCATACGCATCAGCTCCAGGTCTGTAGCTTGAGCAGCTTTAACTTTATCGATTAAAGTCGGTTATACTCGTATATTTGTCATCATCACATGGGTCCCTGGAGTCTTTAACTCTATCTCCATCCTTTGCAAATCACACAAAATGGGCCTTTGTGTTGACAATATCGCACTCGTACTTGTATTTGATCTTCTACTCAATGCGTCAGCTACCACGTTCGCTTTTCCAGGATGGTATGATCATAATCTTTCAACAGTTCAAGCTAACGTCGTTGTCGCATGTTGAGTTCCTTTTGAGTGAAGAAATATTTGAGGCTTTTATGATCCGTAAAGATCTCCACATTCTCCCCATACAAGTAATGCCTCCAAATTTTAAGTGCAAAGACAACAGCTGCCAACTCTAGATCATGAGTAGGATAATTCCTCTCATATTCCTTGAGTTGTCTTGATGCATAGGCTATGACTTTTTCATGTTGCATGAGAACGCATCCCAACCCTTTGCTCGAAGCATCACTGTAGATGACAAATCCCTCCGAGCCAGATGGTATTGTTAGAACAGGTGCTGAAATGAGTCTCCTCTTGAGTTCTTGAAAACTCTTCTCACATTCTTCGCTCCAACAGAACTTGGTATCTTTCCGAGTTAGCTGAGTTAATGGAGTAGCGATTCGAGAAAATTCTTCCACGAATCTCCGATAATAACCAGCTAAACCAAGAAAGCTACGTACTTTGGTCACTGATTTAGGTTGCTCCTAGCTTTGAATAGCTTTAATCTTTGTCGGGTAAACCGATATTCCACGACTTGATACTACGTGCCCAAGGAATGCTACCTCCTCCAACCAGAACTCGCATTTCTTTAACTTGGCATAAAGCTTGTATTCACGAAGCTTTTGAAATACCAGCCTCAAGTGTTGCTCATGATCTTCACGACTTTTGGAATAAATAAGGATGTCATCAATAAAGACGACCACAAAGTGATCCAAATATTCCTTGAATACCCGGTTCATCATATCCATGAAGGAAATAGGAGCATTAGTCAATCCAAAGGACATGACTAGGAATTCATAATGCCCGTACCGAGTTCTGAAAGCCGTCTTTGGGATATCCTCAGTTCTAACCTTCATCTGATGATATCCAGAACGTAGATCGATCTTTGAAAAGAATTGTGCTCATTGCAACTGGTCAAACAAGTCATCAATACGTGGCAATGGGTACCTGTTTTTGATGGTGACATGATTCAACTCCCGATAATCAATACAAAGTTGCATACTTCCATCTTTCTTCTTCACGAATAGAACATGAGCACCCCAAGGAGAAGTACTAGGACGAATAAAGCCAATGTCTAACAATTCCTGCAGTTGGATCTTTAACTCCTGAAGTTCAATAGGAGCCATTCGATATGGGGCTTTGGAAATGGGTTTTGTACCGGGTTCAAGGTCGATACAAAATTCAATTTCACGCTCTGGGGGTAGGCCAGGAAGTTCTTCAGGGAATACGTTAGGGAATTTATTAACAATAGAAATATCATTCAAAACTGACGTATTTTTGTTTAGATCCGTGACATGAGCTAAGAAAGCTTGACATCCGTTTTTCAATAAACGAATAACTTTATGGCTTGAGATGACAGCGATTAATTTTAATGGTTTGGTTGCTTGAATTCACATAATAGGTCGATTAGGAATATGAAAGCTAACAACCTTACGAAAACAATCAATTTTTGCATGATGAGTAGTTAACCAATCAATCCCTAGAATCACGTCAAATGCAAGTATTTTTAATGAAATAAGACCGACAGGTAATGTGTGGGTACCAACTTGAACCAAACAAGACTTATAAACCGTGGATGTAATGAAGGTTTCTCCCAATGGAGTTTCAACAGATAAATCAAAGTCTAATTTCTCCGGAGTCAAATTTAATCGATGAGAACAAGTAGGAGAAATAAAAGAATGGGTAGAATCGATATCAAATAAAGTATAGACTTCGTTAGAGTTTATGGTAAGCTTACCCGTGATAACCTCATTCGGGTTCCTTTCTTTCTGGGAGGTCACAACAAACGCTCTCCCTTGCACTACCGGTTTTGACTTTTCTGGGACGGCCTTTGGTGTCTCCATCTTGGCTGAACTTATTTTTGGTAAACGACAAAATCGAGCTAAATGACCTTCTCTTCCACAATTATAACATGCTTTAGATGGCATCACGCAGTTTGGACTGATGTGCCCCTCCCCTCCGCATTTGAAACATATGATAGGTGGTCGTTCTCCTTCCTTAATAACGGGTGCTGGTGCTCACGTCTTTCCATCATTGTTGAATCTCCTCTTCTTGAAATGACCATTCTTATTGTTTTGGCCCTGATTACCACCAAAGTGATTACCATTTCTGGCCTGTTGATTCCCTCCACGCTTGTTGTCACCGCTTCGATGACTGCTCTCACTGGTATTATCATTTTGCCAACTGCTCTCTTTTGGTTGCGTTGACTCGTTATCGCGCTCCACTAACTGAGCCCTATTCACAACATCTGAATACAAACACAGTTTATGAGAAATAAGATGTTGACGTATCTCAGGTTTCAAAGCTCGCAAAAATATTCGCGTCATTCGCTCTTCATTATCCACCAAGTGGGGCGCAAACCGGGACAACTCAGCAAATATAGCCTCATACTGCGACACGATCATATTATTCTGCTCCAATTTGATGAACTCCACCTCCTTCATGTGACGAACACTTTCGGGAAAGTATTTGTCATTGAACAGCTCTTGGAACTTCTCCCAAGACATCTTCAGTGTGGCAGGTTGAGTACGCTTAATCGATTCCCACCAGTAATTTGCCTCTCCTCGCAACATAAAGGCGGCAAAGGGAACCTTTTGCTCCTCGGAGCATCCCAAGACATCAAATATCTTGGTGATCTGCTTTATCCATGTTTTCGCTATAAGTGGTATTGGCTCTCCCTTAAACTCCGGTGGTCCCAGCTCCTTGAACTGTTTAACGGTGACCGTCCGAGAGTTTTCAGTGTTTCCACCTATATTTTGGACAGGAGCCGCTCTCGCCTGCTGTTGCATGAACTGCATAAAGTTTCTGAACATTCCATCATTCATCATCTGGTCAGTGTTGTTGTTTGCATGAGGATTGTTACCTTCCTGATGCACATTATCCTGATTATTGATATGTGGTGAATCAACAGTCGCCTGTGCTCCATTGCTATTCTCAACATTCTCAGATGCCATTTTCAAATACTGCCACAAAATAAAAGTTAATTGATATGTCATATATTATCCTTATATTATGACCAACCAATTAAATACCATGCAAATAAACTTAGGTAGGTCATACTAGCGAAGGAATTCCCCGTCTCTCCCCTCCTAGTTCTATTCTCACATCTTAGCTAGGGATCATATCCCTAAGCTCTAATACCAACTGTGACGCCCCCAAAATTAGGTATACATCACCCATCTTGGGTTGTCAGATACATGGTACAGAATTCAAATACAACTTAATAATACAACTGTCGTGTACAATATGACAAAACATAAATTGTGAGTTTGAATACAAATATTATCTACTAGAGAGTATCCATACTCAAAAGGAGTCCTCATTACATTTATTAACACACTATTACATAGAATAGTGAGGACTACTAACTAATACTATCATTCGGACCATCACTCCGTTTTCCAACTTGCCCCAGCTACGTTTTCATTTCCTGAAGAGAACAGTGAAAGAAAGGGTGAGCTCAACTAGCCCAGTAAGAAATATTATGACTAAGATAATGCAGAAGAAATTATCATTAGCCTTCAACAATGTTAAACTGATAAAATATAATATACATCATGTTTAACTGCAGCGGAACAAGCAATCCATTAAAAGAGTCAAGTAGAAAATAAACTCTACTATCTTTTATGATTTAAAAGTTTTTTCAACACTGTTATCGCTGGGACTCAGCTTAATAAAATAATCCACATCATCGAATCACCCCTGCACTACGGCCAAGGATATTCGTGTATTCATTAATGGTCATGATCATGCCAACAACTGTCCATCAATGCACTACAGGCCAATGAGGACTTTTACCATATTATTTGTAATATTACGGTCATGATTATACCGAATAATCCCTGGTCATAATCATACCAAGTCCATCTATGCACTACAGGCCACAGATGACTTTCAACATTTTATAAACATGAGGATGATGACAATGATATAAGAATTTAATAAAACAAGTTCAAGAATTAATTTATCCAAGAATTAACAACGTCCAAATTGTCAACATGATACTGCTTTGTGGAGTAAAATTCAAGAATGCTTAGAATAATATTTTCATGAAAAGATACTGGATGAAACGTAATTATCAAGGATATTCCACAAATTTCATGGAGTATAAAAGTCAAAACTTAACCAACTGAGTATAATAAAGAATGGAATAACAAAAGAAATCACCATGCATGCGATAGACCGGACAGACAGGTTATTCCAACAGAATAATAAATAATGGAACCAGGTCCGGCGTAAAACGCACAGACAGGATATTCCAACGGAATAATAATAAAGACGGAACCAGGTCCGGCGTAAAACACACAGACATGATGTTCCAACAGAATAATAATAAAGACGGAACCAGGTCCGGTGTAAAACACACAGACAGGATGTTCCAACAGAATAATAATAAAGACGGAACCAGGTCCGGTGTAAAACACACAGACATGATGTTCCAACAGAATAATAGAAGAATGTCACCAAGTATAGGGTAGACCGCGTATACAGGTTATTCCAACAGAATAATAAGAAATGGAATAACAATAGTTCTCTTCATGAATAAGAAAGAATAACACCCCTTACCGTTTTAAAGAAGACCTGAAATAAGGAAGTAGTTAAGTAGCAGAATACTCTTCTTCTCTCTCTCTCTATAGTTTCTCTCTATAGTTTCTCTCTCTAGAGTTTAGTGAATTCGTTAAAAATAATGAAGGAATGAGCTGCTATTTATAGAAAAATAGAATGCATAGTAACCAATCCATGAACGGTCCAGATTGATTACTTTAATCTGACGGTCCATATTTAAAAAAAAATCTTTTAAATAAAATATAATATATTCTATTTATAGAATAACTTTAATAAAGTATTCTGTTTTATATAAAAAGATGTTTCTGTTTTATTACGTTAATAATACGAATAAAACAAAACGTCATTATCGCTAAATAATTCATATTATTAACTGACAATAATTGAATCAAATTGAGTGACTTCTCACATAAGCATTAATAATCAATACCGTGTGCTACTATGCAACCACACATATTACTGTACTTTTACTACCGAGTAGTTCAACAGTATCAATGGTAAAACTTCCGCCGTTATTTTTAATAAAATAATTTTGTCGTTTTCTCAATCCGACAATAATTCCGTTGTGGGGTCCACCAATGATTGTGCCGTTGTACGAATATTCTCTGTTAAAACGAATATTTCCCGACCAATTGAATATTATATAACAACTTGCGTACTTTACAAAATTTATAAATATTACCCACAACTATAACATTATATCAAATTAACTCCATAATATTCAAAAATGATATTTATAAAAAATTTATCTTTATTTATAAAAGTTAGGGTCTTACATACACGCTCCCCGAAGGGCATCTAAAAGGTGTGCGCCTTAGTAGGTCCTATATTAGCTCCAAAACTAAACGTAATCAATAACGGGTTCTATACATAGTCAGACTGAGGATTTCAAAATCTTTTCTCAATATTATCGATAATATAAACGATACTTTTTCACAGTTCAAAATCATATAATCTCATTCACAGTTCGAAAATAAATACTTGATCCGAATTTTGAATAAACGAACATGGCATTTTAATTTAAATGGAAGCCTTAAAAAGATAACAAATTTTGAAACCGAATACTTTTTAAAGCATACAAAAAAGTAAGGATAATCTTAAAAAAACTAAATAGTTTAGAAACCCACTTACCTCGATATTACGAATACGAAAATATTAGCCGAACAAATCCTAAATATAAATTTAGAACAAAAAAAATTATTAGGATAAAATATCCTACCTCAAACATATTTTTATTTCATTATTTATTTATTTTTAACTCAATTTATATTTAGTTAATATACCTGAAATTATAAAGATTTTCATAAATTATAATTACTTAAATATTTAATATTGAAACTATAACTTTAAAATTAAAATAAATATTTTATGTTATTAGTTTAGAATTATTCTGTTATACTAATTAGTATATAACCGTAGCCATGATTCATATATATATATATATATATATATATATATATATATATATATTGACACACACACACACACCAAAATTTATTTTTTAAAATTTTTTTCTTTTCTTATTTTCTATTCTGCAGTACTCCAAAGCCAAATAAATTTTTACGTTCTTCTCTCTCTAGTTGTTTAAATATATGTAATTCCTTTGCAAAATAGGTTACTAGGTAAAAGAGTCCTTTTTAAAATTAAAAATTTGTTAAACTTAAATGACTTTTCTTATCCTTATAGGTTTTAGATATGTATAAATACTTATTAGTTACACTTCTATTATCTAATTATATTTATCTTTTTTCTTTTTTTTTTCTTTTTTTTATCGAATATTACATTCTACACACCTTAAAAGAATTTGGTCCTCCAAATTCCCAAATTACAATTCCAAAGAAAACACGAATATCACATAATCAAGAAATTCATTAATTAATTACTAAAATTGGTGTTAGTAGGGTTGCTTCTTCTAGGCGGCATTTTCCATAAAAAAAAAAAATTCCCACTCAACAACACTATACAAAACTGATAACGAATAAAATAAAATACCCAATTAGCCTGAGTACCAAACGTCAAACAAAACATAGATTTCTTACCTTATTCTATATTTAACTTTAAAATCATTAAATTTAGTTAATACTCTTACCCACAGCTAACTCCCAAAATCATTCCCCAGGAAATATGTAGGTTTTTTAACCTAACACATTGCGAGGGGCCATTGCTCTGATACCACCTCTGTAACACCCCGAACCCGATATAGGCACAAAGTGCTACACGCCGTAAGCCCATAGGCCCGCAAGGCAACAATATCAATAACGCGCAACCCAAACAAAACAACTTAACAATAATCTTAACTTAAAACCCAACAATAAATATATTTTAAATCAATCCAGATGAAATACTAATAAATACCACTTTCAAATAATGCAGACGCAGCTCTTCGAAACTAAGAGTTTTATCAAAATCCATCAACAACAGAAAAACATCTAAAACTAAACTCCATCTATTCCAAGCGTATCAAATAAAGGCTCAGCTTTCAACGACGGGACCTATAAAAATCTGTAAGGGGGTGAGCGATGAAACCCAGCAAGTAGCAATACTCTCTATCTAGCCGAATCAAGTACAATTTACAAAATACTTTTTCGAAATAACTTTTTTGTTCAATAACAATAGTACAAAAGCTTTCAAAACTAAAATAATTCAAAAATAATTTCAATGTATATCATATCTCTTTTAATCCACAGCCTTAGCGACTAAGGTTACAATAGCCCTGTAACACGGCCCAAAAGTTTGATAACGTTATGATACGCACCCTACTAAGGTATCTATAAAATGCACGCTCCCCGAAGGGCATCTAAAAGGTGTGCACCTTAGTAGGTCCTATATTAGCTCCGGAACTAAACGTAATCAATAACGGGTTCTATACATAGTCAGACTGAGGATTTCAAAATCTTTTCTCAATATTATCGATAATATAAACGATAATTTTTCAAAGTTCAAAATCATATAATCTCATTCACAGTTCGAAAATAAATACTTGATCCGAATTTTGAATAAACGAACATGGCATTTTAATTTATATAGAAGCCTTAAAAAGATAACAAATTTTGAAACCGAATACTTTTTAAAGCATATAAAAAAGTAAGGATAATCTTAAAAACACTAAATAGTTCGGAAACCAACTTACCTCGATATTACGAATATGAAAATATTAGCCGAACAAATCCTAAATATAAATTTAGAACAAAAAAAATCATTAGGATAAAATATCCTACCTCAAACATATTTTTATTTCATTATTTATTTATTTTTAACTCAATTTATATTTAGTTAATATACCTGAAATTATAAAGATTTTCCTAAATTATAATTACTTAAATATTCAATATTGAAACTATAACTTTAAAATTAAAATAAATATTTTATGTTATTAGTTTAGAATTATTTTGTTATACTAATTAGTATATAACCGTAGCCATGATTCATAAGTATATATATATATATATATTGACACACACACACACACACACCAAAATTTATCTTTTTAAATTTTCTTCTTTTCTTCTTTTCTATTCTGCAGTACTCCAAAGCCAAATAAATTTTTACGTTCTTCTCTCTCTAGTTGTTTAAATATATGTAATTCCTTTGCAAAATAGGTTACTAGGTAAAAGAGTCCTTTTTAAAATTAAAAGTTTGTTAAACTTGAATGACTTTTCTTATCCTTATAGGTTTTAGATATGTATAAATACTTATTAATTACACTTCTATTATCTAATTATATTTATCTTTTATTTTTTATCTTTTTTTTACCGAATATTACATTCTACCCACCTTAAAAGAATTTGGTCCTCCAAATTCCGAAATTACAATTCTAAAGAAAACACGAATATCAAAAAATCAAGAAACTCATTAACTAATTACTAAAATTGGTGTTAGTAGGGTTGCTTCTTCTAGGCGGCATTTTCCCTAAAAAAAAAATAAATCCCCACTCAACAACACTATACAAAATTAATAATGAATAAAATAAAATACCAAAATAGCCTGAGTACCAGACGTCAAATAAAACATAGATTTCTTACCCTATCCTATATTTAATTTTAAAATTATTAAATTTAGTCAATACTCTTACCCACAGCTAACTCCCAAAATCATTCCCCAGGAAATATGTAGGTTTTTTAACCTAACACATTACAAGGGGCCACTGCTCTGATACCACCTCTGTAACACCCCGAACCAGATATAGGCACAAAGTGCTATACGCCGCAAGCCCATAGGCTTGCAAGGCAACAATATCAATAACGCGCAATCCAAACAAAACAACTTAACAATAATCTTAACTTAAAACCCAACAATAAATATATTTTAAATCAATCCAAAAGAAATACTAATAAATACCACTTTCAAATAATGGAGACGCAGCTCCTCGAAACTAAGAGTTTTATCAAAATCCATCAACAACAGAAAAACATCTAAAACTAAACTCCAGCTATTCTAAGCGTATCAAATAAAGGCTTAGCTTTCAACGACGGGACCTGTAAAAATCTGTAAGGGGGTAAGCGATGAAACCCAACAAGTAGCAATCTTCTCTATCTAGCCGAATCAAGTACAATTTACAAAATATTTTTTTGAAATAACTTTTTTGTTCAATAACAATAGTACAAAAGCTTTCAAAACTAAAATAATTCAAAAATGATTTCAATGTATATCATATCTCTTTTAATCCACAGCCTTAGCGACTAAGGTTACAATAGCCCTGTAACACGACCCAAAAGTTCGATAACGTTATGATACGCACCCTACTAAAGTATCTATAAAATGCACGCTCCCCAAAGGGCATCTAAAAGGTGTGCGCCTTAGTAGGTCCTATATTAGCTCCGGAACTAAACGTAATCAATAACGGGTTCTATACATAGTCAGACTGAGGATTTCAAAATATTTTCTTGATATTATCGATAATATCAACGATACTTTTTCATAGTTCAAAATTATATAATCTCATTCACAGTTCGAAAATAAATACTTGATCCGAATTTTGAATAAACGAACATGACATTTTAATTTAAATGGAAGCCTTAAAAAGATAACAAATTTTGAGATCAAATACTTTTTAAAGCATACAAAAAAGTAAGGATAATCTTAAAAACACTAAATAGTTCGGAAATCCACTTACCTCGATATTACGAATACGAAAATATTAGCCGAACAAATCCTAAATATAAATTTAGAACAAAAAAAAATCATTAGGATAAAATATCCTACCTCAAACATATTTTTATTTTATTATTTATTTATCCTTATAGGTTTTAGATATGTATAAATACTTATTAGTTACACTTCTATTATCTAATTATATTTATCTTTTGTCTTTTATCTTTTATCTTTTTTTATCTTTTTTGTTTCTTTTTTTACCGAATATTACACATGACTAGAAATGTATATATATATATATATATATATATATATATATATATATATATATATATATATATATATATTTATTTATATTTTCAGTAAAAGCAGTAAATGGCCACGAAGTGATCTCTAGGCCTGACAAAAATGTAAACGCACCGGATATTTTGATCTCGACTCAATCGATAATTCGAGAATATATATATATATATATATATATATATATATATCTGTCACGGATCGACGATCCAGGCTTACACACACAACACGACTCTCAACGTGAATAATTGTGTGTGAATAAAAGTGGAGAAAGACTTTAAGAAGTGTGAGGTGTCTTACAGTGAGCTGTCAAGAAAACTTCAGATAGCTTTAAATGAATGAATACTCGGTTTCCACCAATAAAATATAACAAAACACAAGCTCACAGGTGTTTGGAAAAAGAAAGCAATCAGTTTAAAGTGTGTACAGAGCAAAATAGACAGGGCTTCCTCGCTTTTTCTCTTTTCAAAATGGCGACCCCAAGCCCTCTATTTATAGAGGGGGAACCGCAGGTGTACCTGTGGCTACCTGGGGTGCCCCGGGCTTCGTGGGCCCCACCGTCTCGAAGTACGTGCACTCATGCGACACGCTGTCCGCTCGAACCTTCATAAATTTTAATTCGAGCATTCAATTGAGGCGTATAATACCTTTCCAGAATGGAGAAAGGCTTTAAAAAGTGTGAGGTGTCTTACAGTGGACTGCCAAGAAGAATTCAGATAGCTTTAAATGAATGAATACTCTGTTTCCACAAGTAAAATATTACAAAACACAAGCTCACAGGTGTTTAGAAAAAGAAAGCACTCAGTTTAAAATGTGTACGGAGTAAAATGGACAGGGCTTCCTCGCCTTTCTCCTCTTGAAAATGGCCACCCCAAGCCCTCTATTTATAGATGGGGGAGCCACAGGTCCACTTGCGGCTACCTGGGGTGCCCCGGGCTCTGCGGGTCTCGCCGTCTCAAAGTATGTGCACACATGTAACACGCTGTCCGCTCGAACCTTCATAACTTTCAATCCGGGCATCCGATTGAGGCGTATAATACCTTTTCGGAATGTTGTTGTAGAGAGATACACAATGACATGGGATAAGAGGTTGTACGAAGCCGGGAAGATGGGTCCATGCCATAATCTTCAAGTATTTAAATTCTATCTGGTGTGCTGTCTTGTGCAGTAGTCACTCGGGATTGGAGCTATGGTTCTTGTAGGACACTTTTGTATAGAATGTGGGTTGAAATGTTGTTGATATGACATGAATGTGGGATCGAGGTGACAAAATGATGATTTTTCCCCTCACTAGGGTTATCTCCGGTTCTGGGCTAATTTAGCAGTCGTTGCTCAGAGTTATCTCTGAGATTGGGCTGCTGTGAGTACTGAATATCCTCAGGGTTGTATCTGAGGTGTGCCTGACCTCCCGGGGTTATCTTAGGGGTTAGAACTGAGCGTCTCGGGGTTATCTCTAAGGTTGAAGCTGACTTCTGGTGATTGAAACGAACTTTTTTGGGGTTGTCTCCGGAACTGCAACTGTATTCCTCAGGGTTGTCTCCGAGGTTAGAACTGAATCTCCCGGGGTTGTCTCCAGGACTTGAACTGAATATTTCGGGGTTATCTCCGAGATGGCAAACTGAGTATCCCGGGGTTGTCTCTAGGATTGTGTTGATTTGACTTCCAAGGTTATATCTGGATAACGATTTTGTCCTCCTGCAAGGTTAGTAATAAGAATGCAAAATTTCGAGTGTTTACACTAAGGTAAGGGGTATTATTTATTTCATATTCGTAAGAGATATTATTTTTCTTATTCGTAAGGAATATTTTTTTGGTTCAATATTCGTAAGGAATATTATTTTCGTTCAATATTCGTAAGGGCTATTGTCTTCGTTCAATATTCGTAAGGAATATTATTTTTGTTCAATATTCGTAAGGGATATTATTTTCGTTCAATATTCGTAAGAAATATTATTTTCTTTCGTACTCTATAGTATGTAAGTAATATTATTTCGTTTCATATTCTTAAATCTACACTTATTTTGATAATTATTGCTTCTATAATTCCTGAAATTAGTAGAATATTTTTGAATTTTGCGCTTCATCTAATATCGTTTCATTGGAATATTGGTCTGAACTTTCTTATTAAATTTTAATATTTTCATTTCGGGGTACTATTCAGATAGTACTATTCATACATACGGTACTATTCATGAGTACTATTCATACGGTACTGTTCACATGATACTATTCATGAAGTACTGTTCACTCGGGCACTAACCACCCGGGGTACTATTCACGACAAAATTGGTTTCTTTTCTGTTCAAATTATTTTTGATACATGAATATCATTCTTGAATTTTACTCCACAATTAGTTATCATGTTGACAATTTAGACATTCTTGAACTCTGGATAAATTGAATTATAAATCTTTAATATTTATCCTTGATTTCACTTGATTGATTCCTTGTATCATTGTCATCATCCTCATGTTTATATTGTGGTGAAAGTCCTCATTGGCCCTAGTGCATTGATGGACAGTTGTTTGACATGATCATGACTACTGGTGATACTAACGAATATCCTTGGCCCGTAGTGCATGGATAATTAGATGATGTGGAATATTTATTGAGTTATGTTACAAAGATAAAATATTGATGATGGACTTTTAAATCATAGAAGATAGTAGACATCATGCTGTACTTGACTCTTCTAATGGATTACTTATTCCGCTGCAGTTGTTGATCTAAAACTTGTTGTTTATTGTATTCTATCAGATTTTTCTCTGTTGAGGACTAAGAATAATTTATTTTGCATTATCTTAGTCATAATATTATTTAATGGGCTAGTTGAGCTCACCCTTTTCTTTCATTATTCTTTTCAGGAAATGAGAATATAGTTGGGACTAGTCAGGAAATGAAGTGATGGTCCAAGATGGTTGCTATAGTAATCCTCACTATTCTATAAAATAATGTGATAATAATTATAATGAGAATTTTATTTGAGTTTGGATATTGTCTACGAGACAATATTTGTATTGAAACTCACAATTTACGTTTTGTCGTATTTTACACGACAGTTAATAAGTGTGTAAATGAAGTTTATATTTGATTTCTGTACCATGTATTTGGCGACTCAGAATGGGTTGTGTGGACCTATTTTTGGGGCGTCATAGTTGGTATCAGAGCTTAGGGATGTGATCTCTGGCGGAGATCTGGGATTAGAACTAGGAGAGAAGTGGCGAGTAAATCCTTTGCTAGTATGTCCTGCCTAAGTTTATTTGTTATTTAATTGGTCGGTCAAAATATAGGGATAATATGTGGCATGTCAATTTCTTAACCCTTGTTTTATGGCAGTGTTTGAGAATGACATATGAAAATTTTGAGACAAGCAATGGAGCATATGCGACCATTGAGACACCGCCAATCAATAACCAGGATAATGTGCATCAGGAATGCAATAATCCTCATGTAAGCAACAACACCGACCAAATGTCTAGCGATGGCATGTTTAGGAGCTTTTAAGAATTCATGCAACACCAAAGGAGAGAGACTCCTATTCAAAATATAGGTGGAAACAATGGCAACTCACGGCTGGTCACTGCTAAGTAATTCAAGTAGTTAGGACCACCAAAGTTTTTGGGAAAGCCAGAGCCATTTAAGGCAGAGGCATGGATTAGGCAGATCACCAAGATATTTGATGTCTTGGGATGATCAGAAGAGCAAAAGATTCCCTTTGTCACCTTTATGTTGCAAGAAGAGGCAGATTACTGGTGGGAATATGTAAAACGTACTCATCTTTCTGCACTGAAGATGTCTTGGGAGAAGTTCCAGTAATTGTTTAACGATAAGTATTTTCCAGAAAGTATTCGTCACATGAAGGAGGTGGAATTCATCTAACTGGAACAGAAAAACATGACTATATCGAAATACGAGGCAAAGTTTATGGAGTTATCCCGGTTTGCATCCCATTTGGTAGATAATGAGGAGCGAATGACACGAATGTTTCTGCGAGGTTTGAAGCCTGAAATTCGTTAATACCTCATTTCTCACAAACTTTGTTTGTATTCAGATGTTATGAATAGGGCTCAATTATTAGAGCGTGATAATGAGATAGTTCAACCAAAAGATAACGACCAACAATACGATAATAATCTTATCGGTGGCAACAACCATCGAAATAATGATAACCATCGTGGAAGAAATTATCATGCCAGAAATGGTAACCACTTCGGTGGTAATCATGGCCAAGATAATAGGATAGGTGAACTAAGTGGGAACAACTTTAAGAAGAGAAGATTCAACAATGACGGAAAGACATCGGCATCAGCACCAACACCCGTTTCCAAGGAAGGAGAACATCAGATCTTAAAAACGCGTTTGTCGTATCCTTTTCCACTATAACTCCAAAGAACACTAATATTGCCCAACTTCTTGCTCAATTCAAACTCTCCCACTCCTCCATAACTTCCATAGTGTCCAAATTAAACTACACTACCTCTACCACTTCTTCTACTTCTTCCCAAACTCTTCATCCCACTAACCCACAACCACTATAACTCCTCATACACGTTTCTTTTTCATCTTCTATATCAACACAATCTCCTTAAATTAGCCACAATCAGTCTAAGAGATACTCACTACACTCCTATTCTAAGTCCAGTTCTTCCTCCTCACCAATTCTTACAAATTGAGGCATCACTCTAAGGTGGAAACACAATTTCTTCTTGAAGGTAATCCCAAATTGTTGCACTCTAGTTTTTCTTCTTTCTTGTTCGTGAGAATTAGTTGGAAAACCTTGGGAATCTGTTGCCCAAGGATTGCTTTGGATTATTTGATAGTTTGGTTTTGAGATTGTTCAAAGAAGCCAAGTTTGGGGTTGTTAGCCTTCACGCCCACCAACTGTTTGATAATATTCCTAAACCAAGTGTTCACCCTCTATTTCACTAAAAACACTATGTCTTCGCATAAGAGACCACATCCATCCACCTCTACTGCTCGGGCTTAGTTTGATCACACAAAATTTATCAGTGAGGGGACCGAGGCGAGGTTCAAATCAACCATTGACAAGAAAACTTTGGTATTAAAAAGAGGATTGAAGCCGGATGCCAACCTAGACGGTGATATGGCGTTTATGATTGTGGAACGCAACTGGTTTTAGTTAGTGGAGTAGCCACTACTTGCGGTGATCAACATAGTAAAAGAATTTTATGCCAATGCAATGGAACATGTTGATCACATAGTTATTGTGCGGGGTAAACCGGTGTCTTTCCAGGCCAATGCCATCAACGAGTACTTTAGGCTGGAAACACCGACTGATGGACGTTATGAAGATGGCTTGCCTGAACTGGATGAATTGGTTACAAGATTGTGCAAACTAGGAACACAATGGGTTACCCGAGCCAAAACGAATGAAAAGATAAGTTTTCCACACTCAACGTTAAATCGTTATGACAAAGCATGGTACACATTCATCTGTGCCCGATTGATGCCCACACGCCATCAGAATGATGTGACCAAGGAAAGGGCGCGACCATTATATGGGATTGTACACCACCATTTTCGAGTGAATAACTCAGTTGTGTTCTATAATGTGGATGTGGGTGAATGCATTCAAGAGTTAATCGACATGCTGCTACGGGGAAGTACCATAGGGGGCCTTCTTCATGGATGTCTCATAACCGATTTGTGCCACAAAGCTGGAGTGCAGTGGCATTCCTCTGAACTGATACAATAACCAATGGCTATAATCGACCATGCTACCATTGAGAAGTACAAGGCATGGGAGGGGGAAAGATCCCATCCAAGAGGAGAAAGTTATATCATGATTTGCCAACCCTCACCCCTAGTTGCAGCTGATCCAATGGAAGGGAAACACTCTCGAGGCTCACGAAAACAATTCTTATGGCTGGCTCAAAGTCAGGATTTAATGCATCATTACAATGCCAACACTTTCAACACTCTTGCTGAAGTATTTTCTCGCTGTAATCCAAGTGCTGGTCCGGTGTCCATGCCTGTTCCTCCTGTCCTCCCAGCATACCCTCCTTCGGATGATGACGAGCAGTGACTCGTCTTTCAGGGAAGTCCTCACGCTTTTATGTGCTTTATATTGTCGTAATAGGGACATTACTTGAATTAAGTTTTATTAGGGGGGGTTTGCTTTTGCTTGATTTGTTTGAGTAGTTTTCTATGACAATTTTATAATCATGTTTAGTTAGTTTTTGATAAGTTATTATAATTGTTTCTTTTTAATGGCATTTAGATTAATACATTCATTTATTAAAAAAAAACATCTTGGATGTTTTACATTTGCATGTAGTTCATTTTGCATGAATCCAGCTATTAGATAATAAAAGTCTATTTTTGGCTAATGATGAGATTGGAATTGTGTAGACAAGTGTAGTATTGATTATTTAGGCTTTGATGTGACCTCCTATTATGAATTGAATCTTTTTTTGTTTGAAACTGGTATAATCAGGTTATCACATTGTAAACAACTTTGTTGACTGATTAAGTTTAAATTCACACATAATGGAATTATTAAGGATAATACTAGTTTGAATGAATGAAAGACATGAATAGGCGGAGATGGCTAGATTTAGACAAAAACTTAAGTTTGGGGGAAAATTTTGGGGTATATAAGCTTCAGTTTTAAAAAAAATAAATGAATAAACACCGTGGCATTCTTGTCTAGTTTTGTGGCCTTTGTTACTTGAGTAAGTAAGCCCGAGGGGATTGTCTTTACACCTAGCGCCCTAAGGTCTTAATGGTTTGGGAGTCGTTGGTCGAAAGCTCGTTAAGGTAGCATTGAAAAGCCTAGGGAAATAAGACATTGCACAACCATGAGTATAAAAAAAAGTGTAAAATAAAATGGGAAATAAGAGCAAAAAGTCCCCGTAAAAAGCATAAGTATCCCGTTTGGACTCTTGAACTGGGTGAGCATTTGACTTTAGTTGGATCTAGCTTGTTCTTGGATTTTGTGAGTTTACACTGTATGATACCTTTAAAGAGATATATTATGTGTTGTATTTAGCATTATATTAGTTAGTTTGTGTGACGCCCCCAAAACAGGTATACATCACCCATCTTGGGTCGCCAGATACATGGTACATAAATTCAAATACAACTTAATTATACAACAGTCGTGTAAAATACGACAAAACATAGCTGAGAGTTTAAACAAGAATATTATCATCTAGACAATATCAACACTCAATGGTGTCCTCATTACAATTATTATCACATTATTTCGTAGAATAGTGAGGACTACTAAAGCCATTTGTCCTGGACCATCACTCCATTTCCCTACTTGTCCCAGCTATATTCTCATTTCCTGAAGAGAACAATGAAAGAAAGGGTGAGCTCAACTAGCCCAATTAGCCCAATAAGAAATATTATGACTAAGATAATGCAGAATAAATTATTATTAGCCTTCAACAGTATAACAATTGATAGAATACAATAAACAACAAGTTTTAGATCAACAACTGCAGCGGAAATAAGCAATCCATTAGAAGAGTCAAGTAGAGCATAAAATCTACTATCTTCTATGATTTAAAAAGTTTTTCATCAACTTTATCGCTGAGACTCAGCTTAATAAATAAACCACATCATCGAATCATCCCTGCACGACGACCAAGGATATTCATGTAATCATCAATGGTCATGATTATACCGAATAATCCCTGGTCATAATCATACCAACAACTGTCCATCAATGAACTACAGGTCAATGAGGACTTTTACCACATCATTCGTCACATTACGGTCATAATTATACCGAATAATCCCTAGTCTTAATCATACTAAGTCCATCTATGCACGTAAGCCAAAGATGACTTTCATCACAATATAAACATGAGGATGATGACAATGACATAATAATTCAATAAAACAAGTTCAAGGAAAGATTTTAAAGATTTATAATTTAATTTATCCAGAATTCAATAACGTTCAAATTTTCAACATGATACTGCTTTGTGGAGTAAAATTCAAGAATAATATTCATGTACCAAAAATAATTTGGACAGAAAAGTAATATATTTTTTGGGTAAATAGTATCCCGTGAATAGTACTTTGAGAATAGTACCTCGTGAATAGTACGTCGACATGAAAAGTACCCCAAATACCCGAGAGAATAATATTCAGGTGAATAGTAATTTGGGTGAATAGTAATACGTGAATAGTACTTCGATACGAAAAGTGCTCTGAATACCCGAGTGAATGATACTAGAGTGAATAGTAACTGGATGAATAGTAACCCATGAATAGTAACTCGTAAAAGAAAAATACCAAAGAAAATGATTCACCATGCATGCGGTAATCCACATAGACAGGTTATTCCAACAGAATAATAAAGAATGGAATAACAGAAGAATTCACCAGGCATGCGATAGACCGCACAGACAGGATATTCCAACAGAATAATAAAGAATGGAATAACAGAAGAATTTTACCATGTATGCGGTACTTTGCATAAACAGGTTATTCCAACATAATAATAAAGAATGAAATAACAAAAGAATTTCACCATGTATGCGGTACTTCGCATAGACAGGTTATTCCAACATAATAATAAAGAATGGAATGACAGAAGCTTTCTTCATGAATACAAAAGAAATAATACCCCTTACCTTAGAAGAAACTGGATACTGGAATAGTGAGGTAGCATGCTTCTTTTCTTCTTTCTCTCTATAATTTCTCTCTAAATAATTGCTCTTGTGAGACTTAGTGAATTGGTGAGAATGAAGGAAGAATGAACTTCTATTTATAAGAAAATATAGTTTCAATAATTGCACATTTTGGGGCTCAAAATATTACAGTATAATACCTCCCTCTTTTTCTTCATTTTTAATTTAATTTTGCAAGTATTACCAAACTTGCACCACCTCCCTTAATAGTAAATCATGTGAATTAATAGTTCATTCATGTGACTCAATAGTATAATGATGTGAAAAAACTAATTACATTATAGTACCTCCATCTATACCTCCATTTTTAACTTAGTCATGCAAGTATTATCAATCTTACACCAGCTCCCCTAATAGTAAATCATGTGAATCAATTGTATACACATGTAAACAAATAGTTATAAGCATGTGAAATAATAGCAATTAATTGCTCATTTATCCGGTTAATTACCCGATTGGTTAATATAACCTCCAAACTTTAATTATCATCGAAATAAATGTCGATTTCTACTAACACTAATAATTCCCACACAATGGAACTATCAATTTCATCTTTAATCAACACGAACTTATTCATCATTAATATTATAACTCACAATATTTAACAACCAGGTCGTTCCCAAGAAAGAGGGGGCTTTTCGATAAGGATTTCTCCCTATTTTCACGTAATTAGATTATCTAACCTCTCATTGACAGAATTTCTAGACATTGTCAATATTGCAAATAATAATATGAATAACTTTGTCGTCTAAATTATTGATTTAATAATATAACAAATTATATAGATGACAATGTGATAATAATTGAATCAATAATATGAGAGATATGATGCAGCAATTACTGTAGCAATAATTGAGTATAACTGAGTGAATTATTATGTAAGCATCAATAATCAATACCGTATGCTACTATGCAACAACGCGTATTACTGTACTTTACTACCAGGTAGTTCAACAGTTTTAACGGTAATACTTTCGCCGTTATTTTTATAAAATGATAATTCTGTCGTTTTCTAACTATGATAATACTTTCGTTGTGGGGTCGACCAATGATTGTGCCGTCGTACTAATATTCCCCGATAAAAAGAATATTCTCCGACCAAACGAATATTTTATAACAACTTGCATACTTTGTAAACATTTTCACATATCACCCTTAACTTTAACCTTTTATCAATTTAACCATTTACGAAATAAAATAATAATTATAAGAAAATTGAATACTTTCATTTCATAAAATTCGGGATCTTACAGTTTGGTTGTTGAGCACACACGCACTATATTAGTAAGAACAACTTAAGATTTGATGATTAATTGGAAAGTTATTGATTGGGTTAGATATGATGTACTATCGTGTTTGCTTGATTTCTCTAAGGCTGTATGATTAGACTATGTTCTGTCTCAATACTGGATTCGTAGGTATATAGTAGTTATATTTGCATTGCATATCATTTTGCTTGAGGACAAGCAATATTTCAAGTTCGGGGGAATTTGATGAGTAGGTTTTTAACCTACGATTTATCCTTATTTAGCTTGATATATTGTTAGTTTTTGAGATTTTTCATATTGCTTTTGATGGATTTTTGTTATGTGTGCAGGAGAATAGGTTGATGATGGTTGAGAGTTAAAATGTGAAGAAATCAAAGATTTTGAACCTATTGCATCACCGGCATAGGGTGCGCTGTGAATACAAAGGAGATGGTGCGGGATGCACTGCATGGATAGAAGTTATTGTTACACTAGCACGGGTCACGTTGCTTTAACGATGGACCCGGCGCGGGGCGCGCCGGTCGGACGGGATAGAAGTTGAGCTGTTTTATTTTGCTTGAAATTGAGTTGTAATGGGAGTTATGACTTCTTTATGTAATAGGATCAAGATAGGAGTGTGACAAGGTGGTTAGTTGGCAGTAAATTAGGTTTTCATTTCTTAAAAACTTGTTGGGTACAATTAGGAGTTTGATTTTTATTAGAACTCCGATGAGATGACTTTGACATGGATTAGAATTGGATTTGGTTCAACTGGGGTGAATTAACTTATGTAAAGGAGTAGAGTGCTGATAATATGGAAGAATGGAATTGCATTTATAGAGCCATAACTGAGAAGACAATCTTGGAGGAACGAAGGAAGGAAGTGACTTCACGAAGATTACGGAATTGAAGGGCGAGAAGGGTGGTGTATTACTATTCTTCTTTAATTTCAGTTTTTATAATTGGGATTATGATTTCTTTCATGTATTCAGTATTTAATTCATTGATTATCAGCTAAATTACTTTTTAGGCTTGCAATGGATCTTTAGTGTTGAATGATTATTATCATGCCTTGATTTGGGTTTAATAAACTATCAATTCAGTTTATCTATTGTGATTTGAACTTAATTTATGAATTGCTTGATCACCAATTTTATGTGGATTTATATGGATTCGAGAGATGATGTATGAGTTTAGACCTAATCACAATAGCATGTGTTCTTGAATTATGTGATTTAATGAAATCTTTATTTATGTTAGGATAGAGATATACCTAGCATCTCATGTAATCGGGTAAAGAACATGGAATTAAACGCTTTTTAATTTTAATTCACATAGAGATATAGTGAATTGGTTAATTAGGATGTTTAGCTTAATTCTATCTAATTTGTGGATTTAAGTTAATATGGTATTAGTGCATTGAGAGATGGATAATTCTACATAAGTATTCTTGATTAATAAATTGAGATAGTGAATTAAACTGGAATAAGGTGTGATAATTGAAATGAGACTTAAAGTGAAGTTGTAAGCCTAATTCTCCATTATTTGCTTGAAATTACGGTTCGTAGTTATGTTGATTGATTGGTATTTTTAGTTTTTAGTTTTTATTAGCTATAATCATTGATTTCGATTAGTTTAATAAAATTGGGTTAATATGAAACTGGTAATTGTTAGGATTAATTTCTTACTATTCTCCGTGGGAACGATTCTTTTCTTATCATTATATTACTTGTTAACCACGTGCATTTGCGTGTGAGCGTAATTAGAAATTCTATTAACAAGTTTTTGGCGCCGTTGCAGGGGAATAGTTTTGATTTTAGTATTTTTCAATATCAGTTTAATTAGTTCAGTTTTACTTAAACAAATTTTTCTTTTTGTTTTGTTCTTTCTTGTTTTAGGTTCTTTGAGTTAGTTTATGCAAACTCGGTCTAAGAAGCCAGACTTACTTCCTTTCGAATACGATATCGTGAAACAGTTTCAAAGGCTAAGTAAGTGGATTAAAGACACTAGGAAAACTTCGAGAACTCTGATAAGGAAGAAATAATGGCTGCAGAAGATATAAAAGCGCTCAGGGATTATGCCACTCCCAAGGTGATTGAGCTTCAGTCAAGTATTACCAGGCCGACGATTACTGCAAACACTTTTGAGATCAAACCTGGGACCATACAGATGATATAGAACATGGTACAGTTTGGGGGATTAGCCAATGACGATCCGAATGAGCATTTAGTCAGCTTTTTGGAGATATGTGGCACCTTCAGATACAACGGGGTGTCAGATGATGCAGTCAGACTTCGCTTGTTCCTGTTCACATTGTGGGACAAGGTGAAAAGTTGGTTACACTCTCTACCGCCAGGGTCGATTACTACATGGGACGACCTTTCTCAGAAATTCTTGGCCAAATTTTTCCCACCAGCCAAGATTGCGAAGATGAGAAATGAGATAACCATGTTGGAACAACAGCATGGGGAATCATTGTATGAGGCATGAGAGAGGTACAAGGAATTGCTCAGAAAGTGCCCACATCATGGATTACCTAAATGGCTACAGATGAATACGTTCTACAATGGGTTGAATGGGAATCTCAGGACTAGCATAGATGCAGGTTCAGGTGGAGCATTCATGGCTAAGAGCTACGAGGAGGCGTATGAGCTAATAGAAATAATGGCAGCTAATAACTACCAGTGGCCCACAGTTAGAATGACACATCCTAAGGTAGCTGGGGTTTTAGAGGTAGATGGGGTAACATCGTTAGCGGGTCAAATTTTAGCGCTATCAAAGAAGGTGGATGCTTTGACGGGTGCATAAAATCAGCAGATCGCTTATATTTGTGAATTGTGCGCGGGGGAACATCCTATAGAACAGTGTGCTATTAACCCAACTTCAGTACAATTTGTGGGTAACTACAACAGGATTCCACAGAACATGTATCAGAATGCCTACAATCCGGGGAATAAGAATCACCCAATTTTTTTGTGGAGTAACAACCAGAATCAGCAAGCTCCACGACCATCTTATCCCCCGGGATTTCAGAATCAACATCAACAAGTAGCTCCGGACCAAGAGAAAAAGACAGATTTAGAAGAGCTGTTATTGAAGTACATCTCGAGCAATGAGGCGGCCATGAAATCGCAAGAAGCATCAATGAAATCCTAAGTAGTGGCCATCAAGAATTTAGAAAATCAGATGGGACATCTGGCTTTTGCATTGAATAATAGGCCTTAAGGAACTCTACCCAGTGACACTGAGAAAAATCCAAGGGGGAATCATGAGCATTGTCAAGCAATCATGTTGAGGAGTGGAAAACATCTTGAGGGGCAGAAGATAGAAAATTCAGCTAAAAAGGATGACAAAGAAGGTGAAGACAAAATGGTTGAGGGGAAACAAGGTTAGGAAAAGTAAATGGACAAGAGCAAGACAGAGGTTGAGCCAGTTGTATATCCTCCATCACCGTTTCAGCAAAGAATTCAGAAACAGAAACTAGACAAGCAATTTTCCAAGTTTTAGAAGTTTTTAAGAAACTTCAGATCAACATTCCTTTTACAGAAGCCCTAGAGCAAATGCCAAGTTATGCTAAATTCATGAAGGGGATTTTGTCAAGGAAAAAGAAGTTGGAGGATTACGAAACTGTAGCATTGACGGAGGAGTGCAATGCAGTTCTATAGAGAAGGTTACCTCCGAAGTTGAAGGATCCGGGGAGTTTCATTATTCCTTGCAAAATCGGGAACATGACCTTCAAAAAGTGTTTGTGTGACTTGGGGGCAAGTGTGAACCTCATACCATTATATGTCTATACTGAATTGGGTTTACCAGCTCCGAAGCCACCAAACATATCTCTACAGTTAGAGGATAGATCGATAACGTACCCAAGAGGAATTGTGGAAGATATCTTGGTTAAGGTGGACAAATTTATATTTCTAGCTGATTTCATAATTCTAGATTATGAAGAAGATAAAAATATCCCAATCGTTCTAGGGAGACCATTTTTGGCTACGGGTAGGACTCTCATCGATGTGCAAAAAGGGAAACTAACCATGAGGGTTCAAGATCAGGAAGTCAAGTTCAACGTGCTCAAAGCTATGAAGTTCCATATAGATGAAGAGGAGTGTTTCCGGGTGGATGTCATTGACAAGATAGTTAATAAAGACATGGTCAAAAGTTTGGTCAGTGATCTATTGGAAACCACACTATTGGGAGATGAGGATGTGGATGATTCAGAGTTCATAGATTATTTGCATATGCTGGATTCCTTGCCTTGAGTTAGTAGATTCAAGGTACCATTCGAGCCATTACACACGAAAGAAAAAGCTTCGGCGAGAATGAAACCTTCATTGGAGGAGCCACCTACTCTTGAGCTTAAGCCGCTTCCTAAACACCTCAGGTATGCGTATTTGAGCAATTCTAATACTTTATCTATTATTATTGCATCTGTACTTAACGAACGGCAGGAAAGTAAGTTGCTGATAGCGCTTAGAGAATATAAATCGCTATAGGATGGACAATTACAGATATAAAAGGGATAAATCCATCCTTTTGTATGCACAAGATTCTTATGGAAGAGGACTCAAAGCCAATAGTGGAACAACAAAGACGTCTAAATCCGATCATGAAAGAAGTGATAAAGAAAGAAATACTAAAGTGGTTGGATGCAGAAATTATTTATCCAATTTCAGACAGTGCATGGGTCAGTCCAGTTCAATGCGTGCCAAAAAAGGGTGGAATGACCGTAGTGAAGAATGATGATAATGAATTAATTTCGACGAGGACAGTGACCGGTTGGAAGGTTTACATGGACTACAAGAAGCTGAATAAGGCAACCCACAAGGACCACTTTTCTCTACCTTTTATCGATCAGATGTTGGATAGGTTGGCGGGACATGAATTTTACTGTTTATTGGATGGATACTCGGGGTATAATCAAATAGTAATAGCTCCTGAAGATCAAGAGAAGACAACTTTCACGTGCCCATACGGCACCTTTACATTCAGGAGGATGTCTTTTGGCTTATGTAACTCACCTGCGACGTTCCAAAGATGTATGATGGCTATCTTCTCGGACATGGTGGAGAAGAATGTGGAAGTTTTCATAGATGTCTTCTCCGTCTATGGAGACAATTTTGATGTCTATCTAGAGAACTTGGTCATGGTCTTGAAGCGATGTGTGGAAACGAATTTGGTGCTTAACTGGGAGAAGTTCCATTTTATGGTGGAAGAAGGAATAATCTTGGGCCACAAGGTCTCTGCGAAGGGCTTAGAGGTTGATAGAGCAAAACTAGACACAATTAAGAATCTTCCACCGCTAACTACAGTCAAGGGAATCCGCATTTTTCTTGGACATGTTGGATTCTATCGAAGGTTTATCATAGATTTCTCTAAGATTGAAAAATCACTATGCAGTCTCTTAGAGAAAGATTCAGTTTTCAAGTTTGATGAGAAATGTAAGTCAGCATTTGAGCAATTGAAGAAAAAGTTGACTACAGCCCCCGTGATCGTAGCACCGGATTGGACAATGCCTTTCAAGTTAATGTGCGATGATAGTGATTACGCGGTAGGGGCTATTTTGGGCCAACGCTGAGAGAAGATATTTCACACCATATACTATGCAAGTAAAACCCTTACAGATGCCCAATTGAACTACACAACCACCGAGAAGGAGTTACTTGCTGTAATATATGCCTTTGATAAATTCAGAACGTATTTGATTAGAACAAAGGTGGTGGTATATACGGATCACTCGGCGATTCGTTATCTAATCTCAAAGATGGATGCTAAGCCTTGACTAATCAGATGGATCCTTCTCCTTCAGGAATTTAATTTGGAAATAAAGGATAGGAAGGGGACAGAAAATCAAGTGGCAGATCATCTTTCAAGATTAAAGAATCCGGACAAAGATGGGGCAAATAAATGTTTAATCAACGAGTCATTTCTGGATGAGCAGCTTTTTGTGGTCAACGCAAAATTTTTATGGTATGCGGATTTTGCCAAGTACTTGGTGAGCAAAGTCCTTCCCCTTGATCTGACATGTTAGCAAAAGAAGAAGTTCCTACATGATGTCAAGTGGTACATGTGGGAAGAGCCTATTTATTCAAACAGTGTGCAGACAAAATGATTCGTAGATGCGTGCCATACAACGAAGCAAAGAACATCTTGCACGAGTGCCATTCATATGCATATGGGGGACATTATGGGAGTGAGCGAACAATGGCCAAGATAATTCAAGCAGGATTCTATTGGCCTACTGTGTTCAAGGATGCCCACCAGTTCGTGAAAAACTGTGACATATGCCAAAGGGTGGGCAATTTATCAAAAAGGAATGAAATACCACTCAACACAATCATGGAATTAGAGGTTTTTGATGTATAGGGAATGGACTTTATGGGACCTTTTCGTCCCTCATTTAATAACTTGTACATTTTTCTTGCTGTGGACTATGTATAAAAATGGGTGGAAGCTGTAGCACTCCCTACAAACGATGCCAAGGTTGTTCTTAAGTTCATACAAAGAACATCTTCACGAGGTTTGACACACCAAGAGCAATCATAAGTGACGAGGGAAGTCATTTCTGCAATAAGTCATTTACAACTCTCTTGGCAAAGTACGGAGTCAATCATAGGGTTGTAACATCATATCACCCCCAGACGAGTGGTCAAGCTTAGGTTTCCAACATGGAGGTGAAGAAAATTTTAGAGAAGGTGGAAAACCCGGGCAGAAAAGATTGGTCTCTAAAATTGGACGACACACTATGGGCTTACAGGACATCATACAAGACACCAATTGGGATGTCTCCGTATCAGTTGGTCTACGATAAAGCGTGTCACCTCCCAGTAGAATTACAGCATAAGGTATACTGGGCAATTCAGAAACTTAACTTTGATCAAACAGCTGCAGGAGAAAAGAGGCTACTTCAATTGAACGAACTCGATGGATTTAGAATGTAAGCGTATGAGAACTCGAAGCTGTATAAAAAAAAAGTCAAGAAGTGGCACGACTAGAAAATTTTGTAGAGAAAGTTTAAACCAGGACAATCGGTATTATTGTTCAACTCACAACTGAGATTGTTTCCTGGAAAGCTCAAATCATGATGGTTAGGGTCATTCACGTTCAAGAAGGTGTTCCCACATGGCGCCGTTGAGCTGTATAGTAGAAATCCACTCGAAACTTTTAAAGTCAACGGGCAAAGGTTAAAGCACTACTGGGGTGGCGACATGGACAACGAAGCCATTGCAATTACACTTTCCGATGCACCATGAAACATGAGGCACTGTCGGGCTGACGACGTTAAAACTAGCGCTACTTGGGAGGCAATCCAAGCTCTAAATCTTTTCTATTTCATTTATTCAGTATATTTTAGTTCATAGTATAGTTTAGATATTTATTTGTCAAAGAGTAATGACTTATTTATGGTATGATTGCAGGAATCAAGAAAAGAAGAACATCACTCAGTCACTGCACCAGCGGATCAGGCCACACCATCAAAGGTTTGCACCCGGTGCGGGGCGCTCTACCTCAACAGAAACTTTCTGCCTGGCCGGCCCGGGCCGCGCTACATTTCCCTACCACATGGCGCGGGGCGCGCTATGCTGAGCCAGGTTTCTGCCTACCTAGCGTGAGGCGCGCCATGCCATGCTATGATCTAGCGTGGCGGCACGCCATCCTGGGACGAACATACTGCCTACCTAGCGCGGGCTGCACCATCCAAGGCAAGTACACGGCGCGGGGCGCGTCACTCAAAAACATGCTCTACTTGACTCTTCTAAAATACTGGTACATGTCTTTGGCCTGTAGTGCAAAGATGAACTGTTAATGAATATCTATGGCTCATAGTGCAAAGATAAATTTATTAGTATGATTATAAACATGAACTGTGATTTGGTATAACCATGATCTTTGATGTTTCTGGTAAAGACATGTGATGAAAATTATCTTCGTCCTGGGTGCGAAGAGGAATTTAGAACCACAATTATGATTATGAGTTATTCACATGATTGTGGACAGAAACTGTTGATTGATGTTACATGGATAAAATATTGTTGGTGGACTTTTAACATGGAGAAGATAATAGACTTTATGGTCTATTTGACTCTTCTAATGGATTGCTCGTTTTGTTGCAACTATGGTTGAAAAGTTTTATCATCTACCATATGTTCTAAATCTCAGATTTATTACTGATGAAGGCTATTGATAATTTAATTATCTTTAGTCATGATATTCTTTATTGGGCTAGTTGTGCTCACCCTTTTGCTTCATAATTCCTTTCAGGCAATAAGAGTGTAGCTGGGTCGAGCAGGGGTAACAGGGGAATAGAACGGTGGTCTATAGCTGTTGAGGTTCTCCCTGAAAAAAAGTATGAAAATAATTTTATTGAGAATTATAGATAAGTGTGTCATATTTTATACGTCATTTTAACTGTTGATTTTGGTGAACCGAATAGGGTGAGGTGAACCCAATTTTGGAAGGGCGTTTTGCCACTATTATACTAGATGTCTAATGACAGACGACCTCGTGTTATCATAAGACAGAATTGTGCACATGCACTTGCTGATAATATTTATGAGCACTACCTATATAATCTTGGAGTTTGGTTGAAATATAGTTCTCAATTGGAGACAATGGAGATAATTATATGTCAAGAAAAGACTCACCATTGGAAAAAATATGATAGTAATCTTCTCATTTTTCTTTGGGGTCTATTGGGTCAACCAAGGATAATTCTCGAGTCATATGATATCTATCATAACTTAGACGCATGGCCTCCCATGTACGAAGGTTTCGTTGAGCATTTTCTAAATATTTTAATTTTTAAAATAGTTATTAACTGTACCTTTATGTAAGGTACCATTATAAGGTGTTGTGGTCGAGGCACCATGAGAGGTGCATATATTTGTATTAAAACTCACAGTTTAACTATGGTCGTATTCTGTACGACAGTTCAACAATTGTATAAATAAAGTTTGTATTTAATTTTTATACCATGTATTTGGTGACTCAGAATGGGTGTTGTATACGTATTCTGAGGACGTCACATTTGATATCAAAGCTTAAGAATATGGTCGCTGGCGGAGATATGAGTCTAGAACTAGGAGGGGAGAGACGAGTAATATACTTCGCTAATATGAGACTTGCCTAAGCTGAAAGTTTTACTTGATAAGTTGACAAATTGTGATATGTCAATTAACCTTTGTTTTGAAGATATATTCTAGAATGATATCTAAAATACAAGAGATGAGCAATGGAAAAATCATGATATAGAGAAAATTACCAGGAAGGTACAATTAGAAAAGAAAGCAAGGTATTCTCATCTCTTCGAACTACCAGGTACGTAAATTTCGATGGCAAAATTTCATAAGGAGGGGAGATTGTAAAACTCCGAATTTTATGAAATGAAAGTATTCAATTTTCTTATAATTATTATTTTATTTAGTAAATGGTTAAATTGATAAAATGTTAAAGTTAAGGGTGATATTTAAAAATTTTGCAAAGTAAGCAAGTTGATATAAAATATTCGATTGGTCGAAGAATATTCGTTTTAACAAGGAATATTCGTACGACGACACCATCATTGGTGGACCCCACAACGGAATAATTGTCAGAGTTAGAAAATGATAGAAATATCTTTTTATAAAAATAACGACGAAAGTTTTACCGTTAAACTATTGAAATACCCGGTAGTAAAAATATAGTAATACGCGTGGTTGAATTGTAGCACACAGTTTTGATTATTGATGCTTACGTAAGAAGCCACTCAGTTTACTCAATTGTTGCTACAGTAATTGCTGCATAGTATCTCACGTTATTTGATTCAATTATTGTCACAGTATCATCTGCATAATATTTTATATTATTAAATCAATAATTGAGACAATAAAGTTATTCATATTATTATTTGTAATATTGATGATATCTAAAAAGTTCTGTCGATGAGAGGTTTGGTCACCTAATTGCGCGCCAATAGGGAGAAATCCTTATCGTAAAGCCCCCTCTTTCGTGAGAATGATCTGGTTGTTAAATATTATGAGTTATAATATTAATGATGAATAATTGTTGAAGAATTAAGAATGTGTTTACTGAAGATAAATGAATTACAAAAGTAAGCGGGGAATAATGCAAACTTGGAAAACTTTAGGGGTAGTAAAGTGTAATAAGTTAAATCAATCTAGACCATTGGTGGTGGTTTTAATAGTAAATTAATTTGGACCACTGGTGGTGATTTTAATAGTAAATCAATCTGGACCGTCGATGGTGGTTTTAATAGTAAATCAATTTGGACTGTTGATTATAGTTTTAATAGTAAATCAATCTGGACCGTCGGTGGTGGTTTTAATAGTAAATCTACTTGGACCGTCGGTAATGGTTTTAATAGTAAATCAATCTAAACCGTCAGTGGTGGTTTTAAAAGTAAATCAATCTGGACCGTCGGTGGTGGTTTTAAAAGTAAATCAATCTGGACCGTCGATTGTGGTTTTAATAGTAATCAATCTGGTCCGTCCGTTCTAATAGTAAATCAATCTGGACTGTTCGTGAATTAGTTACTATTTAGTCATTTCTCCTATAAATAGAAGCTTAATTCTTCTTTCATTCTCACCAATTTACTGAGACTCACAAGAGAAACTATAGAGAGAGAAACTATAGAGAGAAAGAAAAAGAGTACTCTGCTACTTCACTATTGCAGTATCCAGTCTTCTATTAAGGTAAGAGATAATATTTCTTTTGTATTCGTAAGGGGTATTATTTCTTTTGTATTCATAAGGAATACTATTTTTTCGTATTCATCATTTAATATGTCGGAATAACTTATTTACGCGGATTACGTACCGTATGACAGATGAAAATCTATTTGTAGTTTCGTATGTTTTTTTATTTTCATATTCTTCATAATCCTTGAAATTAGTGGAATATCCTTGAGTTTTGCGCTTCATCCAATATCGTTTCGTTGGAATATTGATCTGAACTTTCTTATTAAATATCAATATTTTTACCGGGGTACTATTCACAGGTTACTATTCACCCAGTTACTATTCACTCAAATATTATTCACTCAGGTATTCGGGACACTTTTCATGTCAGAGTACTATTCACGAGTTACTATTCACATGTTACTATTCACCCAATTACTATTCACTCAAATATTATTCACTCGAATATTCGGGGCACTTTTCATACCGGGGTACTATTCACGGGGTACTATTCACGGGGTATTATTCACCCGAAGATTTTATTTCTTTTCTGTCTAAATTATTTTTGATACATGGATATTATTCTTGAATTTTACTCCACAAAGCATCATCATGTTAACAATTTGGATATTATTAAACTCTAGATAAATTTAAAGTCTTTAATAATTATCCTTGATTTCGTTTGATTAATGCTTATATCATTGTCATCATCCTCATGCTTATATTGTGATGAAAGTCATCTTCGGCCAAGGGTGAAAAAATGAACTGTTGATTGGTATGATTATGACCAGGAATCGTTCAGTATAACCATGACCCGTAATGTTATAAATGATATGTTAAAAGTCCTCATTGGCACGAGTTCATTGATGGACAGTTGTTGGAATGATTATGACCAAGGATTATTCGGTATAATCATAACCATTGGTGAAAACACGAATATCCTTGGCCCGTAGTGTGTGGATAATTCGTGGTCATGATACTTATGAATATCCTTAGCCGTAGTGCAAGGATGATTCGATGATGTGGATTATTTATTAAGCTGAGTCTCAGCGATAAAATATTGATAATAAACTTTTAATTTGTAGAAGATAGCACATATCATGCTATACTTGACTCTTCTAAAATACAGTTGCATGTCTTTGGCTTGTAGTGCAAAGATGAACTGTTAATGAATATCTTTGGCCCGTAGTGCAAAGATGAATTTATTAGTATGATTATGAACAGGAACTGTGATTTGATATAACCATGATCTTTTATGTTTCAAGTAAAGACATGTGATGAAAATTATCTTCGTCCAGGGTGCGAAGAGGAATTTAGAACCGCAATTATGATTATGAGTTATTCACATGATTGTGGACAGAAAATGTTGATTGATGTTATAGGGATAAAACATTGTTGGTGGACTTTTAACATGGAGAAGATAATAGACTTTATGGTCTATTTGACTCTTCTAATGGATTGCTCGTTCCGCTGCAACTATGGTAGAAAAGTTTTATCATTTACCATATGTTCTAAATCTCTGATTTATTACTGACGAAGGCTATTGATAATTTAATTATCTTTAGTCATGATATTCTTTATTGGGCTAGTTGTGCTCACCGTTTTGCTTCACAATTTCTTTTAGGTAATAAGAGTGTAGGTGGGTCGAGCGGGGGTAACAGGGAAATAGAACAGTAGTCTATAGCTGTTGAGGTTCTCCCTAAAAAAAGTAATAAGGTGTTGTGGTCGAGGCACCGTGAGAGTTGCATATATTTGTATTAAAACTCTCAGTTTAACTCTGGTCGTATTCTGTATGACAGTTCAACAGTTGTATAAATAAAGTTTGTATTTGATTTTTATACCATGTATTTGGCGACTCAAAATGGGTGATGTATACCTATTTTGGGGCGTCACATTTGGTATCAGAGGTTAGGGATATGGTCACTGGCGGAGATATGAGTCTAGAACTAAGAGGGGAGAGACGAGTAATATACTTCGCTAGTGTGTGACTTACCTAAGCTGAAATATTTACTTAATAAGTTGGCAAATTGTGATATGTCAATTAACCTTTATTTTGAAGATATATTGTAGAATGATATCTGAAATACAGGAGATGAGCAATGAGAAAGTCATGATACAGAGGAAATTACCGGGAAGGTACAATTTGAAAAGAAAGCAAGGTATTCTCATCTCTTCGAACTACCAGGTACGTAAATTTCGAGGGCGAAATTTCATAAGGAGGGGAGATTGTATGACCCCAAATTTTATGAAATGAAAGTATTCGATTTTCTTATAATTATTATTCTATTTAGTAAATGGTTAAATTGATAAAAGGTTAAAGTTAAGGGTGATATTTGAAAATTTTGCAAAGTAAGCAAGTTGATAAAAAATAATAATTAGTGGACCCCACAACGGAATAATTGTCGGAGTTAGAAAACGACAGAAATATTTTTTTATAAAAATAACGGCGAAAGTTTTACCGTTAAACTATTGAAATACCCGGTGGTAAAAATACAGTAATACGCGTGGTTACATAGTAGCACACAGTTTTGATTATTGATGCTTACGTAAGAAGCCATTCAGTTTACTTAATTATTGCTACAGTAATTGTTGCATAGTATCTCACGTTATTTGATTCAATTATTGTCACAGTATCATCTGCATAATATTTTATATTATTAAATCAATAATTGAGACAATAAAGTTATTCATATTATTATTTGCAATATTGACGATGTCTAGAAAGTTCTGTCGAGGAGAGATTTGGTCACCTAATTGCGCGCCAATAGGGAGAAATCCTTATCGAAAAGCCCCTTCTTTCCTAGGAATGATTTGGTTGTTAAATATTGTGAGTTATAATATTAATGATGAATAATTGTTGAAGTATTAAGAATGTGTTTATTGAAGATAAGTGAATTACAAAAGTTAGCGGGGAATTAGGGGTACTAAAGTTGAAATTTTTGATGTTTGGGGTATAAATTTTATGGGACATTTTCCTTCATCCTTTGGGAATTTATATATTCTTTTGGCAGTTCATTATGTCTCAAAATGGGTGGAAGCTAAAGCCACTAGGACTGACGATTCTAAAGTTGTTGTAGATTTTGTTGGGACTAACATATTTGTTAGGTTTGGAACACCACGAGCCATCATTAGTGATCGCGGAACCCACTTTTGCAACAGGGTGTTAGCGGCTTTGTTCAAGAAATACAATGTTCTGCACATAGTTTCTACATCCTACCATCCGTAGAGTAATGGTCAAGCTAAGGTGTCTAACCGAGAGATCAAATCCATTTTAGAGAAGGTAGTCAACCCGAGCAGAAAGGATTGGAGTCTGAGATTAGATGATGCACTTTGGGCCTATAGAACGGCGTACAAAACACCTATTGGAATGTCACCATATAGGATTGTGTTTGGAAAACCATGCCACTTACCTGTTGAGTTGGAGCATAGGGTTTTTTGGGCAATCAAGCAGCGCAACATGGGTTTGGAGGCAGCTGGAGTACACAGGAAATTGTAATTACAAGAGTTGAAAGAATTAAGGAATGAAGCCTATGAAAGTTCAAAGATTTACAAGGAAAAGACCAAAGCTTTTCATGATAAGCAGATTGTGCGAAAAACCTTTATTGTGGGACAAAAAGTTTTGCTATATCATTCTCAGCTTAAGTTATTTCCAGGTAAATTGAGATCTAGATGGGTTGGTCCTTTTGTTATCACTAATGTGTTTCCTCATGGTGCAGTTGAGATTCAAAGCCTGAGCACAAACAAGATCCTTAAGGTGAATGGACATAGATTAAAGCCTTTTTATGAGGGGTATCAGGTGGAAAATATTGAGATGGTGGAGCTAGACAATCCGATCTATGAAAGCTGAGAAGAGAGGCATGACATCGACCCAAAGACGTTAAACACGGGCAGCTGCTTGGGAGGCAACCCAAGATCTCAGATTTGATTTTTCTATCCCTTTAATTTTTACTTTTTAGTTTATTTTTTATTTTATTGCATGTTAGCTAGTAGTATTTTCTTCTTTGCATGATTTTCTTACATTGGTGACAATGTAAGGTTTGAGTGTGGGGGGGGGGGAGATTTAGGTTTTATTTTATTTTATGTAGGAATAATAATCCAATTTTGATGGGAAGTTGAAAAAATTGAAAAGAAAAAAATTTCTGAAAACTTGGGTTCCATGATTCTATTTTTCTATGTGTTCGAAGGTTAAAGTCAAAGATTGAAAATTGATGTTAAAATTCAAAATCTGTTTGATGCTTAATTTATTAATGAATGATGACAACTAAGCCATGATCCATAGTAATTGATTTGAATTGAATTTGTGATACATGAGTACTTGAATATGAGAAACATGTTTATTTGGCTAAGTTATTTGTGGAGTTGTCTATGTGCACTGATTTCACGACTTAGAACTGTTTAACTTGCTTATGTTGTTGCAGAACCATGTGAAAAAAATGATGAATGAAAAAAAAATGAAAAAAATGAAAATTAAAAATCTGCTTCAATGTCCGTTGTGCGAAATAACTGGGTATCTAAGCCTCGGGAAGCATCAGTATTCACGCTGAAAAGTGCGATGGATAAAAGTAGCTTGACTAGTCTACTTTTGTGGTCTTTGTTACTTGAATAAGTAAGCCTTAGGGGTGTCTCTACACTTAGCGCCCTAAGATCATCTGGTTTGGGAGTCGTTGGTGAAAAGTTCGCTAATGGGTAACTCTGAAAAGCCTAAGAAAAGGGAGACATTGCACATGTCAAGAAAAAAAATAATACGAGAATAGCATGAAAATACATTTATCTGTGCTAAAAAGAAGGTTCTATGAAAAAACTTAAAAAGTAAGAAAAATTTGTTCTTGGTTGTGAGTCAGTGTGCATGGTTTTTGCCCCATGGTAACTAAGTTGAGTAAGTATGTAGATTTTGGGAAAGTTTCTTATGTGGTTACAATTTGGTTTAATGAAATTCATTGGTGAAATAGTAAGGTTGTTCATTGTGAGTTAACTGATAAGGCATTGATTAGATTTTTGCAAATTTAGTGTTGATAGTCATGATTGGTATCTTGAAATCTTTTGATATTATGGTTGAATAGAATTTTTCTGTAAAATCAAATTTTTGGTTTACACGAGGACGTGTAACAAGATAAGTGTGGGGGAATTTGATGAGTATGAAATATGTTATATTTTTACTCCTTAATACTTAATCTTTGTAGACACTCAAAATTTTCTGTACACCTGTCACTAACATTACAGGAGAGCAGATTCGTCTTTTAAGAGGGAACCCTGAAAGACGATCCATATCCGTACCGGATACTACCGGAAGTTTAGCATCAACCCCGAATCGCAATCTGGGAGTAATAATCTCAGAAATAATCCCGAGGCATGCAGATACAATACCGGAACACACACTAGAGAAGACCGATTAATCTCGGAGATAACCCCGAGGTATCCAGTCTCAGTCCCAACCATGGGAATAGCCACCAACCTTGGTGATAACCCCAAGGAAGGCAATTTCGGCGATAACCCCGAAAATGCTTGTTAGAAATGCAACCAGCTTCAATCTCGGCGCTCACAACGAGATCCACTGTACCAGCCCGGCGATAACATCGGGAAGACAGACACACCTTAAAGATGCCAATGAGGACCTTCAACAAATTGCAGTAGTCCAATCTCAGCGAAGCTAAGCAACGTCTGCTTTATCAGCCCAATCCGGCGATAACACCGGTGAGGGGCAACATTGTCATCTGACCAACACGATGTCACGCCACGTCGCCTCAACATATCTACGCAACAATGTCCCACAAGACTAATCAATCCCGAGTGACTATTGTGCGGGGTAACGGATGAAAGTTGAAGCTTGAAGACCGGAGGGCACCATCCCATCTTCAATGACTTCGTACAAACTCTAATCTCATGCCATCGTACAACTCTCGACAACGACAGTCCGAAATAGGTCCTGTATATCTTAAACGGATGCCCGGATTGCACTTCTGAAAGTTCGAGTGGACATTACAGTGCCTGAGTGCACGTACTTCGAGACGACCCGAGCCGAAAAACCTAGGCCCACCCGGGTTGCCTCGGGTACACCTGCGGCTCAGCCATAGGTACACCTGCGGCTCCACCCTCTATAAATAGAGGGCTTGGGGTGGCCATTTTGTAAGAGAAAACGGCGAGGAGGCCCTGCCCAATTTGCTCTGCACTCATCCCAGGCAGTGTACTTTCCCCTTTTAAACACCTGTGAGCTCATATATAGCCCTTTTGTACCTACAAAAGTCTGTGTTTACTCACTCCAAAGATATAGAAGCCTTCTTTGGCAGCCCACTGTAAGCCTTCTCACACACTTTAGAGTCCTTCTCTTCATCGTTGCACACACCCTTCTTCACGTTGAGAGTCGTGTAGCTTACTTTTGCCCGGACTTCGGTCTGTGGTTTCATTTCAGTATATATATATATATATATATATATATATATATATATATATATATATATATATATATTTACATATATATTGACTAACATTATCGAGTTATGCCTCGATTGAGCCTAGACTTCAGTCTAGAGCGTTTATTTACTTTCCTATATATATATATATTTATATATATGAACTGCGTGTCGAACTCTGTTCGATGAGCCTAGACTTCGGTCTGGAGCGTTTACCTGCTTTAATATATATACTTATATATATTATCTGTGGTCGAACTCTGTTCGATGAGCCTGGATTTTACATCCGGAGCGTTTACCTGTTTTAATATATATATATATATATATATATATATATATTAATTGTGGTCGAACTCTGTTCGATGAGCCTGGATTTTACATCCGGTGCGTTTATATGCTTATATATATATATATATATATATATATATATATATATATATATATATATATATATATATATATATATATATATATATATATATATATTTACATTTCATCCCACCTGGAGTTTACTTCGTGGTGGTTGACCGTTTTACAGCTTTCTGTACATTTCATCCCACCTGGAGTTTACTTCATGGTGGTTGATTGTTTTTACAGCTTTCTTTACATTTCGTCCCGCCAGGAGTTTCCTCCGTGGTGGTTGATAGCTTTTACAGCTTTACTTACATTTCTGATCCCCCATGGAGGTACTTCGTGGTTGGTGATCATGTCTGTATATATATATTTACCGCTTTATATATATACCTGCTTACTGCTTTCATATAAATTGCAGTATTCTGTGAGCCTAGGAATCATGTGATCACAGATTCATCCCATTGGATCTAGATTCGGTTCCCGTGATGGATATTTTCAGCTGTGAGCAGTTTGTTAATTATTCTGCGGGGTCTGGATTTCCTCAGATGGTTTACATACCCACGAGGAATTCTGCACCTTTTTGTACATTATTTTCATACGGATGCCTCGCATCTGTCAAATAGAATCAATCCAGCCGAATACGGAATAAAATGGGAGTGTAAAAGGTCTCAATTACTATTGAGCATCAGGGTTTGAAAAAACCTCTTTTATAAAACATCACTGCCATATCTTGCTTAAAATTGAATTTTTACATAAAATTCATACCCTGTGTATATAGGTGCGAACGAGCCCTCGCACTACTTCCAAATAACAGCACATTGACCCACACACACAAACACACATTCAGATAGTAGTTTCTTGAAAAGAGGCGGTCACCGTGGTAACACGGATGTCGGGGGGTGCCTAACACCTTCCCTTCGCATAACCAAGTCCCTGGACCCTAATGAATCTCGATTTCACCGACCCATTTAGCAGTGTCACATCACTGGGTCAATGTACAAACCTTTTCTCGGTTGTGTTGGTACAACCAGTTAAAAAACCAACTGGTGACTCTTATAGTCCAATCGTCGACATTATACATGTCGGACCTTTTTCACTTATTTTTTCAAACAAATCTCACCTAAAATGAGAACACCAAAGAACAAGTAACGGAAAGGGAGAATTAAAAATCCCGACGTCGACAGGTGGCGACTCTGCTGGGGACTCCAGTAAGAGGACTTAAGCCGCTATTACAATTTTTTCAAAATTGTTATCTGCTTGTGTGTGGATGTTGCATTTACATTTTGTGATAAATGTGTACGAATGCATTTCCTTACTTAGTGCTTCGCACTATAAACTGCCTGTGATATTAGTGCTTCGCACTATAAATTGCTTGTGATATTAGTGCTTCGCACCATATCTGCTTGTGATATTAGTGCTTCACACATGTCATTATTTTCATACGGTGAGACGCGATGTATGTGAATGTATGTTGTGTGGTCCCTCCACTAGGAGGCTGTCCCGTCGGTGTTTGATTACTGGACTCGTGAGAAGACTAATTCTCCGAGGCTCAGGAAAGGCACCACCCAAATTCGCTCCAGTTGAAAGACCGGATTAACTTCCCGTCAAGTAGATTGCGATGATTTGGGAACCTTCATGCTAAAAAGCCGCGAGAGTAACCTAAGATAGGTCAGCCTCTGATAAACCCAAAACGGAGGAAAGTCTCTTCATGCTCTCATTTCAAATTACTTGTGAAGTACAATTACTTGTAATTATCTTCCATATCTATCTCCATGTAATGAGAAATATGAAGAAATGTGTACACATACATGCTATAAACAGCTGACATCCATTTTGTAGGATAAAATTCCTAAACTGGACACATCGCATAGCATGTTATTATCCACCCTAAAGACTAAACCATGCAAGTCTTTTGCAGGGGATCAATCGGACCTACCACCCGTTCAAAGTCCAAAAAGGCAACATGCCTACAGTCAATCATGTCGTCATCCGACCAGACTGAACTTAATCCAGTTTCTCGCAAAGAATTTGATGGATTAAGCAAACAGATTACAGATTTGACTGTTCTACTAAAAGAATTACACCAGTCTACACAGGGTCAGAAAATACCCATACATGCTGAATCCTCCACACAAGAAGGAACCCAGGTCGTTACAATACCTGAACTGCAGTTAGATCCGACTATCAAAACTCATGATGCTGCCCATCCCACTGGAGACCCAGACACTGGTGACATTAAAAAGAAAGTTCTCTAAATGGAAGAGACTCTTCGTGCTATCAAAGGAATTGGAACACACGGGAGCGTTTCATATGCTGATTTGTGTATTTTCCTTGGTATTCATTATCCAGAAAAATTTAAGACTCCTGACTTTGAAAAATATGACGGGTTAGGAGATCCTTACACACATCTAAAGGTGTTTATTGGAGAATTGGAATCTTATGCAGAGGATGAAAAACTCAGAATGCAACTGTTCTAAAAAAGTCTAACTGGAGAAGCCCGCTCGTGGTACACAAGATTAGACAATTCAAAGATCCATAGTTGGGAAGAGCTAGCACACGCTTTCCTCACCCAATACAACTTTCAATCTCAAATGGCTCCTGATCGGTATCAAATTACCAAGATCAAGAAACAACCTAATGAGTCTTTTAGAGAGTATGCTCAGAGGTGGAGATGCCTGGCTGCCCAAGTTAGTCCTTCCATGACAGAATCAGAGATGGTCATGACTTTTATAGACATGCAAGAAGCACCTTTCTATGAAAGAGTTTTTGCCGGCATCGGCAAACCATTTTCTGAAATGGTCAAACATGGAGAGATGGCTGAAATGGGATTGAAATCCGAAAAGATTCAAGACCTAGCTGCACTCAAAGATATTGCTGATCACATCCAATCTGGAAATTATGGGAACAACCCCCGGAGGGTCCATAAAAAGAAAGAAGAGGATGTTTCCTTGATACTACAGGGTCAAAAAGGCAATCAAAACATGCCTATCCAGAGGAGAAATTACACTCCCTTTCAAGCACAGTCTTCAAACCCTCCAGTACCAAAAGGTGGAGAAGTCAAACGGCCTCGAGTATTCACACCCTTAGGGGACACCCTGGAGAACATTCTCAATCTTCTAACAACACAGAAGAAAATCACGCATCTTTTTCCACCAGCAAACCCTAATGGTCGGGGTTTTAATGCTGCTCAGAAATGTGCTTATCATGTCGGGGCACCTGGACATGATACTCAGGATTGTTGGGCCTTGAAACACAAAATCCAAGACCTGATAGACAACGGGGAAATTGTGGTCACCAAACCCGAACAGCCTCACGTTCAAGACAACCCTCTTCCTCAACACAAAGAAGAAGAGGTCAATATGATCAATTGGAGCACTGGACTGAGTTCTAATTTTAGCTGTGAATCCTCCCAGACCCCCAAAGATGGTGATGACAGATGGGATTATGCCAAGTTCTAATTCACAATGGAACGAAAGATGAAAGCTCTCTGTAAACAAATTGAGCAAATGGCGGAACTGGTGACTTATCAGCATCAAGTGACTCGTCAGCTAATTAGCCAGGAGCATGCCGGTCTCCTACCTATTGTCATGAATATTCCTTCTTCACTTTCAGAAAATGAAATACTGGAAGACAAAGTGATGAAGAGAGCGAATGCTAAGGCCCGTCGGGATTTTGCCAACAAAAGGGAATTCACATATTTGGGCCAACCTATGGAGGAAATCCTTCATATGTTAATCAATGAAGGAAGGATTAGTTCCCTTTCTACCTCCAATCAACCCCCGTTCAGGACGATACAACTCTGAGGGAGTATGTCAATATCATTCTCAATCTCGCGGTCACAGCACAAAAGAATGCTGGGCACTCCGCCACCTTATTCAAAATTTAATTGACAGTGGCGTATTGCGTCTGGCAGATAACGACACTGTGTTATGGGCAAGTAAGGATTCGTGTCCTACTAAGTGGAAGAGTGTAGTAGCAGTCATATCCACTGAAAGTGATGGGGTTAACAAATCACTTGTCATGCCAGAAATTCAACTCAAGGGAATCAACAATCCTTTGAAAGTGGCCGCTCCCGAGCCAATCAACTTGCCGTGCAGAGCACATTATCCTATTTTTAGCTTGCGCACAGTTCCGTGGAATTATGGAGAAGGTGAAGGATCCACCTCGCATACAACTGCTGCAGTGTCGAAGAAAAATCCACTATATCTTTCCCAACGTGTAATGAAGCCTGTCATCAAGTCTAAGGGGAAAGTACCCATTGAGAAGATTGAAAATTTTCTCCGCACTATGGGTCATAACGAAGCCAATGTGGTTTTAAGCTTGAAAGAAGCTCCATAACAGATATCAATCTTGGACTTGGTCCTGACTTCCGAGAATCACCGGAAGGTCTTGTTAAAGGTTTTAGAAGAAGCCTATCTACCGACATCAGTTGATACGAAAAAGTTTCAACATCTGGTTGATCACATTTTCAACAATAATGTGATATCCTTCACTGATGATGGCATACCGCCCGAAGGGACCGGTCATTACAAATCGTTGCACATTGCGGTCTTGTCCTCCGGATATATGGTGGCGGGAGTTTTAATAGATAGAGGTTCCTCTCTGAATATCTGCCCATATGCTACCTTGGTGAAGATGAATATCAATCCTAATCGAATTCGGAGTAGCCATACCATCATCAAAGCTTTTGATGGAGCCCGTCGTAACTCGGTCGGAGTAGTTGAGCTGCCAATTGAGATTGGTCCTCATACATTCTGCGTATCCTTCCATGTGCTCAAGATAGATTCGGGATACAACCTGCTCTTGGGATGACCATGGATTCACATGGCAGGGGTAGTCCCCTCCACTCTTCACCAATAGTTGAAATACATCATCAATAATAGCCTGGTCACAGTCAACGTTGAGCCAGAGATTCCTCAGCATGGGGACATGCCGCTCATCAATGCCAATAAGGATGTTGAGCCAATTAGTTTTTATGCTTTAGAAATAAGTAGTACCCAATACCATGCTATTGGAACGCCACTTCCCGAACCCCAGATTTCTGCTGAGGTAATGTCGGTCACGCAAGAAATGATGTCGTTGGGTCATAAACCAGGATAAGGGTTGGGTAAAGATTGCCAGGGTGTCAAGTACCATATTCGCTTAACCAAGCAAATTGGGATAGCTGGACTAGGCTATTCTGCCAACTCTAGTCACAGGAATCCTCATAAGCATCAGCAGATTCCTTCAGCTTCGACCATGCGGCGTTTAGCTTCGCCTTCAAGCTCTGAGTCTGCACAACCTCCCGTAAAGGTGCCAGCCAATATAATGGCGATGTTATTTCCCAAGCCGGTACCGGTGAAGGAGAAAGAAATCTTTGTTCCAGATCCCGTAGTGGAGGAAGAGGAACGAAGAATCAAGCAAGATGTCATCAGGATGATGTTCGGCATACGCATCATCATTCATGATGAGCATACCAACAGATACACCCCAGACGATGATTGCCCAGACGTAATGGCTATCATTCGGGACAGGGAAGATGATGATAATCCCTCTATCACTGCGGTTCACCCGAAATTTGCTCTTGCCAATTGGAACAACATTCCTTGCATTGGTCGTCAAGGGTAAAGCGAGCGAAAACTCTTTCTGCCCTGTAGATATAATAACTGCTTACTTTTCTGTACAGTATTTGCGGTTTATTTTGCCAGTATATGCTAACACTGTGTATGATCAACACATTTCCTATATACTAAGTGAAAGCATATTTTGTTTCATGACTATGAATTTAGATGTGCCTGTACTTGCTGATACGGTACCTCTTCTCCACAAGGATTTACCCTTTGATGTAGAGATAAATTCAGCCTTGGTCTAAGACCCCGAATATTATGAAATAAAAGTATTCAATTTTTCTTATAATTACTATTCAGTAAATGGTTAAATTGATAAAAGTTAAAGTTAAGGGTGATATATGAAATTTTTTTTTCAAAATACGCAAGTGGCTATAAAATATTCATTGTTGTCGGGGAATATTCGTTTGATCGTGGAATATTCTTTTTATCGGGAGTATCCGTACGACGGCGCAGTCATTTGTGGGTCCCATAACAGAATAACTGTCGGATAAAGATAACAACAAAATTGAGTTTTTATAATTAACGGTGTAGTTGTTACCGTTAACACTGTTGGAATATCCGGTGGTTAAAATACAGTAATACGCTTTATTGCACAATATTTTTGAATTATTGATCCTTACGTAAGAAGGCACTACTGAATAATTGTCACAGTAATTACTGTTCAATATTTTATTTTATTGATTCAATAATTGCTGTGTTGATATTTTATATTATTGTTGTTTGAATAATTGTTGCTGCACATCATCCCCATTATCAGATCAATAATTCATATTATTTGAATAATATTATTAGATAGCATTATTGGCAATGTCTAGAAAGTTCTGTCTAAGAAGAGGTTTGGTCATCTAATTGCGCGCCAATAAAGAGAAATCCTTATTAGAAAGCCCCCTCTTTCCTAGGAACGACCTGGTTGCCAGTACTGTGATTCTGTAATATTATTTGTGAATAATTAATTATTAATTTATATGATGAGAAAAATATTAATTTTATGTGGATATAGATGGAGAAAATTATTAAAGTGACAATTGTTGAAAAATGATATTTTATCTTTTTTGATAAAATAATTTATTATTATATTTAATAATATAATAATGGTGATAGTTTTACAATGAATGTGAGATATATGAGTATATGAGGAAGAGTATTTTTGTTGTATTAAATGATTAACACATGTTTTGTGTGTCGGTGGGCCCTATTTCTTGACTGAAATTTGATTATAGCCTGTAAAATCGCCCATTTATGGATTTCGTTTAATTTCTGTTTGAAATTTGAAAAAACTTTCTTCTGCAGAGTTGTAGAGAATTGAATTTCCTATAAAAAATTGCGAGATTCGAATTTTCTGATAAAAGGCTATTCTCTATGAATTATTGAAGTTTCGGAAAATAAAATAATTTTTATTAAATTATAGGGTGGGACCCACTTTGGTTGGTGTTAATAACATGTGGGCTGCTATATTTTTTCAGGATTGACATGCTTGGATGGCTGGTCTTGGATGGTTGGTGTATAGAAAAAAAAATATTTTATTATTTTAGTCTCCTTTGGCGTTCTAGCATTTTTCTATAAATATGTGCTTATGTTAGAATTGAAAATCACACCAGAAATAAGTTTTCTTTCTCTCTATATTATCAAGTATATTTTTGTGAGTATTTAGATATCTTGAGTGTTGCTCAGCGTTTTATCCGATATTCAAGTCATAAGTACTGCTCTTTTGAGGTAAGAGATTTTAAGGGTTGTTATATTTTTCAGTTCGTACTTCTTCCGACCTTCAGAAAATTTTAAAAATATTTGAAATGATATTTTGATGAGCTTTATTGATTATGTCCAAAAATGGTGATTTTTGGATGTATAGATTAAGAGTTATGAATTTTACGGGAAAAGACTATTTTAAAAGTAACCGCTTCTAACTTCTTGTTGTTAACTCCAAAATTGATGAAATTTTTATTGAAAGTATATCTATATAATATCAGTGTACTCTGTAAATTTTGGAATTTTTGGATAAAATTATAATTTATGATAAATGTCTAAATATTCGGCTGTTTTGGCCATATGAAAAATAGTAAATGAGTTTTAAAAATTCTGAGAAAAATATATGTTCAATATGGGACTATATTCTGCTAAATTCCAGAAAAGAAATATTTTTGGAACTGATTTGGTATTTTTCATGAAAATAGACTAGTTATGAGTAAATGAATTAAATATGTTATGTGAAGTAAGAAAATTGGAAAATAGGATTTTATGGCTTGAGAATCCTATATGAGGTATATGCAGATTTGTGATGAGGGTTTGGTTATTGGTAATGAAATCTTATGAGTTTGACATTTTAGGATGATTAAATGCATTATTTAGTAAAGTGTAAACAATTAAAATAAATTATTTATAAGCTTAAGAAATATTAATCTTTCAATATCATTATACAGAAATATTTGTATGAATTTTATTGTGGAATTTCTACCTTTTTCATGTCGAGTTACTATTTACGAGTTACTATTTACGAGTTACTATTCACGAGTTACTATTCACGACAAAATTGGTTTCTTTTTCTGACCAAATTATAGTTGATTTATGAATATTACTCTTGAGATTAAATCTATATGTTGATTATATTGATTTTATTATCATATATAACATTTTTATAACCCTAATGGTGATATTTCTCTTTGACTTGAGTGTAAAGATGGGTAGATTTTTGGTATGAACAGGACTATGAGTTTCCTTTGGCCAGTAGTGCAAAGTTAAATTGTTGACTGGTATGATCATGACCATTGAATTTATAATTGAATATCTTTAGCTTAAGTACAAAGGTAAATTGATCAACATGGTTATAATTATTGTTTATATAAATTCTGAAATGATTATATATTTCTTTGAGATATTAATATATTTGGCCTATAGTGCAAATATAAACTGTTGATGAATATATTTGGCCTGTAGTGCAAATATGAACTGTTGTTGAATATCTTTGGCCTGTAGTGCAAAGATGAACTAGTGATGAATATCTTTGGCCAATAGTGCAAAGATGACCCGTGGTTGAATATCTTTGGCCAGTAGTGCAAAGATGAATTGTTGATGAATATCTTTGGCTCGTAGTGCAAAGATGACATGTTGTTGAATATCTTTGGCCTGTAGTGCAAATATGAACATGTGTTGAAATGAACATGACCAACTGGTGATACAAATGAATATCTTTAGCCGTAGTGCAAAGATGAAGTTATTAGTATGATTATGAACATGAACTGTGATTTGGTGTAACCATGATCTTTGATGTTTCAGGTAAAGATAGGTGATGAAAATTATCTTCGTCCGGGATGAAAAGAGGAATTTAGAACTACAATTATGATTCTGAGTTATTCATATGATTGTGGACCAGAATTGTTGATTGATGTTACAGGGATAAAATATTGTTGGTGAATTTTTAACATGGAGAAGATAATAGACTTTGTAGTCTATTTGACTCTTCTAATGGATTGCTCGTTTCGCTGCAACTATGGTTGAAATTTTTATCATCTACCATATATTCTAAATCTCTGATTTAATTCTGTTGAAGGCTATTGATAACTTATTTATCTTTAGTCATGATATTCTTTACTGGGCTAGTTGTGCTCACCCTTCTGTTTCACAATTCCTTTCAGGTAATAAGAGTGTAGCTGGGTCTAGCAGGGGTAATAGTGGAATAAAACAGTGGTCATCATTTAGTAGTTATGTTTGGTGAATCATCTAGGATGAAGCGAACCCAACGTTGGAAGGGTGTTTTGCCACTATCATACAAAATGTCTAATGACATACAACCTCGTGTCATCATAAGACATGATTGTGCTCATCCACTTGCTGAGTATATTTACGAGCACTACCTATATAATCTTCGTGTTTGTTTGAAGTATAATTCTCAATTAGAGACAGTGGAGATAATGATAAGTCAAGAGAAGACTCACTATTGGGAAGAATATGATAGTAATCTTTCCGTTTTTCTTTGGGGTATATTGGGTCAACCAAGGATAATTCTGTGGCCATATGATATCTATCACAACCTAGAAGCATGGCCTCCCATGTACAAAGGTTTCCTTGAGCACTTCCCAAAGATTCTAATTTCTAAAACAGTTTTTGACTATACCTTTATGTAAGGTGTCATTGTGAGGTGCTGTCCACGGTTGGGACATGAGTCACATTTGGTATATATTTGTATCCAAACTCATATCATATGTGTTGTTGTATTTTGCACGACAATTGTTGTAATAAAGTTGTAGTTGTTTTTTGTACCATGTATTTGGCGACTCAGAATAGGTTGAATAGAATGGACCTATTTTGGGGTTGTCACAGTTGGTATCAGAGCTATAAGTAAAGAGCTCCGAGCCTCTCGCTGGTGACATCCTGTTGATGGGGAATGCACTGAAGCCAGACTCTCCGTAGGGGACGCCGTTCTGCGGTGGCAAGCTGATAGGTACCCTTGTGAGGTGCTGACACATGATGGTGTCCAATGTCACAGTTGGTATCAGAGCTTAGGGATATGGTCTCTGGCGGAGATCAGGGAATATAACTAGGAGGGGAGAGATGAGTAAATCCTTTGCTAGTGTGTCCTACCTAAGCTTAATTGTTGGTTGGTCATAATATATGGATATTATGTGATACGTTAATTTGCTTAATTAACCCTTGTTTTATGGCAGTATTTGAGAATGACAACTGAGAATGCTAACAATGAAGTGAATGAGACTGTGGAGATACCTCTAACCACTAACCATGATAATGTGATGTCAGATGAAGAAGGAATTGGAGAAATCTATGTGGTGAGTGAAGAATTGATAGGTGCACCCGAAATGGTCGCAGAGGTAACAGCTGAGAGTGAGGAAGAAGAGGTACCTGAGGAGAGTTTGTTAGAGGTATTATATGATCAAAATGTAGAATTACAAAATCGTATTCATGAGTTAGAAGAATAGGCTGAAGAACGACAAGCGGTCGTGGAGCAAAAGGATGCAACAATTCAAGCTTGTGTTACCCGATATGTGATGCTTGAACAGAAGCATTCTTTGGCAGAGTATAAGATGATAAAGATGGAATCTGAGCTGAAAGAAGAAAAAACTGAACGAGCGAGAATAAGTGATGCATGGGCAAAAGCCGCACGACACGTGGATATTGTGGAAAGAGATGTCCGATCTAAGAAGGCTAAAATAGATGATATGGATTTCTCTTTTTGGAAAGCAATTGGGAGAACCCAACATCGAGTTTTGAATTACCCTGTACTGAGCGGTCAACCTGAATTCGATATGGATCGAAGATTGATGATTCAGATCATGAATCAGGAGTACGACGAGGCAGTTGAGGGAGGAATATGTCCTATAGAAAAGTATATTCCAACGGTAGTGATGACGCCAAATGCTTCCCCAGACAAGTCAAAGCCGGGTAGTTCAAGGGAGAGCGGTTGTCATGACTTCCCAACAAGTGAGGAACCCAAATGAAGTTATCACGGGAGATGAGCAATAGAGAAATCATGATGACCCGAGAGATAGAATCTGAAATAAAAGCAAGGTATTCTTAACTTTTCGAAATACCAGGTACGTAAATTTTGGGGACGAAATTTTATAAGGAGGGGAGATTGTAAGACCCCGAATATTATGAAATAAAAGTATTCAATTTTTCTTATAATTACTATTCAATAAATGGTTAAATTGATAAAAGTTAAAGTTAAGGGTGATATATGAATTTTTTTTTAAATACGTAAGTGGCTATAAAATATTCATTGTTGTCGGGGAATATTCGTTTGGTCGTGGAATATTCTTTTTATCGGGAATATCCATACGACGGTGCAGTCATTTGTGGGCCCCATAACAGAATAACTGTCGGATGAAGATAACGACAAAATTGAGTTTTTATAATTAACGGCGTAGTTCTTACCGTTAACACTGTTGGAATACCCGGTGGTTAAAATACAGTAATACGCGTTATTGCACAGTATTTTTGAATTATTGATCCTTATGTAAGAAGGCACTACTGAATAATTGTCACAGTAATTATTGTTCAATATTTTATTTTATTGATTCAATAATTGCTGCGTTGATATTTTATATTATTGTTGTTTCAATAATTGTTGCTGCACATCATCTCCATTATCAGATCAATAATTCATATTATTTGAATAATATTATTAGATAACATTATTGGCAATGTCTAAAAAGTTCTGTCTAAGGAGATGTTTGGTCATCTAATTGCGCGCCAATAAAGAGAAATCCTTATTGAAAAGCCCCCTCTTTTCTAGGAACGGCCTGGTTGCCAGTACTGTGATTCTGTAATATTATTTGTGAATAATTAATTATTAATTTATATGATGAGAAAAATATTAATTTTATGTGGATATATATGGAGAAAATTTTTAAAGTAACAATTGTTGAAAAATGATATTTTATCTTTTCTAATAAAATAATTTATTATTATATTTAATAATATAATAATGGTGATAGTTTTACAATGAATGTGAGATATATGAGTATATGAGGAGGAACAATATTTTTGTTGTATTAAATGATTAAGACATGTTTTGTGTGTCGGTGGACCCCATTTATTGACTGAAATTTGATTATAGCCTGTAAAATCGCCCATTTATAGATTTCGGTTAATTTCTGTTTGGAATTTGGAAAAACTTTCTTCTGCAAAATTGTAGAGAATTGAATTTCCTATAAAAAGTTTCGAGATTCGAATTTTCTGATAAAATGGCTATTCTCTATGAATTATTGAAGTTTCGGAAAATAAAATAATTTTTATTAAATTATAGGGTGAGACCCATTTTGGTTGGTGTTAATAACATGTGGGCAGCTATATTTTTTCAGAATTGGCATGTTTGGATGGCTGGTCTTGGATGGTTGGTGTGTAGAAAAGAAAAATAATATTTTATTATTTTAGTCTCCTTGGCGTTCTAACATTTTCCTATAAATAAGTGCTTATGTTAGAATTCAAAATCACACCAAAAATAAATTTTCTTTCTCTCTATATTATCAAGCATATTTTTGTGAGTATTTAGATATCTTGAGTGTTTCTCAGCGTTATATCTGATATTTAAGTCAGAAGTACTGCTCTTTTGAGGTAAGGGATTTTAAGGGTTATTATGTTTTTCAGTTCGTACTTCTTCCGACCTTCAGAAAATTCTGAAAAAAATTTAAAATGATATTTTGATGAGTTTTATTGATTGTGTCCAAAAATGGTAATTTTTGGATGTATAGATTAAGAGTTATGAATTTTACGGGAAAATACTATTTTAAAAGTAACCGCTTATAACTCCTTGTGGTTAACTCTAAAATTGATGAAATTTTTATTGGAAGTATATCTATATAATATCAGTGTACTCTGTGAATTTCGAAATTTTTGGATAAAATTACAATTTATGATAAATATCTAAATATTCGGCTGTTTTGGCTATATGAAAAATAGTAAATGAGTTTTAAAAATTCTGAGAAAAATATATGTTCAATATGGGACTATATTCTGCTAAATTCTAGAAAAGAAATATTTTTGGAACTGATTTGGTATTTTTCATGAAAATAGACTAGTTATGAGTAAATGAATTAAATATGTTATGTGAAGTAAGAAAATTGGAAAATAGGATTTTATGGCTTGAGAATCCTATATGAGATATATGCAGATTTTTGATGAGGGTTTTGGTTATTGATAATGAAATCTTATGAGTTTGGCATTTTAAGATGATTAAATGCATTATTTAGTAAAGTGTAAACAATTAAAATATATTGTTTATAAGCTTAAGAAATATTATTCTTTCAATATCATTATACCAAAATATTTGTATGGATTTTATTGTGGAATTTCTACCTTTTTCATGTCGAGTTACTATTCATGAATTACTATTCACGAGTTACTATTCACGACAAAATTAGTTTCTTTTTCTGACCAAATTATAGTTGATTTATGAATATTACTCTTGAGATTAAATTCATATGTTGATTATATTGATTTTATTATCATATATAACATTTTTATAACCCTAATGATGATATTTCTCTTTGACTTGAGTGTAAAGATGGGTAGATTTTTGGTATGAACATGACTATGGGTTCCCTTTGGCCAGTAGTGCAAAGTTGAATTGTTGACTGGTATGATCATGACCATTGAATTTATAATTGAATATCTTTAGCTTAAGTGCAAAGGTGAATTAATCAACATGGTTATAATTATTGTTTATATAAATTCTGAAATGATTATATATTTCTTTGAGATATTAATATATTTGGCCTATAGTGCAAATATGAACTGTTGATGAATATATTTGGCCTGTAGTGCAAATATGAACTATTGTTGAATATCTTTGGCCTGTAGTGCAAAGATGAACTGGTGATGAATATCTTTGGCCCATAGTGCAAAGATGACCTGTGGTTGAATATCTTTGGCCAGTAGTGCAAAGATGAATTGTTGATGAATATCTTTGGCCCGTAGTGCAAAGATGACATGTTGTTGAATATCTTTGGCCAGTCGTGCAAAGATGAACATGTGTTGAGATGAACATGACCAACTGGTGATACAAATGAATATCTTTGGCCGTAGTGCAAAGATGAAGTTATTAGTATGATTATGAACATGAACTGTGATTTGGTGTAACCATGATCTTTAATGTTTCAGGTAAAGATAGGTGATGAAAATTATCTTCGTCCGGGATGAGAATAGGAATTTAGAACTACATTTATGATTATGAGTTATTCATATGATTGTGGACCAGAATTGTTGATTGATGTTACAGGAATAAAACATTGTTGGTAGATTTTTAACATGGAGAAGAGAATAGACTTTATAGTCTATTTGACTCTTCTAATGGATTGCTCGTTCCGCTGCAACTATGGTTGAAATTTTTATCATCTACCATATGTTCTAAATCTCTGATTTAATTCTGTTGAAGGCTATTGATAACTTATTTATCTTTAGTCATGATATTCTTTACTGGGCTAGTTGTGCTCACCCTTCTATTTCACAATTCCTTTCAAGTAATAAGAGTGTAGCTGGGTCTAGCAGGGGTAACAGGGGAATAAAACAATGGTCATCATTTAGTAGTTATATTTGGTGAATCATCTAGGGTGAAGCGAACCCAACGTTGGAAGGGTGTTTTGCCACTGTCATACAAGATGTCTAATGACATACAACCTCGTGTCATCATAAGACATGATTGTGCTCATCCACTTGCTGAGTATATTTACGAGCACTACCTATATAATCTTCGTGTTTGTTTGAAGTATAATTCTCAATTAGAGACAGTGGAGATAATGATAAGTCAAGAGAAGACTCACCATTGGGAAGAATATGATAGTAATCTTTCCGTTTTTCTTTGGGGTATATTGGGTCAACCAAGGATAATTCTGTGGCCATATGATATCTATCACAACCTAGAATCATGGCCTCCCATGTACAAAGGTTTCCTTGAGCACTTCCCAAAGATTCTAATTTCTAAAACAGTTTTTGACTATACCTTTATGTAAGGTGTCATTGTGAGGTGCTGTCCACGGTTAGGACATGAGTCAAATTTGGTATATATTTGTATCCAAACTCACATCATATGAGTTGTTGTATTTTGCCCGACAATTGTTGTAATAAAGTTGTAGTTATTTTCTGTATCATGTATTTGGCGACTCAGAATAGGTTGGATGGAATGCACCTATTTTGGGGTTGTCACACTTGGTGGATACACCGGATGACATTGAGGTGCCTCCATAAATTCAAGAATGGGTGAAAGACAAACCTAAACTCAACCTTGATCAAACCACTCCTTTCAATCTTAGAACCTCAGAAAACCCTAAGTTAATCCAGATTGGTTCAGACCTTACCCCAAACAAACGAAATGACATGGTTATGCTACTAAATCAGTTCCAGGATGTATTTGCATGGTCTCATAAAGATATGGTGGGTTTGTCCACTGACATTGTCCTTCATCGCAATTCCATCAAAGAGGGATTCAAACCAGTCAAGCGAAAGCTCCAACGATTGAAACCTGAATGGAGTTTAAAGATGAAAGAAGAAATTGTGAAACAATTTCAAGCTGACATCATAATGGTGTCTACATATCCTGAGTGGATATCCAACATCGTGCCCGTACCTAAACCTGGAGGAAAGGTGCGAGTTTACGTGGACTACCGGGACTTGAACAAAGCTTGCTTAAAAGATAGCTTTCCCGTGCCATTTATCCACATTCTCATTGATAATAATGCGCAATACGACATGTACTCCTTTGCAGATTGCTTTGCGGGGTATCATCAGATCATGGTTGCCGAGGAAGATCATGAAAAAACTTCTTTCATCACTCCTTGGGAAACTTTTTGCTATAAATGGTTGTCATTCGGCCTCATTAATGCTGGAGCTACCTATCAACAAGCTATGATGGCTCTTTTCCACGACTTAATGCATAAAGAGATCGAGATCTACGTGGATGACATTATTGTCAAGTCCCGGAAGGAGGATGACCATATAGACCATCTCAGGAAGTTGTTCAACAGGTTGCGTAAGTACAACTTGATGTTGAATCTAGCTAAGTGCGCCTTTGGCGTTAAATCAGGCAAGTTGCTAGGATTTCTAGTCAGCCACAAAGGGATAGAGCTGGATCCTGCCAAAATCCAAGCCATCACTGAAATGCCCATTCCTCAGACAGAAAAGGAAATACAGAGATTTTTGGGAAGAATCAACTTCATTAGCAGATTTATTTCCCAACTCACAGCAACCTATGAGCCAATCTTCAAGCTATTAAGGAAGAACTCCTCCATGAAATGGAATGAGGAGTGCCAGAATGCCTTCCTTACAATCAAGAAATAGCTAATTAAAGCTCCCATCTTGGTACCACCCAGGGATGATGTTCCCCTGTTTATGTATCTGTCCGTAAGTGACAATGCCATGGGCTGCATGCTGGGACAGAAGGACGATAGAGGCCTAGAACGAGCTATCTATTACCTCAGCAAAAGATTTAGCAACAGTGAACACAAGTACACTCTGATCGAAAAGACGTGTTGTGCTTTAGCATGGGCTGCCATGAGGTTACACCATTATCTCCATGGTCACACAACCCATCTCGTATCCCACGTGGATCCTCTCAAGTACGTGTTCAGTAAACCCATGCTGAATTGTTAACTATCCAGATGGCAGTTGATCCTACAACAATTTGACATCGTATATGTGACTCAAAAGTCCATCAGAGGTCAAGGAATTGCGGATGAATTAGCTGCCGCACCATCAGGGGATTTCAAACCCTTGGAGACATATTTCCCCTATGAAGGAGTAATGACAATTCAGCAACACCATCAGTACGATACACGCCAAACGTGGAAGATGTATTTCGATGGAGCTATTAATATGGAAGGTTCTGGAGCTGGAGCAGTTCTAGTATCTGATATGGGGGAGCAGTATCCCGTCGCTGTAAAATTACAGTTTGTCAGCACCAACAATACGACTGAGTATGAAGGCTGTCTTATGGGGCTAGAACTTGCCCGTTCAATGGGCATCAGGCGGTTAACTGTCCTTGGAGATTCGAAGTTGGTAATCAGACAATCCACCGAAATCTATCAAACCAAGGAACTACATTTGCTGCCTTACCATCGGCAGGTTTTAAAGATGGCTTTGGGATTCGAAGAAATATCCTTTCTACACATTCCTCGTAATAGGAATGATTTCGCAGACGTGTTAGCAACTTTGGCCTCCTTGATTCGTATATCAGACAAGGAACACTTGCCAAGCGTTACAATTTCCCTGCACAAGGCCCCAACCTATGGGAATTACGTTGGAGAAGTATCAGATGAGCTACCTCCCATCCAACATCCTTGGTATCAACATATCAAGGAATATCTGCGAGATGGATCTACACCCGCTGAGGCGAGCCCAACTGAACAAAGGCGGATCCACCGACTGGCTATGAAATTCTACCTGAGTGGAGATGCGCTCTACAAAAGAGATGCAGGATTGGGTCTCCTCAGATGTTTAGATAAAGATCAAGCCCAAAGGCTTATGGATGAAATCCATGGCGAAGTCTGTGGCCCCCACATGAGTGACCCCCTCCTTATCAAGAAAGTCCTCAGGACGGGACATTATTGGCTATCTCTCAAAACTAATTGCAATGACCATGTCAGGAGATGCTATCAGTGCCAGATTCATGGGAATGCTATACACTCCCCTCCACGGGAACTTCACAATATGAGTTCACCTTGGCCCTTCTCAATGTGGGGAATGGACGTTATCGAGCCCATTGAGCCTAAAGCCAGTAATAGTAATCAATTTATCTTTACCATGATCGACTACTTCACCAAGTGGGTAGAAGCAGCCTCCTTCCCCAGGGTTACTAAAGAAGTCATCATTGCTTTCATCAGAAATAATGTTATTTGTCGATATGGACAACCAGAGGTGATTGTGTCCGATAATGACAAGAACCTCAATAACAAAATGATGGAGGAATTATGCATTAAATTTCACATCAAACACCTCAACTCAGTCATCTATCGTCCGAAGATGAATGGTGCTATTGAAGCGGCTAACAAGAACATCAAGAAGATTATGCAAAAGATGTCCGCCAATCACAAAAATTGGCCTGAAATATTGCCTCTGACTCTGTTAGCCTACAGAACCTCAATGCGCACTTCCACTGGGGCAACCCCTTATGCATTAACCTATGGGATGGAAGCAGTGCTCCCCATAGAAGTTGAGATGGAAGCCCTCAGAGTATTGATAGACGCTCAGTTGGATGAAGACCAATGGGTACAAGATAGGTATCACCAATTGTCTCTAATAGACGAAAGGCGAACCGCGGCTATCTTCCATGGTCAGTTATATCAACAAAGGATCGCCCGATCCTACAACAAAAAAGTTCAGCTACGGCAATTCAGACAACATGACTTGGTTTTAAAGAAAATCCTGGACAACCAAGATCAAGCTAAGGGAAAATTCGCTCCTAACTGGGAAAGCCCGTTTATTGTCAAGGAAGTACTGACAGGAGGCGCTCTCAGATTGCAAGAAATGGACGACGATGAATTTCCGTAACTCATCAACTCAGACGCCGTGAAACGGTACTATGTCTGAAGTTACCATCAAGTAAACATCCTGGTGGTAGACCATCAGGTTACCAGTCATTCCGGTTCTTTAAACCTTTACCACAAATAACTTTTCTACACTTTGCCCCTCAGGGAAACATACCTTTCAACTTTGTGTTCCTACAACTTAGGTCATCCCACCGTGGATTGAACCTCTTGCGTATACAGTTTGGCTACCCATACATGGGATCAAACTTTTTACCTGCAGTTTATCCTCAACCTAGGATTAAACTCTCTCCTCCCCGCACTTTAACCTGCACATGGGATTACGCTTTTCATCTTGCCCTGAGGGGCGAACTACGTAGACCTGATCTCCTCTTCAATAGGAGTACGTAGGCAACCATTTCATATGGCCCGGTAGCAATAAAAAAAAATAAAAACATTCCCACACCATTCCTGCCACATACAGCGTTGAACCTCTTACACCAGGTTCGAACTACGCAGACCTGATCTCCTCTTCAATAGGAATACGTAGGCAGCCATTCATGGTGCGGTCTCACCCCTACCAAAACACAAACCCTTGTCAGTTGGTTCTGGGATCATCCTTCAATCCACTACATTTCATTTGGCTTCAGACCAAAGGGATGGAATTACCTGAACTCCTAATATAATAGCCTGAGAAGATTGAGTCATAAAACAAGAACAAAACAAATAATAGAATAAAAATAAAACGCCAAATTACTCCTCGGCAACGGCGCCAAAATTTGGGAGCTGTCGTTGACACTCCTAAATTAACCTCACTTTCACTTCACAATTTATAATAATTAGCACAGTAGCAAGTAAGGATCGATCCCGCAGAAAGTAAAGTTATTTACGAATTATTCTACTATTTCAACAGAAAATAAAGATTGGGGTTTTTTTTAAATTATTTTTAAACTAGGAGAATAAGAATTAATGATGAAATTAACCAAATATGTAAAAACTTCAGTTCTGCAGTTCAGTTTCACCAAGTACTCAATTAATCAAGTTATTATTATTTTTCCTTCAATGAAACTATTAGCCCTAGATAACAATAAGCTCTGCTATTCAAAATTCTCCTTAGATTATTACTGTATGAAACAAGCTCTCCACTAGATTCTAACTAGCATACAACCTAGAATAAGCTCTCTAGATTTAATATGATAGAAGCATTAAGAAATAGAGAATTAGGCTAATCCAAGCAACAAACACATAAGCTCGATTTGTTTAACATGTTTTCTGATAATCTTAGCAATAAACAAAAGGTTTTTCACAATTATTATTACCAAGTTGCTACTTATGATGAAGACATATATCAATTACACGTAATACCAATCTTAATTAGCATATGATAATGATCAAACTAATTCAATTGGCCATATTAAATCAATTAGATCAATTAGCACGCAATCAATGAAAACAGATTATCAGAAGAAATTTCACACAAGAAGGAATAAATAATAATAATCAATTAATCAATTACTTGTAACAAGGATTCACCTCCCTTTAGAACTGAATAAAAAGATGACATGCTCTTGAGTCTGCACTCCAATAGATGATAATTGAAATTGAATGAATAAAATCCTTACTCTCATCCTCTATTTATAGCGCTAGACAAAGTCCTAAATCCTATAGGAAGTAGAAATCCAAATCCTAAAAGGAATTACAGATTACACTAATTTCCATAAAGAAATAGAATTCAATTTGGAAATAAATCTTAGTCTAAAAGAAATTCTAATTACAATAGAATTGTAGAAACTAATATTCTAGAATCCAAAATTCAGATTTGAAATTGGAATTAAATCCCACAATTGCCATGTGCTTAAACTCATTGCCGCGTGAATCTAAATCCATTTATGATACTAATTGTTGAATCCTTGATTTGCTAGAAATCCCTTAAACCTCCTCCAATTTATTTACAAAATCATGAAACCCCTTCAATTGTACCTAAAATAAAAATATAAGAATAATGAGTTTATTTAGGCACAAAATAAATACAAAAGATTAAGTATTAAGGAGTAAAAATATAACATATTTCATACTCATCAAAAGTATAATAAGTTAAATCAATCTGAACCATTGGTGGTGGTTTTAATAGTAAATCAATCTGGACCATTAGTGGTGGTTTTAATAGTAAATCAATCTGGACAGTCGATGATGGTTTTAATAGTAAATCAATCTGGACCGTCGGTGGTGATTTTAATAGTAAATCAATCTGGATCGTCGGTGATGGTTTTAATAGTAAATCAATCTGGACCGTCAATCTGGACCGTTGGTGGTGGTTTTAAAAGTAAATCAATCTGGACCGTCGATGGTGGTTATAATAGTAATTAATCTGGACCGTCCGTTCCAATAGTAAATCAATCTGGACCATTCGTGAATTAGTTACTATTTAGTCATTTCTCCTATAAATAGAAACTTAATTCTTCTTTCATTCTCACCAATTCACTGAGACTCACAAGAGAAATTATAGAGAGAGAAACTATAGAGAGAAAGAAAAAGAGTACTCTACAACTTCACTATTGTAGTATCTAGTCTTCTACTAAAGTAAGGGATGTTATTTCTTTTGTATTCGTAAGGGGTATTATTACTTTCGTATTCATAAGGAATACTATTTTTTCGTATTCTTCCTTTAATATGTCGGAATAACCTGTTTACGCGGATTATGTACTGTATGACAGGTGAAATTCTATTTGCAGTTTCGTATATTTTTTCTTTACATATTCTTAAATCTAAACTTACTATGGTAATTATTGCTTTTATAATCCTTGAAATTAGTGGAATATCCTTGAGTTTTGCGCTTCATCCAGTATCGTTTCGTTAGAATATTAATCTGAACTTTCTTATTAAATATCAATATTTTCACCGAGTTACTATTCATAGGTTACTATTCACCCGATTACTATTCACTCAAATATTATTCACTCGGGTATTCGGGGCACTTTTCATGCCGAGGTACTATTCACGAGTTACTATTCACCCAATTACTATTCACTCAAATATTATTCACTCGAGTATTCGGAGCACTTTTCATGCAGGGGTACTATACACGGGATACTATTCCCGAAGTACTATTCATAGGGTACTATTCACGGGATATTATTCACCCAAAAATTTTATTTCTTTTCTATCCATATTATTTTTGATACATGGATATTATTCTTGAATTTTACTCCACAAAGCAGTATCATGTTAACAATTTGGATATTATTAAACTCTGGATAAATTTAAAGTCTTTAATAATTATCCTTGATTTCATTTGATTAATGCTTATATCATTGTCATCATCCTCATGCTTATATTGTGATGAAAATCATCTTTGGCCAAGGGTGCAAAGATGAACTGTTGATTGGTATGATTATGACCCGAAATCTTTTAGTATAATCATGACCCGTAATGTTATAAATGATATGGTAAAAGTTCTCATTGACCCGTAGTGCATTGATGGATAGTTGTTGGTATGATTATGACCAGAGATTATTCAGTATAATAATGACCATTGGTGAAAACACGAATATCCTTGGCTCGTAGTGCATGGATAATTCGTGGTCGTGATACTAATAAATATCCTTAGCCGTAGTGCAAGGATGATTCGATGATATGAATTATTTATTAAGCTGAGTCTCAGCGATAAAATATTGATAATAAACTTTTAATTCGTAGAAGATAGTAGATATCATGCTCTACTTAACTCTTTTAAAATACAGTTGCATGTCTTTGGCCTGTAGTGCAAAGATGAACTGTTAATGAATATCTTTGGCCCGTAGTGCAAAGATGAATTTATTAGTATGATTATGAACATAAACTGTGATTTGGTATAACCATGATCTTTGATGTTTCAGGTAAAGACATGTGATGAAAATTATCTTCGTCTTGGGTGCGAAGAGGAATTTAGAACCACAATTATGATTATTAGTTATTCACATGATTGTGGACAGAAACTGTTGATTGTTATTACATGGATAAAATATTGTTGGTGGAATTTTAACATGGAAAAGATAATAGACTTTATGGTCTATTTGACTCTTCTAATGGATTGTTCATTCTGCTGCAACTATGGTTGAAAATTTTTATCATCTACCATATGTTCTAAATCTCTAATTTATTACTGACGAAGGCTATTGATAATTTAATTATCTTTAGTCATGATATTCTTTATTGGGCTAGTTGTGCTCACCCTTTTGCTTCACAATTCCTTTCAGGTAATAAGAGTGTAGCTGGGTCGAGCGGGGGTAACAGGGGAATAGAACGGTGGTCTATAGCTGTTGAGGTTCTCCCTAAAAAAAGTATGGAAATAATTTTATTGAGAATTATAGATAAGTGTGTCATATTTTATACGTCATTTTAACTGTTGATTTTGGTGAACCGAATAGGGTGAGGTGAACCCAACTTTGGAAGGACGTTTTGCCACTATCATATAAGATGTCTAATGACAGATGACCTTATGTTATCATAAGATAGGATTATGCACATGTACTTGCTGATTATATCTATGAGCACTACCTATATAATCTTGTAGTTTGGTTGAAATATAGTTCTCAATTGGAGACAATGGAGATAATTATATGTCAAGAGAAGACTCACCATTGGAAAGAACATGATAGTAATCTTCTTATTTTTCTTTGGGGTCTATTGGGTCAACCAAAGATAATTCTCGAGTCATATGATATCTATCATAACTTAGACGCATGGCCTCCCATGTACGAAAGTTTCCTTGAGCATTTTCCAAAGTTTTTAATTTTTAAAATAGTTATTGACTATACCTTTATGTAAGGTACCATTGTAAGGTGTTGTGGTCGAGGTACCATGAGAGTTGCATATATTTGTATTAAAACTCACAGTTTAACTGTGGTCGTATTCTGTACGATAGTTCAACAGTTGTATAAATAAAGTTTGTATTTAATTTTTGTACCATGTATTTAGTGACTCAGAATGAGTGATATATACCTATTTTGGGGGCATCACATTTTTCATCTTCTATATCAACCCAATCTCCTTCAATTAGCCACAATCAGTCTAAGAGATACTCACTAAACTCCTATTCTAAGTCCAATTCTTCCTCCTAACCATTTTTACAAATTGGGGCATCACTCTAAGGCGGAGACACAATTTCTTCTTGAAGGTAATCCCAAATTGTTGCACTCTAGTTTTTCTTCTTTCTTGTTCGTGAGAATTGGTTGGAAAACTTTGGGAATTTGTTGCCCAAGGATTGCTTTGGATTATTTGATATTTTGGTTTAAAGATTGTTCAAAGAAGCCAAGTTTGGGGGTGTTAGCCTTCACGCACACCAACTGTTTGATAATATTCCTAAACCAAGTGTTCACCCTCTATTTCACTAAAAACACTATATCTTCGCGTAAGAGACCACATCCATCTACCTCTACTGCTCGGGCTCAGTTTGATTACACAAAATTTACCAATGAGGGGGCCGAGGCGAGGTTCAAATCAACCATTGACAAGAAGACTTTAGTATTAGAAAAAGGATTAAAGCTGGATGCCAACCTTGACGGTGATATGGCGCTGATGATTGTGGAACGCAACTGGTTTCAGTTAGTGGAGCAGCCACTACCTGTGGTGATCAACATAGTAAAATAATTTTATGCCAACGCAATGGAACATGTTGATCACATAGTCATGGTGTGGGGTAAATCGGAGTCTTTCTAGGCCAATGCCATCAACGAGTACTTTGGGCTGGAAACACCGACTGATGGATGTTATGAAGATGGCTTGCCTGACCTGGATGAATGATTGCAAGATTGTGCAAACTAGGAACACAATGGGTTACACGAGCCAGAACGGATGAAAATATAAGTTTTCCACACTCAGCGTTAAGTCGTTATGGCAAAGCATGGTACATATTCATCTGTGCCCAATTGATGCCCACATGCCATCAGAATGATTTGACCAAGGAAAGGGCACGATTGCTATATGGGATTGTTCACCACCATTTTTCAGTGAATAACTCAGTTGTGATCTACAATGTGGATGTGGGTGAATGCATTCAAGAGTCAACCGACATGCTACTATGGGGAAGTACCACAAGGGGGCCTTCTTCATGGATTTCTCATAACCAATTTGTGCCGCAAAGCTGGAGTGCATTGGCATTCCTCCGAATCGATACAACAACCAATGGCTATAATCGACCATGCTACCATTGAGAAGTACAAGACATGGGAGGGGGCAAGATCGCATCCAAGAGGAGAAGGTTATATCATGATTCGCCAACCCTCACCTCCAATTGCAGCTGATCCAATAGAAGGCCAGCACTCTCGAGGTTCACGAAAAAATTCTTGTGGCTGGCTCAATGTCAGGATTTGATGCATTAGTAGAATACCAACGCTTTTAACACTCTTGTTGAAGCATTTTCTCACTACAATCCAAGTGTCGGTCTAGTGTCCATGCTTGTTCCTCCTGTCCTCCTAGCATACCCTCTTTCGGATGACGACGAGTATTAACTCATCTTTCAGGGAAGTCCTCACGCTTTTATGTGCTTTATATTGTCGTAATGGGGACATTACTTGAATTAAGTTTGGGGGGGGGTTTGCTTTTGCTTGATTAGTTTGAGTAATTTTCTATGACGATTTCATAATCATGTTTAGTTAGTTTTTGATAAGTTATTATAATTGTTTCTTTTTAATGGCATTTAGATTAATACATTCATTTATTAAAAAAAAAATCTTGCATGTTTTACATTTGCATGTAGTTCATTTTACATGAATCCAACTATTAGATAGTAAAAGTCTATTTTTTGCCAATGATGAGATTGGAATTGTGTAGACAAGTGTAATATTGATTATTTAGGCTTTGATGTGACCTCCTATTATGAATTGAATCTTTTTTTATTTGAAACTGGTATAATCAGGTTAGCACATTATAAACCACTTTGTTGACTGATTAAGTTTAAATTCACACATAATAGAATTATTAAGGATAATACTAGTTTGAATGAATGAAAGACATGAATAGGCGGAGATGGCTAGATTTAGACAAAAACCTAAGTTTGGGGAAAATTTTTAGGGTATATAAGCTTTGGTTTTAAAAAAATTAAAATGAATAAATATCATGGCATGCTTGACTAGTTTTGTGGCCTTTGTTACTTGAGTAAGTAAGCCCGAGGGGATTGCCTTTACACCTAGCACCCTAAGGTCTTAATGGTCTGGGAGTCATTGGTTGAAAGCTCGTTAAGGTAACATTGAAAAGCCTAAGGGAATACGACATTGCACAACCATGAGTATAAAAAAAATAGTAAAATAAAACAAAAAATAAGAGCAAAAAGCCCCTGTAAAGAACATAAGTATCCCGTTTGGACTCTTGAACTGGGTGAACGTTTGACTTTAGTTGGATCTAGCTTGTTTTGGATTTTTGAAGTTTACACTATATGATGCCTTTAAAGAGATCTATTATGTGTTGTATTTAGCATTATATCAGTTAGTTTGGTTGTTGAGCACACACACACTATATTAGTAAAAATATCTTAAGATTTGATGATTAATTGGGAAGTTATTGATTGGTTTAGATATAATGTACTATCGAGTTTGCTTGATTTCTCTAAGGCTATATGATTAGACTATGTTCTGTCTCAATACTGGATTTGTAGGTATATAGTAGTTATATTTGCATTGCATATCATTTTGCTTGAGGACAAGCAATGTTTCAAGTTTGGGAGAATTTGATGAGTAGGTATTTAACCTATGATTTATCCTTTTTTAGCTTGATATATTGTTAGTATTTGAGATTTTTCATGTTTCTTTTGATGGATTTTTGTTATGTGTGTAGGAGAATAGGTTGATGATGGTTGAGAGTTAAAATATGAAGAAATTGGAGATTTTGAACCTATTACATCACCGGTGCGGGGCGCGCCGTGAATACAAATGAGATGGTGCGGGGCGCGCTGCATGGATAGAAGTTACTGTTACACTAGAACGAGTCGCGCCGCTTTAACGAAGGACCCGATGCAGGGCGCGCTGATCGGACGGGACAGAAGCTGAGCTATTTTATTTTACTTGAAATTGAGTTATGTTGGAAGTTATGACTTCTTTATGTAATAGGGTCAAGATAGGAGTGTGACAAGGTGGTTAGTTGGTAGTAAGTTGGGTTTTCTTTTCTTAAAAACTTGTTGAGTACAATTAGGAGTTTGATTTTTATTAGAACTCCGATGAGATGACTTTGACATGGATTAGAATTGGATTTGGTTCAGCTTGGGTGAATTAACTTATGTAAAGGAGTAGAGTGCTGATAATATGAAAGAATGGAATTGCACTTAGAGAGCCATAACTGAGAAGACAATCTTGGAGGAACGAAGGAAGGATATGATTTCACGAAGATTACAGAATTGAAGGCCGAGAAGGGTGGTGTATTACTATTCTTCTTTAATTTCAATTTTTGTAATTGGGATGATGATTTCTTTCATGTTTTTAGTATTTAATTCATTAATTATGAGCTAAATTACTTTTTAGGCTTGCAATGGATCTTTAGTGTTAAATGATAATTGCCATGCCTTGATTTGGGTTTAATAAACTATCAATTCAGTTTATCTATTATGATTTGAACTTAATTTATGAATTACTTGATCACCCATTTTATGTTTGTATGGATTCGAGAGATGATGTATGAGTTTAGACCTAATCACAATAACACGTGTTCTTGAACTCTGTGATTTAATTGAATCTTGATTTATGTTAAGACAGAGATATACCTAGCATCGCATGTAATCGGGTAAAGAACATGGAATTAAATGCTTTTTAATTTTAATTCACATAGAGATATAATGAATTAGTTAATTAGGGTGTTTGGCTTAATTCTATCTAATTTGTGGATTTAAGTTAATATGATATTAGTGCAATGATAGATGGCTAATTCTACATAAGTGTTCTTGATTAATAAACTGAGATAGTGAATTAAACTAGAATAAGGTGTGATAATTGGAGTGAGACTTAAAGTGAAATTGTAAGCCTAATTCTCCATTATTTACTTGAAATTACGGTTCTTAGTTGTGTTGATTGATTGGTATTTTTAGTTTTTAGTTTTTATTAGCTATAATCATTGATTTTGATTAGTTTAAAAAATTGGGTTAATATAAAACTGGTAATTGTTAGGATAGATTTCTTACTATTCTCCGTGGGAACGATTCTTTTCTTATCATTATATTACTTGTTGACCACGTGCACTTGCGTGTGAGCATAATTAGAAATTTGATGAACAGTACGCAGAAACCCAACGTATGTTTCAATTGCGGAAAGGAAGGTAACTTAGCTCGATTTTGTCATGCAGCGAAGTCAAGTCCAGCTGGGATGGCGACACCAAAGACTGTCCCAAAGAAGTCAAAGTCGGTAGTTTAAGGGAGAGCGTTTGTCGTAACTTTCCAAAAATCAAGGAACTCGAACGAAGTTATTACGGGTAAGCTAATCATAAACTCTTGCGAAGTCTATACCTTATTAGATACCCATTCTACCCATTCTTTTATTTCACCTGCTTATGCTCAACATTTGAATTTGACCCCTAAGAAATTAGACTTTGACTTGTCGGTTGAAACTCCGTTAGGAGTAACCTTCATTACATCCACTGTTTATAAATCTTGTTTGATTCAAATCGGCACCCTCACATTACTTGTTGATCTAATCTCTTTGAAAATACTTGCATTTGTTGTGATTTTAGGAATCGACTGATTAACTATTCATCATACTAAAATTGATTGTTTTCTTAAAGTTTTTAACTTTCATATTCCTAACCAACTTGTTATGTAAATTCAAGTAACCAAACCACTAAAGTCAATCATTGTCATATCAAGCCATAAAGTCATTCGTTTATTAAAAAATAGATGTCAAGCTTTCTTAGCCCAGGTCATAGATTTAAACAAAAATATGTCAGAGTTGAATGATATTTCTATTGTTAATAAATTTCCTAACATATTCCCTGAAGAACTTCCTGGCCAACCCCCAGAACGTGAAATCAAATTTTGTATTGACCTTGAACCCGGTACAAAACCCAGTTCCAAAACTCCATATCAAATAGCTTCTATTGAACTTCAGGAGTTAAAAACTTAACTACAGGAGTTCGTACCCGAGCCTCTATCTGGTAACTTCCTTTGTGGAATGCACTGAAGCTAGACTCTCCGTAGGGAATTCCATATTTGTGCGGTAGTAAACTGATAGGTGCCATTGTGAGGTGATATCCCAAGGTTGGGATATGAGTCACAGTTGAGAGCAACCTAAGTCGGTAATCGAAATACGTTGCTTTCTAGGCTTAGCAGGTTATTATTGGAGATTTGTGAAATGATTTTCTCGAATTGCCACTCCATTAACTCAGCTGACTCGAAAAGATACAAAATTGGGATGGAACGAGGAATGTGAGAAAAGCTTCCAAGAACTCAAGAGGAAACTCATTTCAGATCCTGTTATGACAATACCATCTTGGAAAAATGAACGTAGTAGCTGACGCTTTGAATAGAAGATCATATGCGGGTACGAGTTGTTATATTATCAAACATAAAGACCCATTTCGTATGACTTATAAATGATGGAGATAGAGTTAAAGACTCTAGGGACCCATGTGATGATGTCAAATATACGAGTAGAACTGACTTTAATCGATAAAGTTAAAGCTGTGGCCAATAGACTCGCCTTACCGCCAAGTATGTCTCGTGTTCATAACGTTTTTCACATATCTATGTTGTGCAAATATGTGGAAGACCCGAATCACATTATTGAATTAGAACTAGATGAGATAGCGGAAGATTTAACATATGAGGAGATACCTATTAAAATATTGGATAAGAAGGAACATATTCTACGTTTATACCTCAAGTCAAAGTTTTATGGGGAAACTACGATATTGAAGAAATGACATGGGAGTTAGAAACTAAATTAAAAATAAGGTATACTCATCTCTTCGACATACCAGATACGTACACCAATTTCGAGGATGAAATTTCATAAGGAGGGGAGGTTGTAAGACCCCAACTTTTTATGAATAAAGATTTAATTTTCTTTAAATGTTATTTTGATTAATAAGGTGTGGATTTGATATAATGCTATAGTAATGGGTGATATGTGCAAAGTTTGCAAAGTAAGTAAGTTGTCATAAAATATTCCTTTGGTCGGGAAATATTCTTTTTGTCGGAAATATTCATACGACGACACAATCATTGGTGGACCCCACAACGGAATGACTGTTAAGTATAGAAAGCGAAAGAAATAACTTTTTTTATAAAAATAACGACAAAACTTTTATCGTTAACTATTGAGATACCCGGTGATAAAAGCACAGTAATACACGTGGTTGCACAGTAGCACACGGTATTGTACATTATCTCTAATTATTGATGCTTACGTAAGAAGTCACTCAGTTTTATTCAATTATTGCAACAGTAGTTGCTGCAAAATATGTCATATTATTGATTCAATTATTGTCACAGTATCATGTACACAATATTTTATATTATTAAATCAATAATTGAGACTACACAATTATTCATATTATTATTTGTATTATTGACAATGTCTAGAAAGTTCTGTCGAGGAAAGGGGTTAGGTTATTTAATTGCGCATCAAATAAGGAGAAGTCCTTATCGAAAAGTCCCTCTTTCCTGGGAATGATCTGGTTGTCAATATTGTGAGTTATAATATTAATGATGAATAATTGTTGAAAGATTAAAAATGTGTTGATTAAAGATAAGTGATTTGTGATAAATATTTATTCAATTATTGATATAAATAAAGGGGTTTGTCATGAAGTATTTGTTGTAAGTTTGACTTATTATATGGACCCCCACTTACTCATTTTTTAAAATTACCGGTAGAAAGTTATCTCAGTTTTATTTTATTATTATTATAATAGTAATAAAACAGAAGAACTTTTTATATAAAACATTATATTTTTTATATTATATATAAAGTTATTTATTTTATTAGATTATAAATAGAATATATTATATTTTATATAAAGTTTTTGTTTTATTAGAATATTTTATTGCACAGTAATGAATAGTAAAAATCAAAAAAATCAGACGAATTCGCTCGTGAATTCGTTCTGTTCACCCGTGAAAATTTCAAATAGTGCCCTACCATTCTCCTATAAATAGGATGCTTAATTAAGAAATGAAAATTACACCACAATCAGAGAATTTTTCTTCTATAATATTGTGCATATTTCTTTCTAGTATAAGGATACTTTGAATGTAGCAAATAGTGCAAGATTTCCTCAAAAATATCTTCACTATACCAGTCAGAATTACTCTCCTACTAAGGTAAGGGGTATTATTTATTTCATATTCGTAAGAGATATTATTTTTCGTATTCGTAAGGAATATTATTTTTGTTCAAAATTCGTAAGGAATATTATTTTCGTTCAATATTCGTAAAAGATATTGTCTTCGTTCAATATTCGTAAGGAATATTTTTTTCGTTCAATATTCGCAAGAGATATTATTTTCGTTCAATACTCGTAAGAAATATTATTTTCTTTCATACTCTATAGTATGTAAGTAATATTATTTTGTTTCATATTCCTAAATCTACACTTATTTTGATAAGTATTGTTTCTATAATTCCTGAAATTAGTAGAATATTCTTGAATTTTGCGCTTCATCTAGTATTGTTTCATTGTAATATTGGTCTGAACTTTCTTATTAAATTTTAATATTTTTATTTTGGGGTACTATTCACGGAGTACTATTTATACGGTACTATTCATACGGTACTATTCACAGGGTACTATTCATGAAATACTATTCACTCAGGTACTATTTACCTGGGGTACTATTCACGACAAAATTGGTTTCTTTTCTGTCCAAATTATTTTTGATACATGAATATCAATCTTAAATTTTACTCCACAATTAGTTATCATGTTGACAATTTGAACATTCTTGAACTCTGGATAAATTGAATTATAAATCTGTAATATTTATCCTTGATTTCACTTGATTGATTCCTTATATAATTGTCATCATCCACATGTTTATATTGTGCGAAAAGTCATCTTTGGCCCGTAGTGCATAGATGGATTGTTGATTGATATGATTATGACCATGAATTGTTTATTGGTATAATCTGACCTGTAATGTTACAGACAAATGTTGTGGTGAAAGTCCTTATTGACCCGTAGTGCATTGTTGGACAGTTGTTTGGCATGATCATGACCACTGGTGATACTAACGAATATCCTTGGCCCGTAGTGCATGGATAATTCGATGATGTGGAATATTTATTGAGTTGTGTTACAGAGATAAAATATTGATGATGAACTTTTAAATCATAGAAGATAGTAAACATCATGCTCTACTTGACTATTCTAATGGTTTGCTTATTCCGCTGCAGTTGTTGATCTAAAACTTATTGTCTGTTGTATTCTATCAGATTTTTCTCTGTTGAGGGCTAAAGATAATTTATTCTGCATTATCTTAGTCATAATATTCTTTACTGGGCTAGTTGAGCTTACCATTTTCTTTTATTGTTCAATTCAAAAAATGAGAATATAGCTGGGACTAGTCAGGGAATGGAGTGATGGTGTGACAACCCGAGAATTTTGAGAATTTTTATTAATTAATTTGAGGTTCAAAATTAGAACCTAGATAGAAAATAAGTGTATGCGTTTGATATTTTTAAGATGGAATTTTGAGGATTTTAAAATTCTGTGAAGGATTTAAGTGAATTATTCAGGATTAAGTAATATGTGAATATGTTCTGTGTATATGTGTACAATTATATGGTTAAAGGTCAAGGGTTGACCAGATAATTGATATCTGTAACAAATCTTAGGTATATATTAAGAACGTCAACGTTCGGTTAGAAAACCATAGCGTTTAACAAGAAACCCTAGAAATCGGTTTTAGAAACCCTAATTTCAGTTCTAGGAATCCGAAATCCTAATTCGGTGCATGAAACCCTAAATCGGGAACTTAGTGACGTAAGTTTAAATAATTATAATATTAATTAGGGTAACGCTTAATTAATTAGCAAACCCTAATGTCACATTTTGAAAACTCTAATTCCAGATTTGAAACCCTAATTTGTAAATAGGGAAAAACCTAGGTATTAATTAAATAGTTTTAATGTTAATTAGGATATATTAATCTTAATTTTCAAGTTATAGTAATTAGAAAACTTTAATCTAATTACGAAATCTAATTTTTAAATTAGAAATTTATTTTAAATTAGAATCCCTAATTTTTGGGTTATAAACCCTAATATATGATTTTGACCCTAATTACTTAATTAGTGAGTTTAATTAGGAAATATTAATCCTAATTAGCAATATTTAACTTATGATTATGAAAATTTTATATAATTAGAAAATCCTAATTATAAGTTAGAAATATAAATTTTCTATTTTTAATAACCTAAATTTGAAATTTTAGAAAATAACTTTTAAACCCTAAGGGTTTTTTTTTCAAACCCTAAATCCTAGATTACCCAAACCCTAAACCCTAAGGGTTTGCAACAAATGAGAAATCTAGAAATAAAAGGAAAAGACTATAATGCCCTTTTTGGATTTTTTAGGTAACTTGTAAATCTTACTAAATGAGGAGTTAGTGACCAACTCATTTGACCTTGGTGACTTAAAATGTCCAGCAACCCATTCAATGAATCAACCCTATGCATTTATATCATATCATATATATGGATTTAGTGAGAGAAAGCTCACTTTATCTCTTTCATTTTTGCCAACCTCCTTTTCTCTCTTAAAATTCGAAATCTAGAGTGTGAAAGAGTGGAATATTGAGCCATGGTCAGTGTATAACTTTCCATAAATAGATCCCACGAGTCAGAATCAAGAATCAAGCTTCAAAGAGGTAAAGAACCCTAATTTTTAAAATCTTATGTTTTGTTGTTAAAAGTTGTAATTGATTGGTTAGATATGTGTATTAAGGTGTCAATTAGAGATCTGGGTTGTTGGATCATGGATCCGTAACACTTAGATGCACGAATCAAGCATTTTCTAAAATTTGGAAAAATTTCTAAATGACGTCTGACAAGCAAATGTCAGAGGTCATAGATCGTTGTATGTTAATGTGTTTAGTGTTTTAAATGTTTATACTCCTAGTATGTTAGTTGGTCTTTGTTCTGAAACTCGAATCGGGGTCAGTGTATGTTTGGATCGAGAGTTACTGGTGGTCAAAATCCTTTGACCGTTCACGAAGTCTGGTTTCTGGGTAACCCAGAAACCAAGATCTTATTTGACAGGTTTTTTTGTGGCCTTTGATCTTGCTTCTGGTAAGTGATGTGGCCATGTTTTTGTATGGGATCAGTAGACTGACATATATATTACATTATCATGCCTCTATAACACTTATAGAATACCTGGAATCAAAACCATTTCTGGTCAAAGTAGGGTTGACCGTCGTATTCTTGCATTTCTGGAAAAACCCAGATCTTCATTAGCAAAAGTTTCTGACATGGTTTGACTTGCACCGATCTGTCACATGTGTTATTTTTCGACTGATATGAGGTAGTATAGTTGTACTCGGACATAAGGACTACATGTAGAAACCATTACATCTCACAAACGAGACCCATGATGCAAACGGTAAGGATTCAAAGTACCCCTCTTGAACTGTTCTTCATTTCTGGAAAACCCAGAAATGAAGAACAACTTCTGACAAGGTTTTAATCGGCTAAAGTGTCAGTGATGTGTTGTTTTTTGGACCTGAAATTTGTTTGTGCGTTTAGTATTGCATGGATACTACATGTTTAACACATAAAACGACCCAGAATCATTAACAACAAGAACATACAATCGGTCAAACCTAGTACCTTAGTCACTGCCTATTTTCAATTTATTTTAATTTCTGATTTTCTAAAAATTATTAAATAAATAGAAAAAATGGTTTTTAATTATTAAAAATACAAAATAAATTCCGAAAAATTATTTTAAATTCTGAAAAATAGTTTTTAATTATTTTGAGTATATTTAGTAAATATTTAATATTTTTGGAATATAAATGGTATTTAATTTATTTAATTATAATATTAAATAAATTATTTAAAAATAGTTTTAATTCATGAAAAATCATGAAAAATTATATTATGGTATTAGAAAATATTTTAAGTGACTTTTAATATTTTGTGATGAAATTCATTAATAAATTATTATTAATGATAATTAGTTTATTTAATATGTATATTAAATAAATTATGGAAAAATAGAATAAATGGTTTATAAATCATATAAAAATGATTTAAGTGTTAGAAAAATATTTTAAGTTATAAAATATAACTTTTGATATTTTGTCATAAAAATATTAATATTTTAATATTAATAGCAATTATCGGATAATGGATTTAAGTGTTTAAAAATCATATAAATATGATTTTAAGGTATTAAAAATACTTTGATATATTATAATTATATTATAAAAATATGTTATGATTTTCATTAATATTTAGTATTAAATAAATATTAATGATAAAGAATTATGTGGTATTTAATTTATTTAAATACGAGTTTAATGATTGAAAAATCATGAAAAATGATAATAATTATCTAAAAATTAGAATGAGACTTAGAAAAATATTTTGACTGATATTAAAATTATCTGAGATAATTGTAAGTGTTTAAGTCAGAGTTTAATTGAACTTAGACTCGATAAAAGTCCGACTAGACCGTCGGGACGTTAGAATTTTGTGTCAGGTTCAACTCAGACTGTAAAAGTTTGACTTGATACAAAGTCTTATGTGTGTTATAGACTGATAGGAGGATTATGTGTTATGTGTTATGTGTTTAGGTTATTCTATGTATATCTATATATATAATTGTATTATATTATGATGATATTATTCTAATATTGGAGATTTATATTACTAATATTAGGTCTTCGGATAAAGCGTTATAAATTGTGTTGCGGTAATCAACGGTTCAGGCAAGTTTGTTTTTACTTAACTCAACTAAGAGTGTTTTATTCGGATAAGCTTATGGTTAATCATTGCTGGTTGCCATGAATTGTACTCTGTATATATTGCATGTATAAGTCAGATATGAAAGGCTGATCACCTTCATTACCAGTTGGTTCAGAAATATTTATTCATGTTATATACTTGTTCAGTCATAAACTTGTTCCTACTAGTTCACAATTATATTGTTGAATTATAGCCAGCTTATTATTCAAACTCTTCAATCATGATATATCGTTATATTGTTGAATTTAAACTTGCTGGGCAATCCTTATGCTCACCCTTGCTATATCATGATAAAACATTGCAGATTAAGGCGAATGCTTCGGATACAAGGAAAGGTTAAAGACAGTTCCAACTTTAGTATACGCGTGCAGTAGATTTGTAATTGTGTTGTATCTTATGTTTTATAAGTCAAGTAAGTTATGAATGTGATTAAGTTAAGGTTACTCGACCTTGGGGAAAAGTATGTAAGTTTAATGTATAAACAATTTATGTTTATATCTTCCGCAAATAGTAATAGCTGTATAGAATGATTGAACCGGATCCGAGGTTATTTAGGACCTGGATTCGGGGCCCTCACAGTTGGTATCAGAGCTGTAGGTTATGAACCTTAAGTAGGAATACCTAAGATTAATAACCGCAGTGATTAGGATAAGTACTAACTTAAATAGAGTTAGTCGGTCGGTAAGATTCAAAGACGAATCTCGGTGAGTTATAAGATATAGAGTTCCCTAACTCTGATAATAAAGTGAATAGTAGTGATGAATAGATCAAGTCTAAAAGACTAAAAGTGCAGGGATAGGAGATCGTAAAACAAAACGACCAAGATATAGAAATGAATCGTAATAAATACGATGAGATCACCCCGTGATCTGATAAAGTGATAGCAAGGATAAAAATCAATCTAATGATTGAAAAGTTTACATCAAGTTTGCTGGGTGACAGTTGTAGTATGAATGGGTACAAATTTAGGAAAGGATTATGAATACGAGTTGAATGAAATTCGTATTGAGAAGGGTGTTAGTGTTAGGTAGGAATTCAATTGAGGACTCATGTCGGCAGCTGAGTTGTATGATTCCTTGTATGGGCGGGGAATTGTACTTGGTGTAAAAACTACTTAGTTTCTGGCAATGATAATTATTGAAATGTTTGTATCGCGCTATTTGCTATATGCATGTTAAGAGGGTGATTCCTTTCTCATGTGTATAATAGATAGATAGGTCACAGGTAGAGAATATCAGGTTAAGAACGAGTTCTTAAAACTCATACTTATGTGACATTCTTGATTCATAGTTATATGAAATGTTTATGAACCCCTCAGCGAATGGACGCCAAAGGTCTAACTAGGACAAGTTCTTAAACTCATATGATTGTGGTAAGTTCATGAACTCATAAGTGTGGTTTGACGAACTGGGTATAGATGAGTGTAAATGGAGAATTGAGGATTATAGGAACAAATAGATTGTTAAGCAAATGATTATTAGTGGAGACATAAGTTTTCCAAAACTTCTAGCTATGTTAGACTTCGAAATTTTGACATCAAGCTAAATACGCACTATGTGCGTTTAAAAAAAAATATGTAGACTCGTAATCATTTTTGAAACGGTTTAAAGTCTAGTCTATGCTACTTATTTCAGCTAGACGCAAATGATTTGAAATATCAAAATATATTTTATTTATCACTCATGTACCATGTAACCTGCTGCAGAGATGATAAAAAGGTGATGGAGTTGTAAACACAGGAATACTTAGTGCGAATCCGATCTGAAAATCACTGTTCCACTATTGTATGATGTGTTATGACAAAGTCATATAATGACGGCATCCTCAAATGGACTGTTAATACAGTACGGCATCATGACGTCATTCTCGAAAATGTTTTCAAAAGTTTAATTTGCCAACGGGGTTTGGCTACACCTAAATAATTCGATTGAAATGAATTATTCATATGAATCTATGCTATTCGATTCAGCTAGACTAATGTTATGAAAACTCTAAGTGTTCATTGAAATAAATTCTCGACCCAAATTGTTTTGGTGCGAAATCCTATGATAAGTCTGAGGTGAACAACCCTGAAAATGGGGATATACTAATTGGATAAAATATTCCAATCTAAGAACGCAAATAGTCGTTCCGATTACTAAGGTACAATGGATTGATCATCTAAAGTACCCGCATCGGTAGTTTACCTTCTTTGTGATTGTAAACATACTGTTAACCTTTGTACGAGGTAGAATACATTTTTCTTAATTGAAATAGGTAGCAGGTAGTAATACCTATAAACCTCAGTAGTTCATGGTCTATATGACCCCTCAGCACAATTTAAAAATTTTTACTCTTGTGAGAGACGTATTGGGTAGCATGTGATAATGTGTGTGATGGTGTGAAGGTATGGTGTATGGTGTATAGTGTATGGTGTAAGGTGTAAGGTAAATTTCGGGGACGAAATTTTTAGAAGAAGGGGTGAATGTGACAACCCGAGAATTTTGAGATTTTTTTAATTTTTTATTAATTAATTTGAGGTTCAAAATTAGAACCTAGATAAAAAATAAGTGTATGCGTTTGATATTTTTAAGATGAAATTTTGAGGATTTCAAAATTCTGTGAAGGATTTAAGTGAATTATTCAGGATTAAGTAATATGTGAATATGTTCTGTGTATATGTGTACAATTATGTTGTTAAAGGTCAAGGGTTGAACAGATAATTGATATCTGTAACAAACCTTAAGTATATATTAAGAACGTCAACGTTCGGTTAGAAAACCATAGCGTTTAACAAGAAACCCTAGAAACCGGTTTTGGAAACCCTAATTTCAGTTCTGGGAATCCGAAATCCTAATTCGGTGCATGAAACCCTAAATCGGGAACTTAGTGGCGTAAGTGTAAATAATTATAATATTAATTAGAGTAACGCTTAATTAATTAGCAAACCCTAATGTCATATTTTGAAAACTCTAATTACGGATTTGAAACCCTAATTTGTAAATAGGAAAAAACCTAGGTGTTAATTAAATAGTTTTAATGTTAATTAGGATATATTAATCTTAATTTTCAAGTTATAGTAATTAGAAAACATTAATCTAATTACGAAATCTAATTTTTAAATTAGAAATTTATTTTATATTAGAAACCCTAATTTTTGGGTTATAAACCCTAATATATGATTTTGACCCTAATGGCTTAATTAGTGAGTTTAATTAGGAAATACTAATCCTAATTAGCAATATTTAACTTATGATTATAAAAATTTTATATAATTAGAAAATCCTAATTATAAGTTAGAAATATAAATTTTCTATTTTTAATAACCTAAATTTGAAATTTTAGAAAATAACTTTTAAACCCTAAGGGTTTTTTTCAAACCCTAAACCCTAGATTACCCAAACCCTAAACCCTAAGGGTTTGCAACAAATGAGAAATCTAGAAATAAAAGGAAAAGACTATAATGCCCTTTTTGGATTTTTTAGGTAACTTGCAAATCTTACTAAATGAGGAATTAGTGACCAACTCATTTGACCTTGGTGACTTAAAATGTCCAGCAACCCATTCAATGAATCAGCCCTATGTATTTATATCATATCATATATATGGATTTAGTGACAGAAAGTTCACTTTATCTCTTTCATTTTTGCCAACCTCCTTCTTTCTCTTAAAATTCGAAATCTAGAGTGTGAAAGAGTCGAATATTGAGCCATGGTCAGTTTATAACTTTCCATAAACAGATCCCACGAGTCAGAATCAAGAATCAAGCTTCAAAGTGGTAAAGAACCCTAATTTTTAAAATCTTATGTTTTGTTGTTAAAAGTTGTAATTGATTGGTTAGATATGTGTATTAAGGTGTCAATTAGAGATCTGGGTTGTTGGATCATTGATCCGTAACACTTAGATACACGAATCAAGCATTTTCTAAAATCTGGAAAAATTTCTAAATGACGTCTGACAAGCAAATGTTAGAGGTCATAGATCGTTATATGTTAATGTGTTTAGTGTTTTAAATGTTTATACTCCTAGTATGTTAGTTGGTCTTTGTTCTGAAACTCGAATCGGGGTCAGTGTATGTTTGGATCGAGAGTTACTGGTGGTCAAAATCCTTTGACCGTTCACGAAGTCTGGTTTCTGGGTAACCCAGAAACCAAGATCTTGTCTGACAGGTTGTTTTGTGGCCTTTGATCTTGCTTCTGGTAAGTGATGTGGCCATGTTTTTGAATGAGATCAGTAGACTGACATATATATTACATTATCATGCCTCTATAACACTTATAGAATACCTGGAATCAAAACCATTTCTGGTCAAAGTAGGGTTGACCGTCGTATTCTTGCATTTCTGGAAAAACCCAGATCTTCATTAGCAAAAGTTTTTGACATGGTTTGACTTGCACCGATCTATCACATGTGTTGTTTTTCGACTGATATAAGGTAGTATAGTTGTACTCGGATATAAGGACTACATGTAGAAACCATTACATCTCACAAACGAGACCCATGATGCAAACGGTAAGGATTCAAAGTACCCCTCTTGAACTGTTCTTCATTTCTGGAAAACCCAGAAATGAAGAACAGCTTCTGACAAGGTTTTAATCGGCTCAAGTGTCAGTGATGTGTTGTTGTTTGGACCTGAAATTTGTTTGTGCGTTTAGTATTGCATGGATACTACATGTTTAACACATAAAACGACCCAGAATCATTAACAATAAGAACATACAATCGGATAAACCTAGTACCTTAGTCACTGCCTATGCGTTTCTGGGTTGGTGAAGAACAGGCCCAAGAACACCTATAGTGACGGGTCTGTCGCTATAGGGCTCATTAGCGACAGTTTTCTATTTATTTTAATTTCTAATTTTCCAAAAATTATTAAATAAATAGAAAAAATGGTTTTTAATTATTAAAAATACAAAATAAATTCCGAAAATTTATTTTAAATTCTGAAAAGTAGTTTTTAATTATTTTCAGTATATTTCATAAATATTTAATATTTTTGGAATATAAATGGTATTTAATTTATTTAATTATAATATTAAATAAATTATTTAAAAATGGTTTTAATTCATGAAAAATTATATTATGGTATTAGAAAATATTTTAAGTGACTTTTAATATTTTGTGATGAAATTCATTAATAAATTATTATTAATGATAATTAGTTTATTTAATATGTATATTAAATAAATTTTGGAAAAATAGAATAAATGGATTATAAATCATATAAAAATGATTTAAGTGTTAGAAAAATATTTTAAGTTATAAAATATAACTTTTGATATTTTGTCATGAAAATATTAATATTTTAATATTAATAGCAATTATCGGATAATGGATTTAAGTGCTTAAAAATCATATAAATATGATTTTAAGGTATTAAAAATACTTTGATATATTATAATTATATTATAAAATTATGTTATAATTTTTATTAATATTTAGTATTAAATAAATATTAATGATAAAAAATTATGTGGTATTTAATTCATTTAAATACGAGTTTAATGATTGAAAAATCATGAAAAATGATAATAATTATTTGAAAATTAGTATGAGACTTAGAAAAATATTTTGACTGATATTAAAATTATTTGAGATAATTGTAAGTGTTTAAGTCAGAGTTTAATTGAACTTAGACTCGATAAAAGTCCGACTAGACCGTCGGGACGTTAGAATTTTGTGTCAGGTTCAACTCAGACTGTAAAAGTTTGACTTGATACAAAGTCTTATGTGTGTTATAGACTGATAGGATTATGTGTTATGTGTTATGTATTTAGGTTATTCTATGTATATATATATATATATATATATATATATATATATATATATATATATATTATTATATTATGATGATATTATTCTAATATTGGAGATCTATATTACTAATATTAGGTCTTCGGATAAAGCGTTATAAATTGTGTTGCGGTAATCAACGGTTCATGCAAGTTTGTTTTACTTAACTCTACTAAGAGTGTTTTATTCGGATAAGCTTATGGTTAATCATTACTAGTTGCCATGAATTATACTCTGTACATATTGCATGTATAAGTCAGGTATGAAAGGCTGATCACCTTCATTACCAGTTGGTTCAGAAATATTTGTTCATGTTATATACTTGTTCAGTCATAAACTTGTTCCTGCTAGTTCATAATTATATTGTTGAATTATAGCCAGCTTATTATTCAAACTCTTCAATCATGATATATCGTTATATTGTTGAATTTAAACTTGCTGGGCAATCCTTATGCTCACCCTTGCTATATCATGATAAAACATTGCAGATTAAGGCGAATGCTTCGGATACAAGAAAATGTTAAAGACAGTTCCAGCTTTAGTATACGCGTGCAGTAAATTTGTAATTGTGTTGTATCTTATGTTTTATAAGTCAAGTAAGTTATAAATGTGATTAAGTTAAGGTTACTCGACCTTGGGGAAAAGTATGTAAGTTTAATGTATAAACAATTTATGTTTATATCTTCCGCAAATAGTAATAGTTGTATAGAATGATCGAACTGGATCCGAGGTGATTTAGGACCTGGATTCGGGGCCCTCACAGATGGTCCAAGATGATTGCTATAGTAATCCTCACTATTCTATAAAATAGTGTGATAATAATTGAAACGTGGACTTTATTTGAGTTTGAATATTGTCTACGAGATAATATTTATATTGAAACTCACAGTTTACGTTTTGTCGTATTTTACACTATAGTTAATAAGTGTGTAAATGAAGTTTGTATTTGAATTCTGTACCATATATTTGGCGACTCATAATGGGTTGTGTGGACCTATTTTATGGGCGTCACATTCTAATCACAAATGGCATCGGATCGGTATTAGGTGACTAAAGTCAAGAAGCAGAACAATGAGTCATTCCGTGAGTATGCACAAAGATGGAGGCGAATAACAACTCAAGTAAACCCGCTGAGCATATACAGTCTAGCCACTATGCCAGTGCTCCCAAAGGGATATCCAAAAAGGGCGATAACGATGTATCCCTCGTTTTACAGGAGCAAGCTAGGAAACCCAACCATAGTCCCCTCATTTGGAAGAAGGAAGGCAATCTGTCATTTCAACAACAGGGCGCATTCAACCAATGCTAGGACAGAAAGAGAAAATTTGAAAGAACAGAAAATCAGGTTTTCATTCCACTAGGCGATTCCCTTGAAAATGTATTGGCATTATTAATGGGCCACAAGAAGATTACCGAATTGGAGATATGCTGGAGATATGCTTACCATTCAGGGTCTCCAGGACACGATATGCTTACCATTCAGGGTCTCCAGGACACGATACACAAGATTGTTGGTCCTTAAAGCATAAAATCCAAAATCTGATCAAAAGTGGTGATGTTGTGGTCCAACAACCTAACCATCCAAATGTCAACACCTACTTTCTGATGCAGCATGATACAGAGGGAGTGAACATGATCGGGTCAGGAAGTGCCGAAATGTGTATAAATCGCAAGTACATATGAAGGATGGAGGAATACCCCCAAAGGAATAAAACAAATATCCTAGAGTAGGAAAATTCGGAGGAGGGTATGATAGTAATGCAAAAATTGGAGACGATCCGAAATCAAGTAACTCTACTAGCTAAGCTAATAGTGCGCCAACATCAAGATACAAGGCAACTTTTTACTCAATTATCAAGAAACCAAGAGAAGGAAGAGGTTAGCCAAAATGTAAGCCTATCTCTTTCCAAAATAATCCAGCTGACTGAAGAAGATCAAAGCAGGCTGAAATGACAGGAAAATTAGAATGATAAAATTACTAGAAGATCTCTCTAGCGGAAAAATTACCCGGAGGAGTGTGAATTCCTGAAGAGGAAATATCAAACAACATTCCAAACACTGTCAAACCCCCGAAATCCTACGGTACTGAGAGTCGGGGAGAAAAGGCAAAAAAGGGTATTCACGCCTTTGGGGGACTTGTTGGAAAATGTGTTAGCACTGTTAGTTGTGAAAAAAGATCACTGAGCTTGCTCCACCTACTAATCCCAAAGGAAGACATCATGATCTCAACAAGAGTTATGCTTATCATTTCAGAGCATCGAGACATGTGACCGAGGAATGTTGGCATCTGCAACACAAAATCCAGAATCTCATTGAAAATGGAGAACTGAATATAGAAATCCCCATGACCAGAAAAGGCGAAAGGGAAATGAAGAGCTTAAGATTTCCACTTGAGACAGACAGTTCAAAGGAAGTGATGGCTATGAGCACCAATCCTGGCGGAATACAAGGTGAACCCATCATAATGAGGGGAGTGGTAGAGGAAATAAGACAGTCCCCAAAAGAGATTCCTCCGCAACTGTCAAACACTTTGTTGCCAAAAGTTAGCAACCACATTTTTGATTTACCTTCCTGGATGATGAGGAGGAAATACTAATCCTTCCAAGTGTAGAAAAAGCCAAAAAGGAAAGTTCCTTGCAAGAAATACATCAACAGTTTGAGAGAGACTTCATAGTTAAATCCTCTCAAGCCTATAAAAAAGATGAAGGAACAAATGAAGAAAAAGGTGGTGAAGTTGCCGGGGAAGCCAACCCATCAAGGAATCAAGAGTTCATCCCTTTTTGCCATGGGTCCAGTTTCAGCATCCTTGAGGTATGTGCTGAATCAGGAGGCAATCAAGTTATGGCAATGATTGAAGATATTCATGATCAGGAGGTAACTTCTATCGCGAGCTTCAAAGGTAATATAACCACTGACAACTGGACTATCAGACCTTAGCTAGCCAAAAAGACGTAGATCTAGAGGATAAAGTTGTGAGTTCCAGGAGATGTAGGGATGGTATCACTTTCTTAGCGTTATGTATTTTACTTTCTATGCATATAAAAAAACAGTCTCTTAATATCCAAGTGTGAACTATGTAGACCTGATCTCCTCGCATAGGAGTACGTAGGCAAGCATATCTGGCGCGGTCTAACCCTTAAAAAAATCACAAAACCTATTTAATGGTTCAACGATCACCATATACAACTTTTTAAAACTCATCAAGCCTGAACTACGTAAGATCTAATCTCCCCCATACACGGGAGTATGTAAGCAGCTATCTATAGTGCGGTTTAACCCTCAAAAGAAACATCTAAACCCAAATACCAGTCTCAAGACACCAAATTAAACCTAAAAAGCCTACACCCAAGAAAAATCATCAAGATCGACGACCTTGGTTGAGAAGATACAATGACACCTCAATGTCATTCCATCAAATCCGGAGAAAATCTCTAAATGAAGAGGCAACGATACATTAAGATAGCCAGTCACAATGATAAAATAGCATTCATCCTAAGATGCAAACCTTTAGTAACTCATCACTCCTAAAGTACGAGAAGACTTGATCTCCTTTGACCTACAAAAGTATAGGGGAGAATGTCATGGAAAAGTCTATCTCAAACCCGACGACCTGTTCCCTAAGAAAAAGGCCATAAATCAAACCTTGCAGATAAAATCAAACCTGACTGAAGCCATCACATCACAAACCAAGCTGAGCTTTTAGAAACCCTCGGTCAAAAATCTTCATCAAATCATAAGAAAATCATCAAAACCAATTGCTCCTACAAATAAGAAATAATGACTAGGCATCCAAGCATCAAAACCACAATCCACTACCTATTCACCATATGGGTCTAAAGGTAAAAGACTATTGCAATCTCGACATCTTATCAGCCTATCTATCAAAGCAACTACCCCAGATGACAAGGAAGGCTGGGGAAATTTCAGAATCGACGACAACCCGATATTAGGACCTCTACAACAAACAAGACTGGGGCAATTTTAGAAACAACGATAACTCAACACTGGGGCATTCATCAACCATCCTAAGAAGGAATATCCACCAGTCGGCACCATCAGCATGGTCTGTTATCATTAGAGCTTTCCTCATATCATCTCACTAGCGATCCCATACGATCATTCAGCCTTTCCCAATCATAATTTTCTTAGAATACAACGCTCCATTTATGAGGTACGACTCTTTCATCACTTTATGTGCTTTTAGTCTCCATTTACATGCATTAGCGATAATATACATGTTAAGTATTCTTAGAAAAAGGTTTTAAAAGAGAAGACTTTTGCTTAACTTGTTATAAATTGGATTAATTCTGATAAGCGTCCGTGGAGCAAGAATCACAGGAACGGTTAGAGAATTAAGACTATTCAACCTTTTTGATTTGGCATGACATCCTAGTTCAAAGAGCTAGTTGAAACAGAATTGTCCTTATATGCATGTATGCACTATGCGGTTGCCCTGACTCTTAGTTGTGGGGTATGAAACTATGGCGATAATAATGAAAATTAATGAAAAGATAAATATAAGTAGTCAGCCTAATATCTCGAATCATGGCCTGGGTTATTCGAGTAATTAAGCTTGAGGTCTGTCTTTACATCTGGTGCCTTAAAGTTGTCTAGCTTGGGAGTCACCAGCCCATTCGCTACATGGGTAATCTAGCGCCTAAGAAAACGAGCATTATAAGAAGAAGAAGGTAAGACCTGAGCAGATCCGAATCATGTGTGATACACCCAAATTCGGGTACTTCAATTTCACAGGATTTGGTGTTCACTGTCCAAACATTCATTTCTAACTACCCAATTTCAATAAATTTTAAATAGTAAATCTTCCCATTAAGGGTTACAACACTTAAACCAATAAATTCCAGGTCATCTAACCTTTAACATTTATCAAATATAAAAAATTAAATAATTACATCACATAATTAAAACTAAGTCTGAAGACATAAATGTCAATAGATTTACAAGTCTTCAACACTTGTTCATCTTTCCTTTCCCTTTGCTAGTGGTTGGCTCATCAACCTTCTCAACTTTAGTTGCAATGGTTATATATATGCAAGAGTGAGCAAAACAAATGCTCACTTGAAAGAATACAATAATTGGCAATGAATGAACTCAATTGAACTGAATAACACATCTTAATATCGATAATCAAAAACTGATACTAGAAATTATCTGAGGGTCACAAGACCATGAACTATGTCCAAGGTTCTAAGTATTTCTTTCAACTTAAACCTAAACAGTCATTAGATTGTAGGGACTCCCCGTACGTAGGGTGATCAGCCCTTCGTTCCATGTATTGTGCATAAACATCTAATCGCTTCAGCGTAAATAATCCCCTATAATAGGGTTGTTCATCTCAGTTTTAATATACGAGTCCACACCAAAGTAAGTTTGGTTCAGATAAGTTTCAAGGGTAATTTAGAGTTCAACGAACATCAACTAAGGATTAGTTGAATCAAAAGTTCAATGACAATGCGAGGGTTTAACAACGACATGTTATAGAGTAATTATGAACTATAAATAAATAATATGATACATCAAAGTCATGCTTTAAGAATAACTTTCAAAGCATTAAAAATATGTAATAAACCTGGCTTAAACAAAAATGATAAGCTAAGGTTAAATTTTTCTAATAAAGAAACAAAATTAAGAACTTTGCTCGATAGAATTCAAGAACTTGCATAATTTGATAAACAAGACAGAATAACAACTTGCATATTTATAAATAATAGGATAAGCTCAAAAATAAAGATTAGGTTTAGGAAACTTGCACAACAAAAGTAAACAAGATAGGATAAAGATCTTGCTTTACATAAAGAATAGGGTTTAGGAACTTGCATAAATTAAGTAAGATAGGATAAACTCAAATAGAGATTAGAATTCGAAAACTTACCTCGTGCGTAGGTTAAACGATCACTACTCACGTTCATCACAAGTCCTACACATACCATATGTGTTGACAACACTCATTAGTTACACTAATATTAACTTCATAAGTTTAGTTCCCACTTTTAGTATAGCTCGTTAACTTAGTTTAAGTTTTTTTCTTACTACCACATATTACAAGACCGAAGTCTCGAATCTTAAGTTTAAACAACATTACATCTTTTCATGAGCATCACATTTTAGATCCTTTACAACTTATCAAATTATCATGCCATGTCAACATATGAACGTTAATAACCTGATATAGCATCTTATTAAATGTCCAACACATTATCATGTTCCTTAGATTAGGTTAGATGAACACCCAAAGGACTGCACTTGCATAATGTGTATGCACATTATGTGAATACGGTACTATTCACATAAAAATTAAATTTTCTTTTCTTGGTCTAAGTTGTCTATTATGGTTACTATCTTTGATTGTATCCATGTTTTGATCTTTATTATTGAATTTTGCCCCACGATTGATTATTATGGTGTATTTTTGAACTTGGATAAACTAAAGTACGAATTCCTAATCTTTGTCCTTTTATCTCACTGGATTCATTTTTTTAAAGATATTTTTCATCATCCTCAGTCCTAAATAATGATATAACTGAATATCTTTGGACTGTAGTGTAAAAATGAATGATTACCTGATGAATATCTTTGGCCTGTGGTGCAAAGATTAACTGGTGTTGAGATAAACATGACCAACAGGTGATACAAATGAATATCTTTGGCCCGTAAAGCTAAGATGAATATTTGGTGTAAGATGTATATTGATTGATGTTACAGGAATAAAATATTGATGATGGACTTTTAAATCATAGAAGATAGTAGACTTCATTCTCTATTTAACTATTCTAATGAATTGTTATTTTCGCTGCGAATATTGATCTAAAACTTGTTGTCCATTATATTTTATCTGATTTATTGAAGGCTAACGATAATTTGTTCTACATTATCTTAGTCATAATATTCTTTCTGGGCTAGTTGAGCTCACCTTTTTTCTTTTTATTCCATTTTTCTTCTCAGGAGGCGAGAATATAGCGAGAACTAGTCGGGGTGTGGAGTGATGTTTCAAGTCAGTTGTTTTAGCAGTCCTCACTATTTTGTAAAATAGTGTATCAATAATTGTAATGAGGACTTATTTGAGTTAGGATATTGTCTAGAAGATAATTATTGTATTTAAACTCACAGCATATGTGTTATCGAATTTTGTACGATAATTGTAATAATGAAGTTATAGTTGTTTTCTGTACCATGTATTTGGCGACTTAAAATGGGTTGTGTGGACCTATTTTGGGGGCGTCACAACCACCACTTTTCATTTTAAACTTTTATCTGAATATGTGTGTGTGTAGGTCAATGTGCAATTATCTGAAAGTAGTGTTATGCCTCGTTTTCACCTATATACAAAGGGTTTGAATTTGGTATAAAAGTTCAATTTTAATGAGATATGACAATGATGTTTGTAAAACAAGTTTTTCAAACCCTTATGCTCAATAGTAATTGAGGTCTTTGATACTTCCATTTTATCATGTGTTCGGCTTGATTGCTTTTATTATTTTCGAGATGCGAAGCATCTACGAGAAAATAAGATACATAGCAGCGCCGAACTCCTTGTTGGCATGAGAGCCATCTAAGAAAATTCAGACACCGTGAATAATTTACAATCTAGTTACAGCTAAAAATGTCCATCATGGGAACCAATTCTAGATTCAAGAACTGAATCTATGATCACATGATGATCCAATATTTACAAAAGCTAGAAAACGAATTAGATTTGAGTAAATCTAAGCATTCCAGCTTCAACGGTTCCAGTTTAGTCACCATGAACCGGTTAAAAGTGAGAAATAACCAGATTTAGGCAAATCTAACCTGCTGGCTGATACATATATATATATATATATATATATATATATATATATATATATATATATATATATATATATATATATATATATATATATATATATATATAAAATCGGTAAACGCACAAGATGTATATCCAGGCTCAATCAAACAGAGTTTGATGGGAAGAAATATATATATTTATATATATATATATATATATATATATATATATATATATATATATATATATATATATATATATATATATATATATATATAAGTATGTATATATATAAAAGCAGTAAACGCTCTGGATGTATATCCGGGCTCAATCGAAGCATAGTTTGATATATATATATATATATATATATATATATATATATATATATATATATATATATAAAAGTAATAAAAGCCACGGATCGACGATCTGGGCATACACACACAACACGACTCTCAACGTGAATAGATATGTATGTATGAAATAGAGAAAAAGCTTAAAAATCTGCTATATCTTACAGTGGGCTGCCAAAGAAGACTTCAGATAGCTTCTGGTGAATGAATACTCAGTTTCCACCAGTTATATTTTCAATATGTAGCAAAACAAGAGCTCACAAGTGTTTGGAAAAAAGAAAGCACTCAGTTTAAGGTGTATACGGAGTAAAATGGACATGGCTTCCTCGCCTTTCTCTTCTTAAAAATGGCCACCCTAAGCCCTCTATTTATAGAGGGGGGAGCCGCAGGTTTATCTGCGTTAGCCGCAGATCGACCTGCTGCTACCCGGGGTGCCTCGGGCTCTGCAGGTCTTGCCATCTCGAAGTACGTGCACGTATGCAACGTGTTATCCGCTTGAACCTTCATAACTTTCAATCCGGGCATCCGATTGAGGCGTATAATACCTTTCTGGAATGCTGTTGTTGAGACCTACACAATGACATGGTATAAGAGGTTATACGAAGTTGGGAAGATGGGTCCATGACCAGATCTTTAGGCCTTCAAATTATATCCAGTGTGCTATCTTGTGTAGTAGTCAGTCGGGATTTTGAGCTATGGTTCTTGTGGGACACTTCTGTATAGAATGTGGTATGAAATGATGTTGAGACGACGTGAATGTAGCATCGTGGTGGCAAAATGATTAATTTGCCCCTCACCAGGGTTATCTCTGGCTCTGGATTGATTTAATAGTCGTTGCTCATGGTTATCTCTGAGATTGAGCTGATGTGAGTACTGAATGTCCTCAGGGTTGTCTCTGAGGTGTGCCTGACCTCCCGGGGTTATCTCCAGGGGTGGAATTGAGTGACTCAGGGTTATCCCTGAGGTTAAAACTAACTGCTCCGAGGTTATCTCCAGATCTGGAACTGTATCCCTCGGGGTTGTCTCCGAGGTTGGAACTGAATCTCCCGGGGTTGTCTCCAAAATTGTAACTGAGTATCTCGGGGTTATCTCTGACATAGAAAACTGAGTATCCCGGGGTTGTCTTCGAGATTGAGCTGATTTTACTTCTAGGGTTATCTCTGGAAGACGATTTTGCCCTCCTGCAAGGCTAGTAACAGGAATACAAAATTTCGAGTGCCCCTTTTTATCATATTCATGCAATGTAATGGCATGGATAGGATAAAGAATACTAGACATTTGAAATGTGATAGGATAATCATGATGCAATGTGATGCAACATGATGTAAATGTATGATGAATGTGGTCTGTTGGACCGTTTTCCAACTGGATGTAATGACTGTCTGCCTCCACGACTTCTATTGGGGACTAGAGTTATCACTAATGACCTTGATGAACTGCTTGGGTGTTTACTCCAAAGCTCATAGGAGTCTCCAAGATGTTGACATTGGGGTTATCACCAAAGTCCTTAATCCTTGGTACAGACTTTCCACTGAAGATATACTTCTCATGTACGAGAGAATCTTAGGGAATTGTGCTTTGTCTGATGAAAACTTGTATAATAGATTCCATCATCGGTCCTCCCCGATGAGGATGGTTTTCCCTGGTTTATACTGCCAGGTCTCTCCAGTGTTCTATTGGAGTTATTGTCAATAGTTTGTGTTGTCAGGGCTGCCTGATCCACATCAAAATGTCATTCAGTGGCTAAAATTATCGGACCATCTCCGACGCTTTGTTGGGTTTAATTGCCAACAGCTGATGTCATCAAGTTTGCTTGACCTTCGTTGAAATGTACTTCAACGATGAACATCTTCAGACCTCCTCCGATGCTTCTCTGCATTTACTTACCAACGGCTGAATAACATCAAGGTTACTTGACCTTTGAGATAATGTGCTTTAATGGCTGACATCATTGGACCGCTTCCGATGCTTCACTGGATTTACTTGCCAATGGCTGATAACGTCAAGGTTGCTTTGCCTTCATTGAAATGTGCTTCAACAGCTGATATCATCAGACCACTTCTGATGCTTCGCTGGATTTACTCGCCAACGACTGAATAATGTCAAGGTTGCTTGACCTTCATTGAATTGTGCTTCAACGGCTGAGATCATTAGACTGCTTCGCTGGATTTACTTGCTAATGGCTGATAAAGTCAAGGTTGCTTGACCTTTGTTGAAATGTGCTTCAACAGATGATGTTGAATGAAGTCTCTGCTGGGTGCTTCAACGGTTAGATGCCTTCTTCCACACAAAATACAATGGCGTGCACGCGAACCCAAATGTTATAAATTGCAACATCAAGACTTTTTCACTATAATTATTAATTAGACACATGTATATAATAAAAACTTCAGAATTACCGGGTAATAAAAAACATTGAACAAGAAATTAACCTATTTTTTTAGTAATCAGCAGTAGTATATAAATGCAGCCTAATTATTACTATATATAATAATAGGAGCCAGCCAGCCTTGCATGATTAAATTTGAATAAGAAACATGCCTGATGAATGAGCATCAAAATGACAGCCATGTCTCTGAAGGGAGATTTAGGGAGGAGAGCAAAAGCATTGGAGTGATTAAGAAGCTATATTCTCCGTTGGGGAAAGGTTTTTGACGAAAGGTATGATGATGATTGGAGTTATAACCCCAAACTGATGGCATCGGACCTTTGTGAGGTATTACCGAGTGTAGTCTGCAATAGTTATGATCATTGGTGTTGTGAACCCTATGTTTGGGCGAATACCAATGCGTGATATGTGGACCCGCAGTTTGGTATCTGAAAATCAGGATTTCAAGCTTTTTTGCTCAATCGTGTAGCGTCTTTTTCCCCGATTTAACTTTTTAGCTTGTGGGACCTCCTTTACAACTCAAATTGGATCGAGTCGGAGGGGTGGGACCTACCTAAGATAGCCGTAGGTGGACCTGTGATAGCCGCAGATACACCTGCGACCATCCGTGGGTGGTATTTGATGGTCATTTCCCTTTCACAAGTCATTTTCAAGTTGCGCCACACAGAGAATCCGAGAGTTCTTCAGATCAACTGAGTTCGAGTTATTTTCTGCAAAATCTGTTACTGTGAAAGTGTTCTACATTATCCTAGTAACGTATGCAAGTCTCCTTTTCCAGTTTTTATCCGTTGGAAAATGAATTATCACATGAAATGCTTCTAAACACATAGTAGTGATTATGCATGCTCATATGACTTGATAAAAATATTCAACATAGTAAATGTTAGTATTTAACCATGCTAAACATATTGATGTGAAAAAAATTTGACTTTTAAAATAGTCAAATTGGCACCTTTTTTCTGCTATTTCTTATCATATTTGAGGACAAATGAGCAAAGGTCGTAGAGCAAAGTAATCTTGGTAATTAGACTACCCTTATGGATTTTGAATTTGACATTTTTATGCATATAGGATGTTTATGACTTTTGGGTTGGTGTGCTACTAAATGGCCATTTAGTCATGCCTACGTGCATGTGGATAGTCCTTTTTACAAAGGAGACTCTGGTAAAATTTTTCCATGAGCCTAGGCATTAAATAGATGCATGCATATAGGTATAAAATGCATTTAAAAGGCTCCATGTTAGAATTTACCACACCCTTTCTGAGGTGATTTGGAGACTTCTGTCCATATATATGGATCCGGATCAGCCGAGCAGTTCCCGCAGGACCTCTTCAGGTGTAAGGAGGAGGGCTTCTGATGTTCCTTGGCCTCGTATAGTCTAACAGCCTCGTCGGTTGGTGGAGGCAGTGATTCGTCCTATCCGGGTTGAGGTACCGGATGTTGAGGAAGAGGATGAGGATGTACCGGTTGCGGCCCTCTCCTGCTGCTCATACTCCTCGTAGGCATCTTCCAGGCATTAATGTGACGATTCTAGAGCTCCTGGATGATTTGAGTCGCCACCCCTTGGTCTACTTGCATGTGAACGAGGTAAAAGATGGGTTTGATCTTCCTTTTTCCTATTGATGAGGAGCAAGGATTGTGATGTTGATTTGTATTTATGATGTAGGTTCCCAGCTTTATGCAACCTCGAGGGAACTAGTTCAGCATACACTCTCTATATCAGACTCTTCATCCAGAGTATCGAGAGATTGTGCATGGTTGGGGCTTTGAGGCATTCTTTTCCATTGTGACGCCCCCAAATCCAGGTTCTCTAACCTCAGATTCGGTGCTCACGATCTATCATCATCATAAGCATTCTATAACTATTACGAAATAATAAACATACATTGTTCATTATAATAAAGTTTCCATAGCATGGTCCCAAGGTCTTCTTAACCTTAACTTAAACACACCATTCATATTACAAAAGGTTTACATAAGAACTTCCATTAGATAATAATAATTAATATTCATTCCAAACTATTCCTGGATCTTGCCCTTGCCTTTGTCCTTCGTATTGGATCCTTCAGGCTTAGCTGAAATAAATGTCATGATATAGCAAGGGTAAGCAACTAATTTGCTTAGTAAGTTTATATACAAGGGAGATATATCATGACTAGAAAGAAGTTTTGCTTTCAATGTGCAACAATAATATAAGGTTGTGAAGGAACATGAATTAATAATCAACAATTGAATATTCGAATAATTGAATAATATGAACTGAGTGGTTTTGAGATAACCATGAACATTTGCCAAGGTTCTCAGTAATTTAAACTGGACCTCTTAATAAGTTTTAGTATTCAAGGGGATCAGCCTTTCATACCCCGTGATTTATGCATAAACACTTAATATTCCGGCATCGATATCATGCCTTAATCAAATTCGTCCTTTTCTCAGTCAAGAGTTCTTATCATATCAATTTAATAAGAACAGCTTTTTAAAATACATTTGATTTAACAAATTTAAACATGCTTGATCTAGCTGATACAATTAGCATAGATCTATCTCATAAACAGTTCGTAAATGAAAGAACTTTAATTTAATTCACAGTTCAATACTAATAGAATAGGAATTCAATTGAACAAAGTACGAATTTCAATAATCAATATAGATGTGAATAATCATCAATAATTATTCACTAACATGCTTTGAAAATAATAACTCGAGTTTGAGTTAGGACACTTGCCTCGTCTGTAGATTACGGCTACGTAATTAATTTATATCCACTATGCAGTTAAATTATCTTCCTTTGAGAGACCTATAGTTAATCTTTCAATTAGTCATAGTATAACATTAGATTATGTAATCACATAAATATTATGCATTATATTTAGTTCTTATAAACATCATCATGTCTTGATAATGTTACTATAACCACATAATATTCTTGATCTTGATAATATTTAATTCACCTCTTAGTATTATTAGTTCCCTAATAATATTTTCATTTGCTTACTAATATTATTAACATCTTAATAATATTTTAATACCTTACTAATATTATTAATCCTCTTAATAATATTTTAATTAATATTATTACTTTAATAATATCTTACTTATGCTTTAGTATCATTAATCATTTAATATTATTAATCATTTAATAATATTCTATTCATTTACTAATATTATTAATCATTTAATAATATCTTATTCTATTACTAATATTATTAATTATTTAATAATACTTTAATCATTTATCAATGCTTAAATCAAATATTATTAACCATTTAATAATATTTTAAAGAAATTTTATCTTTAATATTTTTATTTACTTATCACTATCATATTCTAATATTATTAATATCATAATAATATTCTAATAATTTATTGGATTAATAAATAATTTATTCTAATTGTTCATCATTTATTAAACCTCTTATTTAATATCCATAAAAGGTCATAAATAATATTTATTATCATAAATTATCAAAATGCTCTAAGATAGTCATGATATGATATATTATGAGTATTCAAGCATAAAAATCACCTTTTTCTTATTAAAGACATCATTTAACTATTTATTTCCTTTTATTCATAACTTAACCATTTTTAGGAAAAATAGTAAACTTACTCCAAAAATTCTCAGCTTCTGTACTTTGACACAATATGAACCTATAAGGATCCCCAAATTTTTCTGAAATTTTAGAAATTGATCTACTATTTTTAAAGTTCCCAAAACACTCGGATCTTGCTTTATTTTTAATAAATTGAGTTTTGCTCAGAAAAATCTGAAATTTTCAGGGTATGTTCTTCTAACATATATGAACCTACTGTAAAAATTTCAGAATTTTTCAGTGTATACACAGTGAGATATTCGACGGTAAAGTTTTAGGAGTCCTTTACGGAAATAGTCATTACGCACAATCTATAACTCGAAACGTGTCCGTTCTTTTTCCTACACGTAGATAACTTCTCAAGGTACCTCTGTGAATTTTCCCAGATTTTTAAGGGACATGAAGCTGTCCGAAACAGACCCAAGAAAAATAGGACAGAAACTATTTTAGGGTTTTTGAACCCTTAACATTCTAAGTGCGCTATTTTGGGGAAATCAGCTCCAAAGGATTCAAAACTTGTTAGATTTGTGTTCTATCACTTGGGTTTACTAGATAACTCATGCATCTAGCACCCCCCTTCGACGGATCACAAATCTAAGTTGGAAAACTTGAGTTACACAAGATTTAGTGGAAGAAAACAAGAGTTTTCACCCTTGGAGAACATATGCTCATATTCTTCCTCTAAGCCTTTGATCTAACACTCAAAATACTTAGTTCTATACATTATGATATGTAGGACTAGGGTATCTTGAGTATTTGTTCATAACCCCAACAAAACTCAAGCTAAAGAAAAAAAAAAAACAAAGTAGAAGAAGAAAATGAAGGTTATGTTATACCTTGATTTAATGGCAACCTTCCTTGATTTACCAAAGTAAGTGATGAACTTTGGATGCATTAACAAACTAGCACTCCTCTCTCTCTATATATATGGCCAAACCTCTCTCTCCTTTCTCTCTCTAGAAGTGGCTAGCTTGGGAGAAATTATAAGAGGAAGAATGAGAGAAGAAATGAAATGAAATGAAAAGATGAAGTAAAAGGATACTTACAAAAAATATAGATACACTTAGTGTATCTAGCTATTATCCCCCATACTTTCTTTAACCAATGGATAGAAGCTTTGTCTTATCACTTTAATTAGTCTAATCATGATTAAGGATGCTTAATAAAGTGGCAACCAATGGGAGCTTGACAACCATGTCCTTTTGTGTAAGAGTTACTACAAATGGACCTTGCTTAGCTTAATTAGTTGCCTTAAAAGGCTAATGTGGCCAGCCATATCTATGCCCACTAACTCCTTCATTTAACTTTTATTTTAATGCATAAATTAGATAAATCAAATGTCTAAAATACCCTTAATCAAGTGGGCTAAGTTTGGGCTTGCATTTATTTCTTTTGGGCTTCTCCTTTAATTGTTTTGGGCTATGTAATAAACATAGTCTAACAATTTTAATATATGTTACCCAATTTAATTATTTAGGGTTTCCATTCCTAATCTTATGAAATTTAATTACCTATACATGTGACTTTAGCTCATAACCTAATTAGGTTCACAAGAATTAGGTCTAAAATTATTAGTCACTTGAAATAATAAGATTATCCACTTAAGTTAGTATACATTTTAAATACTAACATCTCCTTATTACCATAACCCTTAGATTATTTAATTGTCTCACCTAATTTATAATTAGGTTACGAGGCTTTCATTTTTAATGAAACCTATAAATGTATATATCCATAACTATAACATACATGTTAATTGACCCATGCACAATTTCACATATGTTGTCACATATTAAATCACTGTATAACACAAAGTTTTTAAATATTAATAATGTATATACATATATAGTGACTTAAAATTCACGGTTATTACATCCTCCCCCCCTTATAAGAATTCCGTCCCCGGAATTACTTACAGGTTTACTCAAAAATATGTGGATAACTTTCCCTCATCGTTTCTTCGAGTTCCCACGTAGCTTCTTCAGCATTGTGGTTCCTCCAAAGAACCTTTACAGAATGTATAACCTTATTTCGTAATTTCTGTTCTTTTCTATCTAAAATTTCAACTGGAATTTCCTCGTACGACAAATCCTTTTCTACCTGAATTGGCTCGTACGATATCACGTGCTTGTAATCAGGCTTGTATGGTCGTAGCACTGACACATGAAACACATTATGAATATGTTCCAGTTCAGGAGGTAGAGCTACCTCGTACGCCACTTCGCCTATCTTTCTTAAGATCTCAAAAGGTCCAATAAATCTCGGACTCAGTTTACCTTTCTTTCCAAACCTTATCTTCCCTTTCCAGGGAGATACTTTCAAAAATGCATGGCTTCCCACCTCAAAATCTCTCTTCTGGCGATGTAAGTCTGCATACTTCTTCTGGCGATCTTGAGCTGCTACCAATCGGGCTCTTATCACCTTGATGATCTCTATAGTTTGCTGTACCAGTTCTGGTCCCAACAATCGACGTTCACCCACTTCATCCCAGCATAAGGGCGTTCTACATTTCCTTCCATACAGTGCTTCGTACGGCGGCATTCCGATGCTGGCGTGATAACTATTGTTGTATGCGAACTCTACTAATGGAAGATGATCCTCCCAGCTACCCTTGAAGTCCATCACACAAGCTCTGAGCATGTCTTCAAGTGTTTGAATTGTTCTCTCGCTTTGCCCATCGGTCTGCGGATGATACGCGGTGCTCATCCGTAGTTGCGTCCCCATTCTTTCCTGAAGGCTCTTCCAAAAGTTTGACGTGAATCGCGGATCTCTATCCGACACAATAGATACCGGTACGCCATGCCTCGAGATAATTTCTTTGATATACAATTTGGCTAGCTGGTCCAAATTATACCTGATCTTGATCGGCAAAAAGTGAGCTGACTTCGTAAGACGATCTATAATCACCCATATGGCATCGTGTCCTTTTTGCGTTGCTGGAAGTCCCACCACAAAATCCATTGTGATGTGCTCCCACTTCCACTCTGGAATCTCTAAAGGCTGTAGTAATCCACTCGGTCGTTGATGCTCTGCCTTGACTCTCTGACAAGTTAGACATCTGCTGACGCATTCTGCAACCTCTCTCTTCATGTTTGGCCACCAAAAGTGTTGACGCAAGTCTTGATACATTTTTGTGCTTCCTGGGTGTATCGAGTACCTCGTACTATGCACTTCTCGCAAAATCTCTTCTCTTAGTTCTGGTACTAGCGGTACCCAAATTCGCCCTTCGAATCTCAGCAGTCCGGTGCCATCAATCTTGTATTTCAATTCATCCCCTTCAGCTAACCGCTTCTTGATGTTGTTGCAATCTTCGTCCTTCTCTTGAGCCTCTTTAACCTTATCTAATAAAGTCGGGCTCGCTGCTACTGTAAATAATTTCTCGTTGGTCTCCATCGAATACTTAACTTCTAAGTCAAGTCGTTCGAAATCTTTCACCAATTCCTCTTGAATGGTCAACTTCAGTAACTTCTCTCTGCCTTTTCTGCTCAGGGCATCTGCCACTACATTTGCTTTTCCTGGATGGTACAGAATCTCACAATCATAATCCTTGATCAATTCTAGCCATCGGCGCTGCCTCATATTTAGCTCTTTCTGCGTGAAGATATACTTCAGACTCTTGTGATCTGTATATATCTCACACTTCTCGCCATACAAATAGTGCCTCCAAATCTTCAAGGCAAAAACTACTGCTGCTAATTCCAGGTCATGAGTCGGATAACCCTTCTCATAGTCCTTCAGCTGACGTGAAGCGTACGCAATAACCTTGCCATGCTGCATCAGTACACAACCAAGACCCTTGTGTGATGCATCACTATACACTACAAATCCTCCCGTGTTGTCTGGTAAAGTCAACACAGGTGCCTGACTGAGCCTCTTCTTCAATTCCATGAAACTCTCTTCACATTTCTCCGTCCAAATGAACTTTACTGTCTTTCTGGTAAGGTTGGTCAACGGTGATGCTATCTTTGAAAAATCTTGGATGAATCTCCGATAGTATCCTGCTAATCCCAAGAAACTCCTAATTTCTGTCGGCGTCTTTGGCTGTTCCCAGTTGATAACCGCTTCTACCTTTACTGGATCCACCGAAACACCATCCATGTCGATAACGTGACCCAAAAACTGCACTCTCCGCAACCAAAACTCACACTTAGAGAACTTTGCATACAACTTCTCCCTCCTTAACGTCTCCAACACTATCCTTAGATGTTCAGCGTGCTCTTCCTCTGTCTCTGAATATACCAGAATGTCATCGATGAACACGACAACAAACTTATCCAAATACAGTTTAAACACTCTGTTCATCAAGTCCATGAATGCTGCTGGCGCATTCGTCAACCCAAAAGACATTACCAGAAACTCAAAGTGTCCATACCGAGTTCTGAATGCCGTCTTTGGAACATCCTCCTGCCTCACCTTCAGTTGGTGATAACCGGTCCTCAAGTCGATTTTTGAAAAATATTTTGCCCCCTTCAACTGATCAAACAAATCGTCGATCCTGGGCAACGGGTACTTGTTCTTAATGGTGACCTTGTTCAACTCCCGGTAGTCGATACAAAGCCTTAATGACCCATCCTTCTTCTTTACGAATAAGACTGGTGCTCCCCACGGTGATACGCTCGGTCGAATGTATCCCTTATCTAACAATTCTTGTAGTTGAATCATCAGTTCCTTCATTTCTACCGGAGCCATACGATACGGCGCTTTGTATACCGGTGATGTCCCTGGTGCCAAATCGATAACAAACTCTATCTCTCTATCTGGTGGCAATCCCGGAATCTCATCTGGGAAGACGTCAACGAATTCCCTTACAATAGGTATCTGACCCAGTTCACCCTCGACTCTGCGGGTATCCACAATGTGAGCCAAATAACCTATACAACCTTTCCTAAGCAACTTCTTTGCTTGCATCATCGTCAGACAACAAGATTGTCTCGGCGATTTACTGCCATAAAATACCACCTTTGACTTATTCGGAGTCTTTAGGTGTACGCACTTTTTCTTACAGTCAATGATCGCTCTGTGACTTGATAACCAATCCATCCCGAGGATTACATCAAACTCTCCAAGATGAATCGGTATCAAATCCACGTTAAGCTTAAACCCTCGTACATCAGCACAACAGTTCTTATGTATGTAGTCTACAGGAATAATTTCTTTGTTTGCTACTTCTACATTCATTGGGTGTTCTAATAGTTCACGAGGTAAACTTAATCTTTGAGCAAATTCATCAGATACAAAAGAACATGAAGCTCCCGAATCGAATAACACATGGGCATTTATATCGTTGATCGGAATTATACCTGACACCACCTCCCTGGATGCCACGGCATCTTGCACTGTCATATTGAATGTCCTCGCTGTCGGCTTGTTTGGCTGGGTTGGTCCTCCACTGGTTGTCTTAGTGTTATTGCCCCTATTGCCGTTTCCGCCATCTGTGCTTTTCTTCTTTGGGCAATCCTTGATCCGATGTCCCAATTCACCACAGTTAAAACAACCTCCCTTCTTCACCTTAGAACAATTGGGTGAGGTATGCCCTTCTTGTCCACAGGTATAACATACCGTTTTTCCTTTCAAGCACTCTCCCGAGTGACCCTTTCCACAGTTCCCACACACTGACTTCTTTTGTTGGACACTTCCTTGCTGAATCTCCAAATTACTACCCCCACTGCTCCATTTCCGCTTCTTGTTGTTGCTACCGCCACCGCTAACATTCTGATTCCCACCTTCTACTTTCTTCTTATTCTTCTCCCGATTGTACTTTGAGACTGCTTCGCTTCCACCTTCTGCTATGAGAGCTTTCTCCAACAGAGTTGAGAATGACGTGATTTGTAGAACCGCTACCTTACTATAAATCCACGGCTTTAGTCCATTTTCGAACCTTCTTGCTTTCCTCACCTCCGTGTCTACCTGATGTGGAGCGAATCTGGCCAATTCATTAAACTTTGCAGCGTACTCTGACACTGACATATTCTCCTGCTTCAATTCCAAAAATTTGATCTCCATTCTCGCTTGTGTACTCTCAGGGAAGTAGTTCTCAAAGAACAACTTCTTGAACGCTTCCCAAGTCACGATTCCAGTCCCGGCTTTGTTCTGGTTGGCCTCCCACCAATAGTTAGCCTCACCCTTCATTAAGTAGGTAGCAAAAATTGTTTTCTGTTCTTCTGCTACTCTAGCAATAATGAAGGCCTTCTCAATCTCCTTCATCCATGTCTGGGCCTCTAACGGGTCTGCTGTTCCTCTAAACTCCGGTGGTCCTACGGCCTTGAAGTCCTTAAAGTTGGCTAATTGGTTTCCCGCCTGATTTCCTGCAGGTTGAGCTTGATTCCTCATAGCTTCAGTCATCATGTTGATAAAGTCTTGCATTGGGTTTGGTTGAGCTCCCGCTGCATTATTAACTGACTCTTCGATCTCTTGGTTCCTTAGTACACGTCTGGGCGGCATTATCTAGTGGAACAAAATTTTAACACGTTACTCGGGTTTTATTATCATATAAGTACTTAGCATGTAACACGCTACTGTATTCAACAATCATATGATCATTATGGGAGAGTTTTAAATTACCAAGATTTTGGAAGTCTTTCTCCCTAATTAGTGGGTTAAGTTTGTTTTTAAAGAAAATTTTCCAAATCAGTCTACTAGACTCACATAACATTAAATAGACAATTTACTATTTAAAATTTTTTCAACACATATCATAATAATAATGCATTTATATTCATATACCAATCTTCAGTGTCTCACATGATTAATACAGGTATATTCTTATAAATACTACTATCCCATTTTAAACACAAAAGATGGGATTAACTCAAAATGATACTTCCCTACAAACACAAATAGGGATACTACCTAACTACCTACTACCTCACACCTGCTGAGGTTTACATCAACATAAAACCCTATTACACAAAAGGGGTACTAATGCCTCTATCTACAACTAGTCCACAGCATAATCATCACTGGTGGCCCTGCTGGGTCACCTGAACAGGCTCCGGGGGAAACCACCCCTCCATAGCTCTACGTCGAACGGATCGACTCGACTCTCCTATCTCGAACTGCGCCCTCCTAGTCCCACTGCGCTGGCCCTCATACGCTGTGTCTAGCGCCAGTCCTAAAGTCTCGGCCCTGACCTTCATGGCCTGCAGTTCTAACTCCAATTGGTCCACCCGCTGGGCTGACTCATAAAATGCCTCCTCCACGCGAATCTTGTCTGCAATCTCCATGTCAAACTCGCCCCGCATCGCCAGATGCTCTATACTCAGCTCTCCGAACTTTGCCTTTTCATGCTCTAGCTGTACCCTCAGCATCTCAACTTGCAACTGGGACTCATCCAACTTTCCCTTCTGCTCGACTACCTCCATATGGGCTTGATAAGCCGCCTCCTTGTATTGACCTTCTGTGAACTGAAGTGTGTGGTTTTCAACCTCCAGTTCTCCCACCCTGCCTTCCAATTGATTGATTCTCCTCAACAAATCCCCTATAAGAGGACCCTGAGGGGCTTCTTCCGTAACCTCACGCTTAATGACCTCCTGATCTACTGAGTGACTGTCCTGGCGCTCGTCAGACATCCTACAATCACCATAAATAAAACCAACATCAGTACCACAATAAAATATATTCATTGATAAAATGAAATAATATTTTATTAAGTACAACACAAACTCGATAAATTTCCACAATCCATCTCCTAACATACTCTATAAGAGTTTTCTACTAAGGTTATAACCTAGGTTTCGCATTTCTAATGTTTATAACCTACAGCTTTGATACCAACCTGTGACGCCCCCAAATCCAGGTTCTCTAACCTCAGATTCGGTGCTCACGATCTATCATCATCATAAGCATTCTATAACTATTACGAAATAATAAACATACATTGTTCATTATAATAAAGTTTCCATAGCATGGTCCCAAGGTCTTCTTAACCTTAACTTAAACACACCATTCATATTACAAAAGGTTTACATAAGAACTTCCATTAGATAATAATAATTAATATTCATTCCAAACTATTCCTGGATCTTGCCCTTGCCTTTGTCCTTCGTATTGGATCCTTCAGGCTTAGCTGAAATAAATGTCATGATATAGCAAGGGTAAGCAACTAATTTGCTTAGTAAGTTTATATACAAGGGAGATATATCATGACTAGAAAGAAGTTTTGCTTTCAATGTGCAACAATAATATAAGGTTGTGAAGGAACATGAATTAATAATCAACAATTGAATATTCGAATAATTGAATAATATGAACTGAGTGGTTTTGAGATAACCATGAACATTTGCCAAGGTTCTCAGTAATTTAAACTGGACCTCTTAATAAGTTTTAGTATTCAAGGGGATCAGCCTTTCATACCCCGTGATTTATGCATAAACACTTAATATTCCGGCATCGATATCATGCCTTAATCAAATTCGTCCTTTTCTCAGTCAAGAGTTCTTATCATATCAATTTAATAAGAACAGCTTTTTAAAATACATTTGATTTAACAAATTTAAACATGCTTGATCTAGCTGATACAATTAGCATAGATCTATCTCATAAACAGTTCGTAAATGAAAGAACTTTAATTTAATTCACAGTTCAATACTAATAGAATAGGAATTCAATTGAACAAAGTACGAATTTCAATAATCAATATAGATGTGAATAATCATCAATAATTATTCACTAACATGCTTTGAAAATAATAACTCGAGTTTGAGTTAGGACACTTGCCTCGTCTGTAGATTACGGCTACGTAATTAATTTATATCCACTATGCAGTTAAATTATCTTCCTTTGAGAGACCTATAGTTAATCTTTCAATTAGTCATAGTATAACATTAGATTATGTAATCACATAAATATTATGCATTATATTTAGTTCTTATAAACATCATCATGTCTTGATAATGTTACTATAACCACATAATATTCTTGATCTTGATAATATTTAATTCACCTCTTAGTATTATTAGTTCCCTAATAATATTTTCATTTGCTTACTAATATTATTAACATCTTAATAATATTTTAATACCTTACTAATATTATTAATCCTCTTAATAATATTTTAATTAATATTATTACTTTAATAATATCTTACTTATGCTTTAGTATCATTAATCATTTAATATTATTAATCATTTAATAATATTTTATTCATTTACTAATATTATTAATCATTTAATAATATCTTATTCTATTACTAATATTATTAATTATTTAATAATACTTTAATCATTTATCAATGCTTAAATCAAATATTATTAACCATTTAATAATATTTTAAAGAAATTTTATCTTTAATATTTTTATTTACTTATCACTATCATATTCTAATATTATTAATATCATAATAATATTCTAATAATTTATTGGATTAATAAATAATTTATTCTAATTGTTCATCATTTATTAAACCTCTTATTTAATATCCATAAAAGGTCATAAATAATATTTATTATCATAAATTATCAAAATGCTCTAAGATAGTCATGATATGATATATTATGAGTATTCAAGCATAAAAATCACCTTTTTCTTATTAAAGACATCATTTAACTATTTATTTCCTTTTATTCATAACTTAACCATTTTTAGGAAAAATAGTAAACTTACTCCAAAAATTCTCAGCTTCTGTACTTTGACACAATATGAACCTATAAGGATCCCCAAATTTTTCTGAAATTTTAGAAATTGATCTACTATTTTTAAAGTTCCCAAAACACTCGGATCTTGCTTTATTTTTAATAAATTGAGTTTTGCTCAGAAAAATCTGAAATTTTCAGGGTATGTTCTTCTAACATATATGAACCTACTGTAAAAATTTCAGAATTTTTCAGTGTATACACAGTGAGATATTCGACGGTAAAGTTTTAGGAGTCCTTTACGGAAATAGTCATTACGCACAATCTATAACTCGAAACGTGTCCGTTCTTTTTCCTACACGTAGATAACTTCTCAAGGTACCTCTGTGAATTTTCCCAGATTTTTAAGGGACATGAAGCTGTCCGAAACAGACCCAAGAAAAATAGGACAGAAACTATTTTAGGGTTTTTGAACCCTTAACATTCTAAGTGCGCTATTTTGGGGAAATCAGCTCCAAAGGATTCAAAACTTGTTAGATTTGTGTTCTATCACTTGGGTTTACTAGATAACTCATGCATCTAGCACCCCCCTTCGACGGATCACAAATCTAAGTTGGAAAACTTGAGTTACACAAGATTTAGTGGAAGAAAACAAGAGTTTTCACCCTTGGAGAACATATGCTCATATTCTTCCTCTAAGCCTTTGATCTAACACTCAAAATACTTAGTTCTATACATTATGATATGTAGGACTAGGGTATCTTGAGTATTTGTTCATAACCCCAACAAAACTCAAGCTAAAGAAAAAAAAAAAACAAAGTAGAAGAAGAAAATGAAGGTTATGTTATACCTTGATTTAATGGCAACCTTCCTTGATTTACCAAAGTAAGTGATGAACTTTGGATGCATTAACAAACTAGCACTCCTCTCTCTCTATATATATGGCCAAACCTCTCTCTCCTTTCTCTCTCTAGAAGTGGCTAGCTTGGGAGAAATTATAAGAGGAAGAATGAGAGAAGAAATGAAATGAAATGAAAAGATGAAGTAAAAGGATACTTACAAAAAATATAGATACACTTAGTGTATCTAGCTATTATCCCCCATACTTTCTTTAACCAATGGATAGAAGCTTTGTCTTATCACTTTAATTAGTCTAATCATGATTAAGGATGCTTAATAAAGTGGCAACCAATGGGAGCTTGACAACCATGTCCTTTTGTGTAAGAGTTACTACAAATGGACCTTGCTTAGCTTAATTAGTTGCCTTAAAAGGCTAATGTGGCCAGCCATATCTATGCCCACTAACTCCTTCATTTAACTTTTATTTTAATGCATAAATTAGATAAATCAAATGTCTAAAATACCCTTAATCAAGTGGGCTAAGTTTGGGCTTGCATTTATTTCTTTTGGGCTTCTCCTTTAATTGTTTTGGGCTATGTAATAAACATAGTCTAACAATTTTAATATATGTTACCCAATTTAATTATTTAGGGTTTCCATTCCTAATCTTATGAAATTTAATTACCTATACATGTGACTTTAGCTCATAACCTAATTAGGTTCACAAGAATTAGGTCTAAAATTATTAGTCACTTGAAATAATAAGATTATCCACTTAAGTTAGTATACATTTTAAATACTAACATCTCCTTATTACCATAACCCTTAGATTATTTAATTGTCTCACCTAATTTATAATTAGGTTACGAGGCTTTCATTTTTAATGAAACCTATAAATGTATATATCCATAACTATAACATACATGTTAATTGACCCATGCACAATTTCACATATGTTGTCACATATTAAATCACTGTATAACACAAAGTTTTTAAATATTAATAATGTATATACATATATAGTGACTTAAAATTCACGGTTATTACATCCATCCTCCCCTATCGTTGTCCATGGGGTTACCTTAGGGCGTTGTTTGAGCGATGGTTTCACCTGAATCAGTCTCTTGTTGGGTAAAATCTATATACGCACAACACGCAAGTATACATGGTCAACAAGTAATAAAGTGATAACTCAAGTATCGTTCCCACAGAGATTAGTAAGACAATTACCAGTTTCCTATTAATCCAAATTTTATTAAACTAACCAATTTAAGAATTATAACTAAAAATATTATAAATACTACGAATACCAAACAATCAACAAATTCTAAAAACTAAAATTTCAAACAAATATTGGAGAATTAGGCTTACAACTTCACTCTAAGCATCACTCTGATTATTACACCTTATTCTAGTTTAATTCACTATTCCAGTTTATTAATCAAGAACACTCAAGTAGAATTATCCATCTCTCGATGCACTAATACCATATTGACTTAAATTCACAATTTAGATAGAATTAAGTTAAACACCTTAATTAACTAACCCATTATATCTCTATGTGAATTACAATCAAAGAAGGTTTAAGTTCAAGTTCTTTATCCAATTACATGCAATGCTAGGCATATCTCTACCCTAACATTCATCAAGATTCCATTCATTCACAGAATTCAAGAACACATGCTATATTAACTAAGTCTAAACTCGTATTTCCTCTCTCAAATCCATACAAGTCCACATAAATTTGGTGATCAAGCAATTCATAAATTCAATTAAAAATCAATATAGATAAACTAAAAGATAACTCATTAAACTGAAAATCAAAGTTACATAATCATCGTTCAACCCAAAGATCCGTTATAAGCTTAATAAAGAATTTAGTTCAACGTCAATAAAATAAAAACTGAATTAATTAAAGTAAACATCATTCCAATTACAAATATTAAACTAAAGAAGAAGAAAAAATCCAGAACCACCCTTCTCTATAGCTTTAATCTGCAATTGTTGTGAAATCTCCTTCAAAATCTTCCTCCAATGCTCTTGCACAGAAATCCGTCTTCAATCATGTTAATTGCTTTTTTTTGTGATAATTCAATCTTGTTATTTGTTGTTAACTATAAGCCTAGACACGTACTCTGACTCTAATTCCATGTATAATCGAGTTCCAAATTGTCCCAATCACTAGCCTTCACGTCGTTGTAGTAGTTCAAACAGAGCAGGACATTTATCTTTCCCGTACCCCCGCCCCGGCGGGAGTTTTGCTTAGTAAATAGCCCGCCCTGGTGGGCCTGTCCTCTGTTAACTTTCCAGCACCCCCCGCCCCGACGGGGGTTTTGTATATAGAAAGCCCGCCCCAGCGGGCATGCATTCTATAATTTGTCCATTTTAGCTCCTAATCTTGCCAATTTTTGCCATAATTCCACCCTTTAAGTCCAATTGTCACTCCACCACACCTAAACACAAAACAACACTAAAAAAGTAAAAACAAAACAAAAACACAAAGAATTAACACCGTTTAAGCTCGAACTAGAAGCCGATTCGTAGGTATAAAACCCTATTTATAGCGCATCGGCAAGTGTGATTGCGATGACATTCATGTTGGATTCGCCACCCCAATAATGTTTTAAATGCTGACCGTTGACTTTAAACGTCTCCAATGGGTTCCTACTGTATATTCAATGGCGCCATGTGGGAAAACCCTTTTGATAGTGAATGGTCCTGACCACCTCGATTTTAGATTTCCTGGGAACAACCGCAGTCTTGAATTAAACAATAGTACTGCTTGCCCCGGTTCGAACGTTGTATGCATAATTTACTGGTCATGCCATTTCTTGACCTTTTCTTTGTACAACTTCGAGTTCTCATAGGCTTGTAGTCTGAATTCGTCGAGTTCGTTCAATTAAAGTAGCCACTTTTCACCAGCTACTACTTGATCGAAGTTGAGCTTCTGAATTGCCCAATAGGCTTTATGTTTTAACTCCACAGGTAGGTGACATGCTTTCCCGTAGACCAACTGATATGGTGACATCCCAATTGGCGTCTTGTACGCAGTCCTGTAAGCCCATAATGTATCATCCAATCTAAGAGACCAGTCTTTTCTATCCGTGTTTACTACCTTCTTTAAGATTCTCTTCACCTCCATGTTTGAAACTTTAGCTTGCCCACTTGTTTGGGGATGGTATGTCGTCGCCACCTTATGGTTGACCCCATATTTTGCCAAAAGAGCTGTAAACGATTTGTTGCAGAAGTGACTACCCTCATCACTTATAATAGCTCTTGGAGTGCCAAATCTTATAAAAATATTCTTTTGCCAGAACTTAAGAACCACTTTAGCATCATTTGTGGGGAGTGCTACGACTTCAACCCATTTTGATACATAGTCAATCGCAAGCAAGATGTACTGATTATTGAATGATGAAGGAAATGGCCCCATAAAATCTATGCCCCATACATCAAAAATTTCAACTTCCAGTATAGTTTGTAGTGGCATCTCATTCCGCTTTGATATATTACCCACCCTTTGACATCTGTCACAGCTTTTTACAAACTGGTGGGCATCCTTAAATATTATAGGCCAATAAAACCCTACTTGAAGCACTTTGGCCGTTGTTCTCTCACTTCCGTAATGTCCCCCGTATGCAGACAAATGACACTCGTGCAAAATATTCTTCACCTCACTGTAGGGTACACACCTTCAAATCATCTCGTCGGCACACTGTTTGAATAGGTATGGTTCATCCCACATGTACCATTTGACGTCATGCATGAACTTCTTCTTTTGTTGACGTGTAAGATCAGAGGGAAGGATGTTGCTCACCAGATAGTTAGCAAAATTCGCATACCACAAAAATTCTGCATTGACTCCAAACAACTGTTTGTCTGGGAATGACTCATTAATTGCACACTTATTCTCTTCATCTTTACTCGGATTTTCTAGCCTCGATAAATGATCTGCAACTTGATTTTCTGTCCCCTTTCTATCTTTAATTTCTCAATCAAATTCTTGTAGAAGGAGGATCCATCTGATAAGTCGAGGCTTAGCATCCTTCTTCGAAATTAAATATCAGATTGCCGAGTGATTCATATAAACCACAACCTTTGTCCCAATTAAATATGCCCAAAATTTATCAAAGGCATATACTACTGAAAGTAACTCCTTTTCTGTAGTTGTGTAGTTCAATTGGGCATCCGTAAGGGTTTTACTTGAATGGTATATGGCGTGAAATGTTTTCTCTCGGTGTTGACCCAAAACAGCCCCTACCGCATAGTCGCTTGCATCGCACATTAACTCAAACGATATATTCCAATCTGGTGCGATAATAATTGGAGCTGTAGTTAACTTTTTCTTCAATTACTCGAATGCTAACTTATAATCCTCATCAAACTTGAAAATTGTGTCTTTCTCTAAGAGACTGCACAACAGTTTTGCAATCTTAGAGAAATCTTTTATAAATCTCCTATAGAACCCGGCATGTCCGAGAAAGCTACGGATTCCCTTTACTGAAGTTGGTGGTGGTAGATTTTCAATGGTTTCCAACTTTGCTCTATAAACCTCTAATCCTTTCGCTGAAACCTTGTGCCCCAAGATTATTCCTTCTTTGACCATAAAGTGGCATGTTTCCCAGTTAAGCACCAAATTCGTCTCTATGCATCGCTTTAAAACCATGACCAAGTTTTCTAAACAGACATCAAAACTATCCCCAAAGACAGAAAAGTCGCCCATGAAGACTTCCGCATTTTTTTCCACCATGTCTGAGAATATGGCCATCATACATTGTTGGAAGGTAGCAGGTGTATTACACAAGCCAAAAGACATTCTCCTGAATGCAAAGGTGTTGTATGGGCACGTGAAAGTGGTCTTTTCTTGATCTTCGGGAGCAATGACTATCTGATTATATCCCGAATATCCATCCAGTAAGCAATAAAATTCGTGCCCTGCCAATCTATCCAACATCTGATCGATAAAAGGTAGAGGAAAGTGGTCTTTATGGGTTGCCTTATTCAGCTTCCTATACTCCATGCAAACGGTCATTCCACCCTTTTTTGGCACACATTGAACGGGGCTGACCCAAGCACTATCTAAAATTGGGTAAATGTTTCCCGCATCCAACCACTTCAGAATCTCTTTCTTTACCACTTTTTTCATGATCGGGTTTAGCCATCTCTGTTTTTCCACTATTGGCTTTGAATCCTCTTCCATGAGAATTTTGTGCATGTAGAAGGATGGACTGATTCCCTTGATATTTGCAATTATCCATCCTATAGCCGATTTGTATTCTCTAAGTACTATCTGCAACTTATTTTCCTACATTTCGTTAAGCACAGAAGCAATAATAATAGGTAAAGTATTAAAATTACCTAAATATGCATACATGAGGTGTTTAGGAAGTGGCTTAAGCTCAAGTGTAGGTGGCTCCTCCAATGAAGGTTTCATCCTTGTCGTGGCTTTCTCTTCCATATGTAATGGCTCAAATGGTGCCTTGAATCTACTAACTCATGGCAAGGAATCCAGTATATGTAAATAATCTACAAACTTTGGATCATCTAAATCTTCGTCCCCTAGTAGTGTAGTTTCCAATGGATCATTAGCCAAACTTTTAACCATATCTTCGTTGATTATCTGATCAATGACATCCATCCTGAAACACTTCTCTTCATCCGTAGGGAACTTAATGGCTTTAAATACGTTGAACTTTACTTCCTGATCTTGGACCCTTATGGTTAGTTCACCTTTTTGCCCATCGATGAGCGCCCTACCCGTAGCCAAAAACGGTCTCCCTAGGATGATTGGGATGTTCTTATCTTCCTCAAAATCCAAAATTATAAAGTCCGCGAGAAATATGAATTTGTCTACCTTGACCAAAATATCCTCCATAATGCCTCTTGGGTACGTAACTAACCTATCCGCCAACTGTAAAGATATATTGGTCGGTTTCGAAGCTGGTAAACCTAATTCGGTGTATACTGATAATGACATAAGGTTCACACTTTCTCCCAAGTCACATAAACATTTGTTGAACGCCATGTTCCCAATTATGTATGGAATGGTAAAACTCCCCGGTTCTTTTAACTTCAGCGGTAACTTTCGCTGTAAAACTGCACTGCACTCCTCTATTAATGCCAGAGTTTCAAAATCTGCCAACTTCTTTCCTCGACAAAATTCCTTTCATGAATTTAGCATAACTTGGCATCTGCTCAAGGGCTTCTGCGAAAAGGATGTTAATCTGAAGTTTCTTTAAAACTTCTAAAAATTTAGCAAATTGCTTATCTAATTTCTGTTTTTGGAATCTTTACTGAAACGGAGGTGGAGGATACACAACTGGCTTGTCATCTGACTTTGTCTATTCAACTTTCTTTTCCTCATCCTGTTTCTCTTTAAGCACTTTGTTTTCATCCACTTTATCAACTTTTGTAACTGAATTTTTTGTAATTTCCCCATCTAGATGTTTTTCACTTCTCAAAGTGATTACCTGACATTGCTCGTGATTTCCCTTCGGATTCCTTTTGGTGTCACTTGGTAGAGTCCCTTGCGGTCTATTGTTCAATGCTAAGGCAAGTTGTCCCATCTAATTTTCTAGGTTCTTGATGGCTACTGCTTGTGACTTCATAACTGTCGTGTTGCTCGTTATATAATTCGACAACAACTCTTCTAAATCTATTTTTCTCTCTTGATGCTGAGTTATTTATTGATGTTGATTCTGGAACCCCCGGGGCATAAGATTGTCGTGGAGCTTGCTGATTCTGATTGTTGCTCCATGATAAATTAGGATGGTTCCTATTCCCCGAGTTGTAGGCATGTTGATACATATTCTGTGGCGAAATCCTGTTATAGTTGCCCAAAAACTGAACTAATGCTGGGTTGATGGCACACTGCTCACTAAGAATATTCTCCTGCACATAGCTCGCACACATATGCCACCTGCTGTGGTTGTGCACCCGTCATGGTATCCATTTTCTTTGATAAGGCAGCAATCTGTGCTGCCAACACGGTTACTCCATCTACCTCTAAAATCCTAGCTACCTTAGGTTATGTCATCCTTGATGTAGGCCACTGGTAATTATTAGCTGCCATCATTTCCACTAACTCATATGCCTCCTCATAGCTCTTAGCCATAAATGCTCCACCCGAAGCTGCATCGATACTTGTCCTGAGATTCCCATTTAACCCGTTGTAGAATGTGTTCATCTGCAGCCATTTTGGTAATCCGTGATGAGGGCATTTCCTAAGAAGTTCCTTATATCTCTCTCATGCCTCATATAACGATTCCCCGTGTTGTTGTTTAAATATAGTAATCTCATTCCTCATTTTTGCAGTCTTTGCTAGTGGGAAGAATTTGGCTAAAAATTTTCGAGCTAGGTCTTCCCATGTAGTTATCGATCCTGACGACAGTGAGTGTAACCAACTCTTCGCCTTGTCCCACAAAGTGAATGGGAACAAACGAAGTCTGACTACCTCATCCGACACCCCATTGTATCTGAAAGTGTTACATATCTCCAAAAAGCTGACCAAATGTTCATTCGGATCATCATTTGCAGGTCCCCCAAATTGAACTGAGTTTTGGATCATTTGAATAGTCCCAGGCTTGATTTCAAACGTGTTTGCAGTAATCGCTGGCCTGGTGATACTCGACTGAAGCTCAGTCACCTTAGGTGTAGTAAAATCTCTCAACGCTTTCTGTTCTTCGGTAGCCATTACTTCTTCTTTTTCAGAATTCTCAAAGTCTTCCCTGGTCTCTTTGATCCACTTACTTAGCCTTTGAAACCGTTTCTCTATGTCGTCCTCCAAAGGAAGCAAGTCTGGATTTTTGGAACGAGTTTGCATAAATCGACTTCAAGAACCTGAAATAGAAAGAACAAAACAAAAAGAAAAAATGTTTAAGTAAAACTGGACTAATAAAATTGATATTGCAAAATTATTAAAATCTATAATCCCCGGCAGCGGCGCCAAAAACTTGTTGGGTAAAATCTATATACGCACAACACGTAAGTATACGTGGTCAACAAGTAATAAAGTGATAAGTCAAGTATCATTCCCATAGAGATTAGCAAGAAATTAACCCTCACGATTACCAGTTTCCTATTAATCCAAATTTTATTAAACAAACCAATTTAAGAATTATAACTAAAATTATTATAAATACTATGAATACCAAACAATTAACAAATTCTAAAAATTTTAATTTCAAACAAATATTGGAGAATTAGGCTTACAACTTCACTCTAAGCATCACTCTGATTATTACACCTTATTCCTGTTTAATTCACTATCCCAGTTTATTAATCAAGAATACTCAAGTAGAACTAGCCATCTCTCGATGCACTAATACCATATTAACTTAAATCCACAATTTAGATAGAATTAAGCTAAACACCTTAAATAACTAACTCACTATATCTCTATGTGAATTAAAATCAAAGAAGGTTTAAGTTCGAGTTCTTTATCCAAATACATATGATTCTAGGCATATCTCTACTCTAACAATCATCAAGATTCCATTCATTCACAGAATTCAAGAACACATGCTATATTTGTAAGACCCCAACTTATTAATGAATAAAATCAAATTTTCTCTAAATATTATTGTGAATAATAAGGGGTTAATTTGATACAAATACTTTGGTTATGGGTTAAATGTGCAAATTTTGCAAAATAAGCAAGTGGTTATAAAATATTTATTTTTGGTCGGTGAATATTCGGTTGGTCGTGGAATATTCTTGCTGTCGGGGAATATTCGTACGACGACGCAGCCTTGTGTGGGCCCCATAACGGAAAGCGATTGGATAAAGAAAACGACAAGTATAAGTTGTTTATAAATAAACGGCGTAGTTGTTACCGTTAATACTGTTGGAATACCCGGTGGTTAAAATACAGTAGCACACGGTATTGCACCAATTATTGATTCTTACGTAAGAAGGCACTACTCAATAATTGTTACAGTAGTTATTATTCAATATTTTATTTTATTGATTCAATAATTGCTGCGTTGATATTTTATATTATTGTTGTTTCAATAATTATTGTTGCACAGTATTTTTATTTATCAGATCAATAATTCATATTATTTGAATAATGTTATTAGATAACATTATTGGCAATGTCTAGAAAGTTCTGTCTAAGGAGAGGTTTGGTCATCTAATTGCGCGCCAGTAAGGAGAAATCCTTATTGGAAAGCCCCCTCTTTCCTGGGAACGGCTTGGTTGTCATAAATGTGATTCTGTAATATTATTTGTGAATAATTAATTATTGATTCATATGATAAGGAAATATTTATTTTATGTGGATATAAATGAGGGATATATTTTTGTGGTTAAAAATGAAGGAGTTAATGTTGAGGTTTTTGTCAGTATTTTTGTCGGAATGGAGGTATTAAAAATCAAGGTTTTTGAGATAGTTTGCGGGGGTTATAATTTTTAATCCGACCGTTGGATCGTGGTAATTTTTGGATATGTTATACATATATAAGTTGAGTATATGTCCACAAATTTTGAACCGTTAAAAATGAACGTATGATTTATTACGAATTTTACAAGATGACTGGTTCAGAAATTGTTGAATTTTCGGAGTTTATCATTTTGATGGAAAATTCTAGAATTGGTGGGCCCCACTTGTGGTTGGTGAAGAAATGTGCTGAATTATATTTCAAATGTGGTGGGTGGGAATAGTAGCAGGTAAAGCCATCAGGTTGCAGGTCAAGCCTACTAAAATTTTCCTATAAATAGAGGGCTAAGTTAGAATTGAAAATCACACCAGAAACAAGTTTTCTCTCTCTAGATTATTGAGTGTATTTTGTGAGTATTTAGATACTTTGAGAGTTTCTATTCATCAGAGCAAGTTTCTTTCAGCCTTATACCAGTATTCCGACCAGAAGTACTGATATTTTGAGGTAAGGGATATTATTTTCTTCTTAAATGATATTATTTTCTTCAATATCATTATGCTGAAATATTGATATGAGTTTTTATCAAATTTGGAACTTTTTGTGTCGGGGTTACTATTCATGTATACGGCACTATTCACGTATACGGCACTATTCACGAATACGGCACTATTCACCGAAAAATAAAATTTTTCCTTTTTGTTCAAGATGTCTATTATGGTTACTATCTTTGATTGTATCCATGCTTTGATCTTTATTTTTGAATTCTGCTTCACAATTGATTATTATGAAGTATTATTGATCTTGGATAAACTGTTATACGAATCCCTAATATTTGTCCTTCTGTCTCATTGGATTCGTTCTCTTTAAGATATTTTTCATCATCCTCAGTCCTAAATGATGATATTACTGAATATCTTTGGCCTGTAGTGCAAAGATGTATAATTACTTGATGAATATCTTTGGCCTGTAGTGCAAAGATGAACAGGTGTTGAGATGAACATGACCAACTGATGATACAAATGAATATCTTTGGCCTGTAGTGCAAAGATGAATATTTGGTTAAAGATGATTATTAATTGATGTTACAGGGATAAAATATTGATGATGGACTTTTAAATCTTAGAAGATAGTAGAATTCTTTCTCTACTTGACTCTTCTAATGGTTTGCTGTTTCCGCTGCAGTTGTTGATCTAAAACTTGTTGTCGATTATATTTTATCAGATTTTTCCCTGTTGAAGACTAACGATAATTTGTTGTATATTATCTTAGTCATAATATTCTTTACTGGGCTAGTTGAGCTCACCCTTTTCCTTTTTGTTCCATTTTTCTTCTCAGGAGGTGAGAACATAGCAGGATCTAGTCGGGGTATGGAGTGATGGTTCTAGAAAGATGTTTTAGCAGTCCTCACTATTTCTGTAAAATAGTGTTTGAATAATTGTAATGAGGATTTATTTGAGTGTGGATATTGTCCAGAAGACAATATTTGTATTTAAACTCACAGTATGTGTTGTCGTATTTTGCACGACAATTGTATTATTGAAGTTATAGTTTGCTTTCTGTACCATGTATTTGGCGACTCAGAATGGGTGTTGTATACCTATTTTGGGGGCGTCACAATATTGACTAAGTCTAAACTCGTATTTTCTCTCTCGAATCTATATAAGTCCACATAAAATTAGTGATCAAGCAATTCATAAATTCAATCACAAATCAATATAGATAAACTGAAAGATAACTCATTAAACTGAAAATCAAAGTTACATAATCATCGCTCAACGCAAAGATCCGTTATAAGCCTAATAAAGAATTTAGTTCATCGTTAATGAAATAAAAATCAAATTAATTAAAGTAAACATCATTCCAATTACAAATATTAAACTAAAGAAGAAGAATAAATACAGAACCACCATTCTCTCTAGCTTTAATCTGCAATTGTTGTGAAATCTCCTTCAAAATCTTCCTCCAATGCCCTTGCTCAAAAATCCGTCTTCAATCGTGTTAATTGCTTTTTTTGTGATAATTCAATCTTATTATTTGTTGTTAACAATAAGCCTAGACATGTACTGTGACTCTAATTCCATGTATAATCGAGTTCCTAATCGTCCCAATCACTAGCCTTCACGTCGTTGCAGTAGATCAAACAGAACAGGACACTTCTCTTTCCCGTACCCCTGCCCCGGCGGGGGTTTTTCTTAGTAAATAGCCCACCCCAACGGGCCTATCCTCTGTTAACTTTCCAGCACCCCCCCACCCCGGTGGGGGTTTTGTATATAGAAAGCCCACCCCGGCGGGCATGCATTCTGTAATTTGTCCATTTTAGCTCCTAATCTTGCCAATTTTCGCCATAATTCCACCCTTTAAGTCCAATTGTCACTACACAACACCTAAACACAAAACAACACTAAACAAGTAAAAACGAAATAAAAACATAAAGAATTAACATCGTTTAAGCTCGAGTTAGAAGCCGATTCGTAGGTATAAAACCCACTTATCATCTCTCTATTTGCTGGACTGTGAGGTGATGATGACGCTGATGGATTGGCAGTTTATCACCGGTATGGAGTTTGGAGGGGCTTCAGTGCCTTGTGTGACGAACATTACCCCGATTGCCGTCAGATCCTTGCTAGGAGTCCCGGCTGAGGCGCTCAAAGGCAGGACAGTCTTCGTTGGTCCTTTGAGTGTAGATGCTATGAGTGGGGCGTTGAGTGAGCCCATACCCGATGATGTGAGAGTCAGGGATTGCATTCTTCGACGATTGTTCCTAGTCATCCTCCGGGGTTGTTTCATAGCTGATAACTCTTCCACGGTGTCGTTCGCTTTAGTTAGCGCCACACTAGAGGTGGACCATATTGGAGAATATGACTGGGGCTCCTATACCTTCGCCTATTTCCTTAGGGGAATGCTCATGCGTTCGTAGGGCTTGATAGAGGCTTGGCTAGGATTTTACCCATTTCTGTTGGTGAGTATTTCTCTTTTGATTTCCCATGTACATGTTAAGAGTGTTGACTGACCGCAGATGCTTGCCTTTGTATTGGCAGTTTTGGGCCTATGAGAGGCTTTCATGCTTGCGTCCCATTAGTATGTTAGGTTTAGACACCTACCCACGGGGACGATGATGGCATCACTCCACGTTGGCGGAGGTTTCTATAGCTGAGGGTTTCACCCATTATCGCTTATAGTTGGAGTTATTGACAGCTGACGTCATTATATAGGTTCCCTATTTGGGGACCATTTGACAGTTGGCTTTGAGGATGGTTTCCCGACTGGTGTCGAGCATGTGATATCCACCCATCGGATTTCTCTCTTCACAAATGGAGGATGGGAGGTCTATTTGGGAGAACGTCCTATCAGGAGCATTATAAGAGAGATTTATATACCGATCTATCCTCTTGCCAGGTGTTATTGGCCTGTGTTGCAGTCGCCGATCAGTGATATCCCGTTGATGGGAGTTAATGGCTTTACTTTGTTAGAGGGTCTTTTCACTTAGGAGGTATTCTACTGCTGGTGATCCCCTCGTACCATTGGAGCCCAGACCCGTACCATTCAGTTCATGAGGGATATGGTTCCTGGATCCATGATGATGACGGATTGGATGGCCTACGTCCGAGAGCTTACTCATTTAACGCAAATTGATAGCTTGACCTGACAGTTGGACCGGGCGCATTTTTTCATCCAGCATTTGGGTAGAGATCATTCAGAGGCAGATTCTTTTGATCATTCCAGCTCAGGGGTTAGCCCTTCAGGTGGCCCATATGGTTTTGTCAGAGCAGATCCTCCATTGTATCGGCCTGATATCCCTCTTGGCAGAGATCTAGTGACTTAGGAAGAGTTACATCAGATGGATAGGTTAGATGATATAGACATCAAAACTATTGAATTCTTCTGATGTATTTCTCGATATATCTTTTGATAGGCCTTTGTTAGATACTGGGTGGCTGTGCCCCATTCTTGTTATATCTTTTGATAGGCCTCTGTTAGTTGTTGGGCAGTTGTGCCCCATTTTCCTTTATTTTCCAGCTGTACACAGAGATGATGTATTAGATGATGATGTACTTTGGAATGTATATATATTGTTTTTCATTCCCTACATCATATTGTCATCTATTGTTTATTATGCATGTATTATGTTATGCATATGTATGTCTAGAGATGTTCAACATTGACCCCTGGATGGTCTTATGATACGGCCCACAAATATGTCTTCCTCGACAGTTAGCCGCATTGATCACACCCCACTAGTATTGGTAGCCTCATGTCTGAGATCGTGGTATGATAGTTTATCACCTCCAGATCGAGTGATCACTACTACAAATTACTAAATAGACAACGCTTAAACCACAACATTTTTTATAAAAACGTTGTGGTATTTTTTTCCACAACGTTTTTAAAAAAAACGTTGTAGATATATATGTAAAAACGTTATCTATTTAAAAGGACATTTTTTTTGTTTTAACTAGATAACATTTTTATTTAAAAACGTTGTCTATCAAACAAAACACGGAGCTTAAAAAATGTGGAAGTGAAAACACGGAGCTTAAAACGTTTCCTGTACTTTAATTTCATTCCCTCCTTACTTTTCCCCTAATTTTCTCCCGATCTGATATTCCCTCCTTCCCATTTTTCACACAAAATCTTTCAATTTCTTCGCTGCCACCGCTCTAAGCTCCAGCGACACATCGGCGATGGAGTAGAACTTCTGCATCTGGAGAATCGGGATCCAGTTCAGCCGCCGCCGGAGAATGGCTACGAACGCTGGTGAATCGGGATCCAGAGCGCGTCTATTATGGCATTCGCAGCAGCTTTGTTGAATGGAAGCCGTCTCTGGTTGTAGCCTTAGCCACCAGCACCGACGACTCTCAGTTAGCTGACGCTCGAGAAGACGGTTCCCATGAGAGTATTTATTTTTCTATGTACAGAAGATACATGGAGACCCTAATTCGAGAGTTTCATCCCTAGTTTGGTGGCCTCAAATGAGTATTATTTCGGTAAAGATTTCCTGGATTCGATCAATTTTGTAATTTTTGCAGTAAATTATTGTTCGAACTATGTTTAGAAGTTTGGTGTTTTGAAATTCTTTTACCTTCATTAATTGAAGTTTCTTAGCATTTTTTTTGCAGGCAAGGCAGGTTGGGCTGCACCTCGACTTAAGGATGCATTAATTGAAGTTTCTATTTTATGAAGAAATTCATAATAGAAAGCAATCCAAGAGGCAAGTTATGAAGTTATATTGCATTTTTAGAAATATTGAGTAAGTATATATATGCGATTATGAACAATTGTTCTGTTAATTAGGCTATGAATTAGAAGGAGATTAGTTGTTGTTGTGCGGAGTAATAAGGAAGGAAAACTTGGCTTAAATCAAGTATCAACATATATGAACTCTATTTTTAAAAGTGTTGCACTTAGTATGTTTGATGAAATGCTTCTTAGGGACTGTAAAGCTTAAAATAGAGAATTGCTCTATGTTATAAGCAAGATGACATATAAGTATGTTATATAAAGTAGTATATGTAAGCCAAATGAGGTTTAAAACATGTTTTGGAATGAATGTTTAGTTATGGATTAGTTGAAAAACTGCCTCGACGGAGTAGTTTTGAAGTCTTGTTAGACATGTCTAAGACAGTCGGATTGGCAGGGTTATATTTTTTAAAAATAATATGTCATACCAACTATATAACATATCAAAAGTTGGTTTCAATCAGACGCAAGGTTTGTGAGTTATAAAATCTCAAAACTAGCAGGTCGGCATTATGGACTGCAGCTAGTAGAATTGAGCAGTAGTTGCTGCTGCAGCAGGCACGCGCGTATTTCAATGAAAGTAGTAATTTAAAGAGTGAGTTATTTCAATATGTATATTGTAAATAAATTCAATGAAAGCAGTAATTCAGGTATATTTTTAATGTCGTACACAGGAGCTTGTGACTTTTTACAAGCTTAGTGTTTCTGCTATGAAATCTGTATTCTACAAGCTTGCTCGGGAACTTCAGCTTCGTCTGGTACTTGGATGATTTTTCGTTGTGATTTTACAGCAATATCCATGAAAATCTTATGGGTTTAAATTCCACGGAGTATGTTTTTTATTTTCTATTTTATTTCTTGATCTTTTATATAATGTTGTTTTCTACTATGTTTATTTTGTAGGGTCTTCATCTGTTCAACTTAGATATCATCCGTGAGCATGGAACTAGAGATCGTTTTTATGTCATTGACATAAACTATTTTCCTGGTAAGGATCCATTTTAGGAAATATCATGCCATTCCATTCACCAATTTTTATCGATTGTGTATGGGAAGCCATTCAAGGGATTGGTATAACACGGTTCTGGATATATTTTTCAGGGTATGGGAAAATGCCAGAATATGAGCACATATTTACGGACTTCCTTCTCAGCCTGGTGCAAAGCAAGCACAAGAAACTTTCCTGCTGAAGAGTCTTGGATATACTGAACTGGTTCATAATTCTGAAATGCATCAACATCTGCATTACAGTCCAGGCAAGAAAAGACCCAGTATGCTTATTTTGGCAGTAAATTTGTTCAGTCTTGCAAAACCCTATTGGGACTACTAATGGACGAGGATGAAGAAGCAAAACATTAACCTGCAGATGCAAGAGGTTCTAGCCTTTTGTGTTATTGATGTTCACCAAGGAAGGTACAATACCATCAGAAACTACTGTCATGTTCTATTACTTTTTAACTTTAGGGTTCTCGTTACTGACAGTATTTTCGTTTTCATTTTCTTTCTAGTTTCTACCTTCTGTTTGTTTCTGTTACTTGGGGGCCTGTGCATAGCCTGTGTCTCTTGTAAACATTTGATCCATAGGGATGGGGGCCACTCCACAATTTGTATCTAATTACAAGTGTGAGTGAGGCACCTTGTACATCCTTTTATAACTTGAGACGTGTGTAAATTATTTGGTAATCTAGAATGCCAGTCTTTTCACCAATCTCAATTTAGTTCACTTTGTTGTAATTTTCCTTTCACCGCACACATTCAACATATTGTTTGGGTGACAGACCTAGATCTTGCTTGATGCTCTTCTCGTGTTGTATTAATAAAGATTAAAGAAATACCATGTTGTTTCTATTGTACTTATGGTTTCTGCTTTTAATGTGTGTAGGATCTGCCATTATTGGCCCAATAGGAAAAGAGTGTGATGATCTGTGGCCAAGGATTGCAAGTGTTTCTAATGCTATTGTTTAGGTGCAGGAACTACTAGTGGGGTTTGGATTAGTTATGTTGGCCTTTCTCACTAGGTTCTCTATTAGGTTTTATATTTACAGATGTTAGTTGGATTTGGCAGTGGGATTTTTTAAGGACTAAGATCTGATTTTTGTTTGTTTAAGACACCATATATGGTATTTGATATTTTATTATCACTTAATATTTTACAAGAATTGTGTGTGGTTGTAGGTGTATTGGTAATGTAGGTGAACAACCTTTTTTTCTTTTTTTTAATCTACAACATTTTAAAAACGTTGTGTAAATATGTCTAAACGTTGTCTGATATACTAAACAACATTTTTATCCAAAAAACGTTGTGGAATCATACCTTCTACAACGTTTTTAAACATCTGCTAATTTTTGAAAAACAAATCTACAACGTTTTTAAAACGTTGTGTAAGGGTGTCAAATAGATGACACCCTTAACCACGACGTTTTTCTGACTGAAACCACAACGTTTTTTCCGCGTTGTCTATTTACTATTTTGTAGTAGTGGATTGTAGATCAGCTGTTGTGGCACTCTATGACCCTCTTGATGTTCCAGGTTCCAGTGGGTTTTGTAGAGGGCATGTTGGAGCACTGGGTAACAGAGAGGCAGATGTTCCAGTTTGAGACCCAGGAGTTGACTCCCACCTTAGAGGAGTATGAGCATTTGATAGCTTTTCCACTAGACAGGCCTTGCGCTCATATGGCTGCAGGAGACATGAGCCGACAGTTTATAACCCTCACTAGTTTGAGGTGTAGAGTAGCCCAGGATGAGATCACTTCCAGCCATGTAGTGTCCATGCATTTTCTGATAGACAGATTTGGCTCCTTGCACAATTATGCACAGCACTCCGGGGATTTCACCACGTCGAAGGATGAGTGGCTTGTTGCCAGAGTATAGGTACTCTTGATGTGTGTAGTGGCTTATCTGTACAAGCCATTGCACATGGATCATTTAGACATCGATGTGATTATGGCAGTGCAGGTTCTCCGAGAGGGACATACCATTGTACCGATGATTGTGGTAGAGACCTTGAGGTCAGTCACGTATTGCCACACCTATCCTGCAGGGGTATTTACAGACAGCTCGGTCTTGCTGTGTGTGTGGTTCTTGTCACACCTGAGACCGATTGGCACCTTTTGACACCATGGGTATTATTTTTCCTATTAGATATCTATGTCTTACTCCTTTTAGCCAGCGAAGTGTACAGACGCTGCTTCCTGGTCGGTCTTCTTTGCAAGGATCGAGGATCCATTTCATATTCTGCTGTGTTCAAGGCTTAGTTCTCCCTACAGCTTCATTACTCATGCACTTGGCATGGATTATCTTCCTCTAGCTGGTTTGAGGGGTATGACCACTTATCATTCGCTGGCTGTGATGGCACATTTTGACCAGTTTCAGGATGTTCATCCCTTTAAGGGAGCATTGGGTCAGCGTTTATCTTCTTGGCATTTGTCAGCAGAGGATAGATCCAGGGTTTATGCCTGTTGGGCCCAGTGTGAGAGGGCTGAGTTTTCTGTTAGCTATCTAGGCCATTCTACAGAGTATTCTGCATGGATGGAGGCAGAGATTAAATTAGCTAGGGTTGTATCCACTGAGCTGGGGATTGATTCTGACGGTGGGGAGCCCATGGAGGACGTTGATTCTGTAATAACCCGATATTTTCTATATAAATAAATCTGAAATTTTGCGTATAAATTTTTTTATTTTTTTATTTAAGGATGAGAATTTGTACAAGATAATGTGTATGTGTATTTATGCGGTAAATAAAAATATATTTATTACATAAATATTTACAAATAATTTTATTTTAGAATTATTGATTATTATAAGATACATTCTTATAATAATTAATTTTATAGTAGAAATGTTTTTATTAATTATTTTCCATGATTATATAGTCATATATTATTTAAATAATATATGGAGTGATTTTTAGAATAATTATAATAATTATTTTATTATATGAATTTCAGTACAGGCTATTAAGTTAATTATTTTACCTTAATTATTAAGGTTAAATATGAAGAATAAATCAGATATGGAATTCAAACCCAAATTTTAGATTATTGTCAAGGTATGAGAATAATAATATAATATTAATTATATTTTGATTTTTCAGTGCTATGAATATGTACTGTATTTTCGTATTGATAATGGTAGGTCAATTACGGTGTATTATGTCTAAACCCTAGTAATAATGTTAAACCCTAATTTGAGATCCAAATTAGAGTGCAAGATTGTTTTATAAGTGTGTTATATAATTTATGTCGTGTATTAAATGTATTAATTAGGTGAACCCTAATTAAAATTCTAGAAACCCTAATTAATATTTCTAACACCCTAAATAATTTTTTGAGATGAGGAACCCTAATTTGAAATTTAAATTAGAGTTCGAGATTGGTTGTAATTATGTTAATGTGATTAATTAACAAGTATTATAATTACAATTGTTAATTTTAGAAACCCTAATTTTTTTTTAAACCCTAATTTGATAATTAGAAAAATCTAATTATAATCGGTAACCCTAATTACCAAAATCTTAAACCCTAATTGCTATTTTAGCAATGTTAATGATAATTATATGATCTAAACCTCAATGTTCATGTATAAGGTAATTAGAAAATTAATCATAATTAGAAAACTCTAATTTCAAAATTTTAGAAACTAAAATTTATTTAATTTTTATTTGATTTTATTTATTTTTGTGCAAACTCTAATTGCTAAATCCTACATTTTTGTGCTAAACCTTAGGGTTAAACCCTAAGGATTTGCCAAGTTCCATTTTGCCATTAAAATGATTTATCAAAAGACTAGTTTGCCCCTAATTGAATTATTTTGGCTAGAATAGGTTTTGACTTTATAGGGAGAGTAGGTGACCAAACTCTAACCACTACCTTGACTTTAAATGGACAGCATTCAGATCTTGTACCAGCCATTCATGCATCTAGCAAACTCTATATATATATATATATATATATATATATATATATATTGAGAGAGAAAAGTTTACTTTTGTTAGCCATTTTTGTACCAAAACACCCAAACCTTCTCTCTCAAGCTCTAAACCTCCGAAAATATAAGCTATATCAGTCCTAAAACACAGCCCCACGTTCATCATAAACAAATCAGAAGCTAGAAATCAGAAATTAAGCATAGAAGGTATAAAACACTAGCCTTGAATCTGCCCAAATTTTTGTTGCTTGATGTTCGAAATTTTTGTTAAAACATGTTGGTTATAGTGTCTAAGGATGATCTGGGTTGCTAGATGTTAGATCCATAACATCTAGAAGCTCAGATTTGAAGATCTTAGAAATCTGGAAAAACTTGGTTCTGTGGTCTGACAACGAATGTCAGAGGCCACAGATCCTTACTCGATTATGTTTTGTGTTGTTTTTAATTTGTTAGTGGTAGCCTGTAATGTTGTCTTTAATCTTCAAAAAGAATCAGAGGTATTTGATGTCTAGGTTGGTAGTTATTAACGGTCAAATACCGTTGACCGGCATTGACTTGGCCATTTCTGGGTTACCCAGAAAGTTTCTAGGACGGTCTGACAGCGGATTCATGGCCTTGGATCTTGCAGGTGTTAATTTATTTGTTGTTGATGTTGTAATATGTTTGTACTATGGTATATAGACTTCAAGATTAAGCTTGTATATCGCCTAAATATCTAATGGATCAAAGTCAGTGGAAGGTCAAACCAGGCTAGAAGATCACGAGCTTAGTTTTCTGGGTAACCCAGAAAACTTAAGTGCATGATCTCTGACAAGGTTTGACCAGCTTATATCTTTTGATTTTGTTGTTGTTAATTCGGTTTTATGCAATGGATCTCTAGACTTACATGTTATTTACATACTGCATGTATTAGTTCACACAAAACGCACAAGAATCACATGTTATAGAAGGCCAAAATTGGACAGACAACCTGTTCTTCATTTTTGGGTAACCCAGAAATGAAGAACATGTCTGACAGCTTGTTTGAGGGATCAGATCTCTTTGATTGATACATGTTTTGGTCATGTTTTTTGTTGGATCTTGTAGTATAACATTAGTACTACACGATCTGACAAATAAAATACCCAGAAACACATTACACAGATCACAGCACTTGGTCAAACCTAGCAACTCGTTAACTGGCACGGTGTTCTGGGTTTGTATGAAGAACATGAAGAACACCTATAGCGACAGTTTTGTCACTATAGGTGGCCTTTAGCGACAGACAATTTATTATTTTCCAGAAATTAATTAATAAATAGAAAAAAATAGTTTTTAATTATTAAAAATATAAAATAAATTATTAAAAATTATTTTAAATTCTAAAAATTAGTTTTTAATTATTTTAAATATATTTCATAAATATTTAATATTTTTGGAATATTAAAAGTATTTAATTTATTTAATTATAATATTAAATAAATTATTTAAAAATAATTTCAATACTTGAAAAATCATTTAAAATTATATTATGATATAAGAAAATATTTTTAGTTATTTTTAATGACTTTTAATCTTTTATAATAAATTTCATTAATAAATTAATATTAATGATAATTAAGTTATTTACTAATTGAGTTAAATAAATTAATTAAAAATGATTTTATTATATTAAAAATTATTTTAAATAATAATTAGGTATTTAAAAATATTTTAAGTTATAAAATATAACTTTTAATATTTAAAGATAAATTTCATTAATTAATTATTATTAGTGATATTAAAGTTATTTAATAATTATATTAAATAATTTAGTTTCAAAATGATTTTAATATTATAATAATCATTTTAAATGAAAATAAAGTGTTTAAAGATATTTTAAGTTATAAAACATAACTTTTAATATTTAAAGAATAATTTCATTAATAATTTAATATTAATGATTATTAAGTTATTATTAATGATATTAAATTTATTTAATAATTATATTAAATAAATAGTTTATAAATAGTTTTATTAATTTAAAAATTATTTAAAAGGGATATAAATGAATTAAAAATATTTTAAGTTATACTTAATGACTTTTAATATTTTGATAAATGAAACATTAATACTTTAATATTAATGGTAATTATTTAAGAATGATTTTAAATGTTTTAAAAATCATTTAAGGGTAATATTAATACTTTAAAAATATTTTGAGTTATTATAAATAACTTTAATATTTTAGAAATAATTTCATTAATAGTTTAATATTAATGATAATAGAATTGTTTAATATTAAATCATTTAATAATGATTTCGAGGTTTGAAAATTCATGATAAATAATAATAAATGTTTAAAATTTATTATAAGTCATTTAAAAATAATATGACTGATATTAAGTTACAGTGCAGAGTCTTAGACTCGATAATTATCCGAAAAAGTTGTCGGTACACCGACATGTTTTAAAAATTGATCTGGACTTAGATAATGTGATTAGATACGTGATTATTTGTGATTCAATGGTTGTTAAACATATGTGCCAATGTGATTAGAGTATGTGTTGACTGCAATAAGCAGTGTTATGTGTTATAGTATGTTATTTTAATCGAACGAACGATCTTATTAATGATAGGTCGTGAGATAAGCGATAAATCTAAATTACAAATTGTAAGCAGCGCTTAAGGCAAATATATAACTCTTCGCATTTACTTTATGCAACGGACATGCGTAAGATAATATCTGAATTGTTCAAATATTTCAACTTTTGTATATACTTATGCAATGATTATGTATAAGTTATTAAACTATAATTGTTGTACAAGTTCCTTTATTCTGTTATTATTGATCTAATTATATATTCTGATCATTAATTTCTAAAACATGGTTATACAAGTGTCCCCACTTGGATAATCATTATATTTTATCACATGTTGATACATACTTATCGGTGTTCAGTATGTATAAGTTGAATTAAAAGTCGTCTAAGCTATTTGATCAAGCTAGACATATATTTAAAGTTGTTGTTGAACAAGATAAAACTTTATCCAACTAAATTGTTTTGGTTTGGATTTAAGATTGGTATGAACATCCCAAATTTGGGAAACTTTTATGCGCCTAAGGTGGGAATGCTGGACGAAAATATCGTCCTTTAATGTAGTATTGATCAATAAAGGGCATAACGGGCTGATCACCCCCCGTGCCCGTAAGTAATGACGGTTTACAGATGAAGTTCTGTTTAACCTTTTCGAAAATAGAAAATAATGTTCATAGTTTGTCAACTGATCCTCATTTATAGTCAGTACGTAGTTTCAAAAATTTGAAATCGAAATGATATGTTGTTTATTATCGGTTCAATTTACTTTACAACTGCTGATTCGTTGTAGAAGTATCATTCAAAGAAAATATTTAATTCGTTCAGCTAACTATTATTGTTTCTATTACTTGCTGGGCACTCAAATGCTCATCCTTGCTTAAATTTAAATGTTTTCAGCTAAAGGTGAACAACCTGGAGGCTCTTCTAAGAACAAAGGGAAAGGGAAGGTCGTCGAATGAATGATAAGGCTATCTTTCGTAATAACTAGACTTTATTAGGGTAATAATGATATATATTAATTATCATGTAATAAAACGAATGTTTGAAGGTTTCGTACTTGAGATTGAAAACTCTGTTAATATGTAAATTAAATTTGATAATCTATATTATTGTTTTAATTATTAGTATTATTCCGCTCATAGAAATGGTATCGTGAAGCACTGAGTTCGGGTTTCAAGTACCTGAATTTGGGGGCGTCACATCATGGTATCAGAGCCTAGGGTTAAAAACCTTAGGTGGGTTAGACCTTAGGCTATAACCTTAGAACAGTGAGAAACGTTGAAAATATAAATAACTCATATAGAGTTTAAAAAAGGAGATGAATTGAATAAATTCATCGTCAAACAAAATAAAAGATAACTTATATAAAACTCTTATTTAATGTGTATATATACTATATGCTAATCAGGATAATTTATATGTGTGTAGATGTCTGGTGGAAAAGGCTTGTTATATGCATATAGCATGAAGAAGAATCAAACCCATACACCCGAGCTGATATCAAAGTCAATAGCTGAAATAGAGGCTCACGATGAAAACAACTCAGACGATGTGGTTATCGTAGAAAATGTCGTACAAGATCCGGAGATGGTAGAGCTGACAGATAGTGGTACGGACACTAAAGTTGAAGCTGACCAAGCATCAATGGAGGTGCAGGATCTGAGGAACAAGATTTTTTCTCTGGAAAGGCTGTGGGAAATAGAAAAGCTGTTGAACTGTCAGTTGCGTCAGGCGTTAATAGAAACAATGGAAGAACAAGATAAGCTTAAAATCCAAATTGATCATATGAGAGCCACAAGAAACACTTCGTGTGCAGCTCTGAGCAAGAAGGGGAAAAGAAAGATAGAGGAGCATGACTTAGGAAAACCTGATAAGAAGAGAGGGAAAAAAATATGTTACATTTGCGGACATGAGGGGCATACCTCTCATAATTATCCCGACTTTAAGCTAGGAGCATGTTTTATATGTGGGATGGAAGGTCATCGAGCGAAAGGTTGTCCAAGGAAGAGGTGTAATAAATAGGTAGTATATGTTTTGTTGTGTAGGTGTGTTTAATGTAATATATATGATAAGTATGTCTGTGTAATGTAATGTTTTCAACTTTCGTATTAAGTTAAGTTTGTAAATCCTGACTTTTGTAGTCACAAAGGGATAGCAGTATGTGCTATGTTATGTAAATTACTACGACTTAATGAAAATGAATTTATGTTTGAGTGATGAAACAAGTTTAAAGCATTAAACTTATATGATAAGGTTTAGAATGTAAGTTAAATTTATGATTTTATTTAATCAGATAATGCCGCCAAGACGTCAAACTAGAAACCAAAGGGCAGAAGAATCTGTCAACAACGTCGAGGGACAACCACAACCAGATCTAATGCAGCAATTCGCAAACATGGTAGCTCAGGCCATGCAACAAGGAATGCCAGCCGCAGGGAACCAGCAGGACAATCGCTTGGCAAACTTTAAGGACTTCAAAGCTGTAGGACCGTCTGAATTTAGAGGTACAACTGACCCTGTAGAAGCCCAAACTTGGGTTAAAGAAATTAAAAAGGCGTTTGTATTAGCTAGGGTAGCTGAGGGGCAAAAGACCGCTCTTGTCACCTACATGATGAAGGGTGAGGCAAATTTTTGGTGGGAAGCGAATCAGGCGAGGGCTGGAACAGGTGTAGGTGTAGTTGCTTGGGAAAGATTCAAAACTTTATTTTTCGAAAACTATTTTTCATTTAGTATGCAGGCTAGGATGGAAGTAAAATTTCTTGAATTAAAACAGGAAAATATGACGGTGTCCGAATACGCCGCTAAGTTTAATGAGTTGGCTAGGTTTGCTCCGCATCAAGTTGATACGGAGGCTAGAAAAGCACGAAGGTTTGAGCTGGGATTAAAACCCTGGCTCTACAACAAGGTGGCAGTGTTGCAAATCCCTACATTTGCAGCACTCATGGAGAAAGCTATTATTACTGAGGAGGGGAGTGAGGCCATGAGCCTATACAATAAAGAAAGAAGGAATAAGGGTAAGGTTGAGGGATCTGAGAAGGTCTAAACAAACAGTGGAAATAGGAGTGAAAAGAGAAAGGGAAACAACTTTGGGGGTATACAGGTGAAGCAGGAGGGTACAAAGAAGAAGCCGCTAGTACAATGTGAGAACTGTGGCAAGAACCATTTGGGGGAATGCCTGAAAGGCAAATTTGTATGTTTTAAGTGTGGGCAGGAGGGCCATATCTCTCCCAACTGCCCCAACCCTAGAACTATTAATGGGTGTTTTCTGTGCAGATCAAAGGAGCATAAGGTGAAGGACTGTCCGAAAAGGAGGACGGAGGCAGAAAGCGGGAACATGGAGAAAAGCGGCGAAACTTTGGCAATCACAGGACCAACATCATCTAGAAAGCCGACAAAATCTACTGCAAGGGTCTTCAATATGACAGTCCAGGATACGGCGGCAGCTGGCAATAGAACTCCAAGTAATTATTCGTATAACTTTTATTTTATTATGCTTGATTTTCCAATATATAGTAAATTATTTTATAAAGAAAGTTTGAGGAGAAATTTGAGTTCTTTTAGAAACCATTTTTTCGTTTAATCAAAAAGACAATGTGAATAGTTAAAGATCAGTTCGATCAAAGTTGATCGAGATCTACTTGCGATGATTGTGTATGCTACGTAACCGTGTATGTATAGGTTTTTAAATGGTGATTCCGGGGATAGAATCTTTATAAGGGAGGGTGAATGTAATAACCCGATATTTTCTATATAAATAAATCTGAAATTTTGCGTATAAATTTTTTTATTTATTTATTTAAGGATGAGAATTTGTACAAGATAATGTGTATGTGTATTTATGCGGTAAATAAAAATATATTTATTACATAAATATTTACAAATAATTTTATTTTAGAATTATTGATTATTATAAGATACATTCTTATAATAATTAATTTTATAGTAGAAATATTTTTATTAATTATTTTCCATGATTATATAGTCATATATTATTTAAATAATATATGGAGTGATTTTTAGAATAATTATAATAATTATTTTATTATATGAATTTCAGTACAGGCTATTAAGTTAATTATTTTACCTTAATTATTAAGGTTAAATATGAAGAATAAATCAGATATGGAATTCAAACCCTAATTTTAGATTATTGTCAAGGTATGAGAATAATAATATAATATTAATTATATTTTGATTTTTCAGTGCTATGAATATGTACTGTATTTTCGTATTGATAATGGTAGGTCAATTACGGTGTATTATGTCCAAACCCTAGTAATAATGTTAAACCCTAATTTGAGATCCAAATTAGAGTGCAAGATTGTTTTATAAGTGTGTTATATAATTTATGTCGTGTATTAAATGTATTAATTAGGTGAACCCTAATTAAAATTCTAGAAACCCTAATTTTTATAAAATCCTAATTAATATTTCTAACACCCTAAATAATTTTTTGAGATGAGGAACCCTAATTTGAAATTTAAATTAGAGTTCGAGATTGGTTGTAATTATGTTAATGTGATTAATTAACAAGTATTATAATTACAATTGTTAATTTTAGAAACCCTAATTTTTTTTAAACCCTAATTTGATAATTAGAAAAATCTAATTATAATCGGTAACCCTAATTACCAAAATCTTAAACCCTAATTGCTATTTTAGCAATGTTAATGATAATTATATGATCTAAACCTCAATGTTCATGTATAAGGTAATTAGAAAATTAATCATAATTAGAAAACTCTAATTTCAAAATTTTAGAAACTAAAATTTATTTAATTTTTATTTGATTTTATTTATTTTTGTGCAAACTCTAATTGCTAAATCCTACATTTTTGTGCTAAACCTTAGGGTTAAACCTTAAGGGTTTGCCAAGTTCTATTTTGCCATTAAAATGATTTATCAAAAGACTAGTTTGCCCCTAATTGAATTATTTTGGCTAGAATAGGTTTTGACTTAATAGGGAGAGTAGGTGACCAAACTCTAACCACTATCTTGACTTTAAATGGACAACATTCAGATCTTGTACCAGCCATTCATGCATCTAGCAAACTCTATATATATATATATATATTGAGAGAGAAAAGTTTACTTTTGTTAGCCATTTTTGTACCAAAACACCCAAACCTTCTCTCGCAAGCTCCAAACCTCCGAAAATATAAGCTATATCAGTCCTAAAACACAGCCCCACATTCATCATAAACAAATCAGAAGCTAGAAATCAGAAATTAAGCATAGAAGGTATAAAACACTAGCCTTGAATCTGCCCAAATTTTTGTTGTTTGATGTTCAAAATTTTTGTTTAAACATGTTGGTTATAGTGTCTAAGGATGATCTGGGTTGCTAGATGTTAGATCCATAACATCTAGAAGCTCAGATTTGAAGATCTTAGAAATCTGGAAAAACTTGGTTCCGTGGTCTGACAACGGATGTCAGAGGCCACAGATCCTTACTCGATTATGTTTTGTGTTGTTTTTAAGTTGTTAGTGGTAGCCTGTAATGTTGTCTTTAATCTTCAAAAAGAATCAGAGGTATTTGATGTCTAGGTTGGTAGTTATTAACGGTCAAATACCGTTGACCAGCATTGACCGAGCCATTTCTGGGTTACCCAAAAAGTTTCTAGGACGGTCTGACAGTAGATTCATGGCCTTGGATCTTGCAGGTGTTAGTTTATTTGTTGTTGATGTTGTAATATGTTTGTACTATGGTATATGGACTTCAAGATTAAGCTTGTATATCGCCTAAATATCTAATGGGTCGAAGTCAGTGGAAGGTCAAACCAGGCTAGAAGATCACGAACTTAGTTTTCTGGGTAACCCAGAAAACTTAAGTGCATGATCTCTGACAAGGTTTGACCAGCTTATATCTTTTGATTTTGTTGTTGTTAATTCGGTTTTATGTAATGGATCTCGAGACTTACATGTTATTTACATATTGCATGCATTAGTTCGCACAAAACGCACAAGAATCACATGTTATAGAAGGCCAAAATTGGACAGACAACCTGTTCTTCATTTCTGGGTAACCCAGAAATGAAGAACATGTCTGACAGCTTGTTTGAGGGATCAGATCTCTTTGATTGATACATGTTTTGGTCATGTTTGTTGTTGGATCTTGTAGTATAACATTAGTACTACACGATCTGACAAATAAAATATCCAGAAACACATTACACAGATCACAGCACTTGGTCAAACCTAGCAACTCGTTAACTGGCATGGTGTTCTGAGATTGTATGAAGAACATAAAGAACATCTATAGCGACAGTTTTGTCACTATAGGTGGCCTTTAGCGAAAGACAATTTATTATTTTCTGAAAATTAATTAATAAATAGAAAAAAATAGTTTTTAATTATTAAAAATACAAAATAATTTATTAAAAATTATTTTAAATTCTGAAAATTAGTTTTTAATTATTTTAAATATATTTCGTACATATTTAATATTTTTGGAATATTAAAAGTATTTAATTTATTTAATTATAATATTAAATAAATTATTTAAAAATAATTTTAATACTTGAAAAATCATTTAAAATTATATTATGATATATGAAAATATTTTTAGTTATTTTTAATGACTTTTAATATTTTGTAATAAATTTTATTAATAAATTAATATTAATGATAATTAAGTTATTTACTAATTGAGTTATATAAATTAATTAAAAATGATTTTATTATATGAAAAATCATTTTAAATAATAATAAGGTATTTAAAAATATTTTAAGTTATAAAATATAACTTTTAATATTTAAAGATAAATTTCATTAATTAATTATTATTAATGATATTAAAGTTATTTAATAATTATATTAAATAATTTAGTTTAAAAATGATTTTAATATTATAATAATCATTTTAAATGAAAATAAAGTGTTTAAAGATATTTTAAGTTATAAAACATAACTTTTAATATTTAAAGAATAATTTCATTAATAATTTAATATTAATGATTATTAAGTTATTATTAATGATATTAAATTTATTTAATAATTATATTAAATAAATAGTTTATAAATGGTTTTATTAATTTAAAAATCATTTAAAAGGGATATAAATGAATTAAAAATATTTTAAGTTATACTTAATGACTTTTAATATTTTTATAAATGAAACATTAATACTTTAATATTAATGGTAATTATTTAAGAATGATTTTAAATGTTTTAAAAATCATTTAAGGGTAATATTAATACTTTAAAAATATTTTGAGTTATTATAAATAACTTTAATATTTTAAAAATGATTTCATTAATAGTTTAATATTAATTAAATATTAATGATAATAGAATTATTTAATATTTAAATCATTTAATAATGATTCCGAGGTTTGAAAATTCATGATAAATAATAATAAATGTTTAAAATTTATTATAAGTCATTTAAAAATAATATAACTGATATTAAGTTATAGTACAGAGTCTTAGACTTGATAATTATCCGATAAAGTTGTCGGTACACCGACATGTTAGAAAAATTGATCTGGACTTAGATAATGTGATTAGATAAGTGATTATTTGTGATTCAATGGTTGTTAAATATATGTGCCAATGTGATTAGGGTATGTGCTGACTGTAATAAACAGTGTTATGTGTTATAGTATGTTATTCTAATCGAACGAACGATCTTATTAATGATAGGTCGTGAGATAAGCGATAAATCTAAATTACAAATTGTAAGCAGCGCTTAAGGCAAATATATAACTCTTTGCATTTACTTTATGCAACAGACATGCGTAAGATAATATCTAAATTGTTCATTTCAATTGTTCAAATATTTGAACTTTTGTATATACTTATGCAATGATTCTGTATAAGTAAGTTATTAAACTATTATTGTTGTACAAGTTCCTTTATTCTGTTATTATTGATCAAATTATATATTCTGATCATTAATTTCTAAAACATGGTTATACAAGTGTTCCCACTTGGATAATCATTATATTTTATCACATGTTGATACATACTTATCGGTGTTCAGTATGTATAAGTTGAATTAAAAGTCGTCTATGCTATTTGATCCAGCTAGACATATATTTAAAGTTGTTGTTGAATAAGATAAAACTTTATCCAACTAAATTGTTTTGGTTTGGATTTAAGATTGGTATGAACATCCCAAATTTGGGAAACTTTTATGCACTTAAGGCGGGAATGCTGGACGAAAATGTCATCCTTTAATGTAGTATTGATCAATACAGGGCATAACAGGCTGATCACCCCCCGTGCCCGTAAGTAATGACGGTTTACAGATGAAGTTCTGTTTAACCTTTTCGAAAATAGAAAATAATGTTCATAGTTTGTCAACTGATCCTCATTTATAGTCAGTACGTAGTTTCAAAAATTTGAAATCGAAATGATATGTTGTTTATTATCGGTTCAGTTTACTTTACAACTGTTGATTCGTTGTAGAAGTATCGTTCAAAGAAAATATTTAATTCGTTCAGCTAACTATTATTGCTGTTATTACTTGCTGGGCACTCAAATGCTCATCCTTGCTTAAATTTAAATGTTTTCAGCTAAAGGTGAACAACCTGGAGGCTCTTCTAAGAACAAAGGGAAAGGGAAGGTCGTCGAATGAATGATAAGGCTATCTTTTGTAATAACTAGACTTTATTAGGGTAATGATGATATATATTAATTATCATGTAATAAAACGAATGTTTGAAGGTTTCGTACTTGGGATTGAAAACTCTGATAATATGTAAATTAAATTTGATAATCTATATTATTGTTATAATTATTAGTATTATTCCGCTCATAGAAATGGTATCGTGAAGCACTGAGTTCGGGTTTTAAGTACCTGAATTTGAGGGCGTCATAGATTCTCCCACCGAGGATGAGCTATTTACTAGGTTGACAGTAGCTCTGATTGATTCTCTATGTATGACTGCTATTGTGACCCTGCATTCGGCAGAGTATTTAGAGCAGAGTCTGTATCTAATGACATTTGAGAGAGATCAGGCTAGGGCCTTGATGCTGACAGCTCTTTCTGGGAGAAATGTCGCTCTAGTTAAGAGAGATGATGCTCTAGCTCGTAGAGACATCGCTGTTGCTGAGCAGGATGAGGCTAGATCATCTATATCTGCCCGAGATACCGCTATTGCAGATAGTATTGCATTGATGTCTTATACTACTTATATTATTATAGAGATGAGCACGTTCATTGATGAGAATAGTGTCACCATGCAGATGGTTGTGGACCTCTTGGCTCGTGTAGATACCCTTGGGTAGGAGCTCACAGAGTTACCCCCTTCTTCTGAGAGGGATGCCATGTTGGATTTGATAGCGCGCATATATACTGATTTGTAGATGGGCTTGGATTTTCCTGCACAGACTAGCTTAGCCATTTTTGTCATATACAGTACATATTGTATATATTAAACAGTATTATATATGGCAGGAAAATATATTTTGATTCACTTCCCTTTTAGTTATGCCTTGTTACTTGCTTTATATTTATCTGTTTCTCTAAGGCTTGTGATCTTAATGTATTCTGAACTCCCCCTTGATGGATGGACATTGAGATGTCTTAGGATCTTTCAGAATAGATTATTGATCTGTGTGTATTCTCTACCCTTTGGTATCTTGGGACTGGTTTATGTATGTGGTTATAGAGAGGAGTGAGGCTTTCCTCTCTGAGGTTTATCGCCCCACAGATGGTTGTTGGCACTCCTTTGTATTAGGGAGCCTAGGTAGTTCCATCTCTTATGGATTGATGTTTCTCTTTGAGAACTCAACCGCAGCTTAGATGGTCACCGGTTCTCCCATTGGTGTGGGGAGACTAGGTAGTTCCATCCCTTTGGTCTAAGCCGATGATGTGGGATTTAAAGATTTAAAGGATGATCCCAGTACCTTTTGATAAGTTTTTATGTTTTGGTAGAGGGTGAGACCGAACCATAGATAGCTGCCTACGTACTCCCATTGAGAAGGGGAGATCAGGTATGTGTAGTTCGAACCTTGCGTGAAAAGGTTCAAAGTTGTATGTGGCAAAGAGGGTGTAAAAATGTTGTTGTTTAGTGGTGAAACCGGACCATAAAAATGGTTGCCTACGTATTCCCGTGTATTGGGGAGATCAGGTCTGCGTAGTTCGTCCCATGTACAGGACATACTGTAGATGTGAAAATTTTTATCCCTGGTGGGACAAACTGAAGGTGCGGAATGTTTGATCCCTGGTGAGATAAACTGAAGGTGTCGAAAGTTTGATCCCTGGTGGGACAAATTGAAGGTGTTAAAGGTTTTGAAAAAACTTGAGTTGAGTGATGGATTTGTTGATCCGGAACCAGGCTGCTGGTTGGAAGGTGTGTTTGTCCCTGATGGGGCTAACAGATGTGAAGAAAGGTTGTATGTAGTGGAGGGTTTTGAAAACATGAATTGACTAGGGATCTGGTGATCCAAAACCAGGATGCTAGTTTCCTGGCAACTTTAGACATAGTACCGTTTCACGGTGTTCGAGTTGATGAGTTGTGAAAATTCATCGCCATCCATTTCTTGTAATCTGAGAGCTCCTCCTGTCAATACCTCATTAACAATAAATGGGCCTTCCTAGTTTGGGGCAAATTTTCCTTTGGATTGATCTTGGTTGTCAAGAACCTTTTTTTAAGACCAAGTCATGCTCTTTGATTTGTCGTAGCCAGACTTTCTTGTTGTAGGATCTAGCAATCCTCTATTGGTATAACTGACCATGGAAGATGGTTGTGGCCCGCCTTTCATCTATTAGAGACAATTGGTGGTACCTATCTTGTAACCATTGGTCTTCATCCAGCTGAGCGTCTATCAACACTCTGAGGTATTCCATTTCCACTTCTATAGGGAGCATTGCTTCCATCCCATTGGTTAATGAGTAGGGGGTTGCCCCAGTGGAAGTGCGCATTGACGTTCTGTAGGCTAATAGAGTCATGGACAACAGGTCAGACCATCCTTTATGATTGGCAGACATCTTTTGCACGATCTTTTTGATAGTCTTATTAGCCGCTTCAATAGCATCATTCATCTTTGGACGATAGATGATGGAGTTGAGATGTTTGATGTGGAATTTACTGCATAACTCCTCCATCATTTGGTTATCGAGGTCTTTGGCGTTGTCTAACACAATCACCTCTGGTTGTCCATATCGACAAATGACATTGTTTCTGATGAAACCAATGATAACTTCTTTAGTAGCCTTGGGGGAGGAGGCTGTTTCTACCCACTTGGTGAAGTAGTCGATCATGGTGAAGATAAACTGATGCCCATTACTGGCTTTGGGCTCGATGGGCCCGATTACATCCATTCCCCACATTGAGAAGGGCCAGGGCGAGCTCATAGTGTGGAGCTCCCTTGGAGGGACGTGGATAACATTCCTATAAATTTGGCATTGGTAACATATCTTGACGTGATCGTCACAGTCAGCCTTGAGAGAGAGCCAGTAATGTCATGTTCTTAGGATTTTCTTGACAAGTAGAGGGCCTCTCATGTGTGGGTCGCATACTCCACCATGGATTTCATCCATGAGCCTCTGAGCTTGGTCTTTGTCTAGACATCTGAGAAGACCTAGTCCTGCATCTCTTTTATAGAGTCCATCTCCGCTCAGGTAGAATTTCATTGACATTCGATGGATCTGCTTTCTTTCAGCCTGACTCGCCTCAGCGGGTGTAGATCCATCTCGCAGATACTCCTTGATATGCCGATACCAAGGGTGTTGGATGAGAGGTAGCTCATACGATACTTCTTCAATGTAGTTCACATAGGTTGGAGCCTTTTGCAGGGCAAAGGTGATATTTGGCATGTCTTTCTTGTCAAGTATATTGATCAAGGAGGCCAAAGTTGTTAGCACATTCGCAAAGTCATTCTTATTATGTGGAATATGGAGGAAGGATATTTCTTCAAAATTCGAAGCCATCTGTATAAACTGTCGATGGTAATGTAGCAAATGTAGCTCTTTGGTGTGATAAATCCTAGTGGTTTGTCTGATTACCAATTTGGAATCTCTGAAGACAGTTAACCGTCTAATGCCCATGGTTTGGGCTAGTTTCAACCCCATGATACAACCTTCATACTCAGCTGTGTTGTTGGTGCTGGCAAACTACAATTTGACGGTAATGGGATACTGCTCCCCCATAATGGATACTAGAACTACTCCAGCCTCAGAACCTTCCATGTTTATAGCTCCATCAAAATATATCTTCCATGGTCGGTGTGTATTGTCCTGATAGTGTTGCTAAATTGTCATTACCCCTTTATCGGGGAAGTATATTTCCAAGGGTTTGAAATCCCCTAAAGGTACGGAGACTAGTTGATCAGCAATTCCTTGACCTTTGATAGACTTTTGAGTCACGTAGATGATGTCAAATTATTGTAGGATCAACTGCCATTTGGACAGTCGACAATTCAACATGGGTTTACTGAACACGTACTTGAGAGGATCCACGCGGGATATGAGATGGGTTGTGTGACCATGGAGGTAATGTTGTAACCTCATGGAAGCCCATGTTAAAGCACAACAAGTTTTCTCAATCAGAGTGTACTTGTGTTCACTGCTACTGAATCTTTTGCTGAGATAATAGATAGCTCTTTCTTGGCCTCTATCATCTTTCTGTCCCAGCATGCAGCCCATGGCATTGTCATTGATTGATAGGTACATGAACAGGGGAACACCATCCTTGGGAGGCACCAAAATTGGAGCTTTGATTAGCTGCTCTTTGATTGCAAGGAAGGCTTTCTGACACTCATCATTCCATTTCATGAAGGAGTTCTTCCTTAACCACTTGAAGATGGGTTCACAGGTTGCTGTGAGTTGGGAGATGAATCGGCTAATGAAGTTGATTCTTCCCAAAAATCCTCGTATTTCCTTCTCTGTCTGAGGTATGGGCATTTCCATGATGGCCTGGATTTTTGTAGGATCCAGCTCAATCCCTTTGTGGCTGACTAGGAATCTTAGCAACTTGCCTGATTTGACACCAAAGGCACACTTGGTTGGGTTCAGCTTCAAGTTATACTTATGCAACCAGCTGAAGAGCTTCTTGAGATGATTTAGGTAGTCTTCTTCCCTTTGGGACTTGACAATGATGTCATCCACATAGACTTCTATCTCTTTGTGCATTAGATCATGGAAAAGAGCCATCATGGCTCGCTGATAGGTAGCTCCAGCATTGATGAGGCCGAAAGGCAACCGTCTGTAGCAAAAAGTTCTCCAAAGAGTGATGAATGCAATTTTCTCACGATCCTCTTCAGCAACCATGATTTGATGGTACCCCGCAAAATAGTTAGCAAAGGAGTACATGTCATATTGAGCTGTATTGTCAATGAGTATGTGGATAAAAGGCACGGAAAAGCTATCCTTGAGACAAGCTTTGTTCAGATCCCTATAATCCATGTAACCTCGCACATTTCCTCTAGGTTTAGGCACGGGGACTATGTTGGATAGCCACTCAGGGTATGTTGACACCATGATGATGCCGGCTCAAAATTGTTTCATGATTTCTTCTTTAACTTTTAAACTCCACTCAGGTTTTAATTGCCTGAGTTTCTGCCTGATTGGCTTGAATCCCACTTTGATGGGAAAGGTGATGAATAACGATGTGTGGACAAACCGACCATGTCTTCGTGAAACCATGCAAACACATCCTGGAATTGGGTCAATAGAGTAACCATGTCATTCCGTTGGTTTGGAGTAAGGTCCGTACCAATCTGGATTTGTTTGGGGTTTTCTGAGGTTCCGAGGTTAAAAGAGGTGGTTTGATCAAGATTTGGCTTGGGTTTGTCTTCGACCCATTCTTTGATCTCCTAAGGTATCTCATAGTCTTCTTGTTCAATCTCTATCAAGTCTGAGTCTAACTTTACATCAAAGTTATAGTCCTTGTGAAGAACATGCACCTCATCAACAAGTTTAGGCGCATCTAACTTTAGAGTCCTGAAACAAAATGCTTTCACTTAATATATGAAATTGTTCAATCACACAAAGTGTTAGCATATAATGATAAGAACAACTGCTAATACTATACAGCAAAAGTAAGCAGTTATTTGCTATCTATAGGGCAGAGGGAGTTTCTGCCCTTTTTACCCTTGTCAAAAAATGCAAGGAGTGCTACTCCAATTGCCAAGGGTGAAGTCCTGGTGGACAGCTATGATGAAGGGGCTGTTATCATCCTCCTTCTCTTGAATGATGACCATGATGTTTGGACAATCATCATCTGAGATGTCTCTTTTCATACCCTCTGTATGAACCAGGATGCGCATTTTTGACAGATGTCTCTATCTCTTGTTTGCGCCTTCGATTCCTTTCCTCCACCTTCGGGTCTAGAATCAAGACTTCCTTTCCTTTAACCGATATTGACTTAGGAAATAGCATGGCTACCACAGGGGTAGGGACCTTTAATAAAGGTCATGCAGGATTATCACCTGTAGGTTTAGGCAGACGTCGTGTGGATGAAGGAACCTGTTTGTGATTGTGAGGGTTCTTGTGACTGGACCCAGGAGAATAGCCTAGTCCGGCTATCCCTGTCTGATTGGGAACTTGAAATGGATGCTTGATGCCCTAATGATCCTTTCCTAACCCCTATCCAAGTTGAAAACCCAAGCATATCATCTCTTGACTTGCCGACATTACCTCAACAGAAACTCTGGGTATCAGAGGTGGTACCCCAATGGATTGATAGTGAGTGTTGCTCACCTCAAGGGCCTGGAAGCTAACAGGCTCAACTTCTGCATTAAAACTGATGAGTGGTATATCACCTTGAACAGGACACTCAGGCTCAGCATTGACAGTGACCAGATCACTGTTAATGATATATTTAAGTTGCTGATGAATGGTGGATAGGACGGCTCCTGCCATATGAATCCACGGTCTTCCCAAAATTAGATTGTATCCTGTAGTGATCTTAAGCACTTGAAAGGATACGTAAAATGTATGTGGACCGATTTCCATAGGCAATTCAATCTCTCCGACAGCGTTTCATCGGGATCCATCAAAAGCTTTAACGATTGTATGTTTGCTTCGGATCCTATTGAGATTGATGTTCATTTTCTCCAATATGGCATAGGGGCAGATGTTTAAGGATGATCCCCCCATCTATGAGCACTCCTCCAACCATACATCCGAAGGACATAACCGCTATGTTCAACAGTTTGTAATGACCCGTCCCTTTAGGAGGTATGTCATCATCGGTGAAGGATATCACGTTACTGTTGAAGATGTGATCAACTAGATGATGGAACTTTTCAACATCCACTATTTTTGGCAAGTGGGCTTCTTCTAATACTTTCAGTAAGACCTTCCAGTGATCTTCTAAAGAGAAAACCAAGTCTAGAATAGAAATTTATTGTGGAGCTTCCTTCAAGCTTAGAACCACCTGGCTTCATTATGTCTCATAGTACGGAGGAATTCTTCAATCTTCTCCCTTGGCACTTTCCCCTTAGATTTGGTGATAGGCTTCATCACCCGTTGAGGAAGATACAATGGATTTTCCCTCTACACTGCAGTAGTTATATTTGATGTGGATCCTTCAGCTTCCCCATAGTTCCATGGCACTTTCTAGAGGCTAACAACAGGATACTATGGCCTGAAAGGCAGTATAATGGGCTTTGGTGCAGCCACTTTCAAAGGGTTTTCAACACCTTTGAGTTGAATTGGTTGAATTGTAAGTGGTGTGGCAGCCAACTCTCCCTCAATGGATATAACTGCTACGACTTCCTTCCATCCTAGAGGAAATGGGTTCACACTCTCAAATGATACAGCGTCATTATCTGCCATTTGCAGGTTACCATTGTCAATCATGTTCTGAATAAGATGGCGGAGTGCCTAGCATTCCTCACTGCTGTGACCGTGAGAGTGGGACTGATATTGGCATACTCCATTAGCATCAAACCGCTTTGACCATGGGTTGACTGGAGGTAGCAGCGCTATGACTTTTCCCTCATTAATCAGCATCTGCAATTTTTCTTCCATTGGTTAGCCTAAATAAATGAATTCCCTTTTGCTAGCGAAGTCCCGACGGGCTTTAGCTTTTGCTCTTTTTGCAATCTTTTCCTCTAGCATTTCACTTTCTGGAGTAAGTGATGGCATATTTGTAATAAGATGAAGGAGGTTAGCATGCTCCTGACTGAATAATTGACGTGTGACTTGGTGTTGATGAATCACCAGTTCTGCCAATTGATTAACTTGTTCGCCAAGAGCTTTTATCTCCCGTTCCATCATGAACTAGAACTGTGATTAATCCCATTTGTCATAATTATCCTTGTTGATTTGGGATGATACACCCACATACTTGAGGTACTTAGAGGTCTCTCCATTGCCTCTATTGATCATATTAACCTCCCCTTCCTTGTAATGAGGGAGAGGGTTGTCTTAAACATGTGGTTGGTCGGGCTTGGTCACCACGATCTCACCATTGTCAATTAAATCCTGGATCTTATGCTTAAGGGCCCAACAATCTTGAGTGTCATGGCCTAGAGCTCCAGCATGGTAAGCACACTTCTTGCTTGCATTATAACCTTTTCCACTCGGATTGGTAGGTGGAAGGAGATGAGTAATTTTCTTCTGAGCTATCAGAAGTTTGAGAATGTTTTCGAGTGAATCCCCTAAGGGTGTGAACACTCTTGTACATCTGACTTCTCCACTTTTTGGCAATGGAGGGTTTGAAGACTGAGCTTGAAAATGGGAATAGTTTATCCTCTGAATAGGCATGTTTTGATTGCCTTTTTGTCCTTGTAGTATCAAGGAAACATCCTCCTCTTTCTTCTTATGGACCCTCTGGGGGTTGTTTCCATAACTACAAGACTGGATGTGTTTAGCTACAGCTTTTAGAGCGGCAAGGTCTTGAATCTTCCCTGATTTCAATCCCATTTCAGCCATTTCTCCGTGTTTGATCATTTCAGAGAATGGCCTGCCTATGCCAGCTAAGGCCCTCTCATAAAAGGGAGCTTCTTGAATGTCTATGAAGGTCATCACCATTTCAGACTCAGTCATAGATGGAATAACTTGAGCAGCCAGACGCCTCCATCTTTGGGCATACTCTCGGAATGACTCATTAACTTGTTTCTTGACCTTGACAATTTGATACCGGTCTAGAGCTATCTGAGTTTGAAAGCTGTATTGACTGAGAAAAGCATGGGCTAACTCCTCCCAACTGTGAATTTTGGAGTTATCCAATCTAGTGTACCATGCTCTGGCTTCTCTAGTTAGTCTTTTTTGAAATAACTGCATTCTGAGCTTTTCATCCTCGGCATAGGACCCGAGCTCTCCAATGAATACTTTCAAATTGGTATAAGGATCTCCCAATCCATCATATTTCTCAAAATTGGGAGTCTTTAATTTTTCCAGATAATGAACCCCAGGGATGATGTAAAGGTCTGAATATGAAACACTCTCATGTGCTCCAATCCCTTTGATGGACCGAATGGTCTCTTACATTTGTAAAACTTTCTTCCGAATATCACCGGAATCTTGATCTTCTTTAAGATGGGTGATTTCAGGGGTTTTGTTGGTCTTATCAGACTGAGACTCAGATGCTGGAACTTCTTTGTCTGGACCTTGGGTTCCTTCATCTGTAGAGGATTCTGTGTGGATGGGTATTTATGGACCCTGAGTTAACTTGTGTAATTCTTTGAGCAGAATAACCAACTCTGTAATCTGATTGCTTAACCCTTCGAACTCCTCGTGAGAGATAGGAGTAGGATTAGACTGGCCAGATGTAGCCATGTTTGGCTGTAGGCTTATTGCCTTTTGGACTTTGAACGGGTAACTGGACCAATTGTTTCCCTACAAAAAGGCTTATGTAGTTTAGTCTTAGGGAAATGTGGAAATGTTACATGCTATGTAATGTGCCCGTTTCTTAGGAGTATTACCCTGCAAAACGAATGTCAGCTATTTTAATGACAGGATAGCATGACAGGTTTTGATATGAAAAGGAATGCATGTTCACATATTCCTTTATATTTTTCATTACATTGAGATTGACATGGAAATGAAATTACAAGTAATTGAAATGGGAAGGTATGAAGAGACTTCCCTCCGCGTTTGGTTTATCAGAGACTGACCTATCTTAGGCTACTCCCGCGGCTTTTTGGCATGAAGGTTCCCAGATCATCGCAATTTACTTGACGGGAAGTTATTCCGGTCTTTCAACTGGAGCGAATTTGGGTGGTGTCTTTCATGAACCTCGTTGGAATTAGTCTCTCTATGAGTCCAATAATCAAACACCGACAGGATAGCCTCCTGGTGGAGGGACCACACAACATACATTCACATACATCGTGTCTCACCATATGGAAATGATGAAATGTGTGAAGCACTAATATCATAGATAGATATGGTGCGAAGCACTAAGTGCAGTAAATAAAGCATTAGTACACATTCATTCAAATATAAATGCAACATCCACGCAGAAGCAGGTAAAAAGTTTTGAAAAGCTTTTGATAGCGGCTTAATCCCTCTTACTGGAGTCCCCAGCAGAGTCGCCACTTGTCGACGTCAGGATTTTTATTTGTCCCTTTCTATTCTTGTCTTTTGGTGTTCTCATGTTAGGTGAGATTTGTTTGAAAAAACAAGTTTGAAAAGGTCCGACATGTATATGTCAACGATTTGAATGTAAGAGTCTCTAGTTGGTATTTTTAAATGGTTGCACCAACTCAACCGGAAAAGGTTTGCACAAAGACCTAGTGATGTGACACTGTTTAACTGGTATGTAAAACCGAGATTCGTTAGAAGGTGTTAGGCACCCCCTGACATCCGTGATAGCATGGTTACCGCCACTTTTCATTTTAAACTTTTATCTGAATATGTGTGTGTAGGTCAATGTGCAATTATCTAGAAGTAGTGCTATGCCTCGTTTACACCTATATACAAAGGGTTTGAATTTTGTATAAAAGTTCAAATTTAACGAGATATGGCAATGATGTTTGTAAAATAGGTTTTTTAAACCCTTATGCTCAATAGTAATTGAGGCTTTTGATTCTTCTAATTTATTATGTGTTCATCTTGATTGCTTTTATTATTTTCGAGATGCGAAGCATCTTCGAGAAAATAAGATACATAGAAGCACCGAACTCCTTGTGGGCATAAGATCCATCTAAGGAAATTCAGACACCGTAAATAATTTACAAGCTGGTTGTAGCTGAAAATGTCCATCACAGGAACTGAATCTAGATTCAAGAACTAAATCTGTGATCACATGATTCCTAGGTTCACATGATGATACAATATGTACAAAAGCTAGAAAACGAATTAGATTTGAGTCAATCTAAGCATTCCAGCTTCAACGGTTCCAGTTTAGTCACCATGAACCGATTAAAGTGAGAAATAGCCAGATTTAGGCAAATCTAACCGTAGGCTGATACACAGTTATATATATATAAAAGCTGCAAATATATATATATATATATATATATATATATATATATATATATATATATATATATAACCTGTAAACGCACCGGATATCACACACAGGCTCAATCGAATTAAGTTCGATAACAATATATATATATATATATATATATATATATATATATATATATATATTGTTATATTTATATATATAAGTAATAAAAGCCACAGATTGACGATCCGGACATACACACACAACACGACTTTCAACGTGAATAGATATGTATGTATGAAATTGAGAAAAAGCTTAAAAATCTGCTATATCTTACAGTGGGCTGCCAAAGAAGACTTCAAATAGATTTTGGTGAATGCATACTCGGTTTCCACTAGTTATATTTTCAATGTGTAGCAAAACACGAGCTCACAAGTGTTTGAAAAAAGAAAGCACTCAGTTTAAAGTGTGTACGAAGTAAAATGGACAGGGATTCCTCGCCTTTCTCCTCTTAAAAATGGCCACCCCAAGCCCTCTATTTATAGAGGGGGGAGCCACAGGTCCACCTGCGGCTACCTGGGGTGCCCCGGGCTCCGCAGATCCCGTCGTCTCAAAGTACGTGCACACATACAACGCGTTGTCTGCTTGAACATTCATAACTTTCAATCCGAGCATCCGATTGAGGCGTATAATACCTTTCCGGAATGCTGTTGTCGAGAGCTACACAATGACATGAGATAAGAGGTTGTACGAAGTTGGGAAGATGGGTCCATGACCAGATCATCAGGTCTTCAAATTCTATCCGGTGTGCTGTATTGTGTAGTAGTCACTCGGGATTTTGAGCTATGGTTCTTGTGGGACACTTCTGTGTTGAATGCGTTATGAAATGATGTTCAGATGGCGTGAATGTAGCATCATGGTGGCAAAATGATGATTTTTCCCCTCACCGGGGTTATCTCTAGCTCTGGGCTGATTTAGTAGTCGTTACTCAGGGTTATCTCTCAGATTGGGCTGTTGTGAGTACAGAATGTCCTCAGGGTTGTCTCTGAGGTGTGTCTGACCTCCTGGGGTTATCTCCAGGTTTGGAGTTGAGTGCCTCAGGGTTATCTCCAAGGTTAAAACTGACTACTCCGGGGTTATCTCCGAAACTAGAATTGCCTCCCTCGGGGTCATCTCCGAGGTTGGAACTGAATCTCCCGGGGTTGTCTCCATAATTGTAACTGAGTATCTCGAGGTTGTCTCCGTGATTGAAAACTGAGTATCCCGGGGTTGTCTCTGGGATTGAGCTGATTTGACTTCTAGGGTTATCTCTGGAAGACAATTTTACCTTCCTGCAAGGTTAGTAATAAGAATGCAAAATTTTGAGTGTCTACAATTGGTCTAATCCATAATTGATGAGTGTTCAAAAATTCTAGAATCACTGTTAAGCTATTCCAAACTAAACTTTCTTTAGTACTAAAATTCTAAAGTCAAACTGAGATGAACAAACCTAATATAGGGGATTACGTATGTGTTAGCGTTTAGATGTTTGTGCACAATACATGGTACGAAGGGATGATCCCTCTAAGTACAAAGAAAGGTCTGTATAGTCTAATGACTGTTAAAGGTTGAGGTAAAAATACTTAGTAACCTTGGGACATAGTTCATGGTATTAAGACCCTCAGTTATAATGCTTCAACTTGTCTTCTATTCTTGATTTCAAGAACAAGCTCTCTATTATTCAGTATTCATCATTATTGTTGTTGTCATTATTATATTAGTGAGCAATTGTTTGCTCACTCTTGCATTTAATTCTGCAGCTAAAGTTGAAAAAGTTGATGAGCCGTCTTCTAGGAAAGGCAAGGGCAAGATGTCCAAATGATGAAGACATGCCTTATTTTATTTAATAGGATTCTATTATGAGACTTATTTTATTTTGTGATGTATTCCGCAGACTTATGTAATAGTTTAAGGTTAGATTACCTGGGATTTGTTTTAAGATGATGTAACCCTCAAATGGGGAGGATTATTATTTAAGTTGTTTAATTTATGTCTTTATTCTTGATTATGGGTAGTTAGATGTAATTATTTTGAATAGTGAGCACCAAATCTTGTGGGAATGAAGTACCAGGATTTGGGAGTGTCACAGGTTGGTATCAAAGCTTTAGTTTATGAACCTTAGGTTGGGGAAACCTTAGAAAGTAACCTTTAAGGAGACAGAAAACATAGTGTTGATAAACTCTTATCGAGTTCTAAGGAATGAATTGAAGAAATTCATTAAAGATAAACAATAAAAGACTATATGTGCTTATGTGTTAATAACTTATGTGTTCGTGAGTATCGAAGAGTGTCACAAAATAAATAAAACTTAAAAGTATTTTATTGTCAGGATGTCTAACATTGAAGGATCCAGTCAAGCTAGGGAAGAGATACCTCAGGTGCTTAGAGATGAGGAGCCCCGAGATGTCCATGTGGTTCGGGAGCAGTTGATCCAGAGGGAGCCTTCTCTATTGGTCGCTGAGGAAGGACAGGAGAATTAGCCTATGTCTGATCCTGAGGAGGAGGACTCTGAGGAGATTGAGGTGGAGGATGAGGAAGAGGATCCTGTGGAGTTTCCACCAAACTCCATATCAGCTGAGATGTATGATGAGTTGTATGACCGAAATATAGAATTAAAGGATAAGATTGAGGAGTTGAAGGAGCTGGCTGACATGCGTCAGACTACTATAGTGCAGAAGGATGTGGAGATTCAGGAACTCGACTCACGACTTGGGAACACAGAATGGAACCTAGTTCACATAGAGGGACATCAAGAGGAGCTATTGGCTGAGAATGAGAAGATGAAGATGGAAGTTGGAAAGCTAAAAGATGACTTGAAGGAGGAGTCAGCTAAGTGTGCGAGAGCAGAGGATGCATGGATGAAGGCTACTCAGTGTGCAAATCGTGCTGAAGCTAAGGTTCAGACGAAGAAGGTCAAAATGAATGAAATGGATTATGCCTTTCATTCTGCGATTAATACGGCCCAGGATCGAGTCTTTTATTATCCAGCTCAATTTGAAGACTTGTCATAGTACATGATGGATCGTAGGACGATGTATCGTATTATGAAAGAAAAGCGTAGAGAAGCCTCTCGACGTCTTAATATGCAAAGATAGGAATAATAATATGTGATTAAATAAATTGTAAATTCCTTATTTTGAGATAAATAAGGGGTAAGATGAGTATATAATCCTGAAACTTTTCAAGTTCAGGAAAGTTGATGTAGATAGCAGAGATGATATCCTTATTATGTTTCAAAAAGTTATGAATGAATAAAATATCAAAATTTATTGAAATGTTATGTGTTAAAGCTTTAATCTTAGAATGTTTAAGTTAAACTTTAAATATTCAAGAAATTGAGTAGAGATCTAATAAGTGTATATTTTAAAAAAAAATGCCTCATAGAAGAAGAGAACCACGCCAACAACCACCCGTTGAGGGGTCTACTAACAATAACAATAACGAGGACAACCCTAACCTGGTTCAGCAGTTGGTGACTTTGTTAAAAGGAGCACTTGCGAATCAGCCGTAAACTCAAGCCACGACTTTCAAGGACTTCAAAGCTATTAGACCGCCAGAGTTTCAAGGATCTATGAATCCAGTCGAAGCCCAAACTTGGATTATGGAAATGGAGAAGGTTTTTGACATTGCTAGAGTTAGTGAGAACCAAAAAACCGCATTTGCAACATTTATATTGAAGTCTGAAGCTAGTTATTGGTGGCAGGCGAATAAGGTTCGTGGGGGATAGGGAATAGTAGTGTGGGATATGTTTAAAGAGATGTTTTTTGAGATGTACTTTTCGACGAGTTCTCGTAATCAGATGGAAGTTCAATTCTTAGAACTAAAGCAAAGAACCATGTCTGTGCCTGAGTATGCTGCAAAGTTTAATGACCTGACAAGGTTTGCTCCGTACCAGGTCAATATAGATGATCGTAAGGCGAGGAGGTTTGAACAAGGGTTAAAGCTCTGGCTATATAGCAAGGTTTTAATGTTCCAGCTAAATACGTTTGGGGCAGTACTTGAAAATGCAATTATCATGCAAGGTGGAAGCGATGCCTTAACTAAATATAATCAAGAATAGAAGAAAAGGAAGAATGAGGGTGAAAAAAGGCTGGTGGAAGCAATAGTGGAAGTAACAACCAGAAAAGGAAAGGGAATGAAAATTCAAATGCGGGAGGACAGCAAGGAAGTTAACAAAAGAAGAAGTTTGAAGCTTGTACTACTTGTGGGAAGAACCACACTGGTGTGTGTTTGAAGGGTAAGCGAGTGTGTTTTAATTATGTTTAGGAGGGTCACATTGCGACAAATTATTTTAGTCCGAAGAAGGGAGCCAGTTTCACTTACGGGTCGAAGGATCATATGGCTCGTGATTACCCTGGGAAGACAGCGGGAGGTGCAAGCGGAGGTAAGGGAAGTAATAGTGGTGGTACTTTAACTATCACTAGGCTAGTACAATCAAGCCGACTTACTGCCAGAACTTTCAATATAAAAGTGCAAGATGCTGTGCAGTCAAAGGATGTGGTGTCAGGTATCATTCCGTTCAATGGTATTAATGCTTATGTGTTATTTGATTCGGGTGCTACTTGTTCATTTATATCCGATGATTTTGCTAGGAATTTAGATTTTCCTCAAGAAGAATTAGATTTCCATTTAAGTATAGAGATTACGAATAGGGAAGTAATTCCTGTTAGGTTTATATACAAGAATTGTAGGGTGGATATAAAGGGTCACGAGATGATGGTAGATTTGATACCAATTAAACTTGGGGAGTTTGATGTTATACTGGGAATGGATTGGTTATTCAATTACGGGGCAGTAATTGATTGCCAAAAGAAATGTGTTAACCTTATGACTCCGTCAAAGGTGGTGTTTTATGGCCGTAAGTCACCTCGACAAGCAAGTTGTCTGACGGTGATACAAGCTAAGAAGTTACTGAGACAAGGATGTGTAGGATACTTAGCCTACATAGTCGATACACAGAAGAAGAGTGCGAAGTTAGAAGAGATACCGGTCATTAGAGATTTTGCAGATGTATTTTCAGACGATTTACCAAGACTTCCACCAGATCGAGAAATCTAGTTCGTGATTGATTTAGGACCAGGAACAACCCCGATATCTAAAGCCCCATATAGAATGGCCCTAGTAGAGATGAAGGAGTTGATGGTACAGTTGCAAGACTTATTAGATAATAAATATATCCAGCCGAGTGTATCACCGTGGGGAGCGCTGGTATTATTTGTTAAAAAGAAAGATGGATCGATGCGGCTCTGCATTGATTACAGGAAAATGAATAAGGTCACGATTAAAAATAAATATATGTTACCAAGAATCGATGACTTGTTCGATCAACTGAAGGGAGCGAGGTACTTTTCGAAAATAGACTTAAGAAGTGAATATCATCAATTGAAGGTAAGAAAGGAGGATGTACTGAAAATGGCATTCAGAACTCGGTATGGTCATTAGAGTTTCTGGTTATGTCATTTGGTTTAACCAATGCACCTGCAGCGTTCATGGATTTGATGAACAGGGTGTTTAAACCATTCTTAGATAAATTCATAGTGGTGTTTATTGATGATATATTGGTGTATTCTAAGACCAAGGAGGAACATGTTGAACACTTAAGGGTGACGTTGGAGACATTGAGGTGAGGGAAATTGTACGCTAAATTCTTGAAATGTGAGTTCTGGCTAGAACGTGTGTAGTTTCTTGGGCACGTTATTGATAAGGAAGGAATCTAGGCAGATCCATCGAAAGTTGAAGTTGTAATAAATTGGGATCAGTCGAAGACACTGTTGGGAAAATTCTAATTATGCACAGCACGCAAGTATACGTGGTCAACAAGTAATATAATAGTAAGTAGAGTATTGTTCCCACAGAGACTAGCAAGAAATTAACTCTCACAATTACAAATTTCCTATTAATCCAAATTTTATTAAACTAATCAATTCAAGTTTGTAACTAAAAGTATTAAAAATATTAAAATTACCAAACAATCAACAAACCCTAAAAACTGAATTTTCAAACAAATATTGGAGAATTAGGCTTACGACTTCACTCTAAGCATCACTACGATTATCACACCTTATTACAGTTTAATTCACTATCCCAGTTTATTAATCAAGAACACGAAAGTAGAACTAGTCACCTCTCGATGTACTAATACCGTATTAACTCAAATCCATAAATTAGATAGAATCAAGTTAAACACCTTAATCAACTAACTCACTATATCTCTATGTGAATTACAATTAAAGAAGGTTTAAGTTCAGGTTTTTTATCGGATTACATGCGATGTCAAGCATATCTCTACCCTAACATTCATCCAGATTCTGTTCATTCATAAAATTTAAGAACACATGCTATATTAACTAGGTCTAGACTCGTACTTCATCTCTCGAATCCATACAAGTCCACAAAGAATTGTTGATCAGGCAATTCATAAATTCAAGCATAAATTAATACAGATAAACTGAGGAATAGATTATTAAACTGGAAATCAAAGATTACATAACCATTGTTCCACTTAAAGATTCGTCATAAGCCTAAAAAGTACTTAGTTCACCATCATTAATGAAATAAAAACTGAATTAATCAAAGATAACATCCTTCCAATTACAAATATAAAACTAGAGAAGAAGGATAATTCAGAACACCCTTCACTTTAATCCAATCTGCAATTGATATGAAAATTCTTCAATTATCTTCACTCCAATGCTTGCTCAAAAATCTGTCCTCTAACTTTGTTAATTGCCTTTCGTGTTCTTGATCTTGTTTTTTGATGTCCAATATATCTCTAAGACATGCATTCTGATTGCAGCCATTTAGAGTCCCAAGGCATTGCAATTACTTAAACTCACATTTTTGCAGCATTTGAAATGAAATAGACCACTGACTGTCTCGGACCCCCGCCCCGGCGGGGGTGTTGCTTTGTAATTAGCCCGCCCCGGCTGGCTTGGCTCCTGTTAACTGAGTCGAAGACCCCCCGCCCCGACGGGGGTGTAAGGCATAAAAAGTCCCACCCCGGCGGGGGTAGGCTCTGACTTTTGTTCATGTATTGCTCCAAACTTCCCAATTTCTTACCACAATTGCACCCTTTTTGATCACTTGCCACACCACCAAACCTACACACAAAATAACAATAAACATGAAAACAAGGAATTAACACCTATTAAACTTGAATTAGGAACCAATTCGCAAGTATAAAACCCACTTATCAAAATCCCCCAAACTTAAAACGTGCTAGTCCTTGAGCACAAAACAAATTAACATGTTATGCAATGCAATGCAATGATATGCAATGTATCTAATCTATATGTCTACGCATCCAACAGTATCATAGAATCAAAAGTATTCCTCCAGCCTCAGAGAAATCAAGCCAACATTACAACACTTAATATCGAACCAGTCAATAACTTCTTATCGATCCTCTAATCTTAAACCGTTATTACTGGTATAGTGTGTGTGTGTGCGCTCAACATTCATGCTAACTGATGCAGTCGCAAATTTAACACATATCAAATCTCTTAGAAGGCATCATACAATATAAACTCACGAAATCCAAAAACAAGTTAGATCCAACTAAATTCAAACAATTACCAATATCGAGAGTCAACATGAGATACTTATGCATCATTTTTCATTTACGGGGGCATTTTGCTCTTATTTCCCGTTTTATTCATTTTTTATACACACATAGCTATGCAATGTCTTATTCCCTTAGGCTTTTCAATGCTACCTTAACGAGCTTTCGACCAACGACTCCTAGACCATTAAGACCTTAGGGCACTAGGTGTAAAGACAATCCCATCGAGCTTACTTACTCAAGTAATAAAGGCCACAAAACTAGACAAGCACGCCAAAGTGTTTATTCGTACCTTCTTTTTTTTCATTTTTTTTCTTTTTTTATAGCTTATATACCCCAAATTTTTCGCCAAACTTAGGTTCTTGTCCAACTTTAGCCATCACTACTTGTTATTGTCATTCTTTCATTCAAACTAGCATTATCCTTTAGAGTCCCATTATGTATCAATTTAAACTCATCAGTCCACATAAGTGTTATTGACATTCAAACCTTTTTATACCAGTGTCAAACATGCAAAAGATTCAATTCATAACTCAAAATCACATCATAGTTCAAATATTGGGTACTGTATTTATCTACTTATTCCCAATCTCATCATTGGCCAAAATAAAAATGAACTACAACAACTATTGGACATATGCAAAATAACACAATACTAACTAAATATTTTTTTTCTTTTTCTTTCTTTTTTTTTGTATTTTCATATGGCAAACATAACATAACATGATGCAAAAATAAATAAAAACTATTTATGCTCCTAAATTACTATGTAACTACATGATTACATGAATGCAACATTTAAAAATCCTAAACTAAACAATGAACTAACATATGCAAACCTAGCTAATGAAATCAAATATGCAAACATGAAATGCAAACATGAAACTAAATCCCCCCAAACTTGAAAATTGCAATGCCCTCATTGTGTAGATATAGCAATAAATATGTGAGGACTTCCCTGTAATTGCCTAAGTCTGAGGTGGTGGTGGGTGCTCTTCTTCATCAGAGTCACTTGGTGGGAACCTTGGAACTAGGGCCGACTACTGGTACGGGAATTGTGCATTGGGATTGAAGCTCTAGAGTGTCGTATTCAATGAAGCGAAGGATAGATTCATGGCTTTAAACATGTGGTCATGCCGCGTTGCGAGTCTCCGCATTTCTCTTCGTGCCTCCTTATTTTGCTCATCCAATTGTCATTGAAAGTTCAGGAATTGAGGGCTAGATATGATAACGGGATGTGGTGCTGCCTCTGTTCCTTGCTCTCCCATCGTCGCATCCTCCTGAAACTTGTCATCATTCGAGGTGTCTTCAGCGTCAGCCTCATCCTCCGAAGCTGAGGGAAATACAAAGTCTACTCCTCTAGGATGTGACTCGCCCCCATCCCATACCGCATACTGTGCAATCATTCTTGAACCTAGTGTCTGAAGCGACAACTGAGTGGTTTCATCATCGGACCATTGAACACCCACTTGCCTACACAACCCATAAATGAGTGATGGGTGTGGCAAGTCGCCTAAGAAATTTCCTCGTAAGCATCGTCGAATTGAAAAACTGATTATCGCCCCTACATCGATGATGAAATCTTGCATAATTGCATATAAGAGTAATGTCTTTTCTTTGGTCACATCAGATATGTGTGTGGATGGAAACAGTTTGGCACATAAGAACGCGTACCATATCTTCCCATACCTGCTGAGATCCTTACTGTGAAAAACAGTGCATCCTTTTCGACCTTTGATCCATGTGGTTCCCGGCTTAGTCATGTCCTTCATAATAGCCTCAAAGTCAGGATCGTTGTCACGTAAGTGAACGTACTGGCAATGTCTCGGTAATCTTAACTGGTAGTATATGTTGATAGCGTCGGCACTGAAAGGAACTAGCCTACCCCGCACAAAAATGTTGGAAGGGTCCTTATCTTTGGCGTTAGCATAGAATTCTTTGACCACACTCATAACTGCGACCTCGGGCTCTTCTGTAAACTTATTCCAACCTTCTGATATATTTGTTGCATAATTTCACCGTCGACATGGTCCGATGCCAACCCCCGCTCCGGTGTAAGTGCTTTTATCACCATATAGTCGTAACAGTCGGCGGCGGCGGCACTTTTGAATTTTCGGCAATCAAATGTCCGTGTTGGCGGTGTGGTTCCGGAACACTCTCTCCACGTTGCCTCTTTGATGTGGGTCTAGATGCCATTGAATTAGAATTGGTGAATTTCAACACGAATGGCCCCAAACTTCACTCAAGCAATCTGTTGAACACTTGGTGTGTAAGTTGTTCAACCCCCCCACCCCCAAACTTAATGCTTTTTCGCCAACTATGGTGATAGAAAGTGAAGAATTTGAAAAACGAGTAACTCACTCTCAGTTGCAGTATGACTTCCCCCAAGAAAAACCCTAATTCGTAGCTTTCTGAGTTTGAGTTGAATGTATGTGATTAAATTGGGTTGAGAGGGAATGAATTTATAGAGATGGTGTGATGGAGATTTGTGATTTGAAGTAGTGGGTTAGTGGGTAATTGTGCGGATGAAGTGGGATGATGGAGATTTAGTTTCCAAAACGTAGGTAGATAGTGGAGAAGATGGTGTTTTAGTTGTGGGTTCAGTAGAAGAAGTTGAAGTTGAAGTTTTAATTGTGTAACTGTCGAAATTTGCTGGTTTATATTCAGGACCCCCGCCCCGGCGGGGGTTAATACGCCTCAAAGGCCTGCCCCAACGGGCATGTACACTGCAATTGGACTTAAGAGACCCCCACCCCGGCGGGGGGTATTGTGCTTTAGGGGACCGCCCCGATGGGCATAGGTTCTGATAATGCACCTTAATTTTCTCATTCCTTCCCTTCAACTCTAAACCCTGATCATATTAAGTTCCTGCAATACCATGAGACATAAATGTGAGTAAATTTTGAGCATTTTAAGCATGGTGGAGAGATTATCAAGAACAATACAATTTAATAACTACTTAGTGAACTATTATATCCTAATTAGTCTAAACTATAATTTGACGAACATGAATAAAAATAGAAGACTAAAAGTACGATTGGGTTGCCTCCCAATTAGCGCTTGATTTTAAGTCGTTCAGCCTGACTACTCCCTATTTATGGCGCATTGGCAAGTGTGATTGCGATGACGTCCCAATTGGACTCGCCACCCTAATAATGCTTCAACCGTTGACATTAAAAGTCTCCAATGGGTTTCTACTATAGAGTTCAACGACGCCATGTGAGAAAACTCTTTTAATGGTAAGTGGACCCGACCACCTTGATTTTAGCTTTCCTGGGAACAACCTCAATCTTAAGTTGAATAATAGTACCGATTGCCCCGGTTCCAATGTTCTCTGCATGATTTTCTTGTCGTGCCATTTCTTAACTTTTTCTTTGTATAACTTAGAGTTCTTATAAGCTTGAAGTCGAAACTCATCGAGTTCATTTAACTGAAGTAGCCTCTTTTCACCCGCAGCTGCTTGATCAAAATTGAGTTTCTGAATTGCCCAGTAGGCCTTATGTTGTAACTCGATAGGAAGGTGACAAGTTTTCCTGTATAGTAATTGATATGGTGACATCCTAATTGGTGTCTTGTAAGCTGTTCTGTAGGCCGTAGTGCATCATCCAATCTAAGAGACCAGTGTTTTTGATTCGGATTCACTACCTTCTCCAAAATTCTCTTCACCTCCCTGTTCAAAACTTCAGCTTGCCCACTTGTTTGGGGATGATATGTTGTATCTACCATATGGTTGACCCCATATTTTGCCAGAAGAGCTGTGAACGATTTATTGCAGAAGTGACTTCCCTCATCACTTATTATAGCTCTAGGAGTGCCCAATCTTGTAAAGATATTCTTTTGCAAGAACTTAAGCACCAATTTGGCATCGTTAGTGGGGAATGCTACGGATTCAACCCATTTTGATACATAGTCAACCGCAAGCAAGATATGCTGATTACTGAACGATGATGGAAATGGCCCCATAAAATCAATGCCCCAAACGTCAAAAATTTCAACTTCCAAGATAGTAAGTAGTGGCATCTCATTATTTTTTGATATGTTGCCCACCCTTTAACATCTATCACAACTTTAAACAAACTGGTGGGCGTCCTTTAATAATATAGGCCAATAAAACCTGGCTTGAAGCACTTTTGTCGCTGTTCTCTCACTACCGTAATGTCCCCCATATGCAGATGAGTGACATTCGTGTAATATGTTCTTCACTTCACTGTAGGGTACACATATTCTAATCATCTTATCGGCGCACTATTTGAATAGGTATGGCTCATCTCATATATACCACTTGACGTCATGAAGGAATTTCTTTTTTTGCTGTCGTGTAAGATCTGGTGGAAGGATATTGCTCACTAGATAGTTAGCAAAATTCGCGTACCATGGAAATTCCGTATTAATCCAAAATAGCTTCTCGTCCAGAAATGACTCATTAATTACACATCTATCCTCTTCCTTTTTACCCAGATTCTCCAACCTTGACAAATGATCTGCAACTTGATTCTCCGTCCCCTTTCGATCTTTTATTTCCAAATCAAATTCTTACAGGAGAAGCATCCATCTGATAAGTCGTGGCTTAGCATCTTTCTTTGAGATTAAGTATCGAATGGCCGAGTGGTCTGTATAAACTACTACCTTTGTCCCGATCAAATATGCCCGAAATATATCGAAAGCATATACTACTGCAAGTAATTCCTTTTTCGTAGTTGTGTAATTCATTTGGGTCTCCGTAAGGGTCTTACTTGCATAGTATATGGCGTGAAATACTTTCTCTCGGCATTGACCCAAGACAGTCCCAATCGCATAGTCGCTTGCATCACACAATAATTCGAACGGCATCTTCTAATCTGGTGAGACGATAACGTGAACTGTTGTCAATTTCTGCTTCAATAGCTCGAATGCCGACTTACAATCCTCATCAAACTTAAAAATTGAATCCCTCTCTAAAGGACTGCACAATAGTTTTGCAATTTTAGAGAAGTCTTTTATAAATCTCCTGTAGAACCCGGCATGTCCCAAAAAGCTTCAAATTCCCTTAACTGAACTTGGTGCAGGAAGCTTTTCAATCATTTCCAGCTTTGCTTTATCAACCTCTAATCCTTTAGCCGAGACCTTGTGTCCTAAAATTATTCCTTCTTCAACCATGAAATGGCACTTTTCCCAGTTAAGTACCAAATTCGTGTCTGTGTATCTCTGTAAAACCATTACCAAATTCTCTAGACAAGCATTAAAATCATCCCCATAGACAGAAAAGTCGTCTAGAAGACTTCCATATTTTTCTCCACCATGTCCGAGAAGATGGCCATCATACACCTTTGGAAAGTAGCGGGTGTATTACACAAGCCGAATGACATTCTCTTGAATGCGAATGTGCCATATGGGCACGTGAAAGTAGTATTCTCCTGATCTTCAGGTGCAATGACTATCTGATTATATTCTGAATACCCATCCAAGAAGCATTAGTACTCGTGTCCCGCTAATCTGTCCAACATCTGATCGATACAAGGCAGAGGAAAGTGATCTTTGCAGGTCGCCTTATTTAACTTCCTTTAATCCATAAAAACCCTCCAACCAGTCACTGTCCACGTCGAAAATAGCTCATTGTCATCATTTTGTACCACGGTCATTCCTCTTTTTTTTGGCACACATTGAACTAGACTGACCCACTTACTGTCAGAAATTGGGTAGATGATACCTGCGTCCAACCATTTCAGGATTTCTTTCTTCACTACTTCTTTCATGATTAGGTTGAGCCGTCTCTGTTGCTCCACTGTCGGCTTTGCAGCTTCTTCCATCAAAATTTTGTGCATGCAAAAGGATGGGCTGATTCCTTTGATGTCTGCGATTGTCCATCCTATGGCCGATTTGTTGTCTCTAAGCACTCTCGGCAACTTTTCTTCCTGAAATTCGTTAAGTGCAGTAGAAGTAATAACAGGTAAAGAATTAGAATTGCCTAAATATGCATATCTGAGGTGTTTAGGGAGTAGCTTAAGTTCAAGAGTAGGTGGCTCCTCCAATGAAGGATTCATCCTTGTTGCGGCTCTTTCCTCCATGTGCAATGGTTCAAAGGGTGCTTTGAATCTGCTAACTCGTGGTAAGGAATCTAGCATTTGCAAGTAATCCACAAATTCTGGATCATTTAAATCTTCATCTCCCAATAGTGTCGTTTCCAATGGATCGTTAACCAAACTTTTACCCATGTCTTCGCTGATTATCTGATCAATGATATCCATCCTAAAACACTCCTCTTCATCTGTAGAGAATTTCATGGCCTTAAAAACATTGAACTTTACTTCTTGATCTTGGACCCTCATAGTTAGTTCACCTTTTTGTACGTCGATGAGCGTCCTACCCGTAGCCAAGAAAGGTCTCCCTAGGATAATTGGGATGTTCTTATCTTCCTCAAAATCCAGAATTATGAAATCCACAGGGAATATAAATTTGTCAACCTTGACCAAAATGTCCTCCACAATGCCTCTCAGGTACGTGACGGACCTATCCACCAACTGCAATGAGGTGTTCATGGGCTTTGGAGCTGCTAGACCTAATTCTATATAAACTGATAATAGCATAAGGTTTACACTTGCTCCCAAATCACATAAACACTTGTTGAACGCCATGTTTCCAATTGTGCACGGAATAGTAAAACTCCCCGGGTCTTTCAACTTTGGTGGCAACTTTCATTGTAAAACTGCACTACACTTCTCGGTTAATACCACTATTTCGAAATCTTCCAATTTCTTTTTCTTTGACAAAATCCCTTTCATGAATTTAGCATAACTTGGCATCTATTCAAGGGCTTCAACGAACGGAATATTAATTTGAAGTTTCTTAAAAACTTCTAAAAATTTAGCAAATTGCTTATCCAAATTTTTTTTTGAACTCTTTGCTAAAAAGGTGGGGGAGGATAAACAACCGGTTTGTCATCTAACTTTGTTTGTTCAACTTGCTTTTTCTCACCCTGTTTTTCTTCAACCACTTTGTTCTCATCAACTTTGTCATCTGTTCTAACTGAATTTTCTGCACTTTTCCCATCTAGATGTTTTCCACTTCTCAAGGTGATTACTTGACATTGATTGTGATTACCTTTCGGATTTTTCTCTGTATCACTTGGTAATGTTCCTTGAGGCCTGTTATTCAATGCAAGAGCTATCTATCCCATCTGATTTTCTAAATTCTTGATGGCTATTTCTTGCGATTTCAAGACGATTGCTTGGTTTTTCATGGTTGCCTCGTTGCTTGTTATATACTTTGACAACAACTCCTCTAAATCTAATTTCTTCTCTTGATGTTGAGCTGGTTGTTGTTGTTGATTCTAAAATCCTGGGGGATAAGATGGTCGTGGACCTTGCTGATGCTAATTATTACTCCATAAAAAGTTAGGATGATTCCTATTCCCCGGATTGTATGTATTCTGGTACGTATTCTGTGGAATTCTGTTGTACCTACCTAAAATTGCACTGACGCTGGGTTGATTGCACATTGATCTGTAGGATGTGTTCACCCGCGCATAATTCACAAATAACTGCAACTTGTTGTGTATGTACCCTTGACTAAACATCAAACTTCTTAGAGAGCGCTGAAATATGCGCTGTTATTGCCGTCACTCCATCTACCTCTAACACTCCAGCTATCGTAGGTTGTGTCATTCTTGTCGTGGGCCACTGATAATTGTTAGCTGCCATTGTCTCTATCAATTGATACGCCTCCTCATAATTCTTTGCCATTAAAGCTCCACCCGAGCCTGCATCAATACTGGTCCTGAGATTCCCATGTAGTCCATTGTAAAATGTGTTCATCTGCAACCACTTAGGCAATCCGTGATGTGGGCATTTTTTGAGCAACTCTTTGTATCTCTCCCATGCCTCGTACAATGATTCCCCATGTTTCTGTTCAAACATAGTAATCTCGTTTCTCATCTTTGCAGTCTTCGCTGGCGGAAAAAATTTTGCTAGAAATTTTTGAGCCAGGTCATCCCAAGTAGTTATTGAACCCGATGGTAGAGAGTGTAACCAACTCTTCTCCTTGTCCCCCAAAATGAATGGGAACAAACGAAGTCTGACTGCATCATCCAACACCCCATTGTATTTGAAAGTGTTGCAAATCTCTAGAAAGCTGACCAAATGTTTGTTCGGATCATCGTTCGCTAATCCCCCAAACTGAACCGAGTTTTGGATCATCTGAATAGTCCCACGCTTATTCTCAAATGTGTTCGCAGCTATAGTAGGCCTGGTGATACTCGACTGTAACTCAGTCACCTTGGGTATAGCAAAGTCCCTCAATACTTTCTGGTCTTCGGCAGCCATTGCTTCTTCTTGTTCAGAGCTTTCGAATTCTTCCCTTGTTTCCTTGATCCACTTACTTAGCCTTTGAAAGCGTCTCTCAATGTCATCCTCAAAAGGAAGCAAGTTTGGATTCGAGTTTGCATAAAATAACTTCAAAAACCTGAAATAAGATGAACAAAACAAAAATAAAAAATGTTTAAGTAAAACTGGACTAATTAAACTGATATTGCAAAATATTAAAATCTATACTAAGGTCCCTGACAACGGCGCCAAAAACTTGTTGGGTAAAATCTAATTATGCACAGCACGCAAGTATACGTGGTCAACAAGTAATATAATAGTAAGTAGAGTATCGTTCCCACAAAGACTAGCAAAAAATTAACTCTCACAATTACCAATTTCCTATTAACCTAAATTTTATTAAACTAACCAATTCAAGTTTGTAACTAAAAGTATTAAAAAATATTAAAATTACCAAACAATCAACAAACCCTAAAAATTGAATTTTCAAACAAATATTGGAGAATTAGGCTTACGACTTCACTCTAAGCATCGCTCCGATTATCACACCTTATTCCAGTTCAATTCACTATCTCAGTTTATTAATCAAGAACACGAAAGTAGAACTAGTCACCTCTCGATGTACTAATATTGTAATAACTCAAATTCACAAATTAGATAGAATCAAGTTAAACACCTTAATCAACTAACTCACTATATCTTTATGTGAATTACAATTAAAGAAGGTTTAAGTTCAAGTTCTTTATCAGATTACATGCGATGTCAAGCATATCTCTACCCTAACATTCACACAAATTCTATTCATTTACAAAATTCAAGAACACATGCTATATTAACTAAGTCTAGACTCGTACTTCATCTCTCGAATCTATACAAGTGGACAAAGAATTGTTGATCAGGCAATTCATAAATTCAAGCATAAATTAATACAGATAAACTGAGGAATAGATTATTAAACTGGAAATCAAAGATTACATAACCATTGTTCCACTTAAAGATCCGTCATAAGCCTAAAAAGTACTTAGTTCACCATCATTAATGAAATAAAAACTGAATTAATCAAAGATAACATCCTTCCAATTACAAATATAAAACTAGAGAAGAAGGATAATTCAGAACACCCTTCACTTTAATCCAATCTGCAATTGATATGAAAATTCATCAATTATCTTCACTCCAATGCTTGCTCAAAAATCTGTCCTCTAACTTTGTTAATTGCCTTTCGTGTTCTTGATCTTGTTTTTTGATGTCCAATATATCTCTAAGACATGCATTCTGATTGCAGCCATTTAGAGTCCCAAGGCATTGCAATTACTTAAACTCACATTTTTGCAGCATTTGAAATGAAATAGACCACTGACTGTCTCGGACCCCCGCCCCGGCGGGGGTGTTGCTTTGTAATTAGCCCGCCCCGGCTGGCTTGGCTCCTGTTAACTGAGTCGAAGACCCCCCGCCCCGACGGGGGTGTAAGGCATAAAAAGTCCCACCCCGGCGGGGGTAGGCTCTGACTTTTGTTCATGTATTGCTCCAAACTTCCCAATTTCTTGCCACAATTGCACCCTTTTTGATCACTTGCCACACCACCAAACCTACACACAAAATAGCAATAAACAAGTAAAAACTAACATGAAAATAAGGAATTAACACCGATTAAGCTTGAATTAGGAACCGATTCACGGGTATAAACCCCACTTATCAGACACCGTCAGAAGTGAAAAGTTTCTTGGGTTTGGCAGGTTACTATAGGTGTTTTATTCAAGATTTTTCTAAGATCGCAACTCTGTTGATGAATTTTACTAGGAAGGAAGTTAAGTTTGTTTGGATGGAGAAGTGTGAGGAGAGTTTTCAAGAATTAAAGAAAAGATTGAGTTCAGCACCTATGTTATCATTGCCTGATGATACAGGGAATATTGTGGTGTACAGTGACGCATCGCATAAAGGTCTAGGTTGTGTGCTTATGCAGAACGGCAAAATTATTGCGTATGCATCGCGTCAATTGAAGGATTATGAGAAAGGATATCCGACTCATGACTTGGAGTTGGCTGCGGTAGTGTTTGCTCTGAAGATTTGGAGGCACTATCTGTATGAAGAGAGGTGTAAGATATATACAGACCATAAAAGTCTGAAGTATATCTTTACACAGAAATATTTGAATATGCGACAGAGGAGATGGCTGGAGTTGATTAAAGACTGCGACTGCAAAATTCTCTATCATCCTGGAAAGGTGAATGTTATTGTCGATGCATTAAGTAGAAAGGGTAGGAAGAAATTAATGACGTTGACTACTCAGGAAAAGCTTGTAGCAGAAATGGCCAAGATGGAGTTAGAAAATATCTGACAGAATCAGATGAAAAATTATTCCAGATGGGGAGTAGTTCAATTTTGGTGGATAAGGTGAAGAAGGCACAACTTCAAGATAAAAATTATGAATAAATAAAAAGAAAAGTGTCTAAGGGTGAAGAAAACAAATTTAAAGTTGATTCGGAAGGGTTACTTCAATTTGAAGGGAGAATTTGGGTTCTGCCAGTATAGAAAATTAAAGAGGAAATTTTGGGTGAGGCTCATAACTCACGATATTCGATTCACCTTGGAAGTACGAAAATGTACCAGGATCTCAAACATCATTTCTGGTGGTCAAATATGAAAAAGGATGTTGCTGAATGTGTGGCGAAATGCTTAATGTGTTAGAAAGTTAAAGTTGAACATCAAATGTGATAACCCAAAAATTCATAAAATCTTGAATGATTAGAATAAAGGTTAAAGAATAAAACCTAGAAGAGAATTTGAGGATTTATTTAAAATTTTCAAGTAAAACCTATATGGTTTGCTATTCGAATGAGAATAGAGAAAATATGGGTTACAAAATTCCAAAAATCCTAGAAATGAATTAATATGTACTTGAAGGAATATCAAGAATAAGGTATTACGATACCTGTAAATTCGATGTGAACTGAATAGTCTAAGAAATGTTATATAAGTACATATGAAAATTTTATTAAGGAGATAAGATTTCACATTAAGAGATGCTATGAGGTTAAACGAAGATGATTATATGTATAGAAATAGATATACTTAGTAAGGTACTATATATATTTTAGCAAGGGGAATGATGAATTAAGTTAATGACATAAGGATCAAGATAAAACTATGTTAGTAATTAACATAGCTTGAACGTTGGCCTTGACTGGCAAATAAGAATTGAATAACTATAAATTCATTAGATAATACGATTAGCAATAAGAAGTGAGTAATTTAAAACTCAAAATTTGAGTTAGAGATAGAATTTTGAAGCACAGACTGCTCGGTTGCGTCCGGAACGTCAAGTTTAGTCAGAATGGACAGTAAACACAAAATGTGTAAATATTGACTTTTGGTCAAAGTCAACAGTTAACTTTTTATGGAGAAAAGTCAAAATTGGAGTTAGAAGTGAAATATGTTCTAATTATGTGAATTATGTATATGATTAAATAAATATACATTATATAATGTGAATACATTTATTTTGTATGTAAAAGTGAATTAAGAATTAAGTTATGTAACTTAATATATATATTAGGTGTGATAATTAAATAACCTGAGATGTTATAATATGGGAGAATATTAGTATATAAATATATATACTAACATTAAGAGATTTATTTTATATATCTCAAAATAATTAATTTTATAATCATGTCTAATTGGGTTATGAAATTAAAAAGACATAAGTAAGGAATTTATTTACAAAGGTGTAGTGAAACCCTAATTAAATGATAAGGGTAGAATAGAATAGAATTAAAAGTAATGGACTATAATAAGGTTATAGCCCAAGAATTTAAATAGAGTTCAAGTGTATTAAGATTTAATGGACTAAGGAGGTTATATTATTTAAACAAGCCCAATTAATTAATTAAGCATGCGACTTATGGATAAAGTGATTAAGGGTGATTAAATTATTTAATCTAGTCCAATATAATATGTATATGACAAGTACTATAATGGCCCAATTAAATTTTGGGTGAAAGCCTAAATTTATTTTGTTAGTAAGCAAAATAATAAAAGTTTTAAGCCCAAATTGGAGAAGGGCATTTTGGACATTTAATAAAGCAATAAAATAAAATAAGATTGGGTGGATATTGAGGCCACATGTTCGGTAGAAATAAGAAAAAAAGAGTTAAGGAATAAGAAGAAAGAGAGAGAAAGTGAAAAGCAAAAGTGATAAGAAAGAGAGAGAAAGAGAAAAGTCGTGAGAGGGAAACAGAAGAACGGGAGAAGAGGGAGAGAAGAAGGGGAAGGGGCGGCAGCCCTAAGGAAGAAAGAAGGAGGAGAAAAAACCTCCATGGAAGAAGAAAAAGAAAAACAAGTGTATAATTTCTATAATTTTTTTTTTTTGTAATTTGATGAAAGGAGGGTTTTTGATTTGGAAGCTCAAACCCCTATAATCTATGTATTTTTTATGGATTCAAGTATGGATCTACCCATAATGGGTGTTGATTTGGTTTGAATCAAAAAGAAAAGAAAATTAATTTTTCTAGTTTATGAAACCTAACTTTTGAGTGCTTTGAAAATCCACCGTTTTTGATCTATGCATTCTTTTCTCGATCCGTCGAAGAGAGATGCTAGATATATGTGTTGACTAGTAAACCCAAGTGGTAGAACTCAAAAATCACGTTTCTAAAAGTCGTGGTGTGGATTTTGGTGAAAACAGTCACGTTTTCTTGGTACTATTTTGGACCAGTCAGCAACGGGGGTATTTTCGTCAACTTTTTGTGCTTTAAAAATTCTAGAAAAATTTGGAGTGGTAATATCAGGAGTTATGAAGGTTGTGTAAAAATTTGAGAATTTTTGGTCATACGGTTTGAGAGTTATGGATTTTACGGTGAAGGGTTATTTTTATGAAGCCACCCAAATAACTCTCTGTGTATAAGTCCAAAAATTACAAAATTTTTACTGGAAGTACATGTGTATAATAGGAACTTACTGTAAAAATTGTAGAATTTTTGGAGTTAATCTCGATTTATGAAAAATCTGAGAATATTTGGCTATTATGGACTATTTAAATATAGTAAATGGATTTTAAAAATTCCAAAAAAAATATATGTTCAATATGGAACTATATTCTATCAAATCTCAGAAAAAAAATATTTTTGGGACTGATTTGGTATTTTTCATCTAAATGATGATAAATGGATAAATAGATTTAATTAAATATATGATGTCCAAAAATATAAAAAATACAATTTATGACTTGAGACCCTTGAGCATGGCTTATGCAGATTTTTGATGAAGTTTTGGGTTGGGTGTGAAGTGTTGTGATGTTTATGGCATTTTAAAATGTTTAATGAGTTAATTAAGGAAAGAAAAATAATTGAAATAAATTGTTTATTAATGTGATTAATGACTTAAATTATTGTTATATGACTAATAATATTAGATTAAGATATTATTAGTAGTATTTGACTGGAATGTTATTAAAAGGTTAATAACCTTAACGTAAAATATTATTACATAATTAATAATATTCGACAGGAGATTAAAATATGAGATTTATGTTATTTTTCAATATAATTGTTGAATTTGGTATTCAATAAACTATATTATGCTTGTAATAGACTAAAATGAGAATTCAAGGTGATGAATTGGATTTTGGATTGCTGAAATGGTTTCAGTCTGCTAAAATATTTTGTGGTCTGCTGAAATAGTAATTTCAGGATGCTGAAATGTAATCCGGTTTGCTGAAATGATATTTCAGTTTACTGAAAGGTTATCTAGTTTACTAAGATAACATATAAAGAGAAAACTTATAAGTATAAGTTATAAGTGATGAAAAGATTATCAAAGTATAATGATAATACTAAGACTAAGATGTAATGTCTAATACTTAACTTTATGAGTAAAGGTTAGAAAAGTTAATATAAGATGATGAGATTATAAGTAAGTAAATAAATATGGTGTTAAGATTATCTAATATTTGACTATGTGATTAAGTGTTAGATAGTATTATGAAATAAGGTATGATATGCTAATTGAAAGATCAAACTTATACCTAATAGGTCTTTTCAATAAAGAGAATAAATTAAATTACGTAGCGGTAATCGACTATGCATGCAAGTTTTCTTAACTCAAACTCGAGTTATATTTCAAAACATGTTAGTGAAAGATTATTGATGATTATTCACGTCTAAACTGATTATTAATTCGCACTTAGTGCATGTTGTATATATTTATCAGGTATGAAAGGCTGATCACCTTCATTACCATAAGGTTCAGTTAAATTATTTATGGTCATTGTTGACCTTCAAACATTCTTGATTCAGTCACTCAATTATTGACACTTGATTCATGTTATTTCATAATTATTACATTGTTGAAAACTTGAAAGCTTATTATTCTTTTAATCATGATATATCTTTATTGAATTTAAACTTGTTGGGCAAAGTAGTTGCTCACCCTTGCTATATTATGATAATAAATTTTAGATAAAGGCGAAGGCTTGAAGAAGGACAGAGACAAAAGCAAAATACAGTAATAGATTGTTATAAGAATAACTATTTAGTTATCTTATTGTAAACCTTTGTAATTTTGAAGGTATGTATTCAGTTAAGGTTAATAAACCTGAGAAAATGTTATAGAATTATATAAAATAAACAATATATGTTTATTTGTTCCGCATTAGATGATAGAATATGTATGATGATGAAGTATCGTAACGTACCAAGTCCGAGGTTCTTGGGACCCAGATTTGGGGGCGTCACATCAAAGGTCAAGCGAATTGTTGCAACCGTTAGAGATACCGGAATGGAAATGGGAGCATATCACAATGGATTTTGTGGTAGGTCTTCCAACGACTTAGCAAGGTTATGATGCAATCTGGGTGATTGTCGATCAATTGACGAAGTCAAAACACTGTTTGCCAAGCAAGATTAGATTTAACCTAGATCGGTTGGCAAAACTATGCGTGAAGGAAATTGTATCAAGACACGGTGTCCCTGTGTCCATTGTATCAGATAAAGATTCACGTTTCACATCAAATTTTTGGAAATGACTATAGGAATGCTTGGGAACGCAGTTAAGGATGAGCACGGTGTATCATTCTCAAACTGACGGACAAAGTGAGAGGACAATACAGACATTGGAGGATATGTTCAGAGCATATATTATGGATTTTAAAGGGAATTGGGATGACCATCTACCGTTGGTTGAATTTGCCTATAATAACAGTTATCATGCAAGTATTGGCATGCCTCCTTACGAAGCATCGTACGGTAGGAAATGCAAAACTCCGTTATGCTGGGACGAAGTAGGAGAACGTCAGTTCTTAGGTCCAGAATTGGTGCAACAAAATGTTGAGATCATCAAGGTAATTCGGGTAAGATTGATAGCTGCACAGGATAGGCAGAAGAAATATGTTGATCAACACCGACAAAACCGGGAATTCGATGTCGGTAGTTTTGTTTTCTTGAAAGTGTCTCCCTGGAAAGGGAAAATCCAGTTTGGTAAAAAGGGAAAACTAAGCCATAGGTTTATAGGACCTTTTAAAGTGCTACGACGAGTTGGTGAAGTGGCTATGAGGTAGCTCTAGCTCCAGAACTAGAACATATTCATAATATTTTTCATGTTTCAATATTAAGACCATATAAGCCCGATTATAAACATGTTATAGAATATGAACCATTACAGTTTTAAAAAGACTTGTCTTATGAAGAAATTCCATTTCAAATAGTTGATAGGAAAGAGTAGACTCTCAGAAACAAAGTGATACCTTCTGTTAAGGTAATTTGGAGGAACCACAATGCTGAAGAAGCTACGTGAGAACTTGAAGATGTTATGATGAAAAATTTCCCTCAGTTGTTTACTTAATTTTGTATAGCGATTCTGGGGACAGAATCTTGTTAAGAAGGGAAGAATGTAACGAATGAATTTATTGAGTTGTGATTATGGGGACAGAATCCTTTTAAGGAGGAAAGGATGTAACGAACGAGAATTTTTATGTATTTTAAAAATATTTATTAGATTAAATAAATATTTAAATTGATTTATTTAATGAGATTAATAAATTTGATGAAATTGTGGTGTAATAATTTAGTTAAAATGTGTTATAATAATTAAATTAATGAATGGTAATTTTATGATTTAAAGATTTAATTTACTGAGATAATTAAATTAAATGAATTATTAATAATTATAATTTCGTTTTAATTCTAATTTAATTTAATAATTAAATTAGAGAGATTAAATAAAATTATAATCTATAATGGAAATTATAATTATAAGGCAAATGTTAAATTGAATTATTAATTTAATTGAATTAGTTTGTATAATTGTGTGACATAAGAATCATATTATAAGCAAAATATAAAATTAAACTAGAATCATAATCTATGGAGTAGCCAAACATGGCCTTGTGGCCTTTGGCATAATATAACTGATGTAGCCTTTGAATTTTGTACCTGATTTTTTAAGTCGTGCGTAGTGGCTATATCAGTTTATTTTCTATATGTATTTTCCTAAGGCTAAAGAATAGAGGATATAGAGAGAAAGAAACACAGAGAGATCGAGAAGAAATTTAGAGAGAATTGAGAAGTTGGAGAAGAGGAGTTTTTGGAAAAAGCTTGCTATCATATTGCTAGTGTAAACAAGGGATTAAAGGTATAATCTATTTCTAATTTCCAAGTTTTGGTTTTGTAATCTTTATTCTCTGTAATTAATTTTTTTTGTCGAATTAGGGTTTAAAGTGTTGATTATATACATGTGTAATCTGATAGTTATCATATATAACCAATATTTAGTGATCAAATTCGTGTAAATGGGTTGAAGAGGAGGAAATTGAGTTTTGGTTGTAATATATGTGAATTATGGATGTTTCAGAGTTAAAATTAGTTATGAATTCATGTTGTAGATTGAAGATTGATGATTGCTTATGGTAGAACTCTATGAAACGAAAATAATATAATTTGAACAAATTAAAATGGTTGAAAATCGAAGTAGTGGTGACTGATTTCGTTATGTATGATAAAACATGAAAATTGGTATGAACTTGGAAATTGAGTCCTTAAAGTTGGTTGTTAAAGTGGTTTGTGATGTTAGAATTTCTTTATAAATATTTGGTTTTGAGTTTATAAAGCTTATAAACATCTGGATTTGGTTAATTTGGTGTTAGGTGAAGAAATTAGAATTTTTGGTTTAGAACAGAGTCTGAATTCGTGTTTCTGGGAAACTGAATCTGGAGTCAAGCACTGTCGCACTGCCTTTGGGCGCGGGCGTGCTGGATCCAAGGGTAGCTAGGGCGCGGCCGCGCTAGTGGTCATGCAGACCCAGTAATGAACTGTTAATAATATAGATGGGGAAATGTTAACCTAACTTATTTTAATGATTGTCGAGAAACCTAAAACATGTTATAAAACATAATAGCATATTGTAATCACAAAGTTAAAACTATAGGTTATGAATTAATAAGTTGTGAAAGTTCGCAATGTGATGTCATGAGAATTGGGGTTGTTTTGCAATCACCATGTTGTGTACTATAATATAATTGGGAGTTCAGATTCATGGTACGTGAATGATTGGGATAGTCAGATCTTAAGTTAAAGATTACAGACGTGACTAAAACGAAAAGTAAACCAATGAATTTAGCGTTAATATAACTAATTGGTATTGTGGTTCTAATGGTATATGTAGGTTATTTGGCGAACGTTTGATATACTTTTGTAGCTTGCGCATGAGTGATGAATGAGATTTATACCTACAAATCAGATCCTTTGTGGCTTAAGATGTTGCCTGTTTTCAGTTATTTAGTTAGCTTTTATATATATTTTGTTGTTATTATGTTTAATCTCTATAATGCAGGGCTTTATAGATCTTTTCCAGCTTCCAGGGGCATAATGAGAATTTTTGCTACACTGGCGCCGCAGCGCCAAGGAAAACTAAGATCTCGCGCCGCAGTGCCATCCCTCGAGCTGCAGCCACATTTCTCACGCTGCAGCGCTAGGCCAAGAGGAGACCTACTAGAAACTCGTACCGCAGCGCCGAGTTCATTACTGATCTTCGCGCCGTAGAGCCGCCTCCTATCTTGGGCTGATGTCATCCTCGCGCCGCAGCGCCAAAGTCTGTACATGGAGTCGCGCTGCAGCGTGACCCCCGGTGTTTTTAAGCCTACGTGGCGCTGCAACGCCGCTTGCTAGTTCAATGCTCGCGCCGCAGTGCGAGCTCTAGTGTCCAGGCAGTAAAGAGCTTTTAATGACCTAAAGAAAGGGGAATCAAATAATTATTTAGATAGCAGCCGCCTGCGATATTCATTACAGAGAGATAACTTAGACTAGATTTATTAGGGTATTAATTAGATATAAGAGAAAGAAGTTATGCTTAAAGGAAAAAGAGTTATTGCATCCGACAGTACTCAGTAGTTACACGGAGAAGAGAAGATTTGGAGACAGAACACTTCCAAATAGGGGTTTTCATATTCCAAATCTCCCATTTATTTGTGTATTACTGAGATTATTGAATGTGTTAAAAATGTGTATTAGTACCATGGATATGAATTAATTCCATTTTTAGGATTGCAATGTAACCTTTTGTTTAGCTTAATTAACTTTATCTCCTATTTTATATAATGAATCATTTTGGAATGGGTTGTTGTATTTCGTGATTAATGACTAATTGCTTGATAGATAAGTTAGTATTGATATTAATGGAGATTGAAAAATGGATGTTATTATCTATCCTCTAAATACAACAACACCTGTTATGGTCATGCCTATGGAATGTGTGCATAAACTGCTAATAGGATAGACATATCTCTATTTGTCTTGTGTAGCCTTGAGACTAAGCTTAATGACCCTAGTCTAGTTTCTTTCACCAATAGACATATTGTGATTTATCTAGCTAGGGATGTGCATTAGACCTTCGACATAAGATTTTGTATAGTTCTTGTTCTCGGTTGACCATTCCTTGATTCGTTTGTAATGTGAAGAGTTAGGAGATTAGGCGATGCATTAGGGGAATTGTAATCCTATCTTGACTTCCTAATACAACTATTTCTCTTATTTCTTCTCTTTTTAATCAAATAGCTTAACACACCACTTTTTATCACTTGTTTAGTTAAGACAGTATAGACTTTACCTTAGTACTTGATCATCACTTAAGACTTCGTCCTCGTGGGTACGACACTTAACTTATCATATATTACCTGTGGACCGCGTATGCTTGCGCGCGATTTAGCGATAGCGAAATCGACCAACAAGTTTTTGGCGTCGTTGCTGGGGACTTAGTATTATTTGTTTTTCAATATTAACACTAAGTCATTATGATCTTAATTTAAACTGATTTATCTGTTTAACTCTCTTTTCAAGTAGTCTTCACTATTTATGCCACCTCGAAGGGGATGGAAAATAATACCTCTCGATCCTGAGGTTGATAGAACATACAGACGACTGCGAAGAGAAAATTCTCGGGACATACCTACTCATGTTAGAATGGCTGAGGAACTTCAGAAATCTCTAAGGGATTATGCCATGCCTCAAATCGACGATCTCCAGGCAAGCATTCTCAACCCCACAATCCAAGCAAATAACTTTGAGATAAAGTCGGGAACCATTCAAATGTGCACTAACATTCCATTCGGGGGATTGCCAAACGATGACCTAAATGATCATTTGATAAACTTCGTGGAGATCTGCGATACTTTTAAGTGCAACGGAGTGACTGACGATGCCATCAGACTCCAATTATTTCCACTCACCTTGAGGGACAAAGCCAAGAGCTAGCTACATTCACTTCCATTAGGCTCCATCACCACATGGGCTGACTTGACTCAAAAGTTCGTGGCAAAGTTTTTTTTGCCCACCAAAACCGCCAGACTCAGGCATGAAATTACCTCATTTATCCAGTTTGATTCAGAATCTTTGTATGACTCATGGGAGCGATTCAAGGATCTTCTGAGAAAATGGCCCCACCATGGACTGCCAGGATGGCTTCCCATCCAGACATTTTATAATGGGTTATCCGGATCTACTCGTTCGAGTATAGATGCCGCTTCTGGAGGGGCCTTCATGTCTAAGCATCACATAGCAGGGTATGAATTGGTGGAAATAATGGCGGCCAATAATTATCAATGGCCAAATGATAGGCAGGCCCCCAGAAGACCAGCAGGGGTATTTGAGGTTAACTCAGTCACACAATTAGCGGTTCTGGTTGCAGCGCTAACTAAAAGACTAGACACTATGGGAGTGCAAGCTGTGCAGAATGTTCAGAGTGTCGAAGTGTCGTGTGAATTGTGTCAAGGGAGCCATCCCACTGATCTATGTGCAATAAGCCCTAAGTCAGTTCAATTTGTTTCCAACTATGGGCAGCAACAAAATGCTAATCTCCCCACTCATTACTATCCGGGCTTGAGGAATCATCCAAACTTCTCCTGGGGCAACAATAATAGCAATCAAGCACAACCTTCGACCATCAAGCCTAACTTTTCAAACCCTCCTGGGTTCCAAGCTCAAAACTAGTATCCACAGAGTTCTCAAAATCATTACAATCAACAACCACAGAGTTCTCAGAATCAGTTCTACCGTCCACCACCTCAATAAGAAAGAAATCCGAGTTTGGAAGATCTCCTGTCATGATATATTGCCCAAAATGAAACAAGGAGTAATAATCAAGAAGCTTCCATCCGGAATCTTGAAGTCCAAATGAGACAGTTGGCATCTATTTTGAGCAGTCGTCCACAAGGCACATTGCCAAGTGACACTGATGTTAACCCAAAATGGGATGGCAAGGAACAATGAAAAGTAGTAACACTTCAGAGTGGGAGAAGTATAAATGAAAATAGTGGGGAGAGCTCTATAGTGCAAGAGGCGTTGGAGCAAATGTCGAGCTATGTCAAGTTCATGAAGGAAATATTATCGAAGAAAAGAAAAATGGGGGACTATAAAACAGTGGTTCTGACAGAGGAATGCAGTGCCATATTGCAAAACAAGCTTCTGCCGAAGCTAAAAGATCCCAAAAGTTTCACGATTCCTTGCACTATCGGGGACCAATTCATTCGCAAGGTTTTGTGTGATTTAAGGGCTAGCATCAACTTGATGCCTCTATCTATATATAAGAAGATGTGACTAAATGAAGCCAAACCCACAAGTGTCACTTTGCAATTGGCAGATAGATCTCTTACTTACCTAAAGGGGATAGTAGAGGATGTTCTGGTCAAGGTGGACAAGTTCATCTTCCCAGTAAACTTTATTGTCCTAGATTTTGAGGAAGACAGGGAGGTTCCTATAATTCTGGGCAGACCATTCTTAGCAACTGGGAGGACCTTGATAGATGTACAAAAAGGGAAACTGACAATGAGAGTACAGGATTAGAAAGTAACTTTCAATGTGTTCAGGTCAATGAAATATCTGAACACCCTTGAAGACTGCTTTCAGATTAAGGTGATTGATAATACAGTTAGGGAAGTGTTCTCAGAAACATACATGACAGATCCTTTAGAAGCTACACTGACAGGTGTCAGTACCATAGAAGAGCCTACTTATGTTGAATATGCCAAGTGGCTGGATGCACCTCATAGATCTAATCAGTTCCACAGATAATTTGAGTCTTTAAATGATAATGAAACATCCACTTCCAAGGCCCAACCATCGATCATAGAACCTCTTGTCCTCGAATTAAAGCATTTTCCCACTCATCTGAGGTATGCTTATTTAGGTGAATTATCCACTCTACCTGTTATAAAACGGCCCTAGGTTGGTCAATTGCTGATATTAAAGGGATCAGTCCAACACTATGCATGCACAAAATCTTACTGGAGGAAGGGTCTAAGCCGTCCATTGAACATCAGAGGCGGTTGAACCCCATCATAAAGGAGGTAGTCCGGAAGGAGATTATTAAATTGCTAGATGCGGGCATTATCTACCCCATCTTAGATAGCCCTTGGGTCAGTCCAATTCAGTGTGTGTGCCGAAAAACGGCAGTATGACTATAACGATCGAGAAATTTGGATCCCTTGTAAAATACTTGAAAGAATTAAATAATGAATAAAATAATATTATTTGTTATTATTATGTGTTAATAAGATGTATGTTGTTCTATAACCTAGAAAGGTTGGAACATTGTAGTATTTGAACCACGTGAAGGATTTAAAGTTTTTGAATTTCCAAGACGAAAATAAAAGTTTTCCGTGAAAGTTTCTGAAAAACACTATTCACCATTTACCGCTCGGAAATTATTTTTGATCTTCCGAGAAATACGTAATGTTATAATATTGAGGCGAGATGGATTATGTAATAATAATCTAAGTATGGAAAATGCAAAATTTCACATGCGGACTTAATTCAAGAATGTGTAGTATTAATTTCTAATGAAATGGAATAGTAAATTTTGTTTGAAGAATAAGTCCAATAAGAATAAGATATAAATCTATGTAGGATTAATATTAAGCCCAAGTGGTTATTAATAGGAGGCCCAAGCTAATTCAAAGCAAGCCCACAAGAAATAATTTAATTAATTAGACTTAAGCCCAAAGGATGATCCTTTAGATAAATAGGATCCATGGGGCAACCCATGGGTGAAGTAGTGGGCAAGACTTTGTTGTGGTGACCAAGTAATAAGTGTAATGGCCAAGTAATTTGGGTGGAGAGCAAGTTTACTTAGGCTTAAAGTTAAGAATAGTAAGGAGGTTTAGTAAGGAGGTGGAAGGTATTAATGACCAAAGTTCCCTAGCTTTGAAAGCTCTATAAATAGCAAGTTTAATTTTCATTATTTAGCTTGTTCAAATTTCACCAACAACTTCTAAGATAAGTAACTTATTTGGTAGAGAGAATAAGAAATTGTAAGCCCAACCTTCCATTGTTAGATTTCCAAAAGAAGAAGAAGTTAGTCTTCAAAGGTAGTGATCTCATAATCCAATATTCTTCCATCTCTACCATATTAGTTTGATAAGAACAGTGAAATCTAATGAACTTATATGCTAAGAACATATGAGAAGTGGATAAGCAATGAATTTAAGCCGAATAAGTTATGAATAAGTAACTTGAACCTAAACAAGTCATAAACTTATGAAGAATATTGAAGAATTTGTTAAGTTATGAACTTATAAGAAATAAGCCATAACCTAACGTGAATATAAGTTATTGTATCATGTAAGTTGAGATATCTAGATAATGAAAAAAGGTATTTGGATTGATGAACAAATCACAAGTAATGGAGTTTTGCCGAAATTCGCACGATTGGACGATAATCGTCGAATCTGTGAAAATATCGGAATAGAAGTCATATTTTGTGTTCGAACTCGAAAACGTTGGTTTTCGATGGAGACAAGTCATATTTGGCATTATAGAGTTGCAGACTCGAAAATGGTTGGATTCCGAATTAGAACGAAGAGACGAGCGTTGAACATTCACGAACGTTCATCGTTTCGTTAAAAATGGACTAATAGGTGAACTTTTAGCAAATGAAGTCAAATAGATAAAATTCTTGTATGAACACATAGAGTATATAATTTGCGAACTATAGGCTCTTGAACGAGCCAATTCGGACTTATAACGAAGAAGTTACGAGCCCGGGAGTTTCACAAATATTAAAGTCTGTCAAAAATTTTCTGGTGTACAGAGCTAGCGCCGCGGCGCCAGTCCAAGGCAAATTTACCCACGCCGCAGCGCCGTGAGTGGCTGGGTGATGACACAACTTACTGAAGAGTCACACCGCAGTGCGACCCATAACGAAGGGACTCGCGCCGCAGCACCGAGTCAGGTTTCTAGGCAATAATGGGTGACGCCGTAGCGCGGAACCAAGAGTAATAGTCGATGCCGCAGCGCCAGCCTCAAGAACCACATAGTGAAAAATGTTTACATGTTGAGTAGGAAGAGTAAATGATTAACACTTAACTAAGATCTTAATGGAACATTGTTAAGACATAATTAAACCTTAAGTATGACCACTTAGGGTTAAAGAAGGTCAATTAATTATGAACGTAAGAATGTCATAACGGAAAGCCGGAACCAATAAGTAACAAATCTAATATGTAATTAGATTGAGAAGAAGGGTAAGATTCTTTAAAAATCATGTATATCGTTCATGACCTAATGTGTTATGTGATGTGATCATCTACTGTAGAGACCTTAAATGTAACAACCCGATATTTTTTATATAAATAAATCAAAAATTTTGCATATAAATTTTTTTTATTATTTATTTTAAGGATGATGATTTGTACAAGATAAAGTGTATATGTATTTTTGTGATAAATAAAAATATATTTATTACATGAATATTTATAAATAATTTTATTTTAGAATTATTGATTTTTATAAAGTATATTCTTATAATAATTAATTTATAGCATAAATGTTTTTATTAATAAAAATATAATCATATATTATTTAAATAATATATGGAGTGATTTTCTTAGAATAATTACAATAATTATTTTATTATATGAATTTTAGTACAGATTGTTAAGTTAATTATTTTACCTTAATTATTAAGGTTAAATATGCAAGAATAAATCAGATATGGAATCCAAACCCTAATTTTGGATTTTTATCAAGGAATGAGAATAATAAGATAATATTAATTATATTTTGATTTTTCAGTGCTATAAATATGTATTGTATGTAAGTATTGAGGATGGTTAGTAAATTATGGTGTTTAATGTCAAAACTCTAGTTTTACTGTGAGAAACCCTAATTTGAAACCTAAATTGGAGTTTGTGATTAGTTAGAAATTATGTTAACGTGGTTAATATTATGTACAGTAGATTTTATTGGTAATTATGGAAAACCTAACTAGTAATTTAAAATCCTAATATCTAGAACCCTAATTTGGTAATTAGAAACCCTAATTATAAAAATCATAAACCCTAATTGATAAATTAGCAAGGTCAACAATAATTATTATATTTTTAACCCTAATGTTTCTTTATAAAGTAATTAGAAAATTTATCATAATTAGGAAACCCTAATTTCAAAATTTTAGAAACTAAAATTTATTTAATTTTATTTTTATGCAAACCCTAAATTGGAAATTCAACAATAGATTTGTGCTAAACCTTAGGATTAAACACTAAGGGTCAAACCCTAAGGGTTCGCAAGATTACAAGAATGACATTAAATTTGTGAGCGAAATGACCAAAATACCCCTTTTACATTATTGAATTTTTTGCCAAGTGTTAGAGCTATTGGAGTTGGTGAACCACTTGGTTGACAATGTGACTTAAAATTGCCAACAATTAGCCTCAATTATCAGCCATACATGCATCTAGCATCTATATAAAAGGATTGAGAGAGAGAGAGAAAATGTACTTATTTGCTCACTTTGCATTATAAGCTCTTAACAACTCTCTCTCTCACCTAAAGCCACGAATTTCATAAGTTCTTCAGTCCCAAATACCAGCCCCACTAATACATATAACAAACACTAGAAGCCAGAATCAGAAATTGATCATCAAGGTATAAACTAACCCTAAAAATATCTGACCATTAATCCGTTGTTAAATGTTATGATTGCGTGTTAGAATATGTTAATTGTAGTGTATAATTATGATCTGGGTTGCTAGATGTTAGATCCATAACATCTAGAGGCTCGGATTTGATGTTCTTCAAAATCTGGAAAACTAAAAAAATATGGTCTGACAATGAATGTCAGTGGCCATAGATCTCGGTATGATATGTGTTTTTGTTGTTTTAATGTTTGATCGTGTAGTATGTTATGAGATCTTTATTCTAGAACTTGAATAAAAGTCAGAACATGAACCGATTGTAAGTTATTCAAGGTCAAAAGTCGTTGACCGGGCGTTTCTGGGTAACCCAGAAACAGCCCAGAAACGGCCTGACAACACTTTTGATCGGCTAGATCTGTAACGACCCCAAAATTCATACAATTTTATTCTCGACTTCGGTCGTTAATAATATATTCAACCTCTAATTTTACATCATTAAATGATAATACAACCATTGAAATTTGCGGAATAATTAAAATTTACTATCCTCGTTCCCAAAACCTTCAACCTTTACATCTAAATATCTTAGAATCATTTTAATACTACAATAGTTTACATTCGCAAAATAATATTACAATTCAACATTAATACATTATTCGAAACCTTAAACATGGTTTAAATAATAACACAACCAAAGTATATAAATTTTCAAGTATCACATCTGATTCATGTCTTTCAAGTAACACATAACTTTACCTTGAATCTTGAACCTGCAAAAGTGGTTATTTGCAAGGTTGAGCTCGACAGCCCAGCAAATTTAACGGTCTATCATGTTTCACATAGCACACAATTCATGCATTCTACATTTCTAATTTATCGAGTTACATTATACAACATGCATGTGCTATCACATATCACATATAAATTGAGTTCCATAACCCAATTAACTTGGTCATATTTTAACTTTAACAATTCATAAAGCATGGTATGTAAATCACCACATAATCACATTTAATCCACAAACATAATAGAACTGAAAAACTTGCCTTGGATGTTGTTTAATGTTTATAACTTATCTGTGTTGTGATGATCCTACACAAATTGAGGATACATACATGTACATATTAGTTTCACATACAAAATTCACGTACTCAATGTAAACTAATTTTATTTAACTATAATATTTTGTTCTTGTCTTAAAACCATTCTATGTTTCTTTAGAAACTTTTGTCCGTTATAACCTTTTTACGCCCAAAAGGTTCTCTCATGGATTTAGTATGTAAATATTTTACGTATCAAAACATAAACCATTTATATCCCCTTCGTTTTATATTACTAGGTTCAATATAATTTCACAAGGCAGCAGCCTCTCACCTTGGACACCCATTTCGCGGTTTAATAGCTTGCAATTTACTTACCTAATCGTAAGGCATTTTTTTTTAGTATGTTTTTCATGGCATACAAGACTATTTTTAAGAAATACTAACCTCTCATTTCGGGTTTGTTAAGTAGTCTAAAAAGCGTGCCAAAAATTGACGTTCATAGCAGTCTTCAATTTTTTTTCCCAGCTTTACCCTCTCCCGCTAAAACAGTCATAACTAATTCGTTTCAAAACATTTTTGAGCGATTCTTGAGCCCACGCGAAGCTAACTTCCGAGGCTACAACTTTCATTCTTTGACCATTTCCAAATTTAGAACACAGTATTCTGAAAAATTCGTTCAAGGTGACTACCCCGAGTTGGTTAGACAGTTTTGACGCGACTACTTTGAATGGTCATAACTCTTTGCTCCGAAGTCGGAATTAGTCCTTTCCGGAGTCTATGGAAAGATAATTCAGTGTACTATAACATACCAAAAGCCCAGAAGTTTGTGGAAACATTAACTGATCGAAACAGTCTCCCGAATAGCACATCCCGCTGCTGACTTTCAGTTTGACAAATTCGACATATTTCTTTCCAATCACCGTAACTCCCTCATCCGAGGTCGGAATGAGGTCATTCCAAAGCCTATGGCTTCCTAACTCAGTGCACTACAACTACCCAGAAACTCATAATTTTTTAGGTAACATAGCTATTCCAGAATTTGACACTATAGTCACTGTTCATTCAATTTTTATTTCTAGACATGGTTTACTAAAATCTTCACCACTGATTCATTTTAACTCCGTTTTGGTTCATTCAAGTTAGGAAATCTTCAGAACTTAGAGGGATATAACATACAATCATCAAATTAAGCTTTTAGACATAAATCAAAAGCACAAAGGGTCCTCAAGCTCAGTCCCAAAAACTGCCCAACAAGGTTCTTTGTAAATCTTTTATTTTGTGAGTTTTGGTTACACTTGGATGATGTTAAGGTTTCATATCTCTAATTACAATCATTATAACTCATTTACATAATCAATTACAAGCAAAAATAAACATAGTAAACTAACTAGTTTTCTAACAAAACTAACTAAACTTCCAAAATATAAACTTTAACTAACAAACTAAATACAATATTTAAAATAATAACATTACCAAAAATTAAATAAGAAACATACCCGAAAATATGAATTCCACAAACTGAATACGTACTCGACCAAAATTTAATTAAGAGAAGATCTTTATAAAAAGTCCTCCCATAACAAAGCCTTTCTCAAATTTGGAGGCCTTATTGTCGGTGAATGAAACAAAGGATCAAGCCCTTCTATTTATAGGTTTAGCAAAGGGTAAAGTTCTCAATTTAGTTGATGTGGGCCTTGGTTTATACTAATTCTAATTTGTTTATACTAATTTTTCCTATTTTCAACATACTGAGTATATTCATTCATCAAGAATTCGTTTCTTAACCAATTCGATCCGTTCAAGTTGCGTTGTTTTCGTTTTATAGAGGAGAACAACAATCATCCATCAATTTAAAGTTTTCATCATGAATTCATCATCAACTTTAGTCCCAAAGTATACCAAAACACACATTACAATCAAAATCCAAATTCTTCTTCTTTAGTATAAATACATGAATTTGATTTCTGAATATTTGTTTCTAGATGACCACTATCAAATTATAAATATCTAATAACATATATAACATCGTAACCCACAATTTCATTAACCAAAACTCCAATTTTAAAAGAAACTCAAGAACACATAAACTAGAAATATAAACTAGATTATGTACATTTAATTCCTTAAGAAATAAAATTAACCTTATTAGTAAAATTATAATTTCTATTCAACCATTATAATCATAACATTATTTAACAAATTCTCACTCCTCTAATTTAATTATTTAATTAAATTAGAATATCACAATTATACTCGCGTAATAAAATACGTATAAATCTCATCTATTTTCTCACACTTAAATAAACTATCTCATACCAATTTTCATCAAATATTTATTTAATATCATAAATATTCATCTAATTCCATAAAGTTTCCAACTAAAATATTTAATGTACTTAATAAATATTTTACTCGCATTATACTAATATTTATATTTTCATGCAATATATTACCTTCTTACTTTATTAAATCAATTATACTTGTATTAATTCACTATTTTAATTAAATGAATTATTCATACTATTTATGAAACTTAACTCATAATAATTTCCATTGCCCACAAGGCATAATAATTAAAATTATATTATCTCATAACATAATTTCTACTTAATTAAATTAACTAATATTATTTAATTTCTTTAATAGTTTAATTACCTATTAAATCTCACATTCTCCAACATATGAATATATAATTCTTTTCACACCAAATCATATAATTCAAAATATATACACCTCATAATAAGAATTTTAATTATTAAATTCTTATTTTAATAACTTATAAAAATTCGGGTTGTCACATCCTTCCCTCCTTATAAGGATTCCGTCCTCGGAATCAAAGAAACCTCCCTTACTCGGTTTTCACCAAATCTTTTTTCAAAATTTACTCGGAATATTACATACACCCTTTCTTCTAAGAATTTCGTCCTCGAAATTTTATCTATTAATCTTTATTCATTCAATCTATCAAAATAGATTTTACGCTAATAATTTATTCAATCATTGGGTTCTATAATCACTTTCTTTCTACAAAGATCTTTCTACAATTATCAACTTTTCTATTAAAAGTTTTACATTATTCTTTGATAACTCATCTCCTTCTCATATCAACACTTCTTTTCTCACTTATTCAATATATTCATCATTCAGTGTCGCATTCTACGACTTACTTCTTTCTAAGGAATATCATCCTTACCACATTCGCCTTTTAGAATAGCAAGAATCTTCCATAATTGCTCAATAATTAGGAAGTAATATGAATAACTCAGGAATTTAAAAGATTCAAATCATGTTGAGGGGTCACAAGACCGTGAACTCTATTCTCGGATTACTAGTGCTTCAACTCAATCCTTCACACTGCAAACCAGAGTGTTTATCAATCACAAAGACTGAAAACTCTTTACGTACACTAGGTGGCCAGCCTATTGTACCACTACGTTGGGCCGCAACGTAGTGTTTTGTAACGACTATATGCGTTACGCTCGGAACCATTGTCCCCGAAAACATGTCCCCTTATAGGGTTGTTCACCTCAGCTTTTCAACATCTGAATCCGCACCAAAACAATTTGGTTTGGCATAACTTTTCAATAAACACTTGAATTTCATGAACATCTTTCAATATTCGTCTAGCTGAATCAAATAGCATAGACCTCTACAACAATTCGAACATCAACCGAAATATACATATACATACATACATATGAATTCTCATATCTCAAAGAAATCTCAAAAATCTTTTTATGACGTCATAATACCGCACTGTATTTACAGTCCGTTGAGGATTCTGTCATTTGGTGATTTTATCATACTACATCATACCATAGTGGGCTGACGATCCTTAGATCACATCCAACACTAGGTAATACTGCATTGATGGCTCCATCATTTTTATCATCCTTGCACTAGGTTACATGATGCATTAATGATATAAAATACATTTTGATATATTGTAAATAATTTTTATCTAGCCGAAGCAATTAGCATAGACATACGAATAACAGTTTTGTTGTTAAAACTCACTGGTTCCATCATTTGATCTAATGTTTTTCAAGAAAATAGAAGTGTAAACATCAGCACGAAGTCAATAAATTTTGAAAGTCTAGCATAGCTAGTAGATTTAGATTACCTATGCTTCCACCATCAACTTCACTTTTTATAATGATCCATTGCTTAATAGGTCTATCTATTCCTATCATCCTCAATACTCCATTTACACTTATCTATACCCAGTTCGTCAAACTTACCACACGTTATGAGTTCAGAAACTTTCTACAATCATATGAGTTTAAGAACTTATCCTAGTCAGACCATAGACGTCCATTCGCTGAGGGGTTCAAAATCATACCATATAATTATGAGTCACGAACCTACCATAAGTATGAGTTTTAAGAACTCGCACTTAACCTTATAATATTTACTAACTATACTCTACATATCTGTTATACACATGAGAAAAGAATCACCTTCTCAACAAGCATATAACAAATAGCACGACACAAACATTCCAATAATTATCAATGTGATAAACTGAGTGCAAGCACAAAACCCTCGCCCATATAAAGATTTGTACAACTCAGCCATCACATGAGACCTCAATTGAAATCCCACCTAACTTTATCTTGCTTATAACTTGCCCTTTGCTCAATACGAAATCCTCGTATCACATCATCTATAACTCCTCATGAGTTATCTAGTACTATTTCATAGTACTCCATCTTCATAGCATTAAGCTATAATTATTCAAACATTATAGACCATCTTTCTTTTATAACTTAAACAGACCACGTCGTGATCTTATTCTATAATCATCTCCCTTAAAATTCTTTTCTTAACGCGTGATCGTTTTGTTTTACGACCCTCTTTCTTTCTCTTTTTCATCATTTACTACATTACTCGTTATTCTGGCTTTTGGAGTTAGGAAACTCCCATTTCTTATCTTTATATCTCTTAGATTCTTCTTTGAATCTTCTTGTTTATATAAAGAAAAAAAAATTCCTTTAAGAATTTCTAACATCATTTACATCGCTCAAAATTTCATTCGAGTTCTACACTTTCATCATACATATCCATTTCTACACTTGGTACACATCGAGTCTTTCACCGTTTCAATATGGTACGCTGAGTGGTTTCCCACAAACAACCAACAAACTAGGTTTCGAGTTACTAGTTCGTATATACCTCCGCTCTATGAAGGAATCGTTTAGCCCAGATACCATACACCAACTACTAAATAGTACAATTGTACCATACTTAACTATAACTCTCTATTCTTAACTTCCTTACCATTCTCTTCTTATAGACATTGTCTATTTGTTATCACCTTACATCCTTATTATTGGAGTTGGGTAACCCCACATTCATATTCTTTATAACTCTGCGAGATTCTTCTTTGAATCATTTCACGCAAGTTTTATCCCTTCTTTATACGTTTCTTACATTACTTCTTATTGTTCAAACTCTATTTGAGCTTATTCCTTCATTATCTTCACCTTCCTTCCCTAAAGTTATAGCCTAAGGTACTCCTACCTAAGGTTTATAACCTACAGCTTTGATACCAACTGTAACGACCCCAAAATTCATACAATTTTATTCTCGACTTCGGTCGTTAATAATATATTCAACCTCTAATTTTACATCATTAAATGATAATACAACCATTGAAATTTGCGGAATAATTAAAATTTACTATCCTCGTTCCCAAAACCTTCAACCTTTACATCTAAATATCTCAGAATCATTTTAATACTACAATAGTTTACATTCGCAAAACAATATTACAATTCAATATTAATACATTATTCGAAACCTTAAACATGGTTCAAATAATAACACAACCAAAGTATATAAAATTTCAAGTATCACATCTGATTCATGTCTTTCAAGTAACACATAACTTTACCTTGAATCTTGAACCTGCAAAAGTGGTTATTTGCAAGGTTGAGCTCGACAGCCCAGCAAATTTAACGGTCTATCATGTTTCACATAGCACACAATTCATGCATTCTACATTTCTAATTTATCGAGTTACATTATACAACATGCATGTGCTATCACATATCACATATAAATTGAGTTCCATAACCCAATTAATTTGGTCATATTTTAACTTTAACAATTCATAAAGCATGGTATGTAAATCACCACATAATCACATTTAATCCACAAACATAATAGAACTGAAAAACTTGCCTTGGATGTTGTTTAATGTTTATAACTTATCTGTGTTGTGATGATCCTACACAAATTGAGGATACATACATGTACATATTAGTTTCACATACAAAATTCACGTACTCAATGTAAACTAATTTTATTTAACTATAATATTTTGTTCTTGTCTTAAAACCATTCTATGTTTCTTTAGAAACTTTTGTCCGTTATAACCTTTTTACGCCCAAAAGGTTCTCTCATGGATTTAGTATGTAAATATTTTACGTATCAAAACATAAACCATTTATATCCCCTTCGTTTTATATTACTAGGTTCAATATAATTTCACAAGGCAGCAGCCTCTCACCTTGGACACCCATTTCGCGGTTTAATAGCTTGCAATTTACTTACCTAATCGTAAGGCATTTTTTTTAGTATGTTTTTCATGGCATACAAGACTATTTTTAAGAAATACTAACCTCTCATTTCGGGTTTGTTAAGTAGTCTAAAAAGCGTGCCAAAAATTGACGTTCATAGCAGTCTTCAATTTTTTTTCCCAGCTTTACCCTCTCCCGCTAAAACAGTCATAACTAATTCGTTTCAAAACATTTTTGAGCGATTCTTGAGCCCACGCGAAGCTAACTTCCGAGGCTACAACTTTCATTCTTTGACCATTTCCAAATTTAGAACACAGTATTCTGAAAAATTCGTTCAAGGTGACTACCCCGAGTTGGTTAGACAGTTTTGACGCGACTACTTTGAATGGTCATAACTCTTTGCTCCGAAGTCGGAATTAGTCCTTTCCGGAGTCTATGGAAAGATAATTCAGTGTACTATAACATACCAAAAGCCCAGAAGTTTGTGGAAACATTAACTGATCGAAACAGTGTCCCGAATAGCACATCCCGCTGCTGACTTTCAGTTTGACAAATTCGACATATTTCTTTCCAATCACCGTAACTCCCTCATCCGAGGTCGGAATGAGGTCATTCCAAAGCCTATGGCTTCCTAACTCAGTGCACTACAACTACCCAGAAGCTCAGAATTTTTCAGGCAACATAGCTATTCCAGAATTTGACAATATAGTCACTGTTCATTCAATTTTCATTTCTAGACATGGTTTACTAAAATCTTCACCACGAATTCATTTTAACTCCGTTTTGGTTCATTCAAGTTAGGAAATCTTCAGAACTTAGAGGGATATAACATACAATCATCAAATTAAGCTTTTAGACATAAATCAAAAGCACAAAGGGTCCTCAAGCTCAGTCCCAAAAACTGCCCAACAAGGTTCTTTGTAAATCTTTTATTTTGTGAGTTTTGGTTACACTTGGATGATGTTAAGGTTTCATATCTCTAATTACAATCATTATAACTCATTTACATAATCAATTACAAGCCAAAATAAACATAGTAAACTAACTAGTTTTCTAACAAAACTAACTAAACTTCCAAAATATAAACTTTAACTAACAAACTAAATACAATATTTAAAATAATAACATTACCAAAAATTAAATAAGAAACATACCCGAAAATATGAATTCCACAAACTGAATACGTACTCGACCAAAATTTAATTAAGAGAAGATCTTTATAAAAAATCCTCCCATAACAAAGCCTTTCTCAAAATTGGAGGCCTTATTGTTGGTGAATGAAACAAAGGATCAAGCCCTTCTATTTATAGGTTTAGCAAAGGGTAAAGTTCTCAATTTATTTGATGTGGGCCTTGGTTTATACTAATTCTAATTTGTTTATACTAATTTTTCATATTTTCAACATACTGAGTATATTCATTCATCAAGAATTCGTTTCTTAACCAATTCGATCCGTTCAAGTTGCGTTGTTTTCGTTTTATAGAGGAGAACAACAATCATCCATCAATTTAAAGTTTTCATCATGAATTCATCATCAACTTTAGTCCCAAAGTACACCAAAACACACATTACAATCAAAATCCAAATTCTTCTTCTTTAGTATAAATACATGAATTTGATTTTTGAATATTTGTTTCTAGATGACCACTATCAAATTATAAATATCCAATAACATATATAACATCGTAACCCACAATTTCATTAACCAAAACTCCAATTTTAAAAGAAACTCAAGAACACATAAACTAGAAATATAAACTAGATTATGTACATTTAATTCCTTAAGAAATAAAATTAACCTTATTAGTAAAATTATAATTTCTATTCAACCATTATAATCATAACATTATTTAACAAATTCTCACTCCTCTAATTTAATTATTTAATTAAATTAGAATATCACAATTATACTCGCGTAATAAAATACGTATAAATCTCATCTATTTTCTCACACTTAAATAAACTATCTCATACCAATTTTCATCAAATATTTATTTAATATCATAAATATTCATCTAATTCCATAAAATTTCCAACTAAAATATTTAATGTACTTAATAAATATTTTACTCGCATTATACTAATATTTACATTTTCATGCAATATATTACCTTCTTACTTTATTAAATCAGTTATAGTTGTATTAATTCACTATTTTAATTAAATGAATTATTCACACTATTTATGAAACTTAACTCATAATAATTTCCATTGCCCACAAGGCATAATAATTAAAATTATATTATCTCATAACATAATTTCTACTTAATTAAATTAACTAATATTATTTAATTTCTTTAACAGTTTAATTACCTATTAAATCTCACATTCTCCAACATATGAATATATAATTCTCTTCACACCAAATCATATAATTCAAAATATATACACCTCATAATAAGAATTTTAATTATTAAATTCTTATTTTAATAACTTATAAAAATTCGGGTTGTCACAAGATCTGTCAGTGTATTGTTTATTTATGTTTTTTGTTGAATTATTGTTGTAGTATGTAGTTTATACTATATGTTTTAGCCTTAACATCTCCAAAATATCAATCTGGATGATTGCAACGAATGGTCAAACTAGGACAGATGAACATGGAAGCTGTTTTCTGGGTAACCCATAAAACGCTTGACCATGTCGTCTGACATGGTTTGATCGGCCTTGTTATTTTTGATCTGTTGTTATTTCAGTGATATAATGTGATAGAGCTCTTCCTTGTCATGTTGGGTATGTACTGGATGCATTATATCACAGAAACATCACATGATCAACAAGTTGTGGAAGCCCAAAGTAGGCCTCACGAACTGTTCTTCATTTCTGGGAACCCAGAAAATGAAGAACAGATCTGACAGCCCCTTTGAAGGCTTAGATCTCATTGGTTTCATGCTTGTTGGCCATGATTGTTGTTGGATCTTGTAGGATTGCATTAGTACTACAACCTATAACATTTAGTTAGCCAAGAAACAACATGACTCGTGTTTAGATGTTGGTCAAAGTAGTGCCCTCCCTCGATCACTGCACATGAAGATCTGGGTTTGCATGAAGAACACCTATAGAGACAGATCTGTCACTATAGGTGGTCTTTAGCGACAGTTTCTATATAAAAATTATATTTTCATTAAATAATTGTAGAAAATTAGTTTTTAATTATTAAAAATTCAAAATAAATTATAAAAAATTATTTTAAATTCCAAAAATTAGTTTTTAATTATTTTGAATATATTTCATAAATATTTAATATTTTTGAAATATTAAAAGTATTTAATTTATTTAATTATAATATTAAATAAATTATTTAAAAATGATTTTAATACATGAAAAATTATTTAAAATTATATTATGGTGTAAGAAAATATTTTAAGTTATTTTTAGTGACTTTTAATATTTTGTGATGAAATTCATTAATAACTTAAATATTAATGATAATTAAGGTATTTACTAAATGAATTAAATAAATTAATTAAAAATGATTTTATTATATTAAAAAATATTTTAAATAATAATAAGGTATTTAAAAATATTTGAAGTTATAAAATATAACTTTCAATATTTAAAGGTAAATTTCTTTAGTTAATTATTATTAATGATATTAAAGTTATTTAAAAATTATTTTAAATAAAATAATTTTGTTTAAAAATGATTTTAATATTAGAAAAATTATTTTAAATGAAAATAAAGTGTTTAAAGATATTTTAAGTTACAAAATATAACTTTTAATAATTAAAGAATAATTTCATTAATAATCTAATATTAATGATTATTAATTTATTATTAATGATATTAAATTTATTTAATAATTATATTAAATAAATAGTTTAAAAATGGTTTTATTAATTTAAAAATCATTTAAAAATGATACAAATGAATTAAAAATATTTTAAGTTATAATTAATGACTTTTAATATTTTGATAAAAAAACATTAATACTTTAATATTAATGGTAATTATTTAAGAATGATTTTAAATGTTTTAAAAATCATTTAAGGGTAATATTAATACTTTAAAAATATTTTAAGTTATTATAAATAACTTTAATATTTTGGCAATGGTTTCATTAATAGTTTAATAGTAATTAAATATTAATGATAATAGAATTATTTGATATTTAAATTATTTAATAATGATTCCGATGTTTACAAATTCATGATAAATTATAATAAATGTTTAAAAATAATTATAAGTCATTTAAAAATAATATGACTGATAATTATAGTTATTGAGCTACATGATAGAGTTTTAGACTCGATTATTACCCGATAAAACTGTCGGTACACCGGCATGTTTCAGAAATTGATCTGGACTTAGATAGGTTGACTGGATAAGTGTTTATTTGTGATTCAATAGTTGTTAAACATGTGTGACAATGTGATTAGGTAATGTGCTTACTATAATAAGTAGTGCTATGTGTTATAATATGTTATTCTAATCAGTAAAATGATCTTATTACTGATAGGTGTTATATAAAAGATAAAACTAAGTTACAAATTGTAAGCAGCGTACCAGGCAAGTATCTTACCTTTGCATTTTTTTATGCAATGGACATGAGTAAGAATGTTTCTAAATTATATTATTATTGTACAGATTATTAACCCTATATTATATATGCTCATTGATTACCAGCATGTTAGTATATGGTAATTCAGATATATATTATGTTCGTTAATTTCTATAAATGGTTATACAAGTGTCCCCACTTGGATAATCATTGTATTTAATCACATGTTGATACACCTCTGTCAATTACCCGTATATATATATATATTGAACTATAGATTATTGTTGAACAGATAAAACCTTGTTATTATCCAACTGAATTACTTTGGTTTGGAACCCAAACAAGTATGAACATCCCTTTCACGGGGAAAACTTTTTATGCACCCAAGGTGGACAGAGTGAACGATAACATCGTTCTTGCATGTAGTATTGATCAAAACAGGGTACAACGGGTTGATCACCCCCGTGTCCGTAAGTTATGCCGGTTTACAGATGAAGTTCTGTTGAACCTTTTCGAAAATAGAAAATAATGTTTATAGCATGTCCTAAAATCCTATTTATAGTCATTACGTAGTTTTAAAATTTTTATAGAGAGTTGTTATGTTATTATTGTCGGTTCAGATTACTTCGCAACTATTGAATTATTGTAGAAGGATAGTATAAAGAAAACATTTAAATTCTTTCAGCTTATATATATATATATATATATATATATATATATATATATATATATAACTGCTATTACTTGCTGGGCACTCAAATGCTCATCCTTGCTTAATTTAAATGTTTTCAGCCAAGTGTAAAGAAACAGAAAGCTCATGCAGAAACAAAGGAAAAGGAAAGCTAACCAAATAAGATTTGTGGTATTCTATGTAATAGTTTGAGACTATTAAGACAATGATATATATATTATCTGTCATGATATGTAATGAATGTAATAAAGGTTACGTACTTGGGAGCTAGACTCTGATAATTATGTAAATTAAGTTTAATATTTATGTTATTGTTATTATTATTAGTATTATTCCGCTCATAGAAATGGTATCGTGAAGCACCGAGTTTCGGTTTCAAGTATCCGAATTTTGGGGCTTTGCAGGTTGGTATTAGAGCTATAAGCATGAATTTGCAAAGAGCCCCGAGCCTCTCGCTGGTGACTTCCTTGTGTGGAATGCACCAAAGCCAGACTCTCCATAGAGTACGTCGATTCAGTCGTTGGCAAGCTGATAGGTACCCTTGTAAGGTGCTATAGTTGGAAGCACCATGAAAATTACAGATTGGTATTAGAGCTTAGGGTTAAAAACCTTAGGTGGGCTAGACCTTAGGCTATAACCTTAGAATAGAGGGAAACGTTGAAAATATAAATAACTCATATAGAGTTTAAAAAGGAGATGAATTGAATAAATTCATCGTCAAACAAAATAAAAGATAACTTATATAAAACTCTTATTTGCTGTGTGTATATACTATATGCTAATCAGGATAATTTATGTGTGTAGATGTCTGGTGAAAAAGGCTTGTTATATGCTTATAGCATAAAGAAGGATCAAACACATACACCCGAGCTAATATCGAAGCCAATAGCTGAAATAGAGGCTCACGATGAAAACAACTTAGACGAGGTGGTTATTATAGAAAACGTAATACCGAATCCGGAGATGGTGGAGCTGACAGATAGTGATTCGGACACTAAAGTTGAAGCTGATCAAGCATCAACGGAGGTGCAGAATCTGAGGAACAAGGTTTCTTCTCTGGGAAGGCTGTGGGAAATAGAAAAACTGTTGAATAATCAACTGCGACAGACGTTAATAGAAACAATGGAAGCAATAAAGGGAAAAGAAAGATAGAAGACCAGGACTTAGGAAAATTTGACAAGAAGAAAGGAAAAGAATATGTTATCTTTGCGGTTATGAAGGAAATACTACTCTGTATTGTCTTGACTACAAACCAGGAGCATGTTTTATCTGTGGAATGGAAGATCACAGGCGAAAGGTTGTCTAAGGAAAAAGGTGTAATAAATAGGTACTATAGGTTATGTTGTGTAGGTGTGTTTAATGTAATATGTGTGTTTAGTATATCTATGTAATGTAATATTCTAAAACTTTTGTAATGATCAAGTTTGTAAATCCCAACTTTTGTAGTCACAAAGGGATAGCTGATGTTTAAAGCATTATGTACTATGCTATGTAAAATATTCATTAAATGAATATGAATCTATGTTTGAGTAATGAATCAAGTATACAATATTAAACTTATGTGTTAAGGTTTAGAATATAAGTTAAAGTTATGGTTTTATTTAATCAGATAATGCCGCCAAGACGTCGAACTCGAAATTAAAGGGCAGAAGAATCTGTCAACAACGCTGAGGGACAACAACAAGCAGACCCGATGCAGAACTTCGCAAATATGATAGCTCAGGCTATGCAACAGGGAATACCAGTCGCTGGGAATCAGTCGGTTAATAGCTTAGCGAACTTCAAAGACTTAAGGCTGTAGGACCGCCGAAATTCAAAGGTACAACTGACCCTGTTGAAGCCCAAACTTGGGTCAAAGAGATTGAAAAAGCATTTGTGATAGCTAGGGTAACTAAAGGGCAGAAGACCGCTCTTGCCACCTACATGATGAAAAGTGAGGCAAACTTTTGGTGGGAAGCGAATCAGGCGAGGGCAGGAGAAGGTGTGATAACTTGGGATAGGTTCAAAACACTATTTTTTGAAAACTATTTTTCATCTAGTATGCATGCTAGGATGGAGGTGAAATTTTTAGAAATAAAGAAGGAGAATATGATGGTATCAGAATACGCCGCTAGGTTTAATGAGTTAGCTAGGTTTGCTCCATATCAGGTGGATACGGATGCTAGGAAAGCTAGAAGGTTTGAGCTGGGATTAAAACCCTGGCTCTATAATAAGGTGGCGATGTTGTAGATTCCTACATTTGCAGCACTCATGGAGAAAACTATTATTGCTGAGAAGGGAAGTGAGGCTATGAGCCTCTACAACAAGGAGAAGAAGAATAAGGGTAAGACTGAAGGAGCTAGGAAGGTGGAAATTAATAGTGGGGGCAAGAGTGGAGATGGCAAGAGGAAGGGGAGCAATTTTGGAAGTATGCAAGTAAAATAAGAAGGGGTGAAGAAGTAGATAGTGCCGTGTAAGAATTGTGAAAAGAATCACTCTGGAGAATGTTTAAAGGGAAAATTTGTATGCTATAAGTGCGAGCAGGAGGGCCATATCTCTTCCAACTGCCCCAATCCAAGAATGAACAGTGGGTGTTTTCTATGCGGATCGACTGAGCACAAGGTGAAGGATTGTCCGAAGAGGAGGACAGAGACAGAAAGTGTGAATACAGGCACTGGCAGCGGGACTTTAGCAATCATAGGACCTACGTCATCCAGCAAGCCAACAAGATCTACTGCAAGGGTCTACAACATGACAGTCCAGGATACGGCAGCAGCTGGCAATAGAATTTCAGGTATTATTTGTACAACTTTTATTTTCTTATATACATAATTTTCCTATATATAGTATATTAGTTCTAAAGAAATTTTGAGGGAGGAATTTGAGTTCTTTTAGAAATCAAATTTCTGTTTAATCAGAAAGACGAGCTTTATGTGAATAGTTAAAGATCAGTTCGATTAAATTATGATCGAGATCTACTTGCAATGATTGTGTATGCTATGTACCCTGGTATGTATAGGTTTTAAAGCGGTGATTCCGGGGACGGAATCTTTATAAGGGAGGGTGAATGTAACAACCCGAAATTTTTTATATAAATAAATCAGAAATTTTGCATATAATTTTTTTTATTATTTATTTTAAGGATGAGGATTTGTACAAGATAAAGTGTATATATATTTTTGTGATAAATAAAAATATATATATTACATGAATATTTACAAATAATTTTATTTTAGAATTATTAATTTTTATAAAGTATATTCTTATAATAATTAATTTCTAGCAGAAATATTTTTATTAATGAAAATATAATTATATATTATTTAAATAATATATGGAGTGATTTTTTTAGAATAATTATAATAATTATTTTATTATATGAATTTTAGTACATATTGTTAAGTTAATTATTTTACCTTAATTATTAAGGTTAAATATGCAAGAATAAATCAGATATGGAATCCAAACCCTAATTTTGGATTTTTATCAACGAATGAGAATAATAAGATAATATTAATTATATTTTAATTTTTCAGTGCTATAAATATGTACTGTATGTAAGTATTGAGGATGGTTGGTCAATTATGGTGTTTAATGTCAAAACTCTAGTTTTACTGTGAGAAACCCTAATTTAAAACCTAAACTGGAATTTGTGATTAGTTAGAAATTGTGTTAATGTGGTTAATATCATGTACAGTAGATTTTATTGATAATTATGGAAAACCTAACTAGTAATTTAAAATCCTAATATCTAGAACCTTAATTTGGTAATTAGAAACCCTAATTAAAATTTAGTAACCCTAATTATAAAAATTATAAACCCTAATTGTTAAATTAGCAAGGTCAACGATAATTATTATATTTTTAACCCTAATGTTCCTGTATAAAGTAATTAGAAAATTTATCATAATTAGAAAATCATAATTTCAAAATTTTAGAAACTAAAATTTATTTAATTTTATTTTTGTGCAAACCCTAAATTGGAAATCCAACAATTGATTTGTGTTAAACCTTAAGGTTAAACCCTAAAGGTCAAATCCTAAGGGTCAAACCCAAAGGGTTTGCAAGATTACAAGAATGACATTAAATTTGTGAGCGAAATGACCAAAATACCCCTTTTACATTATTGATTTTTTTGCCAAGTGTTAGAGTTGTTGGAGTTGGTGAACCACTTGGTTGACAATGTGACTTAAAATTGCCAGCAATTAGCCTCAATTATCAGCCATACATGCATCTAGCATCTATATAAAAGTATTGAGAGGGAGAAAATGTACTCATTTGCTCACTTTGCACTATAAGCTCTTAACAACTCTCTCTCTCACACCTAAAGCCACGAATTTCATAAGTTCTTCAGTCCCAAATACCAGCCCCACTAATACATATAACAAACACTAGAAGCCAGAATCAGAAATTGATCATCAAGGTATAAACTAACCCTAAAAAAATCTGACCATTGATCCGTTGTTAAATGTTATGATTGCGTATTAGAATATGTTAATTGTAGTGTATAATCATGATCTGGGTTGCTAGATGTTAGATCCACAACATCTAGAGGCTCGGATTTGATGTTCTTCAAAATCTGGAAAACTAAAAGAATATGGTCTGACAATGAATGTCAGTGGCCATAGATCTCGGTATGATATGTGTTTTTGTTGTTTTAATGTTTGATCGTATAGTATGTTATGAGATCTTTATTCTAGAACTTGAATAAAAGTCAGAACATGAACCGATTGTAAGTTATTCAAGGTCAAAAGTCGTTGACCGGCCATGACCGGGCGTTTCTGGGTAACCCAGAAACAGCCCAGAAACGGCCTGACAACACTTTTGATCGGCTAGATCTGTCAGTGTATTGTTTATTTATGTTTTTTGTTGAATTCATGTTGTAGTATGTAGTTTATACTATATGTTTTAGCCTTAACATCTCCAAAATATCAAGCTGGATGATTGCAACGGATGGTCAAACTAGGACAGACGAACATAGAAGCTGTTTTCTGGGTAACCCAGAAAACGCTTGACCATGTCGTCTGACATGGTTTGACCGGCCTTTTTATGTTTGATCTGTTGTTGTTTCAGTGACATAATGTGATAGAGCTCTTCCTTGTCATGTTGGGTATGTACTGGATGCATTATATCACAGAAACATCACATGATCAACATGTTGTGGAAGCCCAAAGTAGGCCTCATGAACTGTTCTTCATTTCTGGGAAACCCAAAAAATGAAAAACAGATCTGACAGCCCCTTTGAAGGCTTAGATCTCATTGGTTTCATGCTTGTTGGCCATGATTGTTGTGGGATCTTGTAGGATTGCATTAGTACTACAACCTATAACATTTAGTTTGCCAAGAAACAACATGACTCATGCTTATAGATGTTGGTCAAAGCAGTGCCCTCGATCACTGCACATGAAGATCTGGGTTTGCATGAAGAACACCTATAGCGACAGTTCTGTCACTATAAGTGCTCTTTAGCTACAGTTTCTATATAAAAATTTTATTTTCATTAAATAATTATAGAAAATTAGTTTTTAATTATTAAAAATTCAAAATAAATTATTAAAAATTATTTTAAATTTTGAAAATTAGTTTTTAATTATTTTGAATATATTTCATAAATATTTAATATTTTTGAAATATTAAAAGTATTTAATTTATTTAATTATTATATTAAATATATTATTTAAAAATGATTTTAATACATGAAAAATTATTTAAAATTATATTATGGTATAAAAAAATATTTTAAGTTATTTTTAGTGACTTTTAATATTTTGTGATAAAATTCATTAATAACTTAAATACTAATGATAATTAAGTTATTTACTAAATGAATTAAATAAATAAATTAAAAATAATTTTATTATATTAAAAAATATTTTAAATAATAATAAGGTATTTAAAAATATTTGAAGTTATAAAATATAACTTTCAATATTTAAAGGTAAATTTCATTAGTTAATTATTATTAATGATATTAAAGTTATTTAATAATTATATTAAATAAAATAATTTAGTTTAAAAATGATTTTAATATTAGAAAAATCATTTTAAATAAAAATAAAGTGTTTAAAGATATTTTAAGTTATAAAATATAACTTTTAATATTTAAAGAATAATTTCATTAATAATCTAATATTAATGATTATTAATTTATTATTAATGATATTAAATTTATTTAATAATTATATTAAATAAATAGTTTAAAATAGTTTTATTAATTTAAAATTTATTTAAAAAGGATATAAATGAATTAAAAATATTTTAAGTTATAATTAATGACTTTTAATATTTTGATAAGTAAAACATTAATACTTTAATATTAATGGTAATTATTTAAGAATGATTTTAAATATTTTAAAAATCATTTGAGGGTAATATTAATACTTTAAAAATATTTTAAGTTATAAATAACTTTAATATTTTGGCAATAATTTCATTAATAGTTTAATAGTAATTAAATATTAATGATAATGGAATTGTTGGATATTTAAATTATTTAATAATGATTCCGATGTTTGAAAATTCATGATAAATTATAATAAACGTTTAAAAATAATTATAAGTCATTTAAAAATAATATGACTGATAATTACAGTTATTAAGCTACATGATAGAGTTTTAGACTCGATTATTACCCGATAAAACTGTCGGTACACCGACATGTTTCAATAATTGATCTGGACTTAGATAGGTTGACTGGATGAGTGTTTATTTGTGATTCAATGGTTGTTAAACATATGTGACAATGTGATTAGGTAATGTGCTGACTGCAATAAGCAGTGCTATGTATTATAATATGTTATTCTAATTAGTAAAATGATCTTATTACTGATAGGTGTTATATAAAAGATAAAACTAAGTTGCTAATTGTAAGCAGCGTACCAGGCAAGTATCTTACCTTTGCATTTTCTTTATGCAATGGACATGAGTAAGAATGTTTCTAAATTATGTTATTATTGTACAGATTATTAACCCTATATTATATACGCTCATTGATTATCAACATGTTAGTATATGGTAATTCAGATATATATTATGTTCGTTAATTTCTATAAATGGTTATACAAGTGTCCCCACTTGGATAATCATTGTATTTAATCACATGTTAATACACCTCTGTCAATTACCCGTATATATATATATATATATATATATATATATTGAACTATAGATTATTGTTGAACAGATAAAACCTTGTTATTATCCAACTGAATTACTTTGGTTTGGAACCCAAACAAGTATGAACATCCCTTACACGGGGAAAACTTTTTATGCACCCAAGGTGGACAGAGTGAACGATAACATCGTTCTTGCATGTAGTATTGATCAATACAGGGTACAACGGGTTGATCACCCCCGTGCTCGTAAGTTATAACGGTTTACAGATGAAGTTCTGTTGAACCTTTTCGAAAATAGAAAATAATGTTTATAGCATGTCACCTAAAACCCTATTTATAGTCATTACGTAGTTTTAAAAATTTTATAGAGAGTTGTTATGTTATTATTGTCGGTTCAGATTACTTCGCAACTATTGAATTATTGTAGAAGGATAGTATAAAGAAAACATTTAAATTCTTTCAGCTTATATATATATATATATATATATATATATATATATATATAATTACTATTACTTGTTGGGCACTCAAATGCTCATCATTGTTTAATTTAAATGTTTTCAGCCAAGTGTGAAGAACCAGAAAGCTCATGCAGAAACAAAGGAAAAGGAAAGCTAACCAAATAAGATTTGTGGTATTCTATGTAATAGTTTGAGACTATTAAGACAACGATATATATATTATCTATCATGATATGTAATGAATGTAATAAAGGTTACGTACTTGGGAGCTAGACTATGATAATTATGTAAATTAAGTTTAATAGTTATATTATTTTTATTATTATTAGTATTATTCTGCTCATAAAAATGGTATCGTGAAGCACCGAGTTCGAGTTTCAAGTACCCGAATTTGGGGGCTTTACATTAAAGACCTAAAGTGCAAGTGTTATATCTGTAGCAGACGCTAAAGGTAAGTACTCTAACCCTTGTTCCAGTTCGATCTGGGCAAGTCTTTGTGATTCATGTATTCTTCGCATGAGTTAATGTCTGATGAAGTCAAAGACAATTCCTTCGGCTAGATTTATGCTATGTTAATCTATCAAATGTTGACAATGATTTACCAAACTAATATTGTTGTGGTTTTCAAAAGTAGACTGAGTATGCTAAATTGTTTTGTCATCAAATGACAGGCACGTGAGGTTGCCACAACTTAAACGTATACACGTTTAATGAATGTAGTGTTGATCAACAAAGAGTACTATAGGCTGATCACCTAGACGTGCTCGTAAGCTATGCCGGACTTACTGACTTCGTGCTGGGATATCCTTTTTCAAAGTTCTTATGAAATGCTCACGGTCTTGAACCGGAATTAATGTTTTACTGAATATTGTTGTTGTAAAATGTTTTGAACGAAAAGAAGTGCTATTTTTATTTATCGATAGTACTTCGTAACTATTGTTCAGTTATTGAAGATATAAGGTTCCTATGTTTCAAGCATGTTATTTTACTAGAATTGTTGTACTTGCTAAGCTAGTTAGGCTCATTCTTTCTTGAACCATATGAATGCAGCTAAACCTGAACGGACCGATGGATCCGACAAAGATAAAGGGAAGGCAAAGGCGAACCCATAGACTGCAATTGTAATAGTATAAGTTTTGTAAGAATAATATGTGATATTATAACAAAGACAAGTGTATTAGTTGTAAAGAACCTGGGGTATGTAAATATTCTCTTTATATATATATATATATATATATATATATATATATATATAAGACATATCCGTTCTTTTGAGGCATTTCAATTGAATATTTATGTGAATTGTAGCACCGTGCAGCACCATCTGTCGGGTTAGAAGAAACCCGGATTTGGAGGCATCACAGGTTGGTATCAAAGCATTAGGTTATAAAACTTAAGTGGAAAAATAAAACCTTAAGTCATAACCTTAAGAAAAGTCAAAGAAATAAAAGATGGAAGTTAACCTTATAAAATGCATTATATATGTTATGTGTTTTATTCTACTGACGTTTACTAATTAAACTTTTGTGTTGTTGTAGATGTCAGGAGAAAATAGAGAAGTACAGGTAGTCAGTGAAAGGTCGATAAACCAGATAGAAATCATTCCGAACCCCATAGTAGTAGATCCCGAGATAGTGGTGGTTGAGTCTGGAGATTCAGAGAGTCTAGACTATATATCCTTGTTTAGCTGCATGTTGGAGGAAGAGGTGGAGGCAGTATCCTTCAACCCGGTAGCTATAGCAGCTGAGATAGCTTCGGGGGAGTCAATGATGTCCCTTTTCATGACAGTGTTGGATAGAAACATCCACTACTATCAGGAGGTTAAGGAGCTGAAAGCAGAGCTCCAGGTGGTGATAGAAGACAAGACAGACGTGGAGTCCATGTGGGAACAGGAGCATGATGAAAGGGTTTTGGCTAAGGACAAGGTCCATGAGCTGAAACAGGAGGTCTTTGAGCTTAGGAGTGAGCTAAAGACCAAAAAGTAGAAAATAGGGATAATGTCCTATATTCATAGGAGTTCTCATGAGGACTTCCAGTTGCAGGTAGCTGGTTATCCCGTAGAGACAAGACAGACGCGGCATACTATCAGCCGTGATATTATTGCCGGTCTTGTCAAGGCGGATTTCAAGAATGCCTTAAGGTAGATGTGATCTAGTAGTGGTTAGAGTAGTTAGATATGTAAATATTTTGTATCTAGTAGTGACGTAAAACCCTCTTTTGTATAATCAAGGGTAGTCTTTTGTAAATTCCAATTTTTGGAAAGTAATTGCGGGAAAGTTTTGTAATCAGCTTAGACTGTGTAATGTAACCAATGTAGTATTATACTACAAGAAATCAATATAAGCTTTCATTTTCGAAACATGTTGAATAATGAATGTTTGAGTTATTGTTTAAAATTGAATAATAACTAATTAACAGGAAATGAATAATAACGAAATGTGTGTTTATTATAACAGTAAAATGCCGCCAAGAAGAGTATCGCGAAATCAAGCAAACATAAATCAACCGGAGGGAGGTCCGGTTAACCCCATGCGGGAATTTTTAAACCTTTTAACTGCAGCGTTTAATCAAGCTAGGGCTAATATCCCCATAAATCCCGGTATAGTACGAGCTACTACATTCAAGGACTTTAAGAGTGTGGGTCCACCGGAATTCAAAGGAACTACAGACCCTATTGAAGCCCAAACGTGGGTGAAGGAGATCGAGAAGGAATTTGTGATAGCAAACATCGACGAGACCCAGAAGGTTGCCTTTGTAACCTACATGATGAAGGAAGAGGCCAACTTTTGGTGGGAGGCCAATCAGGCTAGGACTGGAATAGATATGATAACGTGGGTGAGGTTCAAGGAAATATTCTATGAGAACTACTTTCCCACGAGCATGCAAGGAAGAATGGAGATGCGATTTCTAGAGTTGAAACAAGGGGATATGACGGTTCCCTAATACGCCGCCAAGTTTAATGAACTGGCAAGGTTCACTCCACACCAAGTGGATACGGAGGTGAGAAAAGCTCGACGATTCGAGCAGGGCTTGAAACCCTGGCCCTATAATCGTATTTTTATATTCCAAAGTACTTCCTTTGGAGTCATTTTAGAGAAGGCAATAATTACCGAAGGTGGTAGCGAGGCGTTGAGCCAATACCACAAGGATAAGAAAAGTAAGAGAAAGGTGGATGGAGGAGTAAAGGTTGAAGGTGCCAGTGGGAGTGGCGAGGGTTATAAGAGGAAGGTAGTTAGCTCTAGGAATACCGGAGTGAAACAAGGAGACCCTATGAGAAGGATGGAGGCCTGTAAAACCTGTGGAAAGACTCACTTAGGAGTTTGTCTCAAGGGTAAGGCCGTGTGTTATAACTATGGACTGGAGGGGCATATTGCGCCTAACTGTCTGAGTCCGAAGAAAAATCATGGATGCTTTGTGTGTGGGTCAACTGACCACATGACAAAGAACTTCCCGAAGAAGGGGACGAATGAGAATAAGAGCACCAATAGTGGTAAGTTAACTATTGGGGGTCCAGCACAGCTGGGTAGGCCGATGACCCGTACCTTTAACATGACCGTCCAAGATGCGATGGCCTCAGGGGACGTAGTCGCATGTATTATTTCGATCAATGACCTAAATGAATACGTGCTGTTTGACTCGGGTGCTACCTGTTCGTTTATCGCATGTGATTTTTCTAGACGATTAGGATTACTTCCCGAAAAGTTGATTATACCTTTAAATATTAAGGTAGCAAACGAAGAAATAATTCCTGTTGAAGATATTCATAGGAGTTGTTGCGTAGATTTGATACCGATAAAGTTAGGAGAATTCGACGTAATTCTCAGAATGGATTGGTTGGTTAATCATTGGGCAATTATAGATTGTCAAAAGAAATGAGTAAATATTAAAACATTAAGACAACCTCAAGTAATATTTTACGGGAATAAATCACCGGGACGTTCGTGTTGTCTTACCATGACACAAACTAGGAAACTATTGAGGAAGGGGTGTGTAGGCTATCTGTGCTATGTAGTTGATACCCAGAGAGTGGGAGCGACCATGGAACAAATACCTATAGTGAGTGAATTCATGGATGTATTTTCAAGTGAGTTATCGGCTCTTCCACCGGATAGAGAGATCGAGTTCGTGATAGATATTGTGCCAGGAGAGGCACCAGTTTCCAGGGAACCATATCGTATGGCGCCAGTGGAGATGAAGGAGTTAATGGTGCAATTGCAAGAACTGTTGGACAGGAAGTACATATAACCGAGTGTTTCGCCGTGGTGAGCACCGGTACTGTTTGTCAAGAAGAAGGACGGATCGTTAAGACTTTGTATCGACTACCGAGAATTGAACAAGTTAACAATAAAGAATAAGTATCCATTTCTCAGGATCGATGATCTTTTTGAACAGTTGAAAGGGGCAAAGTATTTTTCTAAAATAGATTTGTGGACAGGGTATCATCAGCTGAAGGTTAGGAGTGAAGACGTGCTAAAGACAGCATTCAGGACTCGTTATGGTCATTACGAGTTTTTGGTGATGTTATTTGGGTTGACTAATGCACCTGCTGCATTTATGGATATGATGAATAGAGTGTTCAAAAAGTATTTGGACAAGTTTGTCGTGGTGTTTATCGATGATATTCTAGTCTATTCTAAGACGCCATAAGATCATGTTGAACACCTAAGAATAGTGTTGGAAACATTAAGGAAGGAGAAGTTATATGCGAAGTTCACAAAGTGTGAATTTTGGCTAGAGAGGGTACAATTTTTAGGACATGTTATTGACCATGAGGGGATTTCAGTAGATCCAGCGAAGGTTGAAGCTGTGATGAATTGGAAACAACCGAAAACACCGACTGAGGTGCGGAGTTTCCTAGGGTTAACGGTTACTATCGTAGATTCATTCAGGATTTTTTGAAGATAGCTACTCCATTGACTAATTTGACAAGAAAGACGGTGAAATATGCGTGGACTGAGAAGTACGAAGATGACTTTCAAGAACTGAAGAAGAGATTGAGTGAAGTGCTTGTTTTGTCATTACCCGATGACACATGAAATTTCGTGGTTTATAGCGATGCTTCCCATAGAGGACTTGGTTGTGTGCTCATGCAACATGGTAAGGTCATTGCGTATGCATCTAGGCAGTTGAAGGATTATGAGAAAGTTTACCCTACTCATGATCTAGAACTGGCCGCGGTGGTGTTTGCTTTAAAGATATGGTGACATTATCTTTATGGGGAAAAGTGTGAGATATACACGGACCATAAGAGTCTAAAATATATCTTCACACAGAAGGAGTTGAATATGAGACATAGGAGATGGCTGGAGTTGATAAAGAATTACGACTGTGAAATCCTATATCACCCTGGAAAAACCAATGTAGTTGCCGATGCCTTAAGTAGAAAGGGTCAGGAGAAGTTGTCTATGTTAACGGCTCAAACTGAGTTAATAACAGAGATGGCTAGGATGGGATTGGAGGTAAAATTACCGAGTGAAGCGGAGAAGATACTATTTGCAACAGAGATCTAATCTACCATTGTAGAAAGAGTTAAAGAGGTGTAGCTCAAAGCTGATGAGTGTGACCAGATGAAGAAGCGATTGACCAATGAAAAAGATATTAAGTTTAGTCTTGATAATGAGCGATTATTAAGATTTGAGGGAAGAATTTTGGTTCCAAATGAGATGGAATTAAAGGAGCAAATTTTACAAGAGGCTCACAATTCAAGGTACTCGATTCATCCTGGTAGCACTAAGATGTATTAAGACCTTTGATAGAGTTTTTGGTGGCCGAACATAAAGAGAGAAATAGTTGAGTATGTGAGTAGGTGCTTAACTTGTCAGAAAGTTAAGGCCGAACATCAAAGACCAAGTGGTTTGTTACAGTCATTGGAAATTCTGGAGTGGAAGTGGGAGCATATCACGATGGACTTTGTGGTGGGACTTCCAACTACTCAGAAGGGATATGATGCGATTTGGGTAATAGTGGACCGGTTGACGAAGTTAGCTCACTTTTTGCCAATTCGGGTCAAGTATAACTTAGATCAGTTAGCTAAACTTTATGTTAAGGAAATTATTTCCAGACATGGAGCACCAGTTTTGATTGCGTCAGATCGTGATCCACGATTCACATCGAACTTTTGGAGAAGTCTTCAAGAGCAGTTGGGGACGCAGTTGAAGTTGAGTACGGCATATCATCCATAAACCGATGGACAGAGTGAGAGGACAATTCAGACGTTAGAAGATATGTTAAGATCTTACGTCATGGATTTCAAGGGTAGTTGGGATGATCATCTACCATTAATAGAGTTTGCATATAACAACATTTATCATGCAAGCATATGTATGCCACCGTATGAAGCTTTGTATGAGAGGAAATGCATAACACCATTGTATTGGGATGAAGTGGGAGAACGTAGAATGCTAGGACCAGAGTTGGTGCAGCAGACAGCGGATGTAGTAAAGTTAATATGGATGCGTCTCGTAGCAGCTCAAGACAAACAGAAGAAGTACGCAGACTTACATCGAGAGAATAGGGAGTTTGAGGTAGGCTCGTACGTATTTCTAAAGGTATTTCCCTGGAAAGGAAAGAAATGCTTTGGAAAGAGGGGAAAATTAAGCCCAAGGTTTATAGGACCTTTTGTGGTATTAAAACGGATAGGTGAGGTAGCGTACATGGTAGCATTACCTCCAAACTTAGAGCAAATACATAACATATTTCACATTTCAGTGCTACGTCCTTACAAACCGGATTATAAACACGTGATAGAATTTGATCCTATTCAAATCGAGAAGGACTTCACATACGAGGAAATGCCGATTCAAATCATCGATAGAAAAGAGCAAGTTCAGCGAAATAAGGTTATAGCGTCGGTAAAGGTATTATGGAAGAACCACGATGCCGAGGAAGCAACGTGGAAATTGGAAGAAAAGATAAATGAGGATTACCCTCATTTGTTTGCGTAGTGTAAGGCGAGATTCTGGGGACAGAATCTTTATAAGGGGGGAAGAATGTAACGACCGAGAAATTCGGATCTTTTGTAAAATACTTGAAAGAATTAAATAATGAATAAAATAATATTATTTGTTATTATTATGTGTTAATAAGATGTATGTTGTTCTATAACCTAGAAAGGTCGGAACATCATAGTATTTGAACCGCGTGAAGGATTTAAAGTGTTTGAATTTCCAAGACGAAAATAAAAGTTTTCCGAGAAAGTTTTTGAAAAACACTATTCACCGTTTACCGCTCGGGAATTATTTTTGAACTTCCGAGAAATACGTAATGTTATAATATTGAGGCGAGATGGATTATGTAATAATAATCTAAGTATGGAAAATGCAAAATTTCACATGCGAACTTAATTCAAGAATGTGTAGTATTAATTTCTAATGAAATGGAATAGTGAATTTTGTTTAAAGAATAAGTCCAATAAGAATAAGATATAAATCTATGTAGGATTAATATTAAGCCCAAGTGGTTATTAATAGGAGGCCCAAGCTAATTCAAAGCAAGCCCACAAGAAATAATTTAATTAATTAGACTTAAGCCCAAAGGATGATCCTTTAGATAAATAGGATCCATGGGGCAACCCATGGGTGAAGTAGTGGGCAAGACTTTGTTGTGGTGACCAAAGTAATAAGTGTAATGGCCAAGTAATTTGGGTGGAGAGCAAGTTTACTTAGGCTAAAGTTAAGAATAGTAAGGAGGTTTAGTAAGGAGGTGGAAGGTATTAATGACCAAAGTGCCCTAGCTTTGAAAGCTCTATAAATAGCAAGTTAAATTTTCATTATTTAGCTTGTTCAAATTTCACCAACAACTTCTAAGATAAGTAACTTATTTGGTAGAGAGAATAAGCAATTGTAAGCCCAACCTTCCATTGTTAGATTTCCAAAAGAAGAAGAAGTTAGTCTTCAAAGGTAATGATCTCATAATCCAATATTCTTCCATCTCTACCATATTAGTTTGATAAGAACAGTGAAATATAATGAACTTATATGCTAAGAACATATGACAAGTGGATAAGCAATGAACTTAAGCCGAATAAGTTATGAATAAGTAACTTGAACCAAAACAAGTCATAAACTTATGAAGAATATTGAAGAATTTGTTAAGTTATGAACTTATAAGAAATAAGCCATAACCTAAAGTGAATATAAGTTATTGTATCATGTAAGTTGAGATATCTAGATAATGAAAAAAATGTATTTGGATTGATGAACAAATCATAAGTAATGGAGTTTTGCCGGAATTCGCACGATTGGACGATAATCGTCGAATCCGTGAAAATATCGGAATAGAAGTCATATTTTGTGTTTGAACTCGAAAACATTGGTTTTCGATGGAGACAAGTCATATTTGGCATTATAGAGTTGCAGACTCGAAAATGGCTGGATTCCAAATTAGAACGAAGAGACGAGCGTTGAACATTCACGAACGTTCATCGTTTCGTTAAAAATGGACTAATAGGTGAACTTTTAGCAAATGAAGTCAAATAGATAAAATTCTTGTATGAACACATAGAGTATATAATTTGTGAACTATAGGCTCTTGAACGAGCCAATTTGGACTTATAACGAAGAAGTTACGAGCCCGGGAGTTTCACAAAAATTAAAGTCTGTCAAAAATTTTCTGGTGCACAGAGCTGGCGCTGTGGCGCCAGTCCAAGGCAAATTTACCCACACCGCAGCGCCGTGAATGGCCAGGTGATGACACAACTTACTGAAGAGTCACGCCGCAGTGCGACCCATAACGAAGGGACTCGCACCGCAGCGCCGAGTCAGGTTTCTAGGCAATATTGGGTTATGCCGCAGCGCGAAACCAAGAGTAATAGCCGGCGCCGCAGCGCCAGCCTCAAGAACCACATAGTGAAAAATGTTTACATGTTGAGTAGGAAGAATAAATGATTAACACTTAACTAAGATCTTAATGGAACATTGTTAAGACATAATTAAACCTTAAGTATGACCACTTAGGGTTAAGGAAGGTCAATTAATTATGAACGTAAGAATCTCATAATGGAAATCCAGAACCAATAAGTAACAAATCTAATATGTAATTAGATTGAGAAGAAGGGTAAGATTCTTTAGAAATCATGTATGTCGTTTGTGACGACCCCAAAACAGGTTCATTCCACCCAACCCATTCCGAGTCGTCAAATACATGGTACAGAAAACAACTACAACTTTATTACAACAATTGTCGTGCAAAATACAACAACACATATGCTGTGAGTTTGGATACAAATATATACCAAATGTGACATTGGACACCATCATGTATCAGCACCTCACAAAGGTACCTTACATAAAGGTACAATCAAAAACTGTTTTAGAAACTAGAATCTTTGGGAAGTGCTCAAGGAAACCTTCGTACATGGGAGGCCATGCGTCTAGGTTATGATAGATATCATATGGCCACAGAATTATCCTTGGTTGACCCAATAGACCCCAAAGAAAAACGAGAAGATTACTATCATATTCTTCCCAATGGTGAGTCTTCTCTTGACTTATCATTATCTCCACTGTATCTAACTGAGAATTATACTTCAAACAAACACCAAGATTATATAGGTAGTGCTTGTAGATATACTCGGCAAGCGGATGTGCACAATCATGTCTTATGATGACACGAGGTTGTATGTCGTTAGACATCTTGTATGATAGTGGCAAAACACCCTTCCAACGTTGGGTTCGCCTCACCCTATTTTCTTCACCAAATATAACTACTAAATGATGACCACCGTTCTATTCCCTTGTTACCCTTGCTCGACCCAGCTACACTCTTATTACCTGAAAGGAATTGTGAAGCAAAAGGGTGAGCACAACTAGCTCAGTAAAGAATATCATGACTAAAGATAAATAAATTATCAATAGTCTTCATCAATAATAAATCAGAGATTTAGAACATATGGTAGATGATAAAAAAATTTCAACCATAGTTGCAGCGGAACATGCAATCCATTAGAAGAGTCAAATAGACCATAAAGTCCATTATCTCTTCCATGTTAAAAATCCACCAACAATGTTTTATCCATGTAACATCACTCAATAGTTCCTTTCCACAATCATATGAATAACTCATAATCATAATTGTGACTCTAAATTTTTCTTCGCACCCAGGACGAATAATATTTTCATCACCTGTCTTTACCTGAAACATCAAAGATCATGGTTATACCAAATCACATTTCCTGTTCATAATCATACTAATAAATCCATCTTTGCACTACGGCCAAAGATATTCATCAACAAACCATCTTTGCACTACGGGCCAAAGATATTCATCAACAAATCATCTTTGCACTACGGGCCAAAGATATTCAATAACAGTTCATCTTTGCACTACAGGCCAAAGATATTCATCAACAGGCCATCTTTGCACTACATGCCAAAGATATTCATCAACAATTCATATTTGCACTACAGGCCAAATATATTCATATCTCAAAGAAATATATAATCATTTCAGAATTTATATAAACAATAATTATAACCATGTTGATCAATTCACCTTTGCACTTAAGCTTAAGATATTCAATTATAAATTCAATGGTCATGATCATACCAGTCACAATTCAACTTTGCACTACAGGCCAAAGAGAACCCTAGTCATGATCAGACCAATAATCTATCCATCTTTACACTCCAGTGAAAGAGAATTTCAACATCAGGGTTATAAAAATGTTATATATGATGATAAAAATAATATGATCAACATATAGTTTAATCTCAAGAGTAATATTCGTAACTCATGAATAGTAAATCGTGAATAGTAACTCATGAATAGTAACCCCAACACAAAAGATAGAAATTCCACAATAAAATCTATACCAATATTTCGGTATAATGATATTGAAAGAATAACATTACTTAAATTTATAAACAATTTATTTTAATTGTTTACACTTTACTAATTAATGCATTTAATCATCATAAAATGCCAACTCTTACAATTTCATCATCAATAACCAAAACCCTCATCAAAAATCTGCATATACCTCATATAGGATTCTCAAGCCATAAAATCCTATTTTCCAATTTTCTTTCTTCACAAAACATATTTAATTCATTTTCTCATAACTAGACTATTTTCATGAAAAATATCAAATCCGTTCCAAAAATATTTCTTTTCTGGAATTTAGCATAATATAGTCCCATAGTGAACATATATTTTTCTCAGAATTTTTAAAAGTCATTTACTATTTTTCATATGGCCAAAATAGCCGAATATTTAGACATTTATCAAAAATTGTACTTTTGTCTAAAAATTCTGAAATTTACAGAGTATACTTCTATCATATACATGTACTCCCAATAAAAATTTCATCAATTTTGGAGTTAACCACCAGGAATTATAAGCTGTTACTTCTAAAATAGTCTTTTCTCATAAAATTCATAACTCTCAATCTATACATCCAAAAATCACCATTTTTGGACACAATCAAGAAAACTCATCAAAATATCATTTCAAATTTTTCCAGAATTTTTGAAGATCAGAAAAATTACGAAACTGAAAATCATAACAACCCTTAAAATCCTTTAATATCCCTTACCTCAAAAGAGCAGTACTTCTGACTGGATATCGGATATGATGCTGAAGGAAACTTGCACTGATGAATAGCAACTCACCAAGTATCTAAAAACTCACAAAATATGCTTCATAATATAGAGAGAGAAAGAGAGAAAGCTTATGTTTCTGGTGTGATTTTCAATTCTAACTTAGCCCTCTATTTATAGGAAAATTTTGGTAGGTTTGACCTGCAACCTGATGGCTTTACCTGCTACTATTCCCACCCACCACATTTGAAATATAATTCAGCACATTTCTTCACCAACCACAAGTGGGGCCCACCAATTCTAGAATTTTCCACCAAAATGATAAACTCCGAAAATTCAACAATTTCTGAACCAGTCATCTCGTAAAATTCATAATAAATCATACGTTAATTTTTAACGGTTCAAAATTTGTGGGCATATACTCAACTTATATATGTATAACATATCCAAAAATTACCACGATCCAACGGTCGGATTAAAAATTATAACCCCCGTAAAATATCTCAAAAACCCTGATTTTTAATACCTCCATTCCGACAAAAATACGGATAAAAATCTCAACATTAACTCCTTCATTTTTTAACCACAAAAATATATCCCTCATTTATATCCCCATAAAATAAATATTTTCTTATCACATGAATCAATAATTAATTATTCACAAATAATATTACAGAATCACATTTATGACAACCAGGCCGTTCCCAGGAAAGAGGGGGCTTTCCAATAAGGATTTCTCCTTACTGGCGCGCAATTAGATGACCAAACCTCTCCTTAGACAGAACTTTCTAGACATTGCCAATAATGCTATCTAATATTACTATTCAAATAATATGAATTATTGATCTGATAATGAGAAATACTGTGCAGCAACAATTATTGAACAACAATAATACAAAATTTCAACGTAGCAATTATTGAATCAATAAAATAAAATATTGAACAGTAATTACTGTAACAATTATTGAGTAGTGCCTTCTTACGTAAGAATCAATAATTTCAAAAATACTATGCAATACCGTGTGCTACTGTGCAATAACGCGTATTACTGTATTTTAACCACCGGGTATTCCAACAGTGTTAACGGTAACAACTACGTCGTTATTTGTAAAAACTTAAATTTATCGTTTTCTTCACCCGACAGTTATTCTGTTATGGGGCCCACAAATGGCTGCGCCGTCGTACGAATATTCCCCGACAGAAAGAATATTCCACGACCAAACGAATATTCCCCGACAACAATGATTATTTTATAACCACTTGCTTATTTTGAAAAAAAATCATATTTCACTCATAACTTTAAACTTTTAACCATTTACTGAATAGTAATTATAAGAAAAATTGAATACTTTTATTTCATAAAATTCGGGGTCTTACATCGTTCATGACCTAATGTGTTATGTGATGTGATCATCTACTGTAGATACCTTAAAGACCTAAAGTGCAAGTGTTATATCTGTAAGCAGACGCTAAAGGAAAGTACTCTAACCCTTGTTCCAGTTCGATCTGGACAAGTCTTTGTGATTCATGTATTCTTCGCATGAGTTAATGTCTGATGAAGTCAAAGCCAATTCCTTCGGCTAGATTTATGCTATGTTAATCTATCAAGTGTTGACAATGATTTACCAAACTAATAATGTTGTGGTTTTCAAAAGTAGACTGAGTATGCTAAATTGTTTTGTCGTCAAACGATAGGCACGTGAGGTTGCCACAACTTAAACGTATACACATTTAATGAATGTAGTGTTGATCAACAAAGAGTACTATAGGCTGATCACCTAGACGTGCTCGTAAGCTATGCCGGACTTACTGACTTCGTGCTGGGATATCCTTTTTCAAAGTTCTTATGAAATGCTCACGGTCTTGAACCGGAATTAATGTTTTACTGAATATTGTTGTTGTAAAATGTTTTGAATGAAAAGAAGTGCTATTTTTATTTATCGATAGTACTTCGTAACTATTGTTCAGTTATTGAAGATATAAGGTTCCTATGTTTCAAGCATGTTATTTTACTAGAATTGTTGTACATACTGAGCTAGTTAGGCTCATTCTTACTTGAACCATATGAATGCAGCTAAACCTAAACGGACCGATGGATCCGACAAAGATAAAGGGAAGGCAAAGGCGAACCCATAGATTGCAATTGTAATAGTATAAGTTTTGTATGAATAATATGTGATATTATAACAAAGACAAGTGTATTGGTTGTAAAGAACCTGGGGTATGTAAATATTCTTTATATATATATATATATATATATATATATATATATATATATATATATATAAGACTTATCCTTTCTTTTAAGGCATTTCAATTGAATGTTTATGTGAATTGTAGCACCGTGTAACACCATCTGTCGGGTTGGAAGAAATCCAGATTTTGGGGCGTCACAATGACGGTGGTGCCCAATAAGAACAATGAGCTGATTCTAACCAGGACGGTGACTGGGTGGAGGGTGTGTATAGATTACAGGAAATTGAACAAGTCCACCTGTAAGGATCACTTCCCTCTTCCATTTATTGATCAGATGCTCGATAGACTTGTTGGGCATGAATTTTATTGTCTGCTGGATGGTTACTCTGGGTATAATCAAATTTCAATTGCTCCTAAAGATCAGGAGAAAACATCTTTCACATGCCCCTATGGGACCTTTGCCTTTCGGAAAATGTCTTTCGGGCTATGTAATGCTCTTGTAACATTTCAACGTTGCATGATGTCTATCTTCTCTGATATGGTTTAAAAGACCCTCGAGGTCTTCATGGACGACTTTTCGATATTCGGGAGCTCATTTGATAACTGTCTGTTGAATTTGACTATCGTTCTCAATAGACGTGTTGAGACAAATCTTGTACTGAATTAGGAGAAGTGCCATTTCATGGTCAAGGAGGGCATGTTTTCTGGACCATCGAGTATCTGTTGGCGGTATCGAGGTTAACAAAGTGAAGATTAATGTCATTAATAATCTACCACCGCCTACCTCAGTAAAAGGGGTGAGGAGTTTTCTTGGGCATGATGGATTGTACAGGCGGTTTATCCAGGACTTCTCCAAAATAATCAAACCGCTCTGCACACTATTGGAAAAGGACATGCCTTTTTAGTTTGATGAGCCCTGCCTCAAACCTTTTGATCTGCTGAAGAAAAAACTCATATCTGCCCCTATTGTGGTAGCCCCTGACTGGACGTTCCCATTTGACTTTATGTGTGACGCCATCGATTTTGCAATCGGGACAGTGTTAGGCCAAAGAAGGGATAAGGTGTTCCACACGATCTGCTATGCCAACAAAACATTAACTGACACTCAGCTGAATTACACGACCACTGAGAAGGAACTACTGGCAGTGGTTTATGCATTTGATAAGTTTCGTTCCTACCTCATTGAAACGAAAGTGATTGTAACGCCCCCAAAATAGGTTCATTCCACCCAACCTATTCTGAGTCGCCAAATACATGGTACAGAAAATAACTACAATTTTATTAGTACAATTGTACAACAACACATATGTTGTGAGTTTTGATACAAATATATACCAACTGTGACTCTAGACTCCAACCTTGGATAGCACGTCACAATGACACCTTATATAAAGGTACAGTCAATAACTGTTTTAGAAATTAAAATCTTTGGTAAGTGCTCAAGAAAACCTTCGTACATGGTAGGCCATGCGTCTAGGTTATGATATATATCATATGTCCACAGAATTATCCTTGGTTGACCCAATAGACCCCAAAGAAAAACGAGAAGATTACTATCATATTCTTTCCAATGGTGAGTCTTCTCTTGACATATAATTATCTCTATTGTCTCCAATTGAGAATTATATTTCAACCAAACTCCAAGATTATATAGGTAGTGCTCGTAGATATACTCAGCAAGTGGATGTGCACAACCCTGTCTTATGATAACACGAAGTTGTATGTCATTAGACATCTTATATGATAGTGGAAAAACACCATTCCAAAGTTGGGTTCGCCTCACCCTATTTGATTCACCAAATATAACTATTAAATAACGTATAAGATAAAACATAATTATCTAAAGTTCTCAATAAAATTATTTACATACTGTTTAGGGAGAACGTCAACAGCTATAGACCACCATTCTATTCCTCTGTTAGCCCCGCTCGACCCAGTTACACTCTTGTTACCAGAAAGAAATTATGAAGTAAAAGGATGCGCACAAATAGCTTAGTAAAGAATATCATGACTAGAGATAATTAAATTATCAATAGCCTGCGTCAATAATAAATCAGAGATTTAGAACATATGGTAGATGATAAAACTTTTCAACCATAATTACAGCAGAATGAGCAATCCATTAGAAGAGTCAAATAGACCATAAAGTCTATTATCTTCTCCATGTTAAAAGTCCACCACCAATGTTTTATCCCTGCAACATCAATCAACAGTTTCTGTCCACAATCACGTGTATAACTCATAATTATAATTGTAGTTCTAAATTCCTCTTCTCATCCAAGACGAAGATAATTTTCATCACTTGTCTTTACCTGAAACATCAAAGATCATGGTTATACCAAATCACAGTTCCTGTTCATAATCATACTAATAAATTCATCTTTGCACTACGTGCCAAAGATATTCATCAACAGTTTATCTTTACACTACATACCAAAGATATTCAACAACAGGACATCTTTGCACTATGGGCGAAAGATATTCAACAACAGGTCATCTTTTCACTAGGGCCAAAAATATTAATATCTCAAAGAAATATATAATCATTTAAGAATTTATATAAACAATAATTATAACCATGTTGATCAATTTACCTTTGCACTTAAGTTAAAGATATTCAATTATAAATTCAATGGTCATGATCATACCAGCCAACAATTCATCTTTGCACTACTGGCCAAAGAGAACCCATAGTCACGATCATACCAATAATCTACCCATCTTTACACTCAAGTCAAAGAGAAATTTCATCACTAGGATTATAAAAATATTATATATGATAATAAAAATAATATAATCAAAACATGAATTTAATTTTTAGAGTAAGATTCATAAATCAACAATAATTTGGTCAGAAAAAGAAATCAATTTTGTCGTGAATAGCATCCCGTGAATAGTAACTCATGAATAGTAACTCGTGAATAGTAACTTGTGAGACCCCGAATTTTATGAAAAAAAAGTATTCAATTTTTCTATTTTAGTAAATAGTTAAATTGATAAAAGTTTAAAGTTAATGGTAATATGTGAAATTTTTTTTGCAAAGTAAGCAAGTTGATATAAAATATTCGTTGTGTCGGGGAATATTCGATTAGTCAAAAAATATTCTTTTTGTCGGGGAATATTCGTACGACAGTACAATCATTGGTGGACCCCACAACGGAATTATTGTCGAATTGATAAAACGACAAAAATATTTTTATGAAAATAACGGCGGAAGTTTTACCGTTAACTGTTGAAACACCCGCTGTTAAAAGTACAGTAATACGCGTGGTTGCATAGTAGCACACTGTATTGATTATTGATGCTTACGTGAGAAGTCACTCAGTTTTGTTTTATTAGTATTATTAATGTAATAAAATAGAAAAGCTTTTTATATAAAACAGAATACTTTTATAAAAATTCGGTTTATTAGACTATAAATAGAATATATAATATTCTAGTATGCATAGTATTTTGCATAGTAATATCTTTTTATATAAAACAGAATACTTTTATAAAGTTATTTATTTTATTAGACAATAATTAGAATATATTATATTTTATTATGCATAGTGTCTGCATAGTATTTTGCATAGTAAAATATTTTTATATAAAACAGAATACTTTTATAAAGTTATTCGTTTTATTATATTATAAATAGAATATATTATATTTTATTTAAAAGATTTTACTTTAAATATGGACCGTCCGATTAAAAGTAAATCAATCTGGACCGTTCATGAATTAGTTACTATGCAGTCCATTCTTCTATAAATAGAAGCTCATTCCTTCATTATTTCTTACGAATTCACTGAAACTCTAGAGAGAGAAACTATAGAGAGAGTTCTTCTTCTATAATCTTGAGCGTATTTATTTAGAGTTTAAGAAAGCTTTGAGCGTAGTGCAAGTTTTCTTCGAGTATATCCTCGCCTTACCAGTCAGAATACTCTTCTTTTAAAGGAAGTGAGAACGCAGCAGGGACTAGTCGGGGAACGGAGTGACGGTCCAAATGATATCATTAGTAGTCCTCACTATTCTATAAAATAGTGTGATAGCTGTGGAGGTTCTCCCTAAACAGCATAGAAAAGTGTGTTGTATTCTATACATCATTTAGTAGTTATATTTGGTGAATCAAATAGGGTGAGGCGAACCCAACTTTGGAAGGGTGTTTTGCCACTATCATACAAGATGTCTAATGACATACAACCTCGTGTTCTCATAAGACATGGTTGTGCACATCCACTTGCTGAATATATCTACGAGCACTATCTATATGATCTTGGAGTTTATTTGAGATATAATTTTCTCTTGGAGACAACGGAGATATTTATATGTCAAGAGAAGACTCACCATTGGAAAGAAGATGATAGTAATCTTCCTATTTTTCTTTGGGAACTTTTGGGACAACCAATGATAATTCTGTGGGCATATGATATCTATCATAACCTAGATGTATGGCCTCCCATGTACGAAGGTTTCCTTGAGCACTTCCCAAAGATTTTAATTTCTAAAATAGTTTTTAACTATACTTTTATGTAAAGTATCATTGTAAGGTTGTGGTCAAGGCACCATGATAGTTACATACATTTGTATTAAAACTCATAGTTAACTGTGGTCGTATTCTATACGACAGCTCAACAGTTGTATAAATGGAAGTTGTATTTGAATTTTGTACCATGTATCTGGCGACTCATAATGGGTGACGTATACCTAATTCTGGGGGCGTTACATAACTCGTGAATAGTAACCCGTGTATAGTATCTCGTATTCATACATAATACCGTATACATAAATAGTGTCGTATACATAAATAGTATCGTATACATGAATAGTGTCGTATACGTGAATAGTAACCCTAACACAAAAAGACAAGAATTTCACAATAAAATTTATATCAATATTTCGTTATAATGATATTAAAGGAAATAACATCATTTACTTCAAAAAATAGCATCCCTTACCATCCCTTACAATCTCTTACCTCAAAAGAATAGTACTTCTAGCTGGAATATCAGATATAACGTTGAAAAAAACTTGCACCGTATAGTAACACTCAAAGTATTGAAATACTCACAAAAATACGCTCGATAATATAGAGAGAGAAAACTTCAGTTTTTGGTGTGATTTTCAATTCTAACTTAAGCATTCTATTTATAGGAAAATGCTTAGAACATCAAAAAAATTTTAATAAAATATTATTATTTATATAACAAAATTCATACGCCTCTTTTGAATACAGATTCTAGTATTTCCATATGTTAAAGTACAATTGTGTGGCCCACCTTCTAGAAAAACATGTTTTAAATATTTTTGTAACAAAATCAATTCAGACCCAATATTCCGGAACTTCAATAATTCATAATAAATAACCTTTTTATCAGAAAAATACGAATTTTATGTCCATTTCGTAGAAAATCGAATTCTCTACAACTTTGTAGAAAAAAGTTTTTCCAAATTTCAAACGAAAAATGACCGAAATCCACACACGGGCGATTTTGCAGGCTATAATCGAATTTCAGTCAAAAATAGGGTCCACCAACACACAAAACATGTTTTAAATATTTATTGTAACAAAAATACTCTTCCTCCTCATTTATTCATATATCACACATTCATTGTAAAAATATCACCATTATTATATTATTAAAATATAATAATATATTGAAATGAATTATTTTATCAGAAAAGATAAAATATCAATTTTCAACAATTGTCACTTTTCTAAAAATTACTTCATTTATATCCACATAAAATAAATATTTTCCTTATCATATAAATTAATAATTAATTATTCATAAATAATATTACAGAATCACAATACTGACAACCAGGTCGTTTCCAGGAAAGTGGGGGCTTATTAATAAGGATTTCTCCTTACTGGCGCGCAATTAGGTGACCAAACCTCTCCTTAGACAGAACTTTCTAGACATTGCCAATAATGCTATCTAATAATATTATTAAAATAATATGAACTATTGATCTGATAATGAAAAATACTGTGCAGTGATAATTATTGAAACAACAATAATATAAAATATCAACGTAGCAATTATTGAATCAATAAAATAAAATATTGAACAGTAATTACTATAACAATTATTGAGTAGTGCCTTCTTACGTAAAAATCAATAATTGGTGCAATACAATATGCTAATGTGCAACACCGCGTATTACTGTGTTTTAACCACCGGGTATTCCAACAGTGTTAACGGTAACAACTACGCCGTTATTTATAAAAATGCATACTCGTCGTTTTCTTCATCCAATCGCTTTCCGTTATGGGGTCCACACAAACCTGCGCCGTCGTACGAATATTCTCCGACAGTAAGAATATTTCACGACCAAACGAATATTCCCCAACAGAAATGAGTATTTTATAATCAATTGCTTATTTTGAAAAATTTACATATATCACCCTTAACTTTAAACTTTTATCAATTTAACTATTTACTAAATAAAAAAATTCAATACTTTTATTTCATAAAATTCTGGGTCTTACAATCTCCCCCTCCTTATGAAATTTCGTCCCTGAAATTTACGTACCTGGTATTTCGAAGAGTTAGAATACCTTGCTTTCATTTCAGATTCCATCTTCCCTGTCATCATGATTTCTCCATTGCTCATCTCCTGTATTTCAGATATCATTCTAGAATACAGCTTCAAAATAAAGGTTAATTGGTATATCACAATTTGTCAACTTAAGTAAAAAAATTCAGCTTAGGTATGACACACTAGCGAAGTATATTACTCGTCTCTCCCCTCCTTGTTCTATTCCCCGATCTCAACCAGAGATCATATACCTAAGCTCTAATACCAAATGTAAAGCCCCCAAAATAGGTTCATTCCACCCAACCTATTCTGAGTCGCCAAATATATGGTATAGAACACAACTACAATTTTATTATTACAATTGTCGTGCAAAATACAACAATACATATGTTGTGAGTTTTGATACAAATACATACCAACTGTGACTCTAGACTCCAACATTGGATAGCACGTCACAATGACACCTTACACAAAGGTACAGTCAATAACTGTTTTAGAAATTAAAATCTTTAGAAAGTGCTCAAGGAAAGCTTCGTACATGGTAGGCCATGCGTCTAGGTTATGATATATATCATATGTCCACAGAATTATCTTTGGTTGACCCAATAGACCCCAAAGAAAAACGATAAGATTACTATCATATTCTTTCTAATGGTGAGTCTTCTCTTGACATATAATTATCTCTATTTTCTCCAATTGAGAATTATATTTCAACCAAACTCCAAGATTATATAGGTGGTGCTCGTAGATATACTCAGCAAGTGGATGTGCACAACCCTATCTTATGATAACACGAAGTTGTATGTCATTAGACATCTTATATGATAGTGGAAAAACACACTTCCAAAGTTGGGTTCACCTCACTCTATTTGATTCACCAAATATAACTATTAAATAACGTATAAAATACAACACAATTATCTAAAGTTCTCAATAAAATTATTTCCATAACGTTTAGGGAGAACCTCAACAGCTATAGACCACCGTTCTATTCTCCTGTTACCCCCGCTCGACCCAGCTACACTCTTATTACCCGAAAGGAATTGTGAAGTAAAAGGGTGAGCACAAATAGCCCAGTAAAGAATATCATGACTAGAGATAATTAAATTATCAATAGCATCCGTCAATAATAAATCAGAGATTTAGAACATATGGTAGATGATAAAACTTTTCAACCATAGTACAGCGGAATGAGCAATCTATTAGAAGAGTCAAATAGACCATAAATTCTATTATCTTCTCCATGTTAAAAGTCCACCAATAATATTTTATCCCTGCAACATCAATTAATAGTTTCTGTCCACAATCACGTGTATAACTCATAATTATAATTGTAGTTCTAAATTCCTCTTCTCATCTAAGACGAAGATAATTTTCATCACTTGTCTTTACCTGAAACATCAAAGATCATGGTTATACCAAATCACAGTTCCTGTTCATAATCATACTAATAAATCCATCTTTGCATTACGGGCCAAAGATATTCATCAACAGTTCATCTTTACACTACAGGCCAAAGATATTCAACAACATGACATCTTTGCACTACGGGTGAAAGATATTCAATAACAGGTCATCTTTGCACTAGGGCCAAAGATATTAATATCTCAAAGAAATATAAAATCATTTTAGAATTTATTTAAAGAATAATTATAACCATGTTGATCAATTCACCTTTGCACTTAAATTAAAGATATTCAATTATAAATTCAATGGACATGATCATACCAGTCAACAATTCATCTTTGCACTACTGGCCAAAGAGAATTCATGGTCACGATCATACCAATAATCTACCCATCTTTACACTCATGTCAAAGAGAAATTTCATCACAAGGATTATAAAAATATTATATATGATAATAAAAATAATGTATCAAAACATGGATTTAATTTCAAGAGTAAGATTCATAAATCAACAATAATTTGGTCAGAAAAAGTAACCAATTTTGTCATGAATAGTACCTTGTGAATAGTAACTCATGAATAGTAAGTCGTGAATAGTAACTCGTAAATAGTAACTCGTGAATAGTAACCCGTGTATAGTACCTCGTATTCGTATATAATACCGTATACGTAAATAGTGCCGTATACGTAAATAGTGTCATATACATGAATAGTGTCGTATACGTGAATAGTAACTCCGACATAAAAAGACAAGAATTTCACAACAAAATTCATATCAATATTTCGTTATAATGATATTAAAGGAAATAACATCATTTCCTTCAAAAAATAACATCCCTTACCATCCCTTACCATCTCTTACAATCCCTTACCTCAAAAGAATAGTACTTCTGGCTGAAATATCAGATATAACGCTGAAGAATACTTACACCGTATAACAACACTCAAAGTATTAAAATACTCACAAAAATACGCTCGATAATATAGAGAGAGAAAACTTCAGTTTCTGGTGTGATTTTCAATTCTAACTTAAGCATTCTATTTATAGGAAAATGCTTAGAACACCAAAGTAGAAAATTTAATAAAATATTATTATTTATATAACAAAATTCATACACCTCTTTTGAATTCAGATTCTAGCATTTCCAACATGTGAAAGTACAATTGTGGGGCCCACCTTCTAGAAAAACATGTTTTAAATATTTTTATAACAAAATCAATTCAGATCCAATATTTCAGAACTTCAATAATTCATAATAAATAGCCATTTTATCAAAAAAATACGAATTTTATGTTCATTCCATACAAAATTGAATTCTCTACAATTTTGTAGAAGAAAATTTTTCCAAATTCCAAACGAAAAATGACCAAAATCCACATACGGGCGGTTTTGCAGGTTATAATCAAATTTCAGTCAAAAATAAGGTCTACCAACACACAAAACATGTTTTAAATATTTATTGTAACAAAAATACTCTTCCTCCTCATTTATTCATATATCACACATTCATTGTAAAAATATCACCATTGTTATATTATTAAAATATAATAATATATTTAAATGATTATTTTATCAGAAAAGATAAAATATCAATTTTTAACAATTGTCACTTTTCTAAAAATTCATTCATTTATATCCACATAAAATAAATATTTTTCTTATCATATAAATTAATAATTAATTATTCACAAATAATATTACAGAATCACAATACTAACAACCAGGCCGTTTCCAGGAAAGAGGGGGTTTTTCGATAAGGATTTCTCCTTACTGGCTCGCTTTTAGGTGACCAAACCTTTCCTTAGACAGAACTTTTTAGACATTACCAATAATGCTACCTAGTAATATTATTAAAATAATATAAATTATTGATCTGATAATGGAAAATACAGTGCAGTGACAATTATTGAAATAACAATAATATAAAATATCAACGTAGCAATTATTGAATCAATAAACTAAAAAATTGAACAGTAATTACTGTAACAATTATTGGGTAGTGCATTCTTACGTAAGAATCAATAATTGGTGTAATACCATGTGCTACTGTGCAACACCGCGTATTACTGTGTTTTAACCACCGGGTATTCCAACAACGTTAACGGTAACAACTACGTCGTTATTTATAAAAACTCATACTCGTCATTTTCTTTATCTAATCGCTTTCCGTTATGGGGCCCACACAAGGCTACACCGTTGTACGAATATTCTCCGACAGTAAGAATATTCCACGACCAAACGAATATTCCCTAACAAACATGAGTATTTTATAACCACTTGCTTATTTTGAAAAATTTACATATATCACCCTTAACTTTAAACTTTTATCAATTTAACTATTTACTAAATACAAAAATTGAATACTTTTATTTCATAAAATTTGGGGTCTTACAGTGATCGTGTACACTAATCACTCTGTAATTAAATACCTGATTGAAAAGAAAGATGCAAAGCTGAGATTGATAAGGTGGGTCCTTCTTCTCCAGGAGTTTGATCTGGAGATCAGTGATAAGAAGGGTATTAAAAACCAAGTGGCGGATCACTTGTCCAGATTAGAAAACCATCATTATGCGGGAGTTATAGAAAAATATATAAATGATTTCTTCCTGAATGAGTAGCTTTTTGTTGTCCAAAGTAAAGCCCCGTGGTATGCAGACTTTGCTAATTATATCACGTGTCAAGTGCTTCCTCCCAACTTGAGCTATCAACAGAGAAAGAAATTCTTGAATGATGCAAAATAATACTTGTGGGACGAGCCTTTCTTATTCAAGAAATGTTCAGATCAGATTTTGTGGAAATGCTTGCCAGAGGAGGAGATTGAAGGTGTGCTCTATTATTACCATTCTTCAAATTATGGAGGACATTTCAGGGGCCAAAGAACTGCGGCGAAAGTGCTCCAATCTGGGTTTTACTGGCCTACCTTGTTCAAGGATGCACACATATTTGTATCGCACTATGATAGATGTCAAAGGGTGGGAACCATCTCAAGAAGGCATGAATTGCCCTTATAGAATATCCTAGAAGTTAAATTATTTGATGTCTGGGGTGTTGACTTCATGGGACCATTCCCGTCTTCCTACAATAATCTCTATATTCTTGTGGCGGTTGATTATGTCTCCAAATGGGTTGAAGCAGTTGCCTTGCCTACCAATTGTAAGACCCCGAATTTTATGAAATAAAAGTATTCAATTTTTCTTATAATTACTATTCAGTAAATGGTTAAATTGATAAAAGTTTAAAGTTATGGGTGAAATGTGAATATTTTTTTCAAAATAAGCAAGTGGTTATAAAATAATCATTGTTGTCGGGGAATATTCGTTTGGTCGTAGAATATTCTTTCTGTCGGGGAATATTCGTACGACGGCGCAGCTATTTGTGGGCCCCATAACGAATAACTGTCGGATGACGATAACGACAAAAATTTAAGTTTTTACAAATAACGGCGTAGTTGTTACCGTTAACACTGTTGGAATACCCGGTGGTTAAAATACAGTAATACGCGTTATTGCACAGTAGCACACGGTATTGTATAGTATTTTTGAAATTATTGAAGGCAATACTCAATAATTGTTACAGTAATTACTGTTCAATATTTTATTTTATTGATTCAATAATTGCTGCGTTGATATTTTATATTATTGATTGTTTCAATAATTGTTGCTGCACAGTATTTTCCTTTATCAGATCAATAATTCATATTATTTGAATAATATTATTAGATAACATTATTGGCAATGACTAGAAAGTTCTGTCTAAGGAGAGGTTTGGTCACCTAATTGCGCGCCAGTAAGGAGAAATTCTTATTGGAAAGCCCCCTCTTTCCTGGGAATGGCCTGGTTGTCATAAATGTGATTCTGTAATATTATTTGTGAATAATTAATTATTGATTCATATGATAAGAAAATATTTATTTTATGTGGATATAAACGAGGGATATATTTTTGTGGTTAAAAATGAAGGAGTTAATATTGAGGTTTTTATCAGTATTTTTGTCGGAATGGAGGTATTAAAAATTAGGGTTTTTGAGATATTTTGCGGGGGTTATAATTTTTAATCCGACCGTTGGATCGTGGTAATATTTGGATATGTTATACATATATAAGTTGAGTATATGTCCACAAATTTTGAACCGTTAAAAATGAACGTATGATTTATTATGAATTTTACGAGATGACTGGTTCAGAAATTGTTGAATTTTCGGAGTTTATCATTTTGGTGGAAAATTCTAGAATTGGTGGGCCCCACTTGTGGTTGGTGAAGAAATGTGCTGAATTTTATTTCAAATGTGGTGGGTGGGAATAGTAGCAGGTAAAGCCATCAGGTTGCAGGTCAAACCTACCAAAATTTTCCTATAAATAGAGGGCTAAGTTAGAATTGAAAATCACACCAAAAACATAAGCTTTCTCTCTTTCTCTCTCTATATTATAAAGCATATTTTGTGAGTTTTTAGATACTTGGTGAGTTGTTATTCATCAGTGCAAGTTTCCTTCAGCATCATATTCGATATCCAGTCAGAAGTACTGCTCTTTTGAGGTAAGGGATAGTAAGGGATAGTAAGGGATATTAAGGGATTTTAAGGGTTGTTATGATTTTCAGTTTCGTAATTTTTCTGATCTTCAAAAATTCTGAAAAAATTTGAAATGATATTTTGATGAGTTTTCTTGATTGTGTCCAAAAATGGTGATTTTTGGATGTATAGATTGAGAGTTATGAATTTTATGAGAAAAGACTATTTTAAAAGTAACAACTTATAATTCCTTGTGGTTAACTCCAAAATTGATGAAATTTTTATTGGGAGTACATGTATATGATAGAAGTATACTCTGTAAATTTCAGAATTTTTAGACAAAAGTACAATTTTTGATAAATGTCTAAATATTCGGCTATTTTGGCCATATGAAAAATAGTAAATGACTTTTAAAAATTCTGAGAAAAATATATGTTCACTATGGGACTATATTATGCTAAATCCCAGAAAAGAAATATTTTTGGAACTGATTTGGTATTTTTCATAAAAATGGTCTAGTTATAAGTAAATGAATTAAATATGTTTTGTGAAGAAAGAAAATTGGAAAATAGGATTTTATGGCTTGAGAATCCTATATGAGGTATATGCAGATTTTTGATGAGGGTTTTGGTTATTGATGATGAAATTGTAAGAGTTGGCATTTTATGATGATTAAATGCATTAATTAGTAAAGTGTAAACAATTAAAATAAATTGTTTATAAATTTAAGTAATGTTATTCTTTCAATATCATTATACCGAAATATTGGTATGGATTTTATTGTGAAATTTCTATCTTTTGTGTCGGGTTACTATTCATGAGTTACTATTCACGATTTACTATTCATGAGTTACGAATATTACTCTTGAGATTAAAACTATATGTTGATCATATTATTTTTATCATCATATATAACATTTTTATAACCCTGATGTTGAAATTCTCTTTCACTGGAGTGTAAAGATGGGTAGATTATTGGTATGATCATGACTAGGGTTCTCTTTGGCCTGTAGTGCAAAGTTGAATTGTGACTGGTATGATCATGACCATTGAATTTATAATTGAATATCTTAAGCTTAAGTGCAAAGGTGAATTGATCAACATGGTTATAATTATTGTTTATATAAATTCTGAAATGATTATATATTTCTTTGAGATATGAATATATTTGGCCTGTAGTGCAAATATGAATTGTTGATGAATATCTTTGGCATGTAGTGCAAAGATGGCCTGTTGATGAATATCTTTGGCCTGTAGTGCAAAGATGAACTGTTGTTGAATATCTTTGGCCCGTAGTGCAAAGATGGTTTGTTGATGAATATCTTTGGCCCGTAGTGCAAAGATGGATTTGTTAGTATGATTATAAACAGGAACTGTGATTTGGTATAACCATGATCTTTGATGTTTCAGGTAAAGACAGGTGATGAAAATATTCTTCGTCCTGGGTGCGAAGAAAAATTTATAGTCACAATTATGATTATGAGTTATTCATATGATTGTGGAAAGGAACTGTTGAGTGATGTTACATGGATAAAATATTGTTGGTGGATTTTTAACATGGAGAAGATAATAGACTTTATAGTCTATTTGACTCTTCTAATGGATTGCTCGTTCCGCTGCAACTATGGTTGAAATTTTTATCATTTACCATATGTTCTAAATCTCTGATTTATTGTTGATGAAGGCTATTGATAATTGAATTATCTTTAGTCATGATATTCTTTACTGAGCTAGTTGTGCTCACCCTTTTGCTTCACAATTCCTTTCAGGTAATAAGAGTGTAGCTGGGTCGAGCGGGGGTAACAAGGGAATAGAACGGTGGTCATCATTTAGTAGTTATATTTGGTGAAGAAAATAGGGTGAGGCGAACCCAACGTTGGAAGGGTGTTTTGTCACTATCATACAAGATGTCTAATGACATACAACCTCGTGTCATCATAAGACAGGGTTGTGCTCATCCACTTGCTGAGTATATCTATGGGCACTACCTATATAATCTTGGTGTTTGTTTGAAGTATAATTCTCAATTAGAGACAGTGGAGATAATGATAAGTCAAGAGAAGACTCACCATTGGGAAGAATATGATAGTAATCTTCTCGTTTTTCTTTGGGGTCTATTGGGTCAACCAAGGATAATTCTGTGGCCATATGATATCTATCATAACCTAGATGCGTGGCCTCCCATGTACGAAGGTTTCCTTGAGCACTTCCCAAAGATTCTAATTTCTAAAACAGTTTTTGACTATACCTTTATGTAAGGTGTTATTGTGAGGTGATGTCCACGGTTGGAACATGAGTCACATTTGGTATATATTTGTATCCAAACTCACAGCATATGTGTTGTTGTATTTTGCACGACAATTGTTGTAATAAAGTTGTAGTTATTTTCTGTACCATGTATTTGACGACTCAGAATGGGTTGGGTGGAATGAACCTATTTTGGGGTCGTTACATTTGGTATCAGAGCTTAGGGATATGATCTCTGGCGGATATCGGGGAATAGGACTAGGAGGGGAGAGACGAGTAAATTCTTCGCTAGTGTGTCCTACCTAAGCTTATTTGTTGGTCAGTCATAATATCGGGATATTATGTGATATGTTAATTTGTTAAATTAACACTTGTTTTGAAGCTGTATTCTAGAATGTTATTTGAAATACAGGAGATGAGCAATGGAGAAATTATGATGATAGAGAAGATGGAATTTGAAATGAAAGAAAGGTATTCTCAACTCTTTGAAATACCAGGTACGTAAATTTCGGGGACGAAATTTCATAAGGAGGGGAGATTGTAAGACCCCGAATTTTATGAAATAAAAGTATTCAATTTTTCTTATAATTACTATTCAGTAAATGGTTAAATTGATAAAAGTTTAAAGTTATGGGTGAAATGTGAATATTTTTTTCAAAATAAGCAAGTGGTTATAAAATAATCATTGTTGTCGGGGAATATTCGTTTGGTCGTGGAATATTCTTTCTGTCGGGGAATATTCGTACGACGGCGCAGCTATTTGTGGGCCCCATAACGAATAACTGTCGGATGAAGATAACGACAAATTTAAGTTTTTACAAATAACGGCGTAGTTGTTACCGTTAACACTGTTGGAATACCCGGTGGTTAAAATACAGTAATACGCGTTATTGCACAGTAGCACACGGTATTGCATAGTATTTTTGAAATTATTGAAGGCAATACTCAATAATTGTTACAGTAATTACTGTTCAATATTTTATTTTATTGATTCAATAATTGCTGCGTTGATATTTTATATTATTGTTGTTTCAATAATTGTTGCTGCACAGTATTTTCCTTTATCAGATCAATAATTCATATTATTTGAATAATATTATTAGATAACATTATTGGCAATGTCTAGAAAGTTCTGTCTAAGGAGAGGTTTGGTCATCTAATTGCGCGCCAGTAAGGAGAAATTCTTATTGGAAAGCCCCCTCTTTCCTGGGAACGGCCTGGTTGTCATAAATGTGATTCTGTAATATTATTTGTGAATAATTAATTATTGATTCATATGATAAGAAAATATTTATTTTATGTGGATATAAACGAGGGATATATTTTTGTGGTTAAAAATGAAGGAGTTAATATTGAGGTTTTTATCAGTATTTTTGTCGGAATGGAGGTATTAAAAATTAGGGTTTTTGAGATATTTTGCGGGGGTTATAATTTTTAATCCGACCGTTGGATCGTGGTAATATTTGGATATGTTATACATATATAAGTTGAGTATATGTCCACAAATTTTGAACCGTTAAAAATGAACGTATGATTTATTATGAATTTTACGAGATGACTGGTTCAGAAATTGTTGAATTTTCGGAGTTTATCATTTTGGTGGAAAATTCTAGAATTGGTGGGCCCCACTTGTGGTTGGTGAAGAAATGTGCTGAATTTTATTTCAAATGTGGTGGGTGGAATAGTAGCAGGTAAAGCCATCAGGTTGCAGGTCAAACCTACCAAAATTTTCCTATAAATAGAGGGCTAAGTTAGAATTGAAAATCACACCAAAAACATAAGCTTTCTCTCTTTCTCTCTCTATATTATAAAGCATATTTTGTGAGTTTTTAGATACTTGGTGAGTTGTTATTCATCAGTGCAAGTTTCCTTCAGCATCATATTCGATATCCAGTCAGAAGTACTGCTCTTTTGAGGTAAGGGATAGTAAGGGATAGTAAGGGATATTAAGGGATTTTAAGGGTTGTTATGATTTTCAGTTTCGTAATTTTTCTGATCTTCAAAAATTCTGAAAAAATTTGAAATGATATTTTGATGAGTTTTCTTGATTGTGTCCAAAAATGGTGATTTTTGGATGTATAGATTGAGAGTTATGAATTTTATGAGAAAAGACTATTTTAGAAGTAACAACTTATAATTCCTTGTGGTTAACTCCAAAATTGATGAAATTTTTATTGGGAGTACATGTATATGATAGAAGTATACTCTGTAAATTTCAGAATTTTTAGACAAAAGTACAATTTTTGATAAATGTCTAAATATTCGGCTATTTTGGCCATATGAAAAATAGTAAATGACTTTTAAAAATTCTGAGAAAAATATATGTTCACTATGGGACTATATTATGCTAAATCCCAGAAAAGAAATATTTTTGGAACTGATTTGGTATTTTTCATAAAAATGGTCTAGTTATAAGTAAATGAATTAAATATGTTTTGTGAAGAAAGAAAATTGGAAAATAGGATTTTATGGCTTGAGAATCCTATATGAGGTATATGCAGATTTTTGATGAGGGTTTTGGTTATTGATGATGAAATTGTAAGAGTTGGCATTTTATGATGATTAAATGCATTAATTAGTAAAGTGTAAACAATTAAAATAAATTGTTTATAAATTTAAGTAATGTTATTCTTTCAATATCATTATACCGAAATATTGGTATGGATTTTATTGTGAAATTTCTATCTTTTGTGTCGGGGTTACTATTCATGAGTTACTATTCACGATTTACTATTCATGAGTTACGAATATTACTCTTGAGATTAAAACTATATGTTGATCATATTATTTTTATCATCATATATAACATTTTTATAACCCTGATGTTGAAATTCTCTTTCACTGGAGTGTAAAGATGGGTAGATTATTGGTATGATCATGACTAGGGTTCTCTTTGGCCTGTAGTGCAAAGTTGAATTGTGACTGGTATGATCATGACCATTGAATTTATAATTGAATATCTTAAGCTTAAGTGCAAAGGTGAATTGATCAACATGGTTATAATTATTGTTTATATAAATTCTGAAATGATTATATATTTCTTTGAGATATGAATATATTTGGCCTGTAGTGCAAATATGAATTGTTGATGAATATCTTTGGCATGTAGTGCAAAGATGGCCTGTTGATGAATATCTTTGGCCTGTAGTGCAAAGATGAACTGTTGTTGAATATCTTTGGCCCGTAGTGCAAAGATGGTTTGTTGATGAATATCTTTGGCCTGTAGTGCAAAGATGAACTGTTGTTGAATATCTTTGGCCCGTAGTGCAAAGATGGTTTGTTGATGAATATCTTTGGCCCGTAGTGCAAAGATGGATTTGTTAGTATGATTATAAACAGGAACTGTGATTTGGTATAACCATGATCTTTGATGTTTCAGGTAAAGACAGGTGATGAAAATATTCTTCGTCCTGGGTGCGAAGAAAAATTTATAGTCACAATTATGATTATGAGTTATTCATATGATTGTGGAAAGGAACTGTTGAGTGATGTTACATGGATAAAATATTGTTGGTGGATTTTTAACATGGAGAAGATAATAGACTTTATAGTCTATTTGACTCTTCTAATGGATTGCTCGTTCCGCTGCAACTATGGTTGAAATTTTTATCATTTACCATATGTTCTAAATCTCTGATTTATTGTTGATGAAGGCTATTGATAATTGAATTATCTTTAGTCATGATATTCTTTACTGAGCTAGTTGTGCTCACCCTTTTGCTTCACAATTCCTTTCAAGTAATAAGAGTGTAGCTGGGTCGAGCGGGGGTAACAAAGGAATAGAACGGTGGTCATCATTTAGTAGTTATATTTGGTGAAGAAAATAGGGTGAGGCGAACCCAACGTTGGAAGGGTGTTTTGTCACTATCATACAAGATGTCTAATGACATACAACCTCGTGTCATCATAAGACAGGGTTGTGCTCATCCACTTGCTCAGTATATCTATGGGCACTACCTATATAATCTTGGTATTTGTTTGAAGTATAATTCTCAATTAGAGACAGTGGAGATAATGATAAGTCAAGAGAAGACTCACCATTGGGAAGAATATGATAGTAATCTTCTCGTTTTTCTTTGGGGTCTATTGGGTCAATCAAGGATAATTCTGTGGCCATATGATATCTATCATAACCTAGATGCGTGGCCTCCCATGTACGAAGGTTTCCTTGAGCACTTCCTAAAGATTCTAATTTCTAAAACAGTTTTTGACTATACCTTTATGTAAGGTGTTATTGTGAGGTGATGTCCACGGTTGGAACATGAGTCACATTTGGTATATATTTGTATCCAAACTCACAGCATATGTGTTGTTGTATTTTGCACGACAATTGTTGTAATAAAGTTGTAGTTATTTTCTGTACCATGTATTTGACGACTCAGAATGGGTTGGGTGGAATGAACCTATTTTGGGGTCGTTACACCAATGATGCGAAGGTGGTGCTTAATTTCCTCAAGGAAAATATTTTCACTCGTTTTGGCATGCCTCAGGCTATAATCAGTGATGAAGGATCGCATTTTTGTAACAAATATTTCGAAGCCCTTCTAGCTAAGTATGGGGTGACCCATAAGATAGCCACTACTTATCATCCGCAGACTAGTGGCCAAGCGGAGATTTCCAATCGAGAGGTAAAACGCATCTTGGAGAAAATTGTTAACCCCAATCGGAAGGACTGGTCAAAGAAGCTTGATGATGCCTTGTGGGCATACCGCACTACTTATAAAATGCCTATCGAGATGTCTCCGTATAGGCTTGTTTATGGCAAGGCTTGTCATCTTCCTGTGGAGTTGGAGCACAATGCTTATTGGGCCATCCAAAAGCTAAATTTTGATTTGGAAGCAGCCGGTGAATAAAGACATTTACAACTAAATGAATCAGATGAGTTTTGTCTGCAAGCGTATGAAAACGCTAAGTTGTACAAGGAGAAGACAAAACAGTGGCACGACAAGAAAATCATCGAAAGAAATTTTGAGCCGGGCCAGAAGGTGCTTCTTTTTAACTCCCGTCTGAAATTATTCCCTGAAAAGTTGAAGTCCCGATGGTCGAGGCCGTTCACGGTTGCTAAGGTGTATCCATATGGGGATATTAGGTTGAAGACCCTTATTCTGACAAAACCTTCAAGTTAAATGGTCAGTAGTTGAAGCACTATTTTGGCGGCGAGGTCGACCGACAAAACACCTCCATCACCTTGGGAGACCCGGTGTAAGGCGGGGTAAAAGTTAAGCCGATGACTCTAAATCAAGCGCTTGATGGGGAGGCACCCCCATCTCAGAATCATAAATCTACTTTTGTTTTCATGCATTTCTGTTGTCTTCAAGTTTTCATTGGTTGCTCTTTGTATTTCTTAGTATAGTTGATAGTTTCTGTACAGTGCATGTTAGTATATTTTTCAGTATGTGTTTAGTTAGAATCTGCTATTACATTGTTTACAGTCATTTTGTTGTGTTGTTCACTGATATGAGATGTGGCATGTGCAGGATAATATGCCAAGTATGTGAAGTCCAAAGGCCGCACCGCGGCGCTGCCCTCAATATTAAGTTCTGCGCCGTGACGCCAATGCTAGGCAGACTCACTGTTAGTTAGCGCTACTGTATACCTAGTTATCGCGCCCCAGCGCCATTGCAGTACCCCAGCACGATATTCAGTGCCCCAGCGCCATTCTTAGCGCCATAGCGCCATGGTCTAGGAGATAAGCTCGTGCCCTAGCGCCATCCAGTGCACTATCATCTGCGCCGCAGCGCAAGGACAGGTGTTTGAGTTCGCACCCCAGTGCCACCGATGTGTTTTTGCTTTTAATTATAGTTTTTGCATTCATTTTTCTTCAGTTACTTCCCTCTCATGAATAGACTCCTAATTTCCTTCCTCTCAGCATTCCTTGTGACGCTAACAGTCTCAGAGGCACCCTTTCTTCCAAGAGCCATTAGGCCACCCCAATCGGCGCGCCCGTCAGTTTCCTACCGTTCTGACGCCCAACCGTCGTGCAGTTAATTGTTCTGACCGTTGCTCACTATTATGTGTTCCCTCTTTAAAAGCAAAGTAAAGTACAATTCTGCGTTGTGCTTTTGGTTTGAGAAAATTGCATACAAAGCGTGTTATGCCCTTATTTTCTTCTGCAAGCTAAGTATGGGTTCTAAGCGTTCGAGAACCAGTATTGGCCCCCCTCTTCCACCGTCTTTTAGAGCCCCTGTTACCCATTGGGATGCTGTTAAATTCCCAATGGAGGATGCCTGGAAGCGTTATACACAGAATTTTTCATCAAGGAGTCTGGTGCCAGAAAGAGGGCTAAGGCCCGATGACAAGTTAGACGATGAGATGATGGCCATGATTGTGGTAATGAAATGGATTCACTTCACCAACCCGCCTAAATCGGCAGTTATCTCGGTGGTGAAGGAATTTTATGTTAATGTCATTGCTGATGGCCCCTCGGCGGTGCAAGTTTAGGGAAAGCTGATCCAATTTGATAGTCGGGCTATAAATGTAGTTTATGGGACTCCCAACTACGAGGGTCACGACTACCGAGAGCCTGGGCTGCGGAGTTACAACGCTGATGAGATTTTTGCTAAACTCTGCAAGCATGAGACTATTTGGAAAGGCAATGAATACCATGGTGAAAAGACGTCTTTCCCCTAGCAGGCCTTAAGTCATTATGGTAAGGTTTGGTATTCTTTCATTTGAGTAAATATCATGCCAACACGTCACATCAGTGACGTGACCAGAGAGAGGGCAGTTCTACTCTATGCTATTGTCACGGGCTTAAAGGTTGATGTCGGGGTGCTTATTTAGGAATCTATTAAGAAGGCCATACGGAGCAATGTCATGTCAGGGCTTCCTCACCTGTCTCTAATCACAAGACTATACAAAAGAGTGGGTGTTATGTGGGAGAAGGAAGATGTCACTCAACCACCCATGGCTGTAATCGATCATAACATCATCGCCCGTTATGGAATTTAGGAAGGAGCACAGTCGCATCCTAGGGGTGAGGGTTTTCTGCCGGCACCACAGCCGCCACCATCCACTGAAGCGGGTGCCTCCATACAAGTGCCTGAACCCCCGTCATCTGAGGCTATTCAATTTGGGGTCCTAGCAGAGACTTTAGGTAGTCTGAACTTCCTGCACTGCAAGGTAGATCATATAGCATAATGGAATAGTCAATCCAATAACTACCATGCAGAATTTGAGAACACAGTGTCCAACATTTATTATGCACAGGGAGGGGATGATGCAGAGTTCCTACCTTTTTAATTTCCAGCACCTCCAGTCTTCGCGCCTTATCCACCATAATTTTTGCCTCGGGAGGAGGCCCGCGAGGATGAGCCTGTCAATGTGGAGGATGATGCTGATGATGGTGATGAACAGGATGCTTGATGCTGCTAGTTTAAAGGCCATTGAGGACATTGGCCAAATTTCAAGTTTGGGGGAGATTCCTTTTATTTTAGTTATATATATAAATTGTGGTAATTTAGTTATATATGAATTGTGATTTATATTTAATCTGTGAGGGTTTGAGAGAATCATTTGGATTTGGGCTGGATAGCCTCAAACTACTTAATTAGCTATGTTTTACCTATGTTTAATTATTATTGTGGTTAATGGTTTTATGTTGTGGATGGTTTATTTTGGATGCATGTTTTGCATAGTAGTATTTTAGTTTATATATGAATGCATGCTTTTGGATGTATATCTTGTTTTTATAATTATTATCATGTTGGGATTGTGTAGTTGCCTTGTGGATTTTTGGGATACCTTGATTAAGTTGGATATTTTTTTGTGGATAGCCAATTTTTTTGGGATTTACACTGATTATTGATATACTTAATGCCATGTGTTATGGCTTTACCCTATTTTGACAAGGGTACTTTATATTTTATCGCTTCTTACCTTTTATTTTTTGATTAACTCTATCCCATGGTCTGTAACTATTTATACGCTAGGTTAGGGTATTATACCGCTTAAGTTTTGATTGTGGCTTTTGACAAGTGCCAAGTAATTATATCTTTTTCTTAGAGTAGTATCAAATTAATGTGAACTAGGGGCGTGTTAATTGGATAAGTCAAGACTGTTTTGGATCTGTCCTTTTTAGCGTGCACTGACCAATTATTTTTCTAGCTATGTGCCCAGATTTAGGTTGTCTGTTGATTGTTTTGAAAATTTGTGCACAATATTAAAACTCTGTTGATTGCAAGGTAATAAAAGACTTAAGGCTTTTACATTTTCGGATCTTTGGTTCTGGTAAAAAATATAAAAAAATTTCTTGCAGTGGGCTGAGATGGAGCGTGGAAACGCACTCGCCCATAAACGCAGACTTATGCGAATTATTAATCTTTGAATTTAGTAAAATCTACTTTAACTTATGTTGATTACATGTCCTTTGTTTCTTGAGTTATTAGATTCATAGTGGTGTTCTACACCTAGTGCCCTAAAGTCATCTGGCTTGGGAGTCATTAATCGAAAGCTTGCTAATGGGTGCTCTGTTTAGCCTCTAAGTAATTAAGCACTGTCAGAGTCATATTTTATTTCAATGCTAGAACCTTTTGATCCTTTCTTGTTTTGCTTCTTGTTCTTAATGCTTGTTAATTGTGTGAGTTGCAGTGTAAGCTTATTCCCAATCAGTTGTATGACCTTAATTTGGATTATGCCTAGTTAGTATGATTAGTCTGCACACACACACATAGAATGGATCAACCACAGTCTCATGTGTATTATTTGACATTAGGCCCTCATTCATATGCGTGTTTGACCTATTCTCATAGAGGGTTTATAATTGTGCTTTGAGGCCATGATTTATTTGTGTATTACTGAGATTGTTGAATGTGTTAAAAATGTGTATTAGTACCATGGATATGAACTAATTCTATTTTTAGGATTGCAATGTAACCTTTTGTTTAGCTTAATTAATTTTCTCTCCTATTTTATATAATGAATCATTTTGGAATGGGTTGTTGTATTTCTTGCTTAATGACTAATTGCTTGATAGAGAAATTTGTATTGATATTAATGGAGATTGAAAAATGGATGTTATTATCTAACCTCTAAATACAATAACACCTGTTATAACCATGCTGATAAGTGGGTTTTATACCTACTTATTGAATACCAATTCACGCGAACTATGTCCATCTCAAGTTCATTTTAGTGTATTTTTAGTTGCATTTCATGTTATTTTGCATTGCATATACTTAAAACTCCTTTTGGTGAAAAAGTGCAGGAAACGGCCTAATTTGGTGGAATTAGAAGGCACGAGGCGAATGGACGCATGAAGCGAGGCACAAGCTGGGATATGTGTGGCATGAGGATTAAGTGGAGCAGAAGACTAAGCGTGGATGGACAAAGGAAGGAGCAGCGGAACAGATCAGTTGCAGCAGCAGAACCAGAACTCAAAGTTGCAGAAGCTGCGCAGCTATACAGGTTTCAACACGCACGCCCGCGCAAGCACCCGGACAGAGCCTACTTTACACACAAGTGCCCGCACGAGGATCACGAAGGGACAGCGCGCGGCCGCGCGCGACGTTGACTGAAGCTGCTGACTTTATTTTAATTTGCGTAACTGAGAGAGGAGTGGAATTAGGATTTATATATTAGACGTATTTTCAGTATGTAAGGGATATTCCACCCTTTGGGGGATCACGTAGATAATATTACTTTCTCTCTTTACTTTATATAGGAGATTAGTGTAGGTACTTTCTAGATTGGATCAGATTGAAGACTTGAAGTAATTAGTAAGCATCAGAGATTCCATCTTGGATCAGGAGAACAGATTTGCACTTCAATTCTCTACTCTTATTTTCTCTTTGAATCATAATTGTATCTTATGATGTTTATTCTATATGTGAATGATAAATTTGATTTAGCTATGATTTAAATTCTATTCTGAGATTACAATGGATTCTATGGATTAGTTATTTCTGATATATTGCATTGTTAGCCGTATTAATTTGTATGGGATTGTCTAATTAGATTTATGCTATTTGCTTAGTTGATTGGCCATCAATTACTTTGATAACCCATATAGACTCGAGAGATGAAGTATGGGTTTAGATCTGATCTTATTAGCGTGTAATTATATATTCTATATTGTGATGGGATGTATGATTTGTGCTTAGGATAGACATATACTGAGGCATCACTCGTAGTCGATTGAAAATTTGGACTTAAACCCTAATTATTTGTAAATCACATAGACATATAGTGGTTTAGGTAATGTGGGTGTTCATGTGTATTCTATCAATTGTAGATTATATGTGATTTGGGTATGGTACATTGAGAGATGGCTATAGTTCACTTTCGTGTTCTCGACTAACAATCCGGTATAATTAATTTAGCTTAACATGTAGTGTATGGATTTAAATGAGTCAATAGATGAAATTGTGATCTCAGGTCTTCATTATCTAATTTCACTCTAGGAATAGTTAGGTTTATTTAATTTAATAGTTTAAATATAAAATATAATATCATTCGTTTAAATAAGACTGAACTGGTTACGGGTTAATGCTTGGTGAACTTTATTAGTTAATTCTCTGTGGGAACGATACTTTACTTACTCTTTATTACTTGTTGACCGTGTATACTTGCACGCATATATTGATCGGTAAAACGACCAACAAGTTTTTGGCGCCGTTGCCGGGGAATTAGTTTAATAAATTTTTGCCAACATTAATTTCAATCAAATTGGTCTTAATTTAAACATTTTTTTTTGTTTTAATTATTTTCTTTTATTTCTCTCTTCTCAGGTACCATGGGTGACTTGGCTTATCAATGGCCTTATGCGAATATGCTTCAACCAAGGGACATAAGCACTGAGGGACTCAATGTATTTTCTACATTGTCAGCACAAATTGCAACACTTTCGGAGAGGTTGGATGTTCTTGCAGCCCAACGCACTCGAGAGATAGTAGTTACATGTGAATACTGTGATGGCGGGCATCCGAGTTATCAGTGCAACATCAGTGTTGGACAAGTACAATCGGATTTCTCATATCTACCTCCAATGCAACAAGAGGAAAATTCAGAGTTGAAGAAATTCATGTCAAAAAGCATAGCAGACCATAAAGAGATGATGATGAGTTAGGAGTTATCAAGCCAAAATCTTAACAGACAGATGGAACAAGATAATTCAAGAGTGGAGGATTTATGGTTCGAGTTTGTAGCATCAATTAAGGAGAAGATGATTGACCAAGAGAGGTCAATTCGGAATCTGCAGAATTAAATGGATCAAATACTCGAAGCCTTGAACAATCGCCCTCAAAATAATTGGTACTATGACATGGATGATAAAACTGTGGAGAACTAGAAGTGTACATGCCACTGGATGAACTGAAAGGAGTGGACACTGAGGAAATAATTGGGGATATGGAAAATGAAGATCATGAGCTAACTTGTATAATACCCCAAGTTCCTTCTCAGTTAGAGTTAAAAAATTCAGTTAACTTTCCACACCCATGTCCCCTTGGTAGTCACATCTAAAGTAAGCATTTCTACGAGAATGAGGCCTCTTACAAACCATGGTGGGCAGAGGAAGAGATAAAAGAAGAATAAAAGCCTGTTGAATCTTTCATGCCTCAATGCAAAAATTTGTTCACAGATGCAACGGGAAAAGCACCTGGCGATGCAATAGAAATGGAGACCTCATATACAGGAAATATGCTAGGTGGCTTCAATTCGAAGACTCTTATGCTGGGGAACCTCCGAATGCACATTGCAGTTCTAATGGATGGAGGGTTCCTAGATTATCGTAGAGGAATTGGATAACGTTGTCAAGAAAAGAGTCAAGCTAATTGACTATAACTTAACGCTTGATGGGAGGCAACCCATTGTTTCTATCTATACCTTTTAATTATTTTGTTTAGATTATTTTTGTTAGTTCATTTTCATTTTTAATTATGATAGTTTGATTTGTTCTGTAGGAGAATTGAAAAGCAGTCATCACTGTGTTATGGAAGATGCAGATTGGAATTGTAGGAAGCAGGGTCGCGCAGTCGCGCGATGTATGCCTTGAAAACCCGCACGCCCGCGCTGCAAGTCTGTACAGAAATAGCTCTCGCACGCCTGCGCCATGTCTCCATTGAACGCACGGCCGCGCCCGACACCGGATTTTGAAAAAGAAGGAACATCAACCCAATCCAATGATGTTACTGAGGATCGACAACTTCGAAGGTTGGAGCGAAAGGTCGTCGCGATGTATGATAATTTTACAGCGTTTGCTACGGGTTTGACAAGGTCGCTAGCAGAGGCTTTTTCACAGCAGGGGACAATGCTAGAGTGGCCTCAGTTCGGGACAGCTATGCCATATCCACCATCGGATTCACCACCCAATGAGGGTGGTGCAGTTGAGCATTAAGGGAGTTTCTCTAACCCTATATCTCCATTCATTGAGACAATGAATATTTTAAGCTTGGGGGTATTGGGGTGGTAGTATAGTTGCATTTAGTATTTGCATATTTAGTTTACATTTTGCATGTTTATGTTGCATATAGTAGTTTGCTTGTAAATTTTTTTTATTATGTGTGTATGTTTTAGTTTGCATGTCTCACAGAGTTTATCTTTATGGAAATTTTGTCTAGTAAATGATGATAGTGAATTTTGAAAGATTTTTGAGTGTGTTGGATAACATGAACCTAGCTATAATGTTTTACACGATGAAATTCATGTTGCTGTTTAAATGCTTTCGGTTTGCACGAATGTGTTCACAATCACTTGTAGGTATAAGAAGTATGTGTTGCATTGCTCGATAGAAAATGTAGTGTCAAAAAGAGAAATATGTGGAACATGGATGTAGATTGGCAAAACATTGACATCCAAACTTTGGGAAAACATAGGTATGCTTTTGATAAAAAAAATCAAATAGCAATAATGTGGCTAGTCTCATTTCGGGGCCCTGGCTACTTGAGTAAGTACGCCCGAGGGGATTGTCTCTACACCTACCACCCTAAGGTCTTTCATGGTCTAGGAGTCGTTGGTTGAAAGCTCGCTAAGGGGCAGCAGTGTTTGCCTAATGGAATGAGGCATTGCACAGTCATGTGAAAAAGAAAAAAAAAGAAAAAGAAAAGAAGTATAGCAATAAACACCGCAAGAAAGTGCGAAAATCACCCTCGTGAGTAGTAATAAAGTAGTTAAGCCCATTGTTGAACCTCAGTTTGTTTTGATATGTTGGAATAGTCTTTGTTGCATATGTATACATGAGTCTTGATTTAAACTATAATTTTCTATTTTAAGCAATTCAGCATGTGTATTCTTTGCTTAAATCAAGTTTTGGTGAACACAACAATACACACACAGCATCTCTACAGCATTTGTGAATTATCTGAGTGCATGACATTATGCCTACAGTTCGGTTTGAATCTGTATTCTTGAACCTGGAAAAATTCGTTGAGGCATTTTGGACTGAATTTCGGTGATAGCGGGAATAATGTGAGACTAGTTGCATCATAATTTAGTTGCATAGTAATATAGCTGTATTTTCATTGTTCTTTAGTATGTATTACTTGAGGGCAAGCAACAGTTCAAGTTTGGGGGTATTTGATAAGTGGGTTTTATACCTACTTATTGAATACCAATTCATATGAACTATGCCCATCTCAAGTACATTTTAGTGTGTTTTTAGTTGCATTTCATGTTATTTTGCATTGCATATACTTAAAACTCCTTTTGGTGAAAAAGTGCAGGAAACAGCCTAATTTGGTGGAATTAGAAGGCACGAGGCGAATGGACGCATGAAGCAAGGCACAGGCTGGGATATGCATGGCATGAGGATCAAGTGGAGTAGAAGACTAAGCGTGGATGGAAAAAGGAAGGAGCAGCGGAACAGATCAGTTGCAGCAGCAGAACCAGAACTCAAAGTTGCAGAAGCCGCGCGGCTATACAGGTTTCAACACGCGCGCCCGCGTAAGCACTCGAACAGAGCCTACTTTACACACGCGCGCCCGCGCGAGGATTACGAAGAGACAGCGCGTGGTCGCGCGCGACATTGACTGAAGCTGCTGACTTTATTTTAATTTGCGTAACTGAGAGGGGAGTGGAATTAAGGTTTATGTATTAGACTTATTTTCAGTATGTAAGGGATATTCCACCCTTTGGGGGATCACATAGATAATATTACTTTCTCTCTTTACTTTCTATAGGAGATTAGTGTAGGTACTTTCTAGATTGGATCAGATTGAAGACTTGAAGCAATTCGAAAGCATCAGAGATTCCATCTTGGATCAGGAGAACAGATTTGCACTTCAATTCTCTACTCTTATTTTCTCTTTGATTCGTAATTGTATCTTACGATGTTTATTCTATATGTGAATGATAGATTTGATTCAGCTATGATTTAAATTCTATTCTGAGATTATAATGGATTCTATGAATTAGTTATTTCTGATATATTGCATTGTTAGCCGTATTAATTGCTATGGGATTGTCTAATTAGATTCATGCTATTTGCTTAGTTGATTGGCCATCAATTACTGTGATAACCCATATGGACTCGAGAGACGAAGTATGGGTTTAGATCTGATCTTATTAGCATGTGATTATATATTCTATATTGTGATGGGATGTATGATTTGTGCTTAGGATAGACATATACCGAGGCATCGCTCGTATTCGATTGAGAATTTGGGCTTAAACCCTAATTACTTGTAAATCACATAGACATATAGTGGTTTAGGTAATGTGGGTGTTCATGTGTATTCTATCAATTGTGGATTATATGTGATTTGGGTGTGGTACATTGAGAGATAGCTATAGTTTACTTTCGTGTTCTTGACTAACAATCCGGTATAATTAATTTAGCTTAACATGTAGTGTATGGATTTAAATGAGTCAATAGATGAAATTGTGATCTCAGGTTTTCATTATCTAGTCTCACTCTAGGAATAGTTAGGTTTATTTAATTTAATAGTTTAAATAAAAAATATAATATCATTCGTTTAAATAAAACTGAACTGGTTACGGGTTAATGCTTGGTGAACTTTATTAGTTAATTCTCCGTGGGAACGATACTTTACTTACTATTTATTACTTGTTGACCGTGTATACTTGCACGCATATATTGATCGGTAAAACGACCAACACATGCCTATGGAATTTGTGCATAAACTGCTAATAGGATAGACATATCTCTATTTGTCTTGTGTAGCCTTGAGACTAAGCTTAATGGCCCTAGTCTAGTTTTTTCACCAATAGACATATTGTGATTTAACTAGCTAGGGATGTGCATTAGACCTTCGACAAAAGCTTTTGTATAGTTCTTGTTCTCGGTTGTCCATTCCTTGATTCGTTTGTAATGTGGAGAGTTAGGAGATTAGGTGATGCGTTAGGGGAATTATAATCCTATCTTGACTTCCTAGTACAACTATTTCTCTTATTTCTTCTCTTTTTAATCAAATAGCTTAACACACCTCTTTGTATCACTTGTTTAGATAAGACAGTATAGACTTTACCTTAGTACTTGATGATCACTTAAGACTTCGTCCTAGTGGGTACGTCACTTAACTTATCATATATTACTTGTGGACCACGTATGCTTGCGCGCGATTTAGCGATAGCGAAATCGACCAACAACGAGGTAAGTTCTCTAACCTTAAGTTTTTGTTATGCAAGCTCTTGTATTCTAATTCTTTTACCTTAAGCAAGTTTAATATTCCTAACTTGATATCGTTACGCAAGTTCCTAAAACTTGGATATTTTATTGAGGAAGTTCCTAACTCTCGTTTCTTGCTACTCAAAGCATAAACTGTTCAAGTTCATTGTCCCAAATGAGTTTTCTAACTCTTTTGGATGTAATACTTTGTACATACAGTGTCTATTCAATTGTATATTGCTGATATTCAATCTTTGACTTAAGTATCATTGTTCAATATTATATTATCGTGTTAAACCTTCGAATAGCTAATAAATCTTTATTGATTGGTCTAATCCATAATTGATGAGTGTTCTAAAATTCTAGAATCACTGTTAAGCTATTCCCAAACTAAAATTTCTTTAGTGCAGAAATCCTAAAGTTAAACTTAGATGAACAACCCTAATATAAGGGATTATGTACGCGTTAGCGTTTAGATGTTTATGCACAATACATGGTACGAAGGGCTGATCCCCCTAAGTACGGAAGAAAGGTCTGTATAGTCTAATGATTGTTTAAGGTTGAGGTAGAAATACTTAGTAACCTTGGGACATATTTCATGATCTTAAGACCCTCAGATATAATACTTCAACTTGTCTTTTATTCTTGATTTGAAGAATAAGTTCTCTATTATTCAGTATTCATCATTATTGTTGTTGTCATTATTATATTAGTGAGCAATTGTTTGCTCACTCTTGCATTTAACACTGCAGCTAAAGTTGAGAAAGTTGATAAGCCGTCTTCTAGCAAAGGCAAGGGCAAGATGTCCAAATGATGAAGACATGCCTTATTTTATTTAATAGGATTCTGTTATGAGACTTATTTTATTTTGTGATGTATTCTGCATGCTTATGTAATAGTTTAAAGTTAGATTACCTGGGATTTGTTTTAAGATGATTTAACCCTCAAATGGGGAGGATTATTATTTTAAGTTGTTTAATTTGTTTTTATTCTTGATTATGGGTAGTTAGATGTAATTATTTTGGATAGTGAGCACCAAATCCTGCGGGAATGAAGTACCCGAATTTGGGGGTGTCACATCAACTAGTTTTCAGTTGATTAAGTTTTCAAAGAATGATGAATTGATTCTTGATTTTGTTATTTTTTTTCAACTACTATGACTTGATGAGCAATTAAATGCTCACTCTTGCGAAATTCTAAAACTTTTGCAGTTAGAGCGGAAGGACCTGAATGGTCAAATGGTGTTAAAAGAAAGGAATTCATTAAAGAAGAAGATTTATATGTGTAGAATAACATGTTGTAATCTAATAGTATGTTTTAATTGTAATATTGTAATGATGTAATATTCATTAGTATTATGATATTAAGATGTAAAGGTCTTAGAACATGAAATTAGAAGTGATATGTTGTAATAATATAGTAATTGCATTCATGTCGTTAAGATTATATTGAATGGGTAGTACCGTGGAGCACCGGACCTGGGTTTAAAGGTAGACCAAATTCGGGGACGTAACAATTATAGTACTTTAGCACCTTTTGTTAATGGTGTTAATATTGAAGTGAGAGTTCGTAAATTTTATAAACCATTAGTACTTAAGTGGTGGTTTTTTTAAAACTATGTGGTAAATTTTATAAACCATTAGTACTTAAGGAGATGATCAAAGGAAATTAACTTGTTCGGCTACGATCGAGGTTTTTTGGGTTTAAGGTATACATATTTTTCCCGATTGTCATCTCTATAAACGCTTATTACCACTCGATTCGCTCAATTATAAACCTAGATTATGAAATCAACCTTATTTCACACTTGATGAAACCCCACAAGAGCAATACTCTCTCTCTCACTTACTTACTTACTCACTCTAATAAAAATTAATTATTTTTATGCACATAAATAATCACATCTATATATATGTATGTGCACAGATGTTAAGTGGTTTCACTATTTTGGTTTCTTCTTACATTATAAGTGTATGTGTTTGTATGTGTGTGTGTGTGTGTGTGTGTGTATATATATATATATATATATATATAATGGTATCAGAGCCTTGTTGTTTCAGTTCTAGTTGCCAGTAAGATTTCTACTGTTGTTCATCTGTAACCGTTTTCAAAATTTCTCTTTTATTCTTATTCAGAAATCACCTGATTTACTGTAGTCCACCTAGTTCGTGTCAAACCTTTGTAAGTCTCTTGAGTGAGCAGTGTCGGTTTTTGAACATAGGTATAAGTCTACTTAAGGTAATAGGGTATGAATGGAAGAATAATGAATAAAAATTTATTTTGAACTTGGTAAATATGAATAGATTGTTTAGATCTAACTCCTCAACTAGTAACCGGTCAACTTTGCCTCCTGTCCAAAACATAGTTAACCAGGAAACTCACAGTTATGAAAATATCAGTCAAGCCTTGCACAATTGGAATATACCTAGGGTCTCCCCTAAGGAAATTTATCAGTCAACATTTTTGGACAATTTTAAAACAGATTATAATGTCAAGACTGTTGAAAAGGTTTATGCCATTAATAAAGAATACGAAAATTGTAGTCTTTTGGATTAAGAAGTTATCAAAAAATATAGAAAGAAAGGTTACAATTTTATTCACATTGGATTAGTTCAAGTGGCAGTTAAACCCTTAAACATTAAAGGAATTAATTCAAGTATTTATCTCTACCTTAGAGATGCACGATTCTTGAATTATTATCCTAGCATGATCGGTGCAATGGAATCTAGTCTGCATAATGGACCAATCCATTTTAATTGCTTTCCTGATTTCACATTGAGCCTAAGTGATCAAAATTTATTAAAAGCCTTGACATTAAACATTAAAACTGCTGGAGAAATTACTCAAATGATTGAGGGTTCTCAGCCGATAGCTTTGATTTATTAGATTTATTATAAGACCATGAAAACTAACCTAAACGTTCATGCTCTCAATAAAAGTCCAAAAGATCAAACTGTCTTAATCGAAAGTTCAACTAGTAATGCTAATATTCAGATCCCGAGAACCATTCTCTGGAAAGATATTACTCTCCCTAGTCAATGGACTTTACCTAGTGAAATACCTGAACAACCTGTAGTTAACAATCTAATAAACCTTGAAAATGTTAGACAATTTTCAGATGGAACTGTAAAAATAAGTTTTGAACGCAGTAAAAGACCAGTTATTATTGAAGATTCTGCTAGTACTATAGCGTCTTCAAGAAGAGACACTGAAATTCTTAATAACCCTTCTTTAAGAGATCTTAAATTAAAAGGTATTTTAAATCAAGGTCAAGCTAGTCACCCATGTTACACTCATAAGGATCTAGTGGAAGAAGAAAGCTTTTCCTCTCCTACTCCTTCTAAGCTTCCCACTCAGTCTAATTTTGAAATTCCTATTAACAATCAGTTAAGAGTTATTAAAAAAGATTTTATTCTAGAATGGGATAATCTTGTAAAGGATTTTAATTCTAAAACTAATAAAGAAAAAAGACATTTATTTCGTTCAAAACACTCAACATAAAAGGAGCGTGATAAAATTGTTAATAGATGGAAACGATTCATAAAAAATGAAAAAATAAACATTACCTTTTATGACTGGTACGATCAATACCAAAGTAAGTGTAATGTTATAACCAAAAGTCAGTGGGTTAAAGAAGACAAGTCTAAGGTCTGTTCTAGTCATCCTCCGCTAGAAACTGTCCTTATCCCAGTTAAGAACACATCTGTTGTTGCCAGTCCCTTTAAAATTTCAGATGGCAATAAAGATGATAAAAACATTATTGAACAATTAAATTTCAGTAACCAATATCTAGCAACTGTTGGAAGACAGTTTGATAGAATTGAAGAAAAATTTGAAGAAACAAGTATTAAAAAACCAGATGCAAAAATTGAACATCCTTTGATTAACTTACCTGAAAATAGAAGTAAATTAGGTTTACCCAATGATGATAGCAACCTAATTAAATCTATTGACAAGTTATTCAAAAAACTAAAAACTGAACCTGGTCCAAGTGGTACTGTCTCTACTTTGGATCAAGTTGAAACTGAAGTTGAAAGTGATAGTCAAGCTGACTATTCTGATTCTACTTCAGTCTCAGATATTAATGACCAATTGAACAAGTTAACAGTCAAAAACACTAGTTTAACCAGGAATTGGTATTCTAGACCTACTCCTCCGGATCTGCTATTCGAAGAGAGAAACCTAGATAAACAATTCTCTGTTTCAGCTAATAAAATTTATGAATGGAACATTGATGGTCTTAGTGAACAAGAAATTTTAAACAAATTAAATCACATGTCTATGGTAGCAAATAGCTATATCACTAAATTCAACAATCTGTCACAACTAGAAATTGTTGAGTTAATAGCTAGTGGATTCACTAGTATTCTCAGATCTTGGTGGGAAAGACATCTCACTGAAGATACTAGAGTATCAATAATTCATGCTATCCAGTTAGACGATGACAGCAATCCCATCTTTGATGAAGATGTCGGTGTTGGTCCGCCATATGGAGTAAATACTTTAATTTTTACCATAATAAAATATTTTGTAGGAACCCCTAGTAACATAACAGAACGAATTCACGATCAACTCAGTAATCTCACTTGTCCCACTTTAAGCGATTTTAGGTGGTACAAAGATGTGTTTACCTCTAGAGTTATGCTGCGACATGATAGCAACAAGCCTTTCTGAAAAGAAAAGTTTGTTAATGGTTTGCCTTCATTATTTGCTCACAAAGTTAGAGAAGAGTTAAGTAAAAACTTAGGATATATTGATTATGACAACCTCACTTATGGTGACATAATCAGTTATATTCAAAAAATTGGTTTAAAAATGTGTATTGATTTTAAATTAGCTAAACAAGCTAGTAAAGATAAGAAAAAAGCTAAATATGAGTTAGGAACATTTTGTGAACAATATGGTCTGCCTCCTATTGCCTCCTCTAGAAGAAAGCATTCACACAGACATATTGATCATCCTAAAACTCATAAACGTCACAAACGTAAACATACTCATAAAAAGATAACAATCAAAACGATTATTATAATAAATCCAAACCAGTTAATAAGAAACATAATAAAAGGTTTAAAAAATATGATAAAAGTAAAATTATTTGCCACAATTGTGGGCAGAAAGGCCACTACAAAAATGAATGTAAGATAAAATAAAAACTATCTCAGTTAAATATCTCTAATAAAGATACTGAACAATTATTAGAGTTAATGAGAATAGAAAACAATGCAAATAATGATGAAGGATCTGACATCCCCTATTCTTCTAAAAGCAATACTAGTAACAATGAATCAGATAGTAACGAAGAAGAAGTCACTATTTGTGCTGATAACTGTACTGAAAATTGTTGTACTAAAAGATTAAGTGTAATTACCAAAGAGGATGAAGAAAGCTCTTTGTTAATCGACTTAATTAGTAAAATTTCTGACCCTGAGCTTAAGATTCAATATACTAAGCAGTTAAAAGATTTATTAACTAAAGATACTAGAGTTAAAGACAAGATTTTTAAAGCTAAAGATAAACCAGTATTTAGCCTTAATAAAACTCTTGAAAGACTTAAAACCCCAGTTAAAGAAGTTACCCTTCCAGAATTAAATCAAGAAGTTAATAAGCTTAAAAAGGAAATCTCTAATTTAAAGATTGAAGTCTCTAATTTAAGAAAAGACTTAGAGAGCCAGAAATCTGATCTTCAAGTTCATAATTCCTCCTCTAGTGATGAAGATCACGATGAGCCAAAATCTTCAAGAATCAAAGATGAACCAGATCTATTCGTTCAAGGTCTATCTCTTAACCAAGTTAAAGATATTACCATTCAAAAATGGTATATTTCTATTGATTTGGTTGTTGATAAAAAATTTTCAATACGACTTCCCGCCTTAGTTGATACTGGTGCGGATTTAAATTGTATCTAGGAAGGTCCTATTCCAACCAAATACTATAAGAAAACCAATGAAAAATTAAATTCAGCTAATGGTAGTCAAATGGAAATAAAATATAAACTGCCTAAAGTGCATATCTTTCAAGATAATATGTGTTTTAAAATATCATTTGTTTTAATTCACAATTTTACCGATAAAATCATTTTAGGGTTACCATTTATATATTTGTTATACCCATTTACTACCAGTAATGAAGGATTAAGCTGTAAACATTTAGGTAAAAGAATAACATTTAAATTTCTTATTGAACTAAAAGAAAGAGATTTAAAATTTATTCAAGAAAAGTCTATTTCTAAATCATTAAATTTATTAAACTGTAAATTCACCCATTTAAATTTCTTAAAAGAAGAAACTAAATACAAAAGAATTGAAGAACAGCTTCAACATAAAGATGTTCTTGAAAAAATTGAAGAGTTAAAAAATTATTTAAAGGATAACCTTTGTTCTGATTCTTCTAATGCCTTTTGGCATCGGAAAAAACATGTTGTAAGGCTCCCTTACGCTAAGGAATTCAAAGAACATTTGATTCCTACTAAGGCCAGGCCTATTCAAATGAATCATGAATAAATGGAGTTATGTAAAAAGAAAATAAATGATCTCCTTAGTAAAAAATTAATTAGACCCAGTAAATCACCATGGTCATGTCCTGCCTTTTACGTTAACAATCAAGCAGAAAAAGAAAGGGGCGTTCTCAGGTTAGTTATCAATTACAAGCCATTAAACAAAGTCTTAAAATGGATTAGGTATCCCCTGCCTAATAAGGATGACCTCATTAACCGATTGAGTAATGCCACCATCTTTAGTAAATTCGACCTTAAATCTGGTTTCTGGCAAATTGCTATTCACCCAAAGGACAGGTATAAAACTGCTTTCACCACTCCATTTGGTCATTACGAATGGAATGTCCAAGCATTTGGCTTAAAAAATGCTCCCAGTGAATTCCAGAATATACTCAATGACATTTTGAATCCTTTCAGTCATTTTATTGTTGTTTACATTGATGATATTCTTATTTTTTCCAATTCCATTGAAGAACACGTCAAACATTTGAAATCATTTTTTAAAACGGTCAAAGACAGTGGACTTGTTCTTTCACTTTCGAAATGCAGCTTGTTTCAAGCTAAAGTTCGATTTCTTGGACTAATTATATATCGCGGACTCATACGGCCAATTGATAGAGCTATTCAATTCGCCGACAGATTCCCAGATAAAATTACCCATAAAACCCAACTACAGAGGTTTCTGGGCTCGCTCAATTATATTGGCAAGTTCTATAAAAACCTCAGGAAAATTTGCGAACCTCTCTTTCAGCGTTTGAAAGACAATCCTCTCCCATAGACTGACATTCATACTTCTGTTGTCCAACAAGTTAAAAAATACGTCAAGGCATTGCCCTATCTTGGTATTTCCAACGATTCTGCATTTAAAATTATTGAAACTGACGCCTCTGATATTGGATTCGGAGGTATTCTCAAGCAAAAGTTAACCCCAGATTCCCCAGAACAAATTTTCTGTTTCCATTCCGGTGCATGGAATAGTACACAGTTAAATTACAGTACTATTAAAAAGGAAATACTTTCTCTTGTATTATGTATTAATAAATTTTAAATTGATCTATTAAATCAAAAATTCTTGGTCCGAATTGACTGCAAATCTGTAAAATATGTGTTAGAAAAAGATGTTGAAAACATAGCTTCTAAACACTCCTTTGCTAGATGGCAAGCCCTTTTGAGTATCTTTGATTTTGATATAGAATACAATAAAGGTAGTAACAATTCCATTCCTGATTTTCTCACTCGGGAATTTATTAACACAGGTACCGTGCATCCATCATGATTATCCATGGAGCATCTACTTCTAGGGGTCCGGGTCGCCCTACTGGCCCAAGTAATCAGCCAAGAGGAGCTTTGGTTCCTCATCCAGTAAACCCAGTTTACCAAACCAGTAACAAGTTCACTGTCCTTAGGACTATGCCCAAGCCCTATAGTTCGGCCTTAGCTAGTAACCCAATTCCAATTGACCCTTTTCAGTCCAAAGCCTCTAGTCCAAATCCCAGTAATCCTCCCTCTGAGTATATGCTTAGATGGACCAATTTCTTATTCCATATTGAGCCTCATATGAAACCCAGAAATGACCCAGTAAAATTGACCTCCCAGTTCTTTCCTTCTGGATGGCATTTCATGCCCCTTGCTCCTTATAAATCCCTTGTGTATTATAAGGATATCCTTATTGAAACAGAGTCAATCTTTATTAAAACCATTTATGCCAACAATGATAAAGCCAAAGTTCTTTACCATTTGTTGTATATTAAATAGTTTATTCTAATGTCAGAATGGGGAAAACATCCCTCTGATCTTACGCAGCTTTCTAATCAAGATAACTCCTTCTGTTATTATGATTACATGGAAGCTTGGTACAAAGTTTTCCTCCATCAAAATGAGTCACAAAGTCATTCTTGGTTTGTTCAGTTCGATCATAAATTTAAAAGTCATTTCCCATATTGGTTTTCTCATTGGTGGTCAAGGTTTGGTTCTACTTACGACCTTCTTCCTGATCCCCTGAGAGTCCAACTCAATCATTTCTGCAATCACAAAAAGATTGATCCAGCCTATGAAGGTGTCCCAGTCCTTCTCCAATTTATTAGTAAATACAAAATTCCCTAGATCCTTCGATGGGAATATCACATTCAACCCCCAAACTGTGAAATTAGTCACAATGCGTCTCCTTCGTCTCCCACTGCTGATCCTTTTCCACTAGTCACTCGTCAATGGTTTGTCAAATGGTGGGACAAATTTGATGTCAATAGAATTATAGGTCAAGTTCAGTTAGAATTTCCAGCTTCTTCTCTCAAGGTTCTCCCAGCCTCAACTACAGAACCTTCTAGTCAAAAATCAAAAGAGTCAAGTGTCAGTAAAAAATCAAAAGAGTCTAGAGTCAGTCGCACTAGTTCGTCTTGTTCCCGTAGCATTTCTGATTTCAAATATTGTTCTGGAAAAGAGTTAAAATTAATTGCCCAGACATTAAACAAAAGAATTGATGAATTGCATGAAGAAGCCTCTGCAGGTTCTTCATCGGATTCCCACAGTTACTATGAGGAAGATGATGACCCTTATGGCACCATCAACCTACAGGATGCTCAGGACCCATTTGCGTGACATTTCTTCTTAGTCACATGCACATGCTCCCTGCAGCCAGTCAAAAGATGCCTTCAGCCGAAAGCAGCTTCAGCTTTTCCACCGAAAGCATCTCCCAAGACAAAAGTTGTGGCCACTCTGTCAAAAGTTGTCAGACGCGTGGATGAATAGTAAAAAGTCAACACTGTTTATGAATAGTAATTTTTGTTTGTAATCATTTATTTTGTAATAGTAACTTTGTAATAGTTCTTTCCTTATTCTATAAAAAGAAACCGAACTTAGTTATTGAGGCAGACTTCGAAAGACTCTGAGATCCTTCTCAGATGAATCTTTAGCCTCCACCACTGTTAAGCCATTCTTAGCCCCTTCTTCTACTCTTCTACATTTCTTAATGTTTTAAGTAAGTCAAGTCAATTCAATTTGTAGTTTGTAATCAGTTTGTATATTTGTTAATCAGTTTTATTTTCAATCAATAAAAGTGTATATTTTTAGTGTGTGTGTGTGTGTATATATATATATACTCCATTCATTCTAAAAAATATAAATTTTATTTGCGTAATTTGTAAATATTAATTACATACTTTTGTGAAATGTGATTTTATTTTTGTTCATTTAACATGAATGGCTTAATATCATGATATTCAAGTTCACTTTGGGAAAAGTAAATATGATTTTAAATATTAATGGAGATGTATACTGCCATATGGATATGCTCAATGAGGTTTCTAAATTGTCATCGAGTCAAGTACCAACTGGAATGGGTTTAGAAATTAAATTGTTTTATTTTGTACTTGGAACACAAGTCCAGAGGCCATTAAACAATGATGAAAACATGTTAGTCATGTTTGAAATGTATAAGGGGATTAAAATTGTTGATATATATGTACAAGTAATTCATCCATTAGAGGAGTGAAATGATGATGGGATTGTTAATGGGGTTGATAATAGTGTTGGTAAAGAAAGAGTTGGATCAAAAAATGAAAATGAGGTTGATGAGGGAATTTACAATAATGGAAAGATATAAGATAATATAAATAGGGTTGATGAGGCGACTTACAACCATCGGTTATGGGCTGAAACATTAAATGAGGCTGAAACTACTATTTAAACATCTTGATGAAGTTGTAGCTAAAAGTTACAAAAATAGAAAAGGCAAACAAATAATTATAAAAGATGGTTATGATGATGATGATGTTTATGGCTTGTCTTCCGAGGATGAGGATTTTTAGTGTGATAATGAAGAAGAACATGCTAGTGATTTTAAAATAGACAATGATGAATTTGTGGATGAAAAACTTGTTAATGAAGTGATGACTAATAATGACGGCCTATCAAATTACTCATCAAGTGATGTGTTCAATAGAGTGTATTATGATGAAGATGATGATGATGAAGATAATCAATTTGATGAAGATGGTCAAGCTATTGAGGGGAGACAAGTTGATTGTGGACAACTTGGTAAGGTGTTTGACCATTATAGATACATAAAGGAATTTGCACATTTTAGAACAGAGAAGATTAATCTATGTGACGTCCTATGCATGTATTATGTTATGCATATGTATGTCCAGATATGTTCGGCATTGACCCCTAGATGGTCTTATGATACAGCCCATACAGATGTCTTCATCGACAGTTAGCCGCATTGATCACACCCCACCAGTATTGGTGGCCTCTTGTTTGAGATCGTGGTATGATAGTTTGTCACCCCCAGATCGGGTAACCGTAGATCAGTTGTTGCGGCACTTTGTGTCCATGTTCTATTGGGTTTTGTAGAGGGCATGCTGGAACACTGAGTACTAGATAGGCAGGTGTTCCGGATTGAGACCCAAGAGTTGACCCCTACCTTAGAGGAGTATGAACATCTGACAGATTTGCCACTAGACAGGCCTTGCGCTCGGATGGCTGTAGGAGATATGAGCTGATAGTTTATGACCCTTACTGGTTTAAGGCGTAAAGTAGCCTAGGATGAGATCTCCTCCGAGCATGTAGTGTCCATGCATTTTTTTATAGACAGATTTGGCTCCTTGGACAGTTATGTGCAGCACTCTGGGGATTTCACCACATCAGAGGATGAGTGGCGTGTTGCCAGAGTAGACGCACTCTTGATGTGTGTAGTGGCTTATATGTACATGCCGCTGTACATGGATCATTTAGACATCAGTGTGATTATGGCAGTGCGGGCTCTCCAGGAGGGACATACCATTATACCAATGATTGTGGCAGAGACCTTGAGGTCGGCCACGTATTGCCACACCCATTCTGCGGGAGTATTTACAGGCAGTTTGGTTTTACTGTATGTGTGGTTCATGTCACACCTGAGACCAATTGGCACATTCCGAAGCCATGGGTATTATTTTTCCCATGAGATAGCCATGTCTTACTCCTTTCAGTCGGCGGAGTGTACAGACGCTGCTTCTTGGTCAATTTTCTTGGCAAGGATTGAGGATCCATTTGACATTTTGCCATGTCCAGGGCTTAGTTCTCCCTACAACTTCATTACTCATGCATCTGGCATGGATTATCTTCCTATGGCTAGTTTGAGGGGTGTGACCACTTATCATCCACTGGCTGTGATGGCTCAGTTTGACCAGTTTCAGGATGTTCATCCCTTTGATGGGGCATTGGGTTAGTGTATGTTATCTCGGCTTTTATCATCGGAGGATTTGTCCAGAGTTTATACATGTTGGGCCCTGCGTGAGAGGGATGATTTTACTACTAGCCATCCGGGTGGTTCTATAGAGTATTCTGCATGGCTGGAGGTAGAGATTACATCGACCGGGGTGGTATCCACAGAGTCGAGTGTTGATTCTGACAGTGGGGAGCTCATGAAGGACATTAATTCTCCCACATAGGATGAGCTATTCGCTGGGTTGACAGCAGCTCTGATTAATTCTCCCAGTATTTCTACTGTTGTGACTGTGACGCCCCAGAATCCAGGTTCCTTCAAACCTTGGACTCGGTCCGTCACAATACTACTATCGTCAAACTATTTATATTTTTCATTCATAACTTAATAAATAAACTTTACTTATTACAATTTAGAATATAAATTTGTTCCATTACCAGGATCTGTACAATGACCACAAACTTTTATAAGTTTCTAATCTTGGTCATTTACTATTCCTGTATTACATCACATTCGATGTTATATAAATATGCGGAATAATTTAAACTTTTTCAATCTCCTTTGAAAAATAATCTTTTATTGATATCTTAACTTGAATCGATTATAAATCCCTTAATCAAATTATTCTACGATTCACTCCATTCTATTTCCGTATAAACCTTTACATCTCGATTCGAATTTCTATATGTATCACATAGTATAACTTTACAACTGAACATGTATTACACGTCATAAACTACTATCATATACATTTCCTATAACCTAAACATGGTTCAAGAGTATCTATTTAAATAAACAACTCAATCTCCTTTGATGTGATTGAACTTTATCAATCAAGTAGAACGTAACCTTTACCGTGTGTCCTTAACCTGCAAAAGTGGTTATTTCCAAGGGTGAGCTCGACAGCCCAGCAATTCTAACATTCTTCATGTAACACATAGCATATCATCAAAGATCAACTTTCACATTTCATACATATCTCATATGCATTTCATATATATACATCAACATTTGCATAGCATAATATAGCTCAACTAACAGTTATCGAATTCATATTACAAATAGGAACTGAAAGACTTGCCTGATTCGTAGTTTATGAACTACAACTTAATTGCTTAAAGCTTATCTGCACTTCGTGTATTCCCTCACAGTTATATAATCATGGATTCATATCCATTAGTAACATATTTCATGCATTCTCAATGTAATAACAATGTTACATTGTTTTTTAACTAGGTTCGAAAAACATACACTTCACTTTCTCATCATACGCTTAGAATAGCTAGGTATGTATAATACACCTTAGCTACACATGTTCAATATCAATATTCACAAATCTATTACACACGTGACTCGCTATGTGTTCGTTACACATTTCAAACTCATAGATGAATGTTTCATATAGTTCTTGCATTTTGCAAACCTTAATAACTTTTAACAAATTTGGGTTTTATATAACCATTACATGCTCTAAGGCTTAAAACATCATCCATGTCAAGTACTATAGCTTAGGATAGTACTATAAGTAAGTTGCCAAAATCAAAAAGCAAAGAAAATGACCAGACCAAACTGTCCTGCAGCGCAGCTGCACTGAGGTTAGGCTTGGGACTGGCGCAGCTGCGCCGTCCCCTGGCCAGACCAAAGTTGAGTATTTATTTTATGGTTTTATCTAGTTTCTTAGCATGCATTAATGTTAACACATAGTATATACACACGTTAAGAGATCAGTGGTCCAAGTATAGAACCTTTTGTGTTTACTTTAAGTTGTTTTCACTAAGTAGGTTCATGCAGAAGGAATGAGCTTCCTTAACCAGTTCATCGCCTATAACACGTATGCTCGCATTTATTCAACTCATTAGTATAGTTCGTTATTTGGGAACTCATTACAATTCATACTTGCTTGACTCATATGGTGTCTAGCTAGATGAGCACACATGTAAGCCATGTTTATAAAAACTTAGTTTCGCAAGGAGTTCACTTTTAAAAGTCATGCTAGGCCAAGCTAAAGAAACTTGGTGCAACTTTAAAACTCATTTCATAGCTAACTAAGCCATGTATGTATGTTATTATGCTTAGAACTTCAAGTCCACAAGTTACTTTAAGTTCGTTCTCAAAGTTTCAAGGTTTCTTTAGAAATCATTTTCAACTAAGCTATTGTAAGTTGATAATAAGTAAGGCAATTTTAACTCACTTCTCATGCTTAGGTATACTCATATCTCAACAATAGGTATGTGTTAGAATATCATAACTTCAACGACTCAAGGTTTGTAAATATTCATTTTTCCAAAACTTTAAGTTTCTTTTCAAAACACATACTAATTCATGCTAAAGCTTTCCATCCTATATGTCATCTCTAATATCATGCATTTTTATGTTATATCACTTATAATAACATATTCCATCGTCGGGAGCACTATACTTGCGTATGTGCTCCCTCGACGCCCTCTGATCGCCTCCTATTACGTAACAGTCACAAAGATAACTGTTTTGACTCCTTTTAACGATCTCAAATTGAAAAACTAAAAGAACAAAAGTTGTAGGTCTATTCATTCTCGTACCGGATCATCTTGAATCACCTCAATCGGAGTTCGTATGAAAAAGTTTTGCCTAATTTATTACAGCAGGTCACAGCAGTGCACCAGACAATGATGTTCGGTGCAGCTGCTCCCTAAATGGCCTTAGGGGTAGTGCAGTTGTGCCCCAGTTCGCAAATCAGCCCCTCAACCTCTGCTCCTCGCGATTTCACAGACCAAAACTCCTTCCAATCATCATAATATGAGTTATACTCATCCAATTTAGCTCATTTTCGATTCTATGGGTTTGTAACTCATAAAAATACAACATACCAAATACCCAACAATTAACATAAATATTAACTAACACAAATATGAATCTATAACTCATGTTCATGCATAGTTTTCATATTTTGAAAAGTTTAGCGAATTCGCTCACTACAAATTCGTTTCTCAACCAAATTGGCTCGTTTAACTTCCGTTGTTTTCGTTTCTAACTACAATAACAACATCTAGCAATAATTCAAGGATTACAACAAGTTTTAGTCATCAATTTTATGACTTAAAAGTGACTATTTCATGACATTTCTAAGAATTTACAAAACTTAGAACTCAAGAGCATTAAGGTTAGAATCATTACCTCTTGGTTGCTCCAATTTGCTATCTATAGCTCTCCAAAACTCTGATTGCTCTCAATTCCATCAACCTCTCATAGCCAATTTCTCAGAGAAATTTTCCAACGGGAAAGAGAAGGAGTTGGCTTTATTTATAGAGGAACCATTGACCGACTAATGGCTTTCCCCAACAATTTAAACCAAAGCGAAAAAGAAGAAGCTAGTGGATGCTCAAGAGCTGGTCACCAACTCCACAATCAGCCATCATCAACTCTACTACTTAATGAAGAAGAAATAGGATAGGCCAATGGCCTATTCATACGGCAGTTGAAATAGAGTGACACTGATTTTGAGACATAGCTTAAATCCCAGCAATAAAGCTTAGTTTGGTTCCTTTAATTCCCATAATGTAATATTAAGGTACAATTGTTACCATATTAGGAATTTAAAGATAAATTTTATACTCACATCATATAATCCATGTACATTAAATACATGTAATAAAATATCGCAGTTAGGCATCATTGTCCGGGTATCCCCCATAATTATTTTTACTACTCACATAAACACATTATCATTATTTAATATTAATGTTTATTCAAACACTTAATTTCCTTCCCAGCTTCTAGAATACACATATATTTAATCATTTCTGTATTAAAATCACTTATGATTTTATTGTACCACTTGATACCTTATCTCATTAGTCCCAATTAAATGTCACACTTCATGTATTCTTAGGCCATGTGTATTATATATTACTACTGTCCACATTTTCCATATTACACATAGTAATACTATTAATATTTTAATTGAGATAAATATCAATTAGTTGGGTACTTTCAACCCATTATTACCTTCTAATATCACAACGATTAATTAATATTAATCGTTTATTTTCTTTTCATACTTCCCATTAATTTTCCATTTAATTTAACTTCACTAGTTATGCCACACAAGACATAATTATGTGAATTTAGTAATTAATAGTCAACAAGCTTATAATGTAATCTCACAAAATAATATTATTCTTAACATTACATCTCTAACTAATATTTAAATATATTGGCCCCCTTCTTTTATTAGATACTTATTATCCATAACATATATCTTCTATCAAATCTTTTCATATATTATTACATTATGTAATATATTAAAATTCCTTATTAATTTACATATTCATTCCATTTTCTTTATGTTAACACATATATTAATTCACCATCTTATGTAAGTGAATTAACTTTTTCTATTCAATTTAATATCATGCCACTACCACGCAAAGCTCTATAAGGTTATATTCTATAATATAACTTGATTAACCAACATTACTTCTAGGTTAATAAACTTCCATACTAAATATTTATTCCATAACATAACTCTCAACTATCAATTAACCAATATTTATTCTTATTAGTTAATTCTCTCAACTAACTCAGAATTTTCTACAGACCGGCGCAGCTGGGCTGGTCACAGACTTGGAAATGGCGTAGCTACGCCATACCAAAATCAGAGGCAAACAAGTTCTGCATTAGCAGAACTGAAACCTTACGCTTCTAAATATTTTACACATCCTCCTTAAGTGTTAACTTGTCTAACATCAACCCAATCTTTGATTCCATCTCATGGATTACTGTTTTCTTTAATAATTTAGATATTAAACTTCAAGTTTTAATCTCTACTTCTCTCAACTATAAAATCTCATTTATAGTACTTCTTCCCACCAATAACACAAAATTCAAATATAACACATATATACATTCCTTTAATCTTCACTTCTCGTCGTGTATCAAATTACTTAATAATTTTCCAACCAATTTAAAGGTATATCGATTTTCTTCTCTCGTCGACAACGTACACGCATACAAGTCTAAACATAGCATGCGTCGAGTCTTTAATAGTATTCAATATAGTATACTGAGTGGTTTCTCACAAACAACCAACAAATTAGTTTCTGTCTCGTCTACACTGTTTTCACAGTGAGTTAGATCGGTTACTAATTCGTATATACCTCCGCTCTCTGAAGGAATTGTTTAGCCCAGCTACTATACATCTACCATTAAAGAGTACGATTGCACTACCTTAGACTTGATACTCACTCGTACACATACTCAAGAAATTGGTGATTATCAAAGATATTTTATATAAGACCCCGAATTTTATGAAATAAAAGTATTCAATTTTTCTTATAATTACAATTCAGTAAATGGTTAAATTGATAAAAAGTTAAAGTTATGGGTGAAATGTGAAAATTTTTCAAAATAAACAAGTGGTTATAAAATAATCATTGCTGTCGGAGAATATTCGTTGGTCGTAGAATATTCTTTCTGTCGGGGAATATTCGTACGACGGCGCAGCTATTTGTGGGCCCCATAACAAAAACGGTCGGATGAAGATAACGATAAAAATTGAGTTTTTATAGTTAACGGCGTAGTTGTTACCGTTAACACTGTTGGAATACCCGGTGGTTAAAATACAATAATACGCGTTATTGCACAGTAGCACACGGTATTGCACAATATTTTTGAAATTATTGATTCTTACGTAAGAAGGCACTACTGAATAATTGTCACAGTAATTACTATTCAATATTTTACTTTATTGATTCAATAATTGCTGCGTTGATATTTTATATTATTGTTGTTTCAATAATTATTGTTGCACATCATCTCCATTATCAGATCAATAATTCATATTATTTGAATAATATTATTAGATAGCAATATTGGCAATGTCTATAAAGTTCTGTCTATGGAGAGATTTGGTTATCTAATTACGCGCCAATAAGGAGAAATCCTTATTGGAAAGCCCCCTCTTTCCTGGGAACGGCCTGGTTGCCAGTACTGTGATTCTGTAATATTATTTGTAAATAATTAATTATTGATTTATATGATGAGAAAAATAGTAATTTTATGTGGATATAGATGGAAAAAAATTTTAAAATGACAATTGTCGAAAAATGATATTTTATCTTTTTTGATAAAATAATTTATTATTATATTTAATAATATAATAATGGTGATAGTTTTACAATGAATGGGATATATGAGTATATGAGGAGGAAGAGTATTTTTTATTGTATTAAATGATTAACACATGTTTTGTATGTCGGTGGACCCCATTTCTTGACTGAAATTTGATTATAGCCTGTAAAATCGTCCGTTTATGGATTTCGGTCAATTTCTGTTTAGAATTTGGAAAAACTTTCTTCTGCAAAGTTGTAGAGAATTGAATTTCCTATACAAAGTCGAGAGATTCGAATTTTCTGATAAAATGACTATTTTCTATGAATTATTGAAGTTTCAAAAAATAAAATAATTTTTATTAAATTATAGGGTGGGACCCACTTTGGTTGGTGTTGAAAACATATGTTGGAATTGTTGTTCAAGGCTGGTGGCTGCTGATTTTCCAAGGTGGGCATGCGTAGATGTTAAGAAAGAATTAATATTATTTTATTAATTTAGTCTCCTTTGGCGTTCTAGCATTTTTCTATAAATAGGTGCTTATGTTAGAATTGAAAATCACACCAGAAATAAGTTTTCTTTCTCTCTATATCATCAAGCATATTTTTGAGAGTATTTAGATACTTTGAGAGTTGCTATTCAGTAAAAGTTTCTTTCGGTTTTTCATCCGATATTCCAGCCAGAAATACTGCTCTTTTGAGGTAAGGGATTTTAAGGGTGGTTATGTTTTTAATTTCGTACTTCTTCCAACCTTCAGAAAATTCTAGAAAAATTTGAAATGATATTTTGATGAGTTTTATTGATTGTGTCCAAAAATGGTGATTTTTAGATGTATATATTAAGAGTTATAAATTTTACGGGAAAAGACTATTTTAAAAGTAACCGCTTATAACTCCTTGTGGTTAACTCCAAAATTGATGAAATTTTTATTAGAAGTATATCTATATAATATCAGTGTACTCTGTGAATTTCGGAATTTTTGAATAAAATTATAATTTATGATAGATGTCTAAATATTCGGCGGTTTTGGCATTATGAAAAATAGTAAATTTTTATCATCTACCATATGTTCTAAATCTCTGAATTATTACTGATGAAGACTATTGATAATTTATTTATCTTTAGTCGTGATATTCTTTACTGGGCTAGTTGCGCTCACCCTTTTGTTTCACAATTCTTTTCAGGTAATAAGAGTGTAGCTGGGTCGAGCGGGGGTAACAAGGGAATAGAACGGTGGTCATCATTTAGTAGTTATATTTGGTGAAGAAAATAGGGTGAGGCGAACCCAATGTTGGAAGGGTATTTTGTCACTATCATACAAGATGTCTAATGACATACAACCTCGTGTCATCATAAGACAAGGTTGTGCTCATCCACTTGCTGAGTATATCTATGAGCACTACCTATATAATCTTGGTGTTTGTTTAAAGTATAATTCACGATTAAAGACAGTGGAGATAATGATAAGTCAAGAGAAGACTCACCATTGGGAAGAATATGATAGTAATCTTCTCGTTTTTCTTTGGGATCTATTGGGTCAACCAAGGATAATTCTGTGGCCATATGATATCTATCATAACCTAGACGCATGGCCTCCCATGTACGAAAGTTTCCTTGAGCACTTTCCAAAGATTCTAATTTCTAAAACAGTTTTTGACTATACCTTTATGTAAGGTGTCATTGTGAGGTGATGTCCACGGTTGGGACATGAGTCACATTTGGTATATATTTGTATCCAAACTCACAGCATATATGTCGTTGTATTTTTCACGACAATTGTTGTAATAAAGTTGTAGTTATTTTCTGTACCATGTATTTGGCGACTCAGAATAGGTTGGATGGAATGGACCTATTTTGGGGTTGTTACATTTTAATGTCACCAACTTACTATTATAAAATAATTTCACATAAATTATTTAATAGCAATAGATAAATTTTTATCCATCTTCTTATTAATTCATCTCTACAATTCATAATAAATATATAATAATGATATATATATTTATTAAGCACACCATTACCTATTACATATGTCACACAATACCACATACCTCGTAACACATAAATATTTTTATTCGAACCCATTTCACGCCTTAAGAATTTTATTTACTAAATTCTTATTTTAATAATTTCTGAAAATTTGGGTTCTTACAGTGACTCCACATTCTGCAGAGTATTTAGAGCAGAGTCTACATCTGATGACATATGAGAGGGATCAGGCGAGGGCCTTGATGTTGACAGCTCTTTCTGGGAGAGATGTCGCTCTAGTTGAGAGAGATGATGCTTTAGCTCATAGAGATACTGTTGTTGCTGAGCGGGACGAGACTAGATCATCTAGAGATGTAGTTATTACGGAGTGGGATGGCGCTATATCTACCCGAGATGCCGTTATTATAAATAGTACTGCATTGAGGTCCCATACTGCTGATATCATTGCAGAGATGAGCATAGTGTCAGCATGCAGATGGCTGTGGATCTCTTGGCTCGCGTAGGCAAGAGCTCACAGAGTTACCCTCTTCTTCTGAGAGGGATGTCATGCTGGATTTGATAGCGCGTATATCCACCGATTTGTAGATTGGCTTGGATTTTCCTTCACAGACTAGTTTATCCATTTTTGTCATGTACAGTACACATTGTATATATCAAACAGTTTTATATGGCAGGGAAATATATTTTGATTCACCTCCCTTTTAGTTATGCCTTGTTACTTGCTTGATATTTGCTTGCTCTCCAGGGCTTGTGATCTTGATGTATTCTAAACTCCCCCTTGATGGATGGATATTGAGGAATCTCAGGATCTTTTAGAATGGATTGTTGATCTGTGTATTCCCTACCCTTTGGTGTCTTGGGATTGGTTTCTGTATGTGGTTATGGAGAGGATTGTGGCTTTCCTCTCTGAGGTTGACCGCCCCACAGATGGTCGCTGGTACTCCTTTATATTGGGGAGCCCAGGTAGTTCCATCTCTTATGGATTGGTGTTTCTCTTTGAGGACTCAACCGCAACTTAGATGGTCACTGGTTCTCCCATTGGCATGAGGAGACCAGGTAGTTCCATCCCTTTGGTCTAAGCCAATGATGTGTAGTTTGAAGATTGATCCCAGTACCATTTGACAAGTTTTTATGTTTTGGTAGGGGGTGAGACCAAACCATGAATGGCTGCCTACGTACTCCCATTGAGAATGGGAGATCAGGTCTGCGTAGTTCGAACCTAATGTGAAAAGGTTCAAAGTTGTATGTGGTAAAAAGGGTGTAGAGATTTTTTTGTTTTTTCTGTAGTTAAATCGGACCATAAAAATGGATGCCTACATACTCACGTGTATTGGAGAGATCATGTCTGCGTAGTTTGCCCCTGGCGGGACAAACTACAGATGTGAAAAGTTTGATCCCTGGTGGGACAAACTGAAGTTATGGAAGGTTTAATCCCTTATGGGATAAACTGAAGGTGTGAAAAGTTTGATCCCTGGTGGGACAAACTGAAGGTGTGAAAGTTTTGAAAACCTGAGTTGAGTGATGGATCTGATGATCCAGAACCAGGCTACTAGTTGGAAGATATGTTTGTCCCTGATGGGGCAAACTGATGTGATGAAAGGTTGTATGTAGTGAAAGGTTTTGAAAACCTGAATTGATTGGGGATCTGGTGATCCAGAACCAGGATGTTGGTTTATAGGTAACTTCAGACATAGTACCATTTCACGGTGTCCGAGTTGATGAGTTCGGGAAATTCATCGTCATCCATCACTTGTAATCTGAGGGCTCCTCCTGTCAATACCTCATTGACAACAAACGGGCCTTCCCAGTTTGGGGTGAATTTTCCTTTGGATTGATCTTGGTTGTCAAGAACCTTCTTCAAGACCAAGTCATATTCTTTGAATTATCGTAGTCGGACTTTCTTATTGTAGGATTGAGCGATCCTCTGTTGGTATAGCTAACCATGGAAGATGGTTGCGGCCCGCCTTTCATCTAATAGAGACAATTGGTGGTACCGATCTTGTAACCATTGGTCTTCATCCAACTGAACGTCTATCAACACTCGGAGGGATTCCATTTCTACCTCTATGGGGAGCACAGTTTTCATGCCATAGGTTAATGAGTAGGGGGTTGCCCCAGTGAAAGTGCGCATTGACGTTCTGTAGGCTAATAGAGTCAGAGGCAACAAGTCAGGCCATCCTTTGTGATTGGTGGATATCTTTTGCATGATCTTTTTGATATTCTTATTAGCTGCTTCAACAACACCATTTATCTTTGGACGATAGAGGACGGAGTTGAGATGTTTGAAGTGGAATTTACTGCATAACTCCTCCATCATTTGGTTGTTGAGGTTTTTGGCATTGTCTGACACAATCACCTCTGGTTGTCCATATCGATAAATGACATTTTTCTGATGAAACCAATGACAACTTCTTTAGTAACCCTAGGGAAGGGGGATGCTTCTACCCATTTGGTGAAATAGTCGATCATGATGAAGATAAACTAATGACCATTGCTAGCTTTGGGCTCGATGGGCCCGATTACGTCCATTCCCACATTGAGAAGGGCCAGGGCGAACTCATATTGTGGAGCTCCCTTGGAGGGGCGTGTATAGCATTCCCGTGAATTTGGCATTGGTAACATCTCTTGGCGTGATCTTCAAAGTTAGCCTTGAGAGAGAGCCAGTAATGCCTTGTTCTTAGGATTTTCTTGACAAATAGAGGGCCGATCATGTGTGGGCCACATACTCCACCATGGATTTCATCTATGAGCCTCTGAGCTTGGTCTTTATCTAGACATCTGAGAAGACCTAGTCCTGCATCTCTTTTATAGAGTGCGTCCTCGCTTAGGTAAAATTTCATGGCAATTCGATGGATCCACTTTCTTTCAGCCTGATTCGCCTCAGCAGGTGTAGATCCATCTCGCAGATACTCCTTGATATGCTGATACTAAGGGTGTTGGATGGGAAACAGTTAATCCGATACTTCTCTAGTGTAGTTCTCATAGGTCGGTGCCTTTCACCGGGCAAATATGATATTTGGCATGTCTTCCTTATCAAGTATGTTGATTAAGGAGGCCAAAGTTGCTAGTGCATCCGTAAAGTTTTTCCTATTTCGAGGAATATGGAGGAAGGTTATTTCTTCAAACTCCAAAACCATCTGGATAACCTGCTGATGGTAAGGCAGCAAATATAGTTCTTTGGTGTGATAGATCCCAGCGGTTTGTCTGATTACCAATTCAGAATCTCCAAATACAGTTAACCATCTGATGCCCATGGATTGGACTAGTTTCAACCCCATGATACAGCTTTCATACTCAGCTATGTTGTTGGTGCTGGCAAACTGTAATTTGACGGCAACGGGATACTGCTCCCCTATAATGGATACTAGAACTACCCCAGCTCCAGAGCCTTCCATGTTTACAGCTCCATCAAAATACATCTTCCATGGTTGGTGTGTATCGTCCTGATGGTATTGTTAAACTATCATTACCCCTTCATCGGGGAAGTATGTTTCCAAGGGTTTGAAATCCCCTGAAGGTGCAGAGGCCAGTTGATTCTCAATTCCTTGACCTTTGATAGACTTTTGAGTCACGTAAACGATGTCAAATTGCTGTAGGATCAACTAGACAATCAATAATTCAATATGGGTTTGCTGAACACGTACTTGAGAGGATCCACACGGGATATGAGATGGGTTGTGCGACCATGGAGATAATGTTGTAATCTCATGAAAGCCCATGCTAAAGCATAACAAGTTTTCTTAATCAGAGTGTACTTTTGTTCAGTGATGCTGAATCTTTTGCTGAGGTAATTGATAGCTCTTTCGTGGCCTCTATCGTCTTTCTATCTCAGCATGCAGCCCATGGCATTGTCATTGATTAACAGGTACATAAATAGGGGAACACCATCCCTGGGAGGTACCAAAACAGGAGCTTTGATTAGCTGCTCTTTGATGAGAAGGAAGGCTTTCTAACACTCATCATTCCATTTCATGGAAAAGTTCTTCCTTAACAACTTAAAGATGGGTTCATAGGTTGCTGTGAGTTGGGAGATGAATCGGCTGATGAAGTTGATTCTTCCCAAAAATTCCCATATTTCCCTCTCTGTCTGTGGTATGGGCATTTCTGTGATGGCCTGAATTTTTGTAGGATGCTCAATACCTTTATGGCTTACTAGGAATCTTAGTAATTTGCCTGATTTAACACCAAAGGCGCACTTGGCCGGGTTCAGCTTCAAGTTGTACTTACGCAACCTGCTGAAAAGCTTTTTGAGATAATCTAGGTGGTTTTCCTCCCTTCGGGATTTGACAATGATGTCATCGGCATAGACTTCTATGTCTTTGTGCATTAGATCATAGAAAAGAACCATCATGGCACGCTGATAGGTAGCTCCAGCATTTATGAGGCCGAATGACAACCGTCTGTACCAAAAGGTTCCCCAAGGAGTGATGAATGCAGTTTTCTCACGATCCACTTCAGTAACCATAATTTGATGGTACCCAGCAAAGCAGTCAGCAAAGGAGTACATGTCATACTGAGTTGTATTGTCAATGAGTATGTGGATGAATGGTACGGGAAAGCTAACATTGAGACAAGCTTTATTCAGATCCCTATAATCCACGCAAACTCGTACCTTTCCTCCAGGTTTAGGCACGGGGACTATGTTGGATAGCCACTCAAGGTATGTTGACACCATGATGATGCCAGCTTGAAATTGTTTTACAATTTTTTCTTTAACTTTTTAACTCCACTCAGGTTTTAATCGCATGAGTTTTTGCCTGACTGGCTTGAATTCCTCTTTGATGGGAAGGCGATGAATGACGATGTCAGTGGACAAACCGACCATGTCTTCATGAGACCATGCAAACACATCCTGGAATTGGGTCAATAGAGTTACCATGTCATTCCTTTGGTTTGGAGTAAGGTCCGTACCAATCTGGATTTTTTTAGGATTTTCTGAGGTTCCAAGGTTAAAAGAGGTGGTTTGATCAAGATTTAGCTTGGGTTTATCTTCGACCCATTCTTTGATCTCTTGAGGTATCTCATAGTCTTCTTGTTCAATCTCCATCAAGTCTGAGTCCAACTTTACATCAAAGTTACAGTCCTGGTGAAGAATGGGTACCTCATCAGCAAGTTTAGGCACATCTAACTTTAGAGTCCTGAAACAAAATGCTTTCACTTAATATATGAAATTGTTCAATCATACAAAGTGTTAGCATGAAATGACAAGAACAACTACTAATACTGTATAGCAAAAGTAAGCAATTATTGTTATCTACAGGGCAGAGGGAGTTTCTGCCCTTTTTACCCTTGTCGGCAAATGCAAGGAGTGCTGCTCCAATTGCCAAGGGTCAAGTCCTGGTGGACAGCTGTGACAAAGGGCTTGTTGTCGTCCTCCTTCTCTTGAATGATGACCGTGATATCTGGACAATCATCATCTGGGATATCTCTGTTCATACCCTCCGTATGGATGAGGACGCGCATGTTTGACATATGTCTATTTATCTCTTGTTTGCGCCTTTGATTCCTTTCCTCCACCTCCGGGTCTGGAATCAGGACTTCTTTTCCTTTAACCGATATTGGCTTAGGAAATAGCATGTGTGACGCCCCCAAAATAGGTCCACACAACCCATTCTGAGTCGTCAAATACATGGTACAGAAAATAACTACAACTTCATTATTACAATTATCGTGCAAAATACGACAACACATATACTGCGAGTTTAAATACAAATATTTTCTTCTAGTAAATATTCAAACTCAAACAAGTCCTCATTACAATTATTGATACACTATTTTATAAAATAATAGGACTGGGAAAACAACTGCCTTGAAAGATCACTCCACACCCCAATTAGTTCCCGCTATATTCTCGCCTCCTAAGAAGAAAAATGGAACAAAAAGGAAAAGGATGAGCTCAACTAGCCCAGTAAAGAATATTATAACTAAGATAATGTAGAACATATTATCATTACCCTTCAATAATTTAGATAAAATATAATGGACAACAAGTTTTATATCAATATTCGCAGCAGAAATAACAATTCATTTGAAGAGTTAAGTAGAACTTGAAATCTACTATCTTCTATGATTTAAAAAGTCCATCATTAATATTTTATCCATGTGACATCAATCAACATACATTTTGAACCAAATATTCATCTTTGCACAATGGGACAAAGATATTCATTTGTATCACCAGTTGGTCATGTTCATCTCAACACATGTACATCTTTGCACTACGGCAAAAGATATTGATCAAGTAATCATTCATCTTTGCACTACAGGCCAAAGATATTCAGTTATATCACAATTTAGGATAGAGGATGATGAAAAATATTTTAAAGAAAATGAATCCAGTAAGATAAAAGGACAAAGATTAGGGATTCGTACTTCAGTTTATCCAAGTTCAAAAATACTCCATAATAATCAATCATGGAGCAAAATTCAAGAATGAAGATTAAAACATGAATACAATCAAAGATAGTAACCATAATAGACAACTTGGATAAAGAAAAGAAAATTTAATTTTTCTATGAATAGTGTCGTATTCGTGAATAGTACCGTATACGTGAATAGTAATCCCGACACGAAAAGATAACAATTTCACAATAAAGTCATACTTCGTGAATAGTACCGTATTCGTGAATAATGTCGTATACGTGAATAGTGTCATATACGTGAATAGTAACCTTGACGTGAAAAGGTAAAAATTTTATAATAAAATGTATACCAATATTTTGGTAAAATGATATTAAAAGAAATAACATCATTTACGAAGAAAATAACATTCCTTACCTCAAAAGACAAGTATTTCTGACTAAAATATCGGATATAATGCTTAAAAAAACTTGCACTGCTTATCAACTCTCAAAGTATCTAAATACTCACAAAAATACGCTCGATATTATAGAGAGAAATTTTTTTTGATTCTGGTGTGATTTTTAATTCTAACCTAAGCACCCTATTTATAGGAAAATGCTTAGAATGCCAAAGCTGACTTACCTGCTACCGGTGGCTTTCACCCTTTGCCATTCACGCACACCACCTTTGAAATTCAGTATTTTTCCATAAAAAACAAAAGTGGGGCCCACCCATATTTTTAATAAAAATATTTATTTTTGAAACTTCAATAATTCATAATAAATAGCCCTTTTATCAAAAAAATATGAATTTTATGTCTATTCCATATAAAATTTAATTTTCTACAACTTTGTAGAAGAAATTTTTTTCAAATTACAAACAAAAAATGATCGAAATCCACATACGGATGACTTTTAATACCTCCATTCCGACAAAATACTTATAAAACACCTCAACATTAATTCCTTCATTTACATAAAATAAATATTTTGCCTTATCATATAAATCAATAATTAATTATTCACAAATAATATTACAAAATCACAATAATGACGACCAGATCGTTCCCAGGAAAGAGGGGGCTTTCAGATAAGGATTTCTCCTTCTTGGCGCGCAATTAGGTGATCAAACTCCTCTTTAGACAGAATTTCCTTTAAACATTTTCAATAATGCTATCTAATAATATTATTCAAATAATATGAATTATTGATCTGATAATAGAAAATATTGTGCAGTGACAATTATTAAAATAACAATAATATAAAATATCAACGTAGCAATTATTGAATCAATAAAATAAAATATTGAACAGTAATTACTATAACAATTATTGAGTAGTGTCTTCTTACGTAAGAATTAATAATTCATAAATATTATGTAATACTGTAACGACCCCAAAATAGATCCATTCCATCCAACCTATTCTGAGTCGCCAAATACATGGTACAGAAAATAACTATAACTTTATTACAACAATTGTCGTGCAAAATACAACAACACATATGCTGTGAGTTTGGATACAAATATATACCAAATATGACTCATGTTCCAACCGTGGACATCACCTCACAATGACACCTTACATAAAGGTATAGTCAAAAATTATTTTAGAAATTAGAATCTTTGGGAAGTGCTCAAGGAAACCTTCGTACATGGGAGGCCATGCTTCTAGGTTGTGATAGATATCATATGGCCACAGAATTATCCTTGGTTTACCCAATAGACCCCAAAGAAAAACGAGAAGATTACTATCATATTCTTCCCAATGGTGAGTCTTCTCTTGACTTATCATTATCTCCACTGTCTCTAATTAAGAATTATACTTCAAACAAACACCAAGATTATATAGGTAGTGCTCGTATATATACTCAGCAAGTGGATGAGCACATCCCTGTCTTATGATGACACGAGGTTGTATGTCGTTAGACATCTTGTATGATAGTGGTAAACCACCCTTCTAACGTTGGGTACACCTTACCCTATTGGATTCACCAAATATAACTACTAAATGAACTTTTCTATACTGCTTCGGGAGAACATCCACAGCTAGAGACCACCGTTCTATTTCTCCGTTACCCTCGCTCGACCCAGCTACACTCTTATTACCTGAAAGGAATTGTGAAGCAAAAGGGTGAGCACAACTAGCTCAGTAAAGAATATCACGACTAAAGATAATTAAATTATCAATAGCTTTCATCAATAATAAATCAGAGATTTAGAACATATGGTAAATGATAAAAATTTCAACCATAGTTGCAGCGGAACGAGCAATCCATTAGAAGAGTCAAATAGACTATAAAGTCTATTATTTTCTCCATGTTAAAAATCCACCAACAATGTTTTATCCCTGTAACATCAATCAACAATTCTGGTCCACAATCATATGAATAACTCATAAAAATAACTGTAGTTCTAAATTCCTCTTCTCATCTAGGACGAAGATAATTTTCATCACCTGAAACATCAAACATCATGGTTATACCAAATCACAGTTTTTGTTCATAATCATACTAATAACTTCATCTTTGCACTACGGCCAAAGATATTCATTTGTATCACCAGTTGGTCATGTTTATCTCAACATCTGTTCATCTTTGCACTAATGGCCAAAGATATTCAACAACATATCATCTTTGCACTACGGCCAAAGATATTCATCAACAATTCATCTTTGCACTACAGGCCAAAGATATTCATCAATATTTTATCTTTGCACTACAGGCCAAAGATATTCATCAACAATTCATCTTTGCACTACAGGCCAAAGATATTAATATCTCAAATAAATATATAATCATTTAAGAATTTATATAAACAATAATTATAACCATGTTGATCATTTCACCTTTGCACTTAAGCTAAAGACATTCAATTATAAATTCAATGGTCATGATCATACCAGTCAACAATTCAACTTTACACTACTGGCCAAAGAGAACCCATAGTCATGATCATACCAAAATTCTACCCATCTTTACACTCAAGTCAAAGAGAAATATCATCATTAGGGTTATAAAAATGTTATATATGATAATAAAATCAATATAATCAATATATAGATTTAATCTCAAGAGTAATATTCATAAAGCAACTATAATTTGGTTAGAAAAAGAAACTAATTTTGTCGTGAATAGTAACTCGTGAATAGTAACTCATGAATAATAACTCGTGAATAGTAACTCATGAATAGTAACCTCGACTCAAAAAGGTAAAAATTCCACAATAAAATTCATACCAATACTTCGGTATAATTATATTTAAAGAATAACATTTCTTAAGCTTATAAACAATTTATTTAAATTGTTTACACTTTATTAATTAATGCATTTAATCATCATAAAATGTCAACTCTTAAGATTTCATCATCAATAACCAAAACCCTCATCAAAAATCTGCATATACCTCATATAGGATTCTCAAGTCATAAAATCCTATTTTTTAATTTTCTTACTTCACAAAACATATTTAATTCATTAACTCATAACTAGACCATTTTCATAAAAAAAATACCAAATTAATTTCAAAAATATTTCTTTTCTGGAATTTAACATAATATAGTCCCATAGTGAACATATATTTTTCTCAGAATTTTTAAAAGTCATTTACTATTTTTCATATGGCCAAAACAGCCGAATATTTAGACATTTATCAAAAATTATACTTTTGTCCAAAAATTCTGAAATTAACAGAGTATACTTCCATCATATACATGTACTCCCAATAAAAATTTCATCAATTTTGGAGTTAACCACAAGAAATTATAAGCAGTTACTTTTAAAATAGTCTTTTCTCATAAAATTCACAACTCTTAATCTATACATCCAAAAATCACCATTTTTGGACACAATCAACAAAACTCATCAAAATATCATCTCAAATTTTTCCATAATTTTTGAAGATCAGAAAAATTACGAAACTGAAAATCATAACAACCCTTAAAATCCATTACTATCCCTTACCTCAAAAGAGCAGTACTTCTGATTGGATATCGGATATGACGCTGAAGGAAACTCGCACTGATGAATAGCAACTCACCAAGTATCTAAATACTCACAAAATACACTCAATAATCTAGAGAGAGAAAGAGAGAAAGCTTATGTTTCTGGTGTGATTTTCAATTCTAACTTAGCCCTCTATTTATAGAAAACTTTTGGTAGGTTTGACCTGCAACCTGATGGCTTTACCTGCTACTATTTCCACCCACCACATTTGAAATATAATTCAGCACATTTCTTCACCAACCACAAGTGGGGCCCATCAATTCTAGAATTTTCCACCAAAATAATAAACTCCAAAAATTCAACAATTTCTGAACCAGTCATCTTGTAAAATTCATAATAAATCATACGTTCATTTTTAACGGTTCAAAATTTGTGGGCATATACTCAACTTATATATGTATAACATATCCAAAAATTACCACGATCCAACGGTCGGATTAAAAATTATAACCCCCGCAAAATATCTCAAAAACCCTGATTTTTAATACCTCCATTCCGACAAAAATACGGATAAAAACCTCAACATTAACTCCTTTATTTTTAACCACAAAAATATATCCCTCGTTTATATCCACATAAAATAAATATTTCCTTATCATATGAATCAATAATTAATTATTCACAAATAATATTACAGAATCACATTTATGACAACCAGGCCGTTCCCAGGAAAGAGGGGGCTTTCCAATAAGAATTTCTCCTTACTGGCGCGCAATTAGATGACCAAACCTCTCCTTAGACAGAACTTTCTAGACATTGACAATAATGTTATCTAATAATATTATTCAAATAATATGAATTATTGATCTGATAAAGGAAAATACTGTGCAGCAACAATTATTGAAACAACAATAATATAAAATATCAACGCAACAATTATTGAATCAATAAAATAAAATATTGAACAGTAACTACTGTAACAATTATTGAGTAGTGCCTTCTTACGTAAGAATCAATAATTTTAAAAATACTGTGCAATACCGTGTGCTACTGTGCAATAACGCGTATTACTGTATTTTAACCACCGGGTATTCCAACAGTGTTAACGGTAACAACTACGCCGTTATTTGTAAAAACTCAAATTTGTCGTTTTCCTTCACCCGACAGTTATTCGTTATGGGGCCCACAAATAGCTGCGCCGTCGTACGAATATTCCCCGACAGAAAGAATATTCCACGACCAAACGAATATTCCTCGACAACAATGATTATTTTATAACCACTTGCTTATTTTAAAAAAAATTCATATTTCACCCATAACTTTAAACTTTTATCAATTTAACCATTTACTAAATAGAAAAATTGAATAATTTTATTTCATAAAATTCGGGGTCTTACAAATACCGTGTCCTACTGTGCAACCATGCGTATTACTATATTTTAACCACCAGATATTCTAACAGTGTTAACAGTAACAACTACGCCGTTATTTATAAAAAAAACTCATACTTGTCGTTTTTCTCATCTGACAGTTTGTCGTTATGGGGCCCACAAATGGCTACGTCGTCGTACGAATATTCTCCGACAGCAAGAATATTCCACGACCTAACGAATATTCCCCGATAACAATGAGTATATTATAACCACTTACTTACTTAAAAATATTTACGCATTTTACCCATAACTAACCACATTAATCAAATCGATCCCTTACTATTTCAAAATAATGAATAGAGAAAATTCAATTTTATTTATAAAAAGTTGGGATCTTACAACCTCTCCTCATGAAATTTCATCCTCGAAATTGCTGTAAGTACCTGGTGTTTCGAAAAAGTGAGGATACCTCGCTTTCATTTCTGATTCTAACTCCCAGGTCATTTCCTCAATAGCATGGTTCCTCCACAAAATTTTAACTTGTGGTATAACCTTTGTGCGTAGGACATGCTCCTTCCTATCCAAGATCTTGATAGGTACCTCCTCGTACGTTAAATCTTCGGTTATCTCGTCTGGCTCTAACTCAATAATGTGATTTGGGTCTTTCACATATTTACGAAGCATAGATATGTGAAAAATATTATGAACACGAGACATGCTTGGAGGTAATGCGAGTCTATAGGCCACATTTCCTACTCGGTCAAGAATCTCAAATGGACAACGTATCGTGGATTGAGCTTTCCTCTCTTCCCGAATCTTGTAACTCCCTTCCATGGAGCAACATGTAACAATACATGATCCACAATATTAAATTCAACGTCCTTTCGATGAAGATCCGCATAACTCTTTTGTCGATCTTGTGCCATTTGTATACGTTGTCGGATCATTTGGATCTTCTCTGTAGTCATACGTACCAACTCTGGTCCCAATAATGTTGCTTCACCCACTTCATCCCAACATACTGGAGAACGACACTTGCGCCCATACAACGCCTCAAATGGAGTCATGTCAATACTTGCTTGATAACTATTGTTGTAGGAGAATTCTACTAATGGCAAGAACTTGTCCCAACATCCTTTGAAGTCAAGGACACAGAGTCTTCATAGATCTTCAAGAGTTTGAATAGTCCTTTCTGATTACCTGTCCGTTTAAGGATGATATGTCGAACTGAATCGTAAATCTGTGCCTATAGCTTTCTGTAAACTAACCCAAAATCGTGAAGTGAATCTTGGGCCACGATCCGAAACTATGGATACTGACATGCCATGCAATCTCATAATCTTATTCACGTACATACGAGCAAGATGTTTAATGGAATAAGTCTCCCGTATCGTCAAGAAATGAGCATACTTGGCTAATCTATCAACAATAACCCAAATCGCATCTATGCCTTGAGAAACCTTGGAAAGACCCGAAATGAAATACATGGTAATGTGTTCCCACTTCCATTTTGGAATATCAAGTGGTTGCAACGGACCCTTTGGCACTTGATGCTCCGCCTTTACACATTGGCAAGTTAAACACCTCGAGATAAACTTCGCGATCTCTCTCTTTATATTGTTCCACCAAAATGTATATCGAAGATCATGATACAATTTGGTACTCCCAGGATGGATTACAAACGGTGTGTTGTGTGCCTCCATCATGATTCTATGCTTCAAGTCAGAATCTTTAGCAATGCAAAGTCTGGAGTCGACTCAAAGTATTCCTTCTTCATCGATTTTTACTTCTGGAATAACACCTTCTTGTACTTTCTTCTTCATACACATCAGCTCTGGGTCTGTGGCTTGAGTAACTTTAACTTTATCGATTAAAGTCAGTTCTACTCGTATATTTGATATAATCACGTGGGTACTTGGAGCCTTTAACTCTATCTCCATTCTTTTTAAGTCGTACAAAATGGGTCTTTGTGTTAACAGCATCGCACTCGTACCCGCATATGATCTTCTACTCAATGCGTCAGCTACCACGTTTGCTTTTCTAGGATGGTATTGGATGGTATGATCGTAATCTTTCAACAGCTCAAGCCAACGTCGTTGATGCATATTGAGTTCCTTTTGGGTGAAGAAATATTTGAGGCTTTTATGATCTGTATAGATCTCCACTTTCTCCCCATACAAGTAGTGCCTCCAGATCTTTAGCGTGAAAACGATTGCTGCCAACTCTAGATCTTGAGTAGGATAATTCCTCTCATATTCTTTGAGTTGTCACGAGGCATAGGCTATGACTTTCCCATGTTGTATGAGAACACATCTTAACCCTTTGCCTAAAGCATCGATGTAGATAACAAAGCCATCCGAACCAGATGGTATTGTCAGAATAGGTGCCGAAATGAGTCTCCTCTTGAGCTCTTGGAAACTCTTCTCGCATTCCTCACTCCATACGAATTTTATATCTTTCTAAGTTAGCTGAGTTAATGGAGTATCGATTCGAGAAAATACTTCCACGAATCTCTGATAATAACCAGCTAAGCCCAAAAAGCTATATACTTGGGTCACCGACTTCGGTTGCTCCTAAATTTGTATTACTTCAATCTTCGTCAGGTCAACAGATACTCCATGTTTTGACACCACGTGCCCAAGGAATGCTACTTCCTCAAGCCAGAACTTGCATTTCTTCAACTTGGCATATAGCTTGTTATCACAAAGCCTTTAAAGTACCAGCTTCAAATGGTGATCATGATCTTCACGGCTTTTAGAGTACATGAGGATGTCATCAATAAAGACAACAATGAACTGATCTAAATATTCCTTGAATACACGGTTCATCATATCTATGAAAGCAGCAGGAGCATTAGTCAATCCAAAAGACATGACTAAGAATTCATAATTCCCGTACCGAGTTCTGAAGGCAGTCTTCGAAATATCCTCAATTTTAATCTTCAACTGATGATATCCAGAATGAAAATTGATCTTTGAGAAGAATTGTGCTCCTTACAACTAGTCGAACAGGTCATCAATTCCTATTCTTGATGGTGACATGGTTCAATTCCCGGTAGTCAATACAAAGTCGCATACTCCCGTCTTTCTTCTTTACGAATAAAACAAGAGCACCCCAAGGAGATGTACTAGGGCGAATGAAACCGATGTCTAACAACTCCTGTAGTTGGACCTTTAACTCCTGAAGTTCAATAGGACCCATTTGATATGGGGTTTTAGAAATGGGTTTTGTACCAGGTTCAAGGTCAATAAAGAATTTAACTTCACGTTCTGGGGGTAGACCGGGAAGTTCTTCAGGAAATATGTTAAGAAATTCACTAACAACAGAAATATTATTCAAATCTGACGTATTTTTGTTCAAGTCCATGACATGGGCTAAGAAAGCTTGACATCTATTTTTTAATAAATGAATGGCTTTATGGCTTGATATAACAGTGATTGACTTTAGTGGTTTGGTTGCTTGAATTTACATAACAGGTTGGTTAGGAATATGAAAACTAACAACCTTACGAAAACAATCAATTTTGACATAATGATTAGTTAACCAATCAATCCCTAAAATCACATCAAATACAAGTATTTTTAAAGAAATAAGATCGACAGGTAATGTGATGTTCCCAACTTGAATCAAGCAAGATTTATAAATAGTGGATGTAATGAAAGTTTCTCCTAACGGAGTTTCAACAGATAAGTCAAAGTCTAATTTCTCAGGAGTCAAGTTCAAACTTTAAGCACAAGTAGGAGAGATAAAAGAATGGGTAGAACCGATATCTAATAAGGTATAAACTTCGCAAGAGTTTACGTTTAACTTACCAGTGATCACCTCGTTTGGGTTCCTCGTGTTTTGGGTAGTCACGACACACTCTCTTCCAGAAACCACCGACTTTGACTTGTTCGGGACAGCCTTTGGAGTCACCATCCCCACTGGACTTGGTTTCGCTATAGGATAATCTCGAGCTATATGACCTTCCTTTACACAGTTATAACACACCTTGAATTGTTGTGGGCAGTTTGGGCTGATGTGTCCGTCTTTCTCGCATTTATAACATACGACCGGTGGTCGAACATCCTCTCCTAGAAACAGTTGATGTTAGTGCTGACGTCTTCACGTTGTCATTATTGTACCTTCTCTTTTTGAAATCTCCCCCCGACTCGCTTCTTCTACTATCATGGCCATGATTACCACCAGAGTGGTTACCACTTTTGTTCAGATATTTTCCTCCCCGCTGGTTATCATTGCTCCAATGACTACTGCCACCGGTATGACCCTGGTTGTGGTCCCTCATTTGAACAGACTCATTATCTCGCTCTAATAATTGAGCCATGTTCACAACATATGAATATAGAGAAAATTTGTGAGAGATAAGGTATTAACGAATTTTGAGTTTTAAATCTCTTAGAAACATCCGCGTCATACGTTCCTCATTCTCTACCAAATGAGGTGCAAACCTGGATAACTCTGCAAATTTAGCCTCGTACTGGGATACAGTCATGTTGTTCTATTCCAGTCCGATAAACTCTACCTCCTTCATATGACAAATACTTTCAGAAAAGTACTTGTCATTGAACAGTTTCTAGAATACTTCCCAAGACATATTGAGGGCGGCTGGCTGGGTACGCTTCATAGATTCCCACCAGTAATCTGCCTCATCACGGAATATAAAGGTGGCGAATAGAACCTTCTATTCCTCCGTGCAACCCAAGACATCAAATATCTTGGTAATTTGCTTAACCCACGTTTCTGCCTTAATCGAATCCGGCTTTCCAAAAAACTCTGGTGGTCCCAACTCTTTGAACTGCTTAGCTGTGACAAGCCGCGCGTTGCTACTATTTCCACCCGTATTTTGTACACGAGCCTCCCTCGTCTGATTTTGCATGAACTGAAAAAAGTTTCTAAACATCACATCATTCATCGTTTGATCGGTGGTGTTGTTTACAGGAGGAACATTGTCGTCTTATTGCACGTTCTCCTGGTTGGTGATTAAAGGTGTTTCCACGGTCTCATTCACTCCATTGTTGACATTTTCAGCTGCCATTCTCAAATACTTCCATAAAACAATGGTTAATTGAAGAAATTGGCATTCCACATATTATCCCTATATTCTAACCGGCCAATTAAATACCAAATAAGCTTAGGTAGGACACACTAGCGAAGAATTTACTCGTCTCTCCCCTCCTAGTTCTATTCACCGATCTCCGCCAAGGGACATATCCCTAAGCTCTGATACCAACTATGACGCCCCCAAAATAAGTTCACACAACCCATTTTGAGTCGCCAAATACATGGTACAGAAAATAACTACAACTTCATTATTACAATTGTCGTGCAAAATATGACAACACATATGATGTGAGTTTAAATACAAATATTATCTTCTAGACAATATCCAAACTCAAAATAGTGAGGACTACTAAAATAATTGTCTTGAAATATCACTCCACACCCCGACTAGTTCCCGCTATATTCTCGCTTCCTGAGAAGAAAAATAGAACAAAAAGGAAAAGGATGAGCTCAACTAGCCCAGTAAGGAATATTATGACTAAGATACTGTAGAACAAATTATCGTTAGCCTTCAATAAATTAGATAAAATATAATGGACAACAAGTTTTAGATCAATATTCGCAGGAGAAATAACAATTCATTAGAAGAGTTAAGTAGAACATGAAATCTACTTTCTTCTATTATTTAAAAAGTCCATCATTAATATTTTATCCCTGTGACATCAATCAACATACATTTTGAATCAAATATTCATCTTTGCACAACGGGCCAAAGATATTCATTTATATCATCAGTTGGTCATTTTCATCTCAACACATGTCCATCTTTGTACTTCGGCCAAAGATATTCATCAAGTATTCATTCATCTTTGCACTACAGGCCAAAGATATTAAGTTATATCACCATTTAGGACCGAGGATGATGAAAAATATTTTAAAGAAAACGAATCCAGTGAGATAAAAGGACAAAGATTAGAGATTCATACTTCAGTTTATCCAAGTTCAAAAATACTCCATACTAATCAATTATGGAGCAAAATTCAAGAATGAAAATCAAAACATGGATACAATCAAAGATAGTAACCATAATAGACAACTTGGACAAAGAAAAAAAAATTTAATTTTTCTGTGAATAGTATCGTATTCGTGAATAGTGACATATACGTGAATAGTGTCGTATACGTGAATAGTAATTCCGACACGAAAAGATAACAATTTCACAATAAAATCATACTTCGTGAATAGTACCGTATTCATGAATAGTATCGTATACGTAAATAGTGTCCTATACGTGAATAGTAACCTCGACATGAAAAGGTAAAAATTTCATAATAAAATTCATACCAATATTTTGATATAATGATATTAAAAGAAATAACATCATTTACGAAGAAAATAACATCCCTTACCTCAAAAGACAAGTACTTCTGACTGAAATATCAGATATAATGCTGAAGAAAACTTGCACTGCTTATCAACTCTCAAAGTATCTAAATACTCACAAAAATACGTTCGATATTATAGAGAACGAAAATTTCTAATTCTGGTGTGATTTTCAATTCTAACCTAAGCACCCTATTTATAGGAAAATGCTTAGAACGCCAAATCTGACTTACCTGCTACCGGTGGCTTCCACCCTTTGCCATTCATGCACACTACCTTTGAAATTTAGCATTTTTCCATAAAAAACAAAAGTTGGGCCCACCCATATTTTTAATAAAAATATTTATTTTTGAAATTTTAATAATTTATAATAAATAGCCCTTTTATCAGAAAAATATAATTTTATGTCCATTTCATATAAAATTTAATTCTCTATAACTTTGTAGAAGAAAGTTTCTAAATTTCAAATAGAAAATGACCGAAATCCACATACGGATGTCTTTTAATACCTCTATTCCGACAAAATACTGATAAAATATCTCAGTATTAATTCTTTCATTTACATAAAATAAATATTTTCTTATCATATAAATCAATAATTAATTATTCACAAATAATATTACAGAATCACAATAATGACAACCAGGTCATTCCCGAGAAAAAGGGGATTTTTCGATAAGGATTTTTCTTTACTGGCACTCAATTAGGTAACCAAATTCCTTTCCTAGACAGAATTTCCTTAGATATTGTCAATAATATTATCTAATAATATTATTCAAATAATATGAATTATTGATCTAATAATGGGATATACTGTGCAGTGACAATTATTGAAACAACAATAATATAAAATATTAACGTAGCAATTATTGAATCAATAAAATAAAATATTGAACAGTAATTACTGTAACAATTATTGATTAGTGCCTTCTTACGTAAGAATCAATAATCTATAAATATTGTGCAATACCGTGTGCTACTGTGCAACCACGCGTATTACTGCATTTTAACCACCAGATATTTTAACAGTGTTAACGGTAACAACTTGTTATTTTTTTCATCCGACAGTTTTCCATTATGGGTCCCACAAATGGCTGCGCCGTCGTACGAATATTCCCTGACAGCAAGAATATTCCACGACCAAACGAATATTCCCCGACAACAATGAGTATTTTATAACCACTTATTTACTTAAAAGTATTTGCGCATTTTACTCATAACTAACCACATTAATCAAATCAACCCCTTACTATTTCAAAATAATGAATAGAGGAAATTCAATTTTATTTATAAAATGTTGTGGCCTTACAGCATGGTTTCCACAGGGGCAGGAACCTTTAATAAAGGTCGTATAGTATTATCACCTGTAGGTTTAGGCCTGCCTTATGGATGAAAGAACCGGTTTATGCTTGTGAGGGTTCCTGTAACTAGACCCAAAAGAGTACCCTAATCCGGTTGTCCCTGTCTGGCTAGGAACCTGAATTAGGCATTTAATTCCCTGATGATACTTTCCTAACCCCTGTCCAAGTTGAAAATCCAAGGATATCATCTCTTGACTTGTCGACATTACCTCGACAGAAACTCTGGGTTTCAGAGGTGGTAACCTAATGGATTGATTGTGAGTGTTGCTCACCTCAAGGGCTTGGAAGCTAACAGGCTCAACTTCTGCATTGAAACTAATAAGGGGTATATCACTTTGAATAGGACATTCTGGCTCAGCACTGATAGTGACCAAACTATTGTTGATGATATATTTGAGTTACTGATGAAGAGTGGATGGGACGGTTCCTGCCATATGAATCCATGGTCTTCCCAAAAGTAGGTTGTATCCTATAGTGATCTTAAGCACTTGGAAGGATATGTAGAATGTATGTGGACCGATTTCCACGGGTAGTTCAATCTCTTCGACAACATTTTGCCGAGATCCATCAAAGGCTTTAATGATTGTATGGCTGCTTTGAATCCTATTGAGATTGATATTCATTTTTTCCAATGTGGCATAGGGGCAGATGTTTAGGGATGATCCCCATCTATTAGCACTCCTTCGACCACATATCCGGAAGACATAACTGCTATGTGGAATGGTTTGTAATGACTCGTCCCTTCGACCACATATCTGGACGGCAATATGATTGGTTTTGGTGTAGCCACTTTCAAAGGGTTTTCAACGCCTTTGAGCTGAATTGGTTGAATTACAAGTGGTGTGGCAGTCAAATCTCCCTCAGAGGATATAACTGCTACAAGTTCCTTCCATCCTGAAGGAAATGTGTCCCCACTCTCAGATGATACAGCGTCGTTATTTGCCATTTACAGTTCACGACTGTCAATCATGTTTTGAATAAGATGGCGGAGTGCCCAGCATTCCTCAATGTTGTGACTGCGAGAGTAGGAGTGATATTGACATACTCTATTAGCATCAAACCGCTTTAAGCGTGGACTGACTGGAGGTACCAGTGCTATGATTTTTCCCTCATTAATCAGCATCTGTAATATCTCTTCCATCGATTGGCCTAAATAGGTGAATTACATTTTGTTGGCGAAATCCCGACGGGCTTTAGCTTTTGCTTTTCTAGCAAGCTTTTCCTCTAATGTTTCACTTTATGGAATAAGTGGTGGAGTACTGGTGACGAGAGAAAGGAGGCTAGCATGCTCCTGACTGAACAATTGACGTGTGATTTGGTGTTGATGAATCACCAGTTCTACCAATTGATTGACTTGTTCGCCAAGAGACTTTAACTCTCGTTCCATCATGAACTAGAATTATGAATAATCACATTTGTCAGAATTATCCGAGCTAATTTTGGATGAACCAACCACATACTTGAGGTACTTGGAGGTTTCTCCATTGCCTCTGTTGATCATGTTAACTTCCCCTTCCTTGTGTTGAGGGAGAAGGTTGTCTTAAACATGTGGTTGGTCGGGCTTGGTCACCACAATCTCACCATTGTCAATTAAATCCTGGATCTTATACTTAAGGGCCCAACAATCCTGAGTGTCATAGCCTGGATCTCTAGCATGGTAAGCACACTTCTTGCTTGTGTTGAAACCTTTCCCACTCAGGTTGGTCGGTGGAAGAAGATGAGTGATTTTCTTTTGATCTGTCAGAAGTTTGAGAATATTTTTGAGTTAATCCCCAAAGGGTGTGAACACTCTTGTACGTCTGACTTCTCCACTTTTTGGCAATGGAGGGTTTGAAGACTGTGCTTAAAAAGGGGAATAGTTTCTCCTTTGAATAGGCAAGTTTTGATTGCCTTTTTGTCCTTGCAATATCAAGGAAACATCCTCTTCTTTCTGTTTATGGACCCTCCGGGGTTTGTTCCCATAACTTTCAGATTCGATATGCTCAGCTACGGCTTTTAAAGCGGCAAGGTCTTGAATCTTCCCTAATTTTAATCCCATTTCAGCCATTTCTCCGTGCTTGATCATTTCAAAGAATGGCTTGCCTATTCCAGCTAGGACTCTCTCTTAAAATGGAACTTCTTGAATGTCTATGAAGGTCATCACCATTTCAGACTCGGTCGTAGATGGGATAACTTGAGCAGCCAGACGCCTCCATCTTTGGGCATACTCCTTGAATGACTCATTGACTTGTTTCTTGACCTTGGTAATTTGATATCAGTCTGGAGCCATCTGAGTTTGAAAGCTGTATTGACTGAGGAAAGTATGGGCTAGCTCCTCCCAGCTGTGAATTTTGGAGTTATCCAATCTGGTGTATCATGCTCTGGCTTCTCCAGTCATATTTTTCTAAAATAGTTGCATTTTGAGATTTTCATTCTCGGCATAAGATCAGAGCTCTCCAATGAACACCTTTAAATGGGTATAAGGATCTCCCAATCCATCATATTTCTCAAAATTAGGAGTCTTAAATTTTTCTGAATAATGAACCCCGGTGAAGATATAAAGGTCTGAATATGAAACACTCCTGTGTGTTCCAATCCCTTTGATGGACTGAATGGTCTCTTCCATTTGTAGAACCTTCTTCCAAATATCACCGGTGTCTTGTTCTTCTTTAAGATAGGTGATTTCAGGGATTTTGTTGGTCTTATCAAACTGAAACTCAGGTGCCGGAACTTCTTTGTCCGAACCCTAGGTTCCTCCACGTGCAGAGGATTCTGTGTGGATGGGTATTTGTGGACCCTGGGTTGATTTGTGTAATTCTTTGAGCAGAACAACCAACTCTGTGATTTGATTGCTTAATCCTTCGAACTCCTCACGAGAGACAGGAGTAGGATTAGACTGGCCAGATGTAGCCATGTTTGGATGTAGGCTTAGTGCCTTTTTGGACTTTGAACGGGTAACAGGACAAATTTTTTCCCTACAAAAAGACTTATGTAGTTTAGTCTGGGAAAACGTTGAAATGTTACATGCTATGTAATGTGTCCGTTTTTTAGGAATATTATCCTGCAAAACGGATGTCAGCTATTTTAATGACAGGATAGCATGACAGGTTTTGATATGAAAAGGGAATGCATGTTCACATATTCCTTTATATTTTCCATTACATTGATATTAACATGGAAACGAAATTATAAGTAATTGAAATTATAAGTAATTGAAATGGGTAGGTATGAAGAGACTTCCCTTCGCGTTTGGTTTATCAGAGGTTGACCTATCTTAGGCTACTCTCGCGGCTTTTTGGCATTAAGGTTCCCAGATCATCGCAATTTACTCGATGGGAAGTTAATCTGATCTTTCAACTGGAGAGAATCTGGGTGGTTCCTTTCCTGAGCCTTATGGAATTAGTCTCCCGACGAGTCCAGTAATCAAACACCGACAGGATAGCCTCCTGGTGGAGGGACCACACAACATACATTTACATACATCGCGTCTCACTGTATGGAAATGATGACATGTGCGAAGCACTAATATCACAGACAGATATGGTGCGAAGCACTGTGTGCAGTAAGTAAAACATTAGTATACATTCATTCAATTGTAAATGCAACATCCACATATAAGCAGATAAAAGTTTTGAAAAGCTTTGATAATGGCTTAAGCCCTCTTACTGGAGTCCCCAGCAAAGTCGCCACCTATCGACGTTGGGATTTTTATTTTCCACTTTCTGTTCTTGTCTTTTGGTGTTCTCATGTTAGGTGAGATTTGTTTAAAAAAATAAGTTTGAAAAGGTCCGACGTGTATATGTCGACGATTTGACTGTAAGAGTCGCCAGTTGGTATTTTTAAATGGTTGCACCAACTCAATAAAGAAAAGGTTTGGACAAAGACCTAGTGATATGACATTGTTTAACTGGTTTGCAAAATCAAAATTCGTTAGGGTTCGGGGGCTTGATTAAGCGGAGGGAAGGTATTAGGCACCCCCCCCCCCCGACTTCAGTGATAACACGGTTATCGCCACTTTTTAATTTAAGCTTTTATCTGAATGTGTGTGTGTATGTGTGTGTAAGTCTATGTGTAATTGTCTGGAAGTAGTGCTATGCCTCGTTTGCACCTATATACAAAGGGTTTGAATTTTGTATAAAAGTTCAATTTTAACTAGATATGGCAATGATGTTTTGTAAAACAGGTTTTCAAACCCTTATGCTCAATAGTAATTGAGGCATTTGATACTTTCATTTTATTAGATGTTCGGCTGGATTGCTTTTATCATTTTAGAGATGTGAAGCATCTTTGAGAAAATAAGATACATAGCAACGCCGAACTCCTTGTGGGCATGAGTGCCATCTAAGGAAATTCAGACACTGTGAATAATTTACAAGCTGGCTGCAGCTGAAAATGTTCATCATGGGAACCGAATCTAGATTCAAGAACTGAATCTGTGATCACATAATTCCTATGCTCATATGATAAGGCAATACGTACAAAAGCTAAAACAAGAACTAGATTTGAATAAATCTAAACTATTTCAGCTTCATCGGTTCCAGTTTAGTCACCATGAACCGGCTAAAGTGAGAAATAGCTAGATTGAGACAAATCTAGCCCGTAGCAAAAGCTAGAAAACGAATTAGATTTGAGTAAATTTAAGCATTCCAATTTTAACGGTTCCAGTTTAGTCACCATGAACTGGTTAAAGTGAGAAATAGCCAGATTTAGGCAAATCTAACCCGTCGGCTGATAAAGCAGTTATATATATATAAGCTGTAAATATATATATATATATATATATATATATATATATATATATATATATATATATATATATATTTACATTCCAGTTAGGCCTAAAGATCACTTTGTAATATATAACTGGACTGTAAATATAATCTTTAGGCCTAACTGGAATGTAAATATATATATATATATATATATATATATATATATATATATATATATATATATATTTATATATATATATATAAGTATTTATATATATAAAAACAATAAAAGCCACGGATCGGCGATCCGAGCATACCCACACGACGCGACTCTCAACGTGAGTAGATATGTATGTATAAAAGTGAGAAAAAGCTTAAAAATCTAAAATGTCTTACAGTGGACTGCCAAGAAGACTTCAGATAGCTTTGGATGCCTGAAAACTCGGTTTCCACCTGTTAAGTTTTAGTATGTTGTAAAACACGAGCTCACAAGTTTTTAGAAAAAGGAAGCACTCAATTTGGAGCACTATAGAAATGTGTACAGGATAAAATGGACAGGGTTTTCTCGCTCTTTTTCTCTTTAAAATGGCCAACCCAAGGCCACTATTTATAGACTAACTAGCCATGGGTCTACCTGCGACTGCCTGGGTTGCCCCGGGCTATGTGGGTCCCACCATCTTGAAGAACGTGCACTCGTGCAATGCGTTGCCCGCTTGAACCTTCATAACTTTCAATCGGGGCATCCGATGTAGGCGTCTATACCTTTTCGAAATGCTATTGTCGAGAGCTACACAATGACATGAGATAAGAGGTTGTACGAAGCCGGGAAGATGGGTCCATAACCAGATCTTCAAGTTTTCAAATTTTATCTAGTGTGCTGTCTTGTGTAGTAGTCACTCAGAATTTTGAGCTATGGTTCATGTGGGACATTTCTATTTGAAATGTGGGTTGAAATGATGTTGAGACGGTGTAAATATAGTATCAACGTAGCAAAATGACAATTTTGCCCCTCACCGGGGTTATCTCCAGTTTTGGGTAGATGTAGTAGTCGTTGCTCAGGGTTATCTCTGAGATTGGGTTGTTGTGAGTGCTGACTGTCCTCAGGGTTGTCTCTGAGGTGTGCTTGACCTACCAGGGTTATCTTCGAGGTTGAAACTGACTTCTTCGGGGTTATCTCTAAAACTGGAACTGCATCTCTTGGGGTTATCTCCGAGATTTAGAACTGAGTATCCTGGGGTTGTGTGACGCCCCCAAAATAGGTCCATTCCAACCAACCTATTCTGAGTCACCAAATACATGGTACAGAAAATAACTATAACTTTATTATTATAATTGTCGTGCGAAATACAACAACACATATACTGTGAGTTTAAATACAAATATTGTCTTCTAGATAGTATTCAAACTCAAATAATTTCTCATTACAATTATTGATACACTATTTTACAAAATAGTGACTAAAACAACTATCTTGAACCATCACTCCACACCCCGACTAGTTTCCGCTATATTCTCGCCTCTTGAGAAGAAAAATGGAACAAAAAGAAAAAGGGTGAGCTCAACTAGCCCAGTAAAGAATATTATGACTAAGATAAAGTAGAACAAATTATCCTTAGTCCTCAATAGGGAAAAATCTGATAGAATACAATAGACAACAAGTTTTAGATCAACAACTGCAGCGAAAATAACAATTCATTAGAAGAGTTAAGTAGAGAATGAAATATACTATCATCTATGAATTTAAAAGTCTATCATCAATATTTTATGCCTGTAATATCAATCATCAAATATTTATCTTTGCACTACGGGCCAAAGATATTCATTTGTATCACTAGATGGTCATGTTCATATCAACACATGTTCATCTTTGTACTACGGGCCAAAGATATTCATCAGGTAATCATTCATCAGGTAATCATTCAACTTTGCATTACAGGCCAAAGATATTCATCAAGTATCACCATTAAAGACTGAGGATGATAAAAATATTTTTAGGAAAACGAATCCAGAGATATAAAAAGACAAAGATTAGGGATTCGTACTTCGGTTTATCTAAGTTCAAAAATACTCCATAATAATCAATTGTGGAGCAGAATTCAAAAATGAAAATCAAAACATAGATCCAATCAAAGATAGGAACCATAACAGACAATCTTGGACATAGAAAAGAAAATTTAATTTTTATGTGAATATTGTCGTATTCGTGAATAGTGTCGTATACATGAATAGTATTGTATACGTGAATACTAACCCCGACACTAAAAGGTAGAAATTTCACAAGAAAAATCATCATACTTCGTGAATAGTACTCGTGAATAGTACTCATGAATAGTAACTCATGAATAGTAATTCTGACATGAAAAGGTAAAAAAATTATAATAAAATTCATACCAATATTCTGGTATAACGATATTGAAAGAAATAATACCATTTACGAAGAAAATAACATCTCTTACCTCAAAAGAACAGTACTTCTGACTAGAATATCGGATATAACACTGAAGGAAACTTGCACCATATAGCAACACTCAAAGTATCAAAATACTCACAAAAATACGCTCTATAATATAGAGAGAAAAAACTTCAGTTTCTGGTGTGATTTTTAATTCTAACCTAAGCACCCTATCTATAAAAAAATGCTTAGAACACCAAAGCAGAAAATTTAATAAAATATTATTATTTTTAAAAAAATTTCTACGCACACCTTAGAAATCTGATTTCAGAATTTTGTAACATCAAGTGGGCCCACCAACATGAAAAATATATTTTTATCATTTAATTCAACAAAATTAATTCAGACCCAATATTCCGGAACTTCAATAATTCATAATAAATAGAACTTTTATCAAAAAAAATCGAATCTTATGTCCATTCAATAGGAAATTCAATTCTCTGCAACTTTGTAGAAGAAAGGTTTTTCAAATTCCAAACAAAAAATGACCGAAATCGACATACGGATGATCTTGTAGGCTATAATCAAATTTTAGTCAAAAACGAGGCCCACTAACATGTTTAACATGTTTTTAGCATTTATTGTGACGAACGAGATTTTTGTAAATTAATTTTTAATATTTATTGAATTAAATAAATATTTTTCGATTATTTAATTATTGGATTAAATAATTATTTGATGCAATTGTGGTAGATTAATTTAATTATATGTGTCATATTTATTAAATTAATGTAGAGAACAATTATTATTCAAGTATGTAACTATGTGAGCTTATTGAATCAAATAAAATATTTAATTAAGCATGAGGTTATTTAATTATTAATTAGAGAGTTAATAATTTGACATTATTTATTAATGAGAAATTAATTGTATGATTATGTGAAATTATGAGAAGTTATTATATTTTATTTATATTAAATAAGATATATGAAGTATTGTGCAAGTGGGTGTGACATGATTTAAACTATAATATAAGAGGTTTTATTAAATTAATTGGGTATAAGTCGTTTATACTAGCCAAATATGGCCTTAGTGGGAGTTATGGACAGTTACCCATGACTGGGTTAACTGACCATAATGCGCCAGTTCTTATATCGACGTCTTCTTCATTCATTCTATTATTGCTAAGTCTAGAGAGCTTTCACAGAGAGAGATACAGAGTATTAGTTGAGAAGTCAGAGAGATTTTGATATTCATCTCTTATTAAAATTTACACTACGCTTTGGGTAATCTCCTCCTTCCCAATTTCTATTTTTACGTCATTTAAATTCCATGAACATGCCTTTCAAAGTTTTTGGTTTAACCTCTGTAATTGGGATAGGAGTAATGATTATGGGTTGTGTATGTGTTATGACATATCACTTCGTATTTAATTATATATTATGTAAACCATATCATCACTTTCATGAAAACACATGTCGTATATGTTTTTCAAAAAACTTACAGAGTTTGGGTTTTGGCCATATGGCCTTATACGTGATATTTCATGTGTTGATCATATATTATCCCTAAATTTTACACTCGTATTGTATTATGCATGTTGATATGAAGAGACCAAAGTTTAAATGAACGGATTCGGTGTTATAACGAATCTGTAGTGACAATTTTCATGCTTTATTTTCAAAACCTTCAAGAACATCAAAGTCAGTGAAATTGCATGCTTTAATTCTGTAATTAAGTGTTTAAATTGGTTAAAGTCATTATATAAATGTTGGGTTATGTTTATGCATGAATTATATCATATGGGTATGTCTAATTTCGAGTAGCAAATAAGAAATTGGCATGTTCTGCGATTTTCGCGAACTGCCATTTCTGTGTCTGGTACGCCGCGCCGCAGCGCAGGCTACCTGCCTATTTCCCGCGCCACAGCGTCACCGTGCTACAGCGCCACCGCGCCGCAGCACCATCGCGCCGTAGCGCGAAGACCAAGTATATCAGTGGCGCCGCAGCGCCACTCTCCAAAAAGTTTAGAATGAATTATTTTTAAAATGTTAAGTCTAGCAATGTGTTAGTAACTTAATGTAATGAACATGTAAACATGTTAGAAGTATAAAGAGATGTAAAATAGATGTGTAACATGTAAATAACATAATTGCATATGGATAGAATTATTGAATACATAATTAAATTATTATTCATGAAGTGATATTATGTGACAGTGAATGTGATAAATTGACTAAGTATAGTCATGAATTCCAGATTAGACAAAGAATAACTTATGATGTTTAGTACATTATTATTGACTGGCATTGTGAACATAATTGATATGTAGGATTTAATTCAAAGAACGAGTTAATTAAGTGTAATCTACGCACGAGGTAAGTTTCCTAACCCTACTTGTTATCATTATATAAGTTGATTAATTCACCTTTCTACATTGAGCAAGTTCTCATTATTATTGATCAAGTCTGTTTTGTATATTAAAGTTTATAAATCTTTCAAGCATGATGCTGTTATACAATACTTATTCTATTGTATACCTTTTGAGATTATATTCAATTAAGTTATCAATTATTGTTAAACCTTGTTAGACTAGTGAACCCTTATTGATTCGACTAGTCCATAGTTGATGAGCGCTCTAAATTTTAGAACCCTTGATGAATTACCCAAACCAAACTTCCTTTGGTGCGGACTCAAATGTCAAACTGAGATGAACAACCCTGTATAGGGGATTATTTACGCTTTAGCGTTAAGATATTGTGCACAGTATGGTACTAAAGGCTGATCCCCCTAAGTACGAGAAGAAAGGTCCATAGTCTTATGACTGTTAAAGGTTTCAAGTATAACCCTTGACAACCTAGGACATAGTTCAAGGTCTTATGACCCTCAGAAATTTCTTTTGATTCTTGTTATCCATTCTTGATTCAACAGTTGAGCTTTTATATTCGAAGTTATTATTTTTCTCACATGTTATTATTCATTGTTATATTGTTATACTTGTGGGAAATCGTACTCACTCTTGTGTAATAATAACATTGTAGTTAAGAACGAAAGAGCAGACGAACCTTCCACTAGTAAAGGCAAGGGCAAGCTTAGCAAGTAATGAAGATTGATTATTTATGTGGTTATGTAATGATAATTAGATTTGATGTTACTTAAGATTTATTTGTTTATATTTCTGCACAGATGATTTAAGGTTAGAGTAACCTGGGATTTATTTATTTTGCATTTGATGTAACCCCATAAGGGGAGATTTATTATTATTTCTTTCTATTGCATGGTTTGCATTTATTTATGGGTAGATAGATGGATGATGTTTGTACAGTAAACACCAAATCCTGTGGAAATGGAAGTACCGAATTTGGGAGTGTCACAGGTTGGTATCAAAGCTGTAGGTTATGAACCTTAGGTGGGGGAACAACCTTAGGTAATAGCCTTATAGGAAGAACATAGTGAATGAAAACTCTTATCGAGTTCTAAGAAATGAATTTCTAAATTCATTGAAGATAATAAAAGACTTTATGTGCTTATGTGTTAAATTATGTGCTCACTAGTACGACTTAGTAACTAAAACTTAAAATTATATTGTCAGGATATCAGATGTTGGAGGAGCTAGTCGAGCTGTGGAGGAGGAACCCTGAGTGCCTACTGAGGAGGAGCCCCGAGACATTCATGTTGTCAGGGAGCAGTTGATTCAGAGAGAGCCATCTCTATTGATCACTGTTGTTGGTCAGGAGCATGAGCCTGAGACTGATCCAGAGGAGGATCCTGAGGAGGAAGAGGAAGAAGAGGAGTTCCCACCGAACTCCATTGATGCCGAGATGTATGATGCACTTTATGATAGTAACATAGAGTTGCAGGACACTGTCCAGGATTTGACTAAGCGGGCGATTAGTCAGTAGATTACTCTTGAGCAGAGGGATAGGGAGATTGTGACTCTTCACACACGTTTGGGAAACGTGGAGTGGGATCTAGTTCACGAGAAGGGTCAAAATGAGGAGAAGTCCGCAGAAATAGAAAAGTTGAAGAACGATCTGAAAGAGAGCTCAGAGAGGCTTGCCATAGCAGAGGAGGGCTGGATACGAGAATCACGTTGTGCTGATCTTGCAGAAAGGGATTGTCGTGTAAAGAAGGCTAAGCTTGGAGAGACATACTCTACATTTAATAATGCAATGGATGAAGCTCAGGATCGAGTTTTGAGGTATCCAATCCAGTTTGAAGGTCTACCATCGTATATGCTGGATCGCAGAACGATGTCTCACATCATAGAAGAAGAACATAGCAAGGCTATTCGGCACCATAACAGGCAGTGATAGGATTTGTTTAATTATGTGAAAAACTTATCTAGTTTTTAGATGTAAATTCTGATGTGTTTATAAACAAAGGAATATTTTAATATTTTAAATTCTGTAGATTCTTTATCTCGGGATAGTTGATGTAAATAACAGTGATGCTATCGTTTGATGTTAAAACTTTTGATTTGAATAAATATATCAAGTTGTTTGAGATAATGTGTTAAGTGATTATGTTAAATTGTTGAGTTAAGCCTTAACTATTTAGAGAATTTAATAAAGACCTAATAAGCATATATTCTTGACAGAAATATGCCGCCGAGAAGAAGACAAAACCGTCAACTAGCTCAGGAAGAGTCAACGAATAACAATAATAACGCCAATGCTAATCCCGTCCAACAATTAGTGAACCTTCTAGCTGGAGCAATGAATAATCAACCTCAAGCTCCACCGAATACTTCGTTTAAGGATTTCAAGGCGGTGGGACCGCCAGAGTTTAAAGGATCCATGAACCCGATCGAAGCTCAGACTTGGGTTATGGAGATGGAGAAGGTTTTTGAGGTCGCAAGAGTCAAAGAGGACCAGAAGATCGCTTTTGTAACGTTTATGCTGAAATCTGAAGCCAGTTTTTGGTGGCAAGCAAACAAGGTCCGTGGAGGAGAAGGTATGATAACCTGGGAGAGATTTAAGGAGATGTTTTTTGAGATGTATTTCCCGACTACCTCGCAGAACCAATTGGAGGTTTAGTTTCTGGAATTAAAGCAAGGGAATATGTCTGTATCGAATTATGCGGCTAAATTCAACGAATTGGCAACGTTCGCCACGTATCAAGTGCACACGGACGAGAGAAAAGCAAGAAGGTTCGAACAAGGACTGAGGTCGTGGTTGTATAGTAAGGTGTCGATGTTTCAGTTGAAGACATTCGCCAGGGTACTAGAGAAAGCCATACTCACTGAAGGTGGAAGCGATACAGTAATGAAGTATAATCAGGAGCAAAAGAAGAAGAAGAGTGAGAATGAAGGTAATAACAAGACTGGTGGGAGTAGCACTGGGGGTAGCCATAATTTGAAGAGGAAGTGGACAGATAACTCGTCAGCTGGAAGTAAACAAGGAGGGCAGAAGAAGAAGATAGAAGCGTGCCCAACCTGCAGAAAAGCCCATTTGGGAGTTTGTATGAAAGGGAAGCGAGTGTGCTACAACTGTGGTCAGGAAGGCCACATAGCACCAAACTGTCCGAACCCAAAGAAGGGTTCCTGCTTCACTTGTGGTTCAAAGGATCATCTTGCAAGGGACTGTCCCAAGAAGGGATCTGGAGGGATGAGTTCAGGAGGAAATAGAGGAAATACTGGTGGAAGCACTCTGACTATCGTAGGACCAACCGCAACCAATTGATCGACCGCCAGGACCTTTAATATGACAGTGCAGGACGCAGTGCAGTCTCGCGATGTGGTGTCAGGTATCATTCCAATCAATAGAGTTAATGCTTACATATTATTTGATTCGGGTGCTACTTGTTCATTTATATTCGATGACTTTGCTAAGAATTTAGAATTGCCTAAGGATGAGTTAGAATATCCCATGAACATAGAAATCGCGAATAGAGAAATAATCCCTGTTAAGTAGGTGCATAAGAACTGTAGAGTGGATATTAAGGGTAATATCATGAACGTACATCTAATCCCTATTCGACTTGGAGAATTTGACGTTATTTTGGGTATGGACTGGTTATCCAATTATGGAGCAGTAATTGACTGCCAAAAGAAGCGTATTAACCTTATGACTCCGTTAAAGGTTGTATTTTATGGTAGCAAGTCGCCTAGACAAGCGAGTTGTCTGACGATGATGCAGGCCAGGAGGTTGTTAAGACAAGGCTGTGTAGGATATCTAGCTTACATGGTCAATAGTCGTAAAGAGAATCCAAAAATAGATGAGATACCAGTAGTGAGAAATTTCGTAGACGTATTTTGGGATGAATTGCTGGGACTTCCTCCAGATAGAGCAGTTGAATTTATGATCGATTTGGCTCCAGGAACGGCTCCAATATCGAAGGCACCGTACCGAATGGCACCGGTAGAGATGAAAGAACTGATGGTCCAACTACAAGAATTACTGGACAAGAAGTATATTCAACCAAGCGTATCATCGTGGGGAGCGCCAATTTTATTTGTAAAGAAGAAGGATGGGACAATGCGGCTTTCCATCGATTATAGAGAATTGAATAAGGTTACAATTAAGAATAGATATCCATTACCGAGGATCGATGATCTGTTTGATCAATTGAAGGGAGCAAGATACTTTTCAAAGATAGACTTGAGGAGTGGTTATCATCAACTGAAGGTGAGACCAGAGGATGTACCGAAGACAGCGTTCAAAACACGATACGGTCACTACAAATTTTTGGTTATGTCGTTTGGTTTAACGAATGCTCCTGCAGCATTTATGGGACTAATGAATGGTGTGTTCAAGCCGTTTTTGGACAAGTTCGTAGTGGTATTAATAGATGATATTTTGGTATATTCGAAAACCAAGGAAGAACACGAAGAGCATTTGAGATTAACGTTAGAAGTGTTAAGAAGGGAGAAGTTATATGCCAAGTTTTCGAAATGCAAATTTTGGAGCGAGCGGGTGCAATTTCTTGGACATGTGATCGATAAAGACAGAATTTTGGTAGATCCATCCAAAGTTGAAGCCGTGATCAACTGGGATTAGTCAAAGACGCCGTCGGAAGTACGAAGTTTTCTTGGATTGGCAGGTTATTACAGAAGATTCATTTAGGATTTTTCCAAGATCGCAACTCCGTTAACGAATTTGACTAGGAAATCGGTGAAATTTGTTTGGACGGAGAAGTGTGAGGAAAGCTTTCAAGAATTGAAGAAGAGGTTGAGTACAGCACCTGTGTTGTCTCTTCCGGATGATACAGGAAATTTTATGGTTTATAGTGATACGTCGCATAAGGGACTTGGATGTGTGCTTATGCAGAACGGTAGAGTCATTGCGTATGCGTCACGACAATTGAAAGATTACGAGAAGGGGTACCCGACCCACGACTTGGAGTTAGCTGTAGTGGTTTTCGCTTTGAAAATCTAGAGGCACTATCTCTACGGGGAGAAGTGTGAAATATATACAGACCACAAGAGTCTGAAATATATTTTTACACAGAAAGAATTGAATATGCGCCAAAGAAGGTGGTTGGAATTAATTAAGGACTACGATTGTGAGATTTTATATCATCCAGGTAAGGTAAACGTGGTTGCCGATGCCTTAAGTAGAAAGGGTCGGGAGAAGTTGATGATGTTGGCCGCTCTGGAGGAGCTAATTTCAGAAATAGAGAAACTGGAGTTAGAAGTGAAGTATTCTATGGAAATTGATGAGAAGCTATTTCAGATGCAATCTGGTACAACCCTACTGGATAAAATTAAGGAGGCTCAACTTCAGGATGATGAATGCAAAAAGGTGATAAGGAAGATATCCGAAGGAACTGAACCGAGATTTAAGATGGATAAGGAAGGAATACTGAGATTGGAGAACAGAATTTGGGTACCGCCAAATGAGATGTTGCAGAGTGTGTTATTATTCATTGTTATATTGTTATACTTGTGGGCAATCGTGCTCACTCTTGCGTAATAATAACATTGCAGTTAAGAACGAAAGAGCAGACGAACCTTCCACTAGTAAAGGCAAGGGCAAGCTTAACAAGTAATGAAGATTGATTATTTATGTGGTTATGTAATGATAATTAGAATTGATGTTACTTAAGACTTATTTATTTATGTTTCCGCACAGACGATTTAAGGTTAGAGTAACCTGGGATTTATTTATTTTGCAGTTGATGTAACCCCATAAGGGTAGATTTATTATTATTTCTATCTATTGCATGGTTTGCATTTATTTATGGGTAGATAGATGGATGATGTTTGTACAGTGAACACCAAATCCTGTGAAAATGGAAGTACCGGATTTGGGGTTGTCACATTTATTGTAACAAAAATACTCTTCCTCCTCATTTACTCATATATCACACATTCATTGTAAAAATATCACCGTTATTATATTATTATATTATCACATTATACATTTATAATGTAATATAATAATATAGATAAAATATCAATTTTCAACAATTGTCACTTTTCTAAAAATTCCTTCATTTATATCCACATAAAATAAATATTTTTTTTATCATATATATCAATAATTAACTATTCACAAATAATATAACAGAATCACAATAATGACAACTAGGTCGGTCCCAGGAAAGAGGGGGCCTTCCGGTAAAGATTTCTCCTTACTGGCGCACAATTAAATAAACTTTCCTAGACAGAACTTCCTTAGACATTGCCAATAATGTTATCTAATAATACTATTCAAATAATATAAATTATTGATCTGATAATTTGAAATACTGTGCAATGACAATTATTGAATCAACAATATAAAATATCAACGTAACAATTATTTAACCAATAAAATAAAATATTGAACAGTAATTACTATAACGATTATTGAGTAGTGACTTCTTACGCAAGAATCAATAATTGGTGCAATACCGTGTGCTACAGTATAACACTGCGTATTACTATATTTTAACCACCGGGTATTCCAACAGTGTTAACGGTAACAACTACGCCGTTATTTATAAACACTCATACTTGTCGTTTTCTTCATCCAATCGCTTTTTATTATGGGGCCCACAAAAGGCTGCGCCGTCGTACGAATATTCCCCGACAGTAAGAATATTCCACGACCAACAGAATATTCCCTAACAACAATGAATATTTTATAACCACTTGCTTATTTAAAATAATTATGTATTTTACCCATAACTAACCACATAAATCAAATCAACCCTTTACTATTTCAAAATAATAAATAAAGGAAATTCGATTTTATTTATAAAAAGTTGGGGTCTTACAACCTCCCCTCCTTATAAAATTTCGTCCTCGAAATTGACGTACGTACCTGGTGTTTCGAAAAGGTGAGGGTACCTCGCTTTCATTTTCGACTCCAACTCCCCGGTCATTTCCTCAATAGCATGGTTCCTCCACAAAACTTTAACTTGTAGTATAACCTTTGTGCATAGGACATGCTCCTTCCTATCTAAGATCTTGACAGGTACCTCCTCGTACATTAAATCTTTGGCTATCTCATCTGGTTCTAACTCAATAATGTGGTTTGGGTCTTTCACATATTTACGTAGCGTGGATATGCGAAAAACGTTATAAACATGAGACATACTTGGCGGTCAAGCAAGTTTATAGGCCACATTTCCTACTCGATCGAGAATTTCAAATGGACCAATAAATCGAGAGTTGAGATTTCTTCTCTTCATTGCCTCTTACTTCTAGAATAACGCCTTCTTGTACCTTCTTCTTTATATTCATCAACTCCGGTGTGTAGCTTGATCGATTTTAACTTTATCGATTAAAATCGATTCTACTCGTATATCATCACGTGGGTCTCTAGAGTCTTTAACTCTATCTCTATCATTTGTAAGTCGTATAAAATGGGTCTTTGTGTTCAACAATATCGCACTTGTACCCGCATACAATCTTCTACTCAACACGTCAGCTATCACATTTGTTTTTTTATGATGGTATGGTCAGGACAGGTGTCGAAATGAGTCTCCTCTTGAGTTCTTGGAAGCCCTTCTAACATTCCTCGCTCCATTCAAATTTTATATCTTTTTGAGTAATGGAGTAGCGATTCGAGAAAATCCTTCCACGAATCTCTGATAATAACCAGCTAAGCCTAGAAAGCTACGTATTTTAATTACTGACTTAGGTTGCTCTCAACTGTGACTCATATCCTAATCTTAGAAAGCACGTCACAATGGCACCTATCGTTTTACCACCACACAAATATAGCGTCCCCTACGGAGATTCTGGCTTTGGTGCATTCCACAAAGGAAGTCACCAGATAGAGGCTCGGGTACCAACTCCTGTAGTTGGGTTTTTAACTCCTGAAGTTCAATAGGAGCTATTCGATATGAGATTTCAGAAATGGATTTTGTACCGGGTTCAAAGTCGATATAAAATTCAATATCAAGCTATGGGGGTAGGCCAGGAAGTTCTTCAGGAAATACGTCAGGAAATTCACTAACAATAGAAATATCATTCAAATCTGACGTATTTTTGTTTAAATCCATGAAATGGGCTAAGAAATCTTAACATCCATTTTTTAATAAACGAATGGCTTTATGGCTTGATATGACATCGATTGACTTTAATGGTTTGGTTGCTTGAATTCGTACAACAAGTTGGTTAGGAATATGAAAACTAACAACCTTACGAAAACAATCAATTTTAGCATGATGAGTGGTTAACCAATCAATCCCTAAAATCACATCAAATGCAAGTATTTTCAAAGAAATGAGATCACAGGTATTGTGATGGTGCCAACCTGAATCAAGCAAAATTTATAAACAGTGGATGTAACGAAAGTTTCTCCTAACGGAGTTTTAACAGATAAGTCAAAGTCTAATTTCTCATGAGTCAAGTTCAAACGTTGAGCACAAGTAGGAGAGATAAAAGAATGGGTAGAACCGGTATCTAATAAGGTATAGACTTCGCAAGAATTTATAATTAACTAACCCGTGATAACTTTGTTCGATTCCTCATCACGAAAAATGCTCTCCCTTAAACTACCGACTTTGTTTTCTCCGTATCCGCCTTTAGTGCCACCATCCCAGCTGGACTTGACTTCGCTACAGGACAAAATTGAGCTATATGACCGTCTTTTCTACAACTAAAACATACCTTAGAAGGCTTTTAACAATTTGGACTTATGTGTCCCTCCTCTCCGCATCTGTAGCATCTAGCTGACAGTCTTTTTCCTCCCCTAGAATTTATTGCTGGTGCTGGTTCTGACGTCTTCCCATCATTATTAAATCTTCTTTTTCTGAAATTTTCACTTGACTCACCTTTCCTATTATCTTGGCCATGATTACCACCGAAGTGGTTACCATTTTTGGCATGGTAATTTCCTCCACGATGATTATCATTGTCCCGATGACCGTTGCCACCGGTACGATTATTATCATGTTATTGGTCGCCCGGTTGAACAGACTCATTATCTCACTCCAATAACTGAGCCCTATTCACAACATCTGAATATAAAAAAAGTTTGTGAGAAATGAGGTATTGGCGTATTTCAGGTTTCAAACCTCGCAGAAACATTTGCGTCATTCGCTCCTCGTTGTTTACCAAATGGGATGCAAGCCGGGATAGCTCAGCAAACTTAGCTTCGTACTGTGACACAGTCATATTGTTTTGCTCCATTGCTCATCTCAAAAATTTTAGATGTCATTCTCAAATACTGTCACAAAACAAGGGTTAATTAAAGAAAATGACATACCACACAATACCCCTATATTCTGACCGACCAACAAATAAGCTTAGGTAGGACACACTAGCGAAGGATTTACTCATCTCTCCCCTCCTAGTTTTATTCCCCGATCTCCGCTAGAGACCATATCCCTAAGCTTTGATACCAAATGTGACGCCCCCAAAATAGGTCTATTCCAACCAACCCATTCTGAGTCGCCAAATACATGGTACAGAAAATAACTACAACTTTATTATTACAATTGTCGTGCAAAATACAACAACACATATACTGTGAGTTTAAATATAAATATTATCTTCTAGACAGTATTCAAACTCAAATAATTCCTCATTATAATTATTGATATACTATTTTACAAAATAGTGAGGACTACTAAAACAACTATCTTGAACCATCACTCCACACCCTGACTAGTTCCCGCTATATTCTCGCCTCCTGAGAAGAAAAATAGAACAAAAAGGAAAAGAGTGAGCTCAACTAGCCCAGTAAAGAATATTATAACTAAGATAATGTAGAAAAAATTATCCTTAGTCCTCAACAGGAAAAAATCTGATAGAATACAATAGACAACAAGTTTTAGATTAACAACTGCAGCGGAAATAACAATTCATTAGAAGAGTTAAGTAGAGAATGAAATCTACTATCATCTATGAATTTAAAAGTCTATCATCGATATTTTATCCCTGTAATGTAAGAACCCGGATTTTCAGAAATTATTAAATAAGAATTTAATGAATTAAATTCTTAAGTGTGAAGTGGGTTCGAATAAAAATATTTATGTGATACGAGGTATGTAGGAATGTGCTACATAGGATAATATGAGCTATGTAATATGTATTTTTGTGATTAATAAATATATTATTATTATTATTATATATTGTTATTTATCACAGAGATAATTCAGTTGAGATAAAAGAAGTGGATAAAATTTCCTATCGATATTAAATAGTCTATAGGATTATTTTATCATAGTAAGTGGGTGATGTTAATGTATAATCGTCATTTTCTTGTGTATGTGTACTAATAACTGGTATGATAATAATATAGGTTATTGATAGTACGTAAGTTATCCGCGAATGGGTTTGGATAGTGAAACATGAGTAGTTGAGAGAATTAACTAATAAGAATAAATATTGGTTAATTGATAGTTGAGAGTTATGTTATGGAATAGTATAATGTGTATGTTAAACCTTAAATAACTATGGTGATATAGTATAAGGTTTAATTTACTTAATTAAATGAGAGAATTAATATGTGTGTTGAATATGTGATACTTTATATATGTTACTCAGAATGGTAATATGTGAGAAAGTCTAATGTATGAATAACGTTAAATATATATACGTTATTAAATGGAGACATAAATTATTATATCTTTAAATGGATATTTAATATTTAAAGAAATTATTTTGGGAACAATTTATAGAGGGGGAGAGAAATAATAATTATATATTTCTAATAGAGGATATTAAAATAATTTCTAATATTGAGTTATTTTAATAAAAGGAGGAAATGTTATTTTTGAATAATAATATTACCTTATATATTTTTGTATGGGGTATGATAAATAATATAGTAAATATATTAAAACGTATTTTTTATATGTAAAGAAATTGATAGAAACAATTTATTATAATAGAAAATAAACTTATTATCTATTTTCTATATATAATATATGTACATGTGTCGTACATATAGTTAATTGATATTATATTAAGAATAATATTTTGAGACAATAAGCAAATTAATTTCTAATTGTAAATATATTTATTCGAAGAAAACATAATATTTATGTTATGACAAAAATACTTAAATTCTAATGTATTTTCAAGGGAGTTAATTAATGAAAGAAAACTAAGTTATTTTAATATATTAAATAACTTAAGTTATTATTTTATCATGGATGTTATCATTTAAATAACTAATTGAGTATATATTAATTATTATAAGCGTAAAGGTTATACTTATAATTAATTAAGGTAGTTTAACATTTAAATGTTTGAGTCACACAAATATTATATTAAAAAAATAGTAAGTGTGGAGAATGAGAGAAGCTTAAGATCGAGCTTATGAAATATGCCTTGTGTGGCACAGTGATGAGATATATTGTCTTATAATATTAATTATTGTTATGGACAATATACTAGTATCTAGCAATTATTTGATGGTATATTGAATTATTATTATTGCGAGTGATAGCATGATAATAAGTATATTGGTTATAAATATTATAAGATTTATATTTATTGTGATAATTAACCATATAAACGCTAATCAATTGTTATAGAGATTAATAATTGATTTACGAGGAATAGATTAATTAATACTATTAATTAATTGATAAGATAAGTAATTTAATTATAACCTAAGTTATATGGGAAGAATGGTGTACATATATTAAATAACTTAGTGTACTTATTATATGACTAAGAGTTAGGTTGAGGTTTGTTTGTCCCATATTAAGTGTCCAATTGCTCTTCCTTTTCTCATTCACGTGAACTCTAGAGACTAGCCTATTCTTCCCTCATTTTCTTCAAAGTGTAGCAAATAATTTCAAGGGGTGTGGGTAACATGATGGGATTCACCAACCACTCACCAACTCTTCCTTAACCATAATACAATTCTCATTCCCGTTGGTTTGAATTAGGGAGCAAAGCTATGGACTGTGTTTTGGGTTTTCTATATATAGAGCCTTCTCCTTCTCCTTTCATGTTTGATAAGTTGTCTGAGAGGTGAACTATAGAGCGTTGGGAGAATTGAGAGCAATGGGAGGATTGAGGAATTATAGTTAGCTAATTCCAAGCATTCAAGAGGTAATCTTTCTAACATTAATGCTCTTGAGTTCTAGGTTTGTAATTTCTTAGTAATAACATGAAATACTTGCTAAGTAAGTCCAAATTTGATGGCTAAAACTTGTTGCAATCCATGAATTTCTGTTAGATGTTATTAATTTAGTTCAATACGAAATCAACGGAAGTTAAACGAACCAATTTGGTTGAGAAACGAATTCGTAGTGAACAAATTCGCTAAACTTTTCAAAATATGAAAACTAAGCATGAACATGAGTTATAGATTCATATTTGGGTTAGTTAATGTTTATGTTAATTGTTGGGTACTTGGTATGTTGTAGTTTTATGAGTTACAAACTCATAGGACCAAAAATGGACTGATTTGAATGAGTATAACTCATGTTATGATGATTGGAAGGGGTTTTGGTCTGTGAAATTGAGTGGAGCAGAGCCTGAGGGGCTGTTCTGTGAACTGGGGTGCAGTTACGCTGCCCCCAAGGCCAATTGGGGCGCAGCTGCGCCGGGCATCAGTCACTGGTGGACTGCTCTGACTTGCTATAGTAAATTAGGCATAACGTTTTTATAAGAACTCCGATTGAGGTGATTCAAGATGATCTAGAACGAGGACGAATAGACCTATAACTTTTGTTCTTTAAGTTTTTCAATTTGAGGTTGCTAGGAAGGGTCAAAACAGTCATCTTTGTGACTATTACGTAATAGGAGGCGATCGGAGGGCGTCGAGTGAGCACATACGCAAGTATAGTGCTCCCGACGATGGAATATGTTATTCTAAGTGATGTAACATAAAAATGCATGATATTAGACATGACATATAAGATTACCTTACTTATAATGGAATGCTTTATCATGACTTAGTATGTGTTTTTAAAAGAAACTTAAAGATTTTTGAAAACAAACTTTGACGAACTTGTGTACCTCTTATTCTGACCTTGATAACATATATATGAGGTCTAAGTACGCATGATGTAAGATTCAAAGTTGTATCATAGGTGTGTTAGATTACTTTGATTTGGTTAAAATGATTTCAAAGGCAAGCTCCTATATCATTTGCAAACAAAGTTTTATAAACATGGAGTGGTTATATTTTGCCCTTAGAAACGTACATAGAAACATGTACAAACAAGTATGATGTGTGAGTTGAAGTTGCCTTACATGATTAGTTTAGTATGACATTGACTTTGAGAATAAAGTTTTTAAGTTTTGAACTAAGAGGGACGAACTTAAAGTAACGTGTGGACTTAAAGTTCTAAATGTAATAACATACATACATGGCTTAGTTAGCTATGAAATGATATTTAGAGTTGCACCTAGTTGCTTTAACTTGGCCTAGAATGACTTTTAAAAATGAACTTGATTTTCATACGAAACTAAGCTTGAATAAACATGGCTTACATGTGTGCTCATCTAGTTAGACACCGTATAAGTCGTGCGAGTATGAATTGTAACGAGTTCTCAAATGATGAACTATATATTCTAATGAGTTGAATAAATACGAGCATACGCGTTATAGGCGATAAAATGGTTAAGGTAGTTCATTCCTTGTACATGAACCTACTTAGTGAAAATAACTTAAAGTAAAACACAAGAGACACCCAACTTGGGCTAAGACCACTTAACATATGTATAATTTGTGTGTTAACAGTCATGTATGTTAAGAACCCGGATGAAACCAAAAAATAAAAACTCAACTTTGGACTGGCCAGGGGACGGCGCAGCTACGCCCATCCCAGGCCTAATTCCAGCGCAGCTGCGCCACATGGCAGTGTTGCCAAACTGTTTTAATAGTCATCTGAACTTTAAAGCATATGTGTAATGAATGTCTAAAGTTATAATACTTGACATAGATGATGTTTTAAGTATATGAACAAGTGATGGTTATATGAAACCCAAATGTGTTAAAATTTATTAAGTTTGCAAAATGTAAAGACGATGTAGATTGCGTATCTATAGACTTTAAATATGTGTCGAACACATAACGAGTCAAGTGTGTGTTAGAGATTTATGAATGTTGATATTAAGCATGTGTAGCTAAGGTGTATTATATACATAGCTATTATAAGAGTTTACTAAGAAAGCAAAAAGGGAAGGTTTTAAAAACCAAGATAGAGAACAATGTAACATTATTATTACATTGAGAATGTATGAATGTTACTGATGGATATGAGTCCATGATTATATAACTGTGTAGGAATACACGAAGTACAGATAAGCTTTAAGCAGTTAGGTCGTAGTTGATAAACTACGAATCAGGCAAGTCTTTCAGTTCTTATTTGGTATATGAATTTGATAACTGTTAGTTGAGCTATATTATGCTATGAAAATGTTGATGTATATATATGAGAAGTATATGAGATATGTATGAAATGTGAAAGTTGATCTTTGATTATATGCTTGTGATATAAACCTTTATGCCTGTTATGTGAGAAGTAACATGCGTAGTAAATTTTAATCGATTATGAATGCATAAACTGAATATGATATTATATTTTATGTGCTACATGAAAACTATTAGAATTGCTGGGCTGTCGAGCTCACCCTTGCAAATAACCACTTTTGCAGGTTAAGGACTCACGGTAAAGATTTCGTGCTACTTGATTGATAGACTTCAATAGTATCGAAGGAGATCGATTTGTTTATTTAAATATATACTCTTAAACCATGTTTAGGCTCTAGAAAATGTACATGACAATAGTTTACAATGTGTAATACATGTTAAGTTGTACTATGTGATACATAGAGAAATTTGAATCGAGATGTAAAAATGTATACAGTAATTCGAATAGAATGAATCATAACATAATTTGATTCAAGGATATGTAATTGATTCAACTTAAGATATCAATAAAAGATTTATTTTCAAAGGAGATTGAAAAAGTTTAAATTATTTCACATATTTATACAATATCGAATGTGATGTAAAACAGGAATAGTAAATGACCAAATTGTGAAACATATAAAGTTTGGGGTCATTACATAGATCCTGGAAATGGAAAGAATGTATATTCTAAATTGATGAATTTAATAGCAAGGCTTAAAGCCACAAAAGAATAGTCTTAATAACTGATAAATACCACAAGTCAACCATAATAAATCTCAAACTGTCTCAAACCACAATCTAAAATAATTATTACAATTCCAAGTAAACTGACACATCAAGTCTAAACAGAATATTTCTAAATCATTGGAATGAATGGAGCTCTCATCACACTTGCCCTTGATTCCCCTAATTACCTTTCGGAAGAAAAACACAGCATGAGCCAAATGCCCAGTACGGATATAGAATGCAAATAATGAACCGAAATAACTAACTCAATTAAATGAAAAGAGACTAAACGAACTGAAATGAAACGAACAAAACTAACACAACGAAATAATAGGCTGAACCAAATGGATGGGTGTTATTTCATACCAAGCTTAGAATAAAATAGAAATATACCTTGCCACACATGCAAGTCAAATAATGTCACATAGGCAAATCAAATAATGTCACACAGGCAAGTCGCACACATTGGACCGCGAATCCAATGCATGTAAAATCAGAAGGAGTGTTTGGCACAAACATCACCAATCCGCAGAACAGAACAGAACAGAAAACTAGGGTCGACCCATACGCCTCCCACAGCAAAACAGTAAATGGCAACTCCCAACGGAGCACAAAACAGAGACGTCGTGGACTGATCACACCGCCACGGAAGGTGTCATGCCTCGGTGCCAAGAGGACATGCATGTGGTACCCCCACAGGTGGTTATAGCTCAGGTATACCCTACGGTATTCTAACAAAGATACAATGTCACAACACATGCGACACAATATCAACACAAAGGGGTTCTAACGTGTACATGTTAAACTGAAACGAATTATCAACACAAAGTCTCCAAAAATATACTAACATGTACATAACTACAATATCAAAATAAATTTATAGTCATGATACACTAGTCTAAAGAGTACAAATGGGAGTTCTAATATAAACGCCAAAACAAGCTATCAAAATAAATTGACAAGAAATAATTATAAGAGGCAATACTAAATTTCGAAACGAATAACGGAACGAACAATTTAAAAACAAATGAGTCTCGCTGAAAGAGTACGGAATCCGTACTTGGATTAAGCAGTGTAATACCCAAAATTTAAATAAGATTATGCTAATCTCCTTCAAGTCAATCTAATAAAATAAAATAAAATTTTATTACAAAATTACTCATTAACAACATAATATTGTTAAATTTATTATCAAGTAAATTTTATAATTTTATCAACAAGGTTAACTAGTTTAAATTAATATACAAAACTATCAATTTGATTCACTAATTCGATTTATAGGCTTCATAAATCAAAAACATATTAAAATATAAAATCTAAATATATATAGAAGCTGCTGATAAAGAGGCCTATGCAAGAGATTATCTATCTATTCGGCAGAAAGATGATGAGTCCATCACAGACTTCATAACGAGGTTCACTAGGTTGGCAGGATTTACGGGAACCTCAGTAGGGACTGCAGCAGAACAGGCAGAGAAGTTCAAGTGGAGGATCCATTACAGGTATCGACAGCATCTTATTAACACCAAGTTTGCAGATGTGTCAGCAGTGGCCAATGCTGCCAAGAATATTGAGATGGAGAGACAGGACTTTCGGTCTTCTAAACTGGAAGGGAGTCGAAAGAGGGACAGAGATGACCAGCAGGGTCAAACTTCGGGTCAACACGGGAAGAATCAGGGTGGTCAGTGGAACAAGAACCATGGTGGCTAGCAGGGGCAGTGGCGTGGCCAGAATCAGAATAGGGGTTATCAGCAGATGCCTAAGTAAGGGCAAAATTGTCAGCTTCAGCTACCTTGGCATGGTCAGAATCGTCAGCAGGGGCATTATCGTCAGCAGGGACAGAATCAGGGTCGTTATCCGGGACCAGCTGGTGGGGGTAACCCAAATCTCATTCCGATAGCTCCTTGTGCTATTTGTGGGGCTAATCATCCGAGGAGGCAGTGCCACAGACTCACCGATGCATGCTTCTTGTGTGGACAGATGGGTCATATGGCTAGAGATTGTACCGGGCCACGTGGAAATGGTGGAGGTGGTGATAATGGTGGCAATAGAGGTCAGCGTCAGGGTGGTCGAGTGTTTGCCTTGACATATAACCAAGCAGCAGGTGCACCAGGTACTGTTTCTGGCACTCTTTTAGTTGGCAATCGTGAGGTATCTATTTTATTTGATACGGGTTCTACTCATTTAGTTGTTGCTCAATATTTTGTTCGGCATTTGGGTGTGTCATCTCAGTCTTTAGATTCTGTTATGTCTATTTCTACCCCGATAGGGACTTCTGTTGTTATTTTTGATTTGTTTCGAGGGTGTCCGATAAGTTTTGGGGATAAGATTCGTAGGGCTAATCTTCTTCCAATGAGTATGCACGATTTCGATGTCATTCTTGGGATGGACTGGTTGGATAAGCACCAGGCCACTATCGATTGTCAAGCGAAGAAGGTTAAATTTGGAGATGTGAAGTCTCCAGAATTCGTGTTTCAGGGTTCACAATCGAGTAGGGCGGTGAAGTTGATTTCGGCTTTGAAAGCTGGGAAGTTGGTGGCAAAGGGTTGTGAGGGATATTTGGTATTTGTGAAAGATACCTCTAAGGGTGAGTCTCGTGTTGAAGATGTTCCAATTGTTCGTGACTTTCTCGATGTATTTCCTGAGGAGTTGTCAGGGTTGCCACCACAGCGAGAAGTGGAGTTTGCTATTGAGCTTGTTCCTGGTGCGGAGCCTATCTCTAAGGCGCCGTATCGGATGGCACCATTGGAATTACAGGAGTTGAAGGAGAAGTTATAGGAACTGTTAGATCGTGGTGTGATTCGACCGAGTGTTTCACTGTGGGGTGCTCCGGTCTTATTTGTGAAGAAGAAAGATGGGTCTATGAGGTTGTACATAGACTACAGGGAGTTGAACAAGGCTACCATCAGGAATCGGTATCCATTGTCGAGGATTAATGACATGTTTAACCAACTTCAGGGGGTAAAGTATTTTTTAAAGATAGACTTGAGGTCGGACTATCATCAGTTGAGGGTGAGGGATGAGGATATCCCTAAGACAGCTTTTCGCACTCGCTATGGGCATTACGAGTTTCTGGTTATGCCATTCGGGTTGACTAACGCTTCGACGGTGTTTATGGATTTAATGAATTGGGTGTTCAGGGAGTCCTTGGACCAATTTGTCATTGTCTTTATTGATGACATTTTGGTTTACTCCAAGTCTAAGGAAGAGCATGAGGAACATCTTCGCACAGTGTTGGGAATTTTGCAGAAAGAGAAACTGTATGCTAAATTCTCTAAATGCGAGTTTTGGTTGGAGCAGGTTGCATTGGAGCAGGTTACATTTTTGGGCCACGTTGTTTCTGCTGAAGGCATTATTAAGGTGGATCCTGCAAAGGTTGAGGCTATCACTAAATGGCCAAGACCTACTACGGTGACAGAGATTAGGAGTTTCTTGGGTTTGGCAGGGTATTATAGGAGGTTTGTGGAAGGGTTTTCCTTACTTGCCTTGCCATTGACTCAGTTGATGAGAAAAGGCACGAAGTTTGTGTGGAGTGAGGAGCGCGAGAAAAGTTTTGAGGAGTTAAAGAAACGACTTGTGACAGCTCCTATACTTGCGTTGCCATCGGAGATAGGAGGTTACCAGATTTATAGTGATGCTTCTAAGAAGGGTTTGGGGTGTGTTTTAATGCAACACGGTAAGGTGATTGCTTATGCTTCTAGGCAGCTTAAACCTTACGAGGTGAATTACCCCACACATGATTTGGAGTTGGCAGCGGTGATCTTTACCTTAAAGATTTGGAGGCATTATTTGTATGGAGAGATTTGTGATATCTTCACCGATCACAAAAGACTGAAATACATTTTCACTCAGAAGGAGCTCAATATGAGGCAGAGGCGTTGGTTGGAGCTTCTAAAGGATTATGATGCTAAAATTCAGTATCACCCGGGGAAAGCGAATGTGGTTGCAGATGCTCTTAGTCGAAAGAGTTCTGGGAGTGTAGCAGCCCTTATTACACAACCTCAGCTTATTTCAGATATGGAACGGCTCGAGTTGGAGTTGTATGTACGAGGTTTAGATGGGCATTTGGCGGGTATGAGAGTGGAGCCCTCTCTTATCTCACGGGTCAAAGAAGCTCAAAAGGAAGATGGGGAGTTGTGGAGTATGACGCAGAATCTAGAGGAGGGCAAGCAGCTCGAGTTTCGTATTGATGACTATGGTGTGATTTGGTTGGGTGAGCGGTTGTGTGTACCGTTTGATCCAATCATTCGGGAGGCGGTATTGGCTGAGGCTCATAGTTTGCCATTTTCTATTCATCCAGGTTCTACGAAGATGTATAGGGATTTGACGAAAAATTTTTGGTGGAATGGGATGAAACGAGACGTGGCTGAATATGTTGGAAAGTGCCTCACTTGCCAACAAGTGAAAATAGAACATCAACGAGCTAGTGGTTTGCTGCAACAGTTAGACATTCCAGTGTGGAAGTGGAAAGATATCACGATGGATTTTGTAACTGGTTTGTCGAAGACTTTCAGGAAGAATGATGCCATTTGGGTAGTGGTGGACCGGCTGACTAAATCGGCACACTTTTTGGTGATCCATGAGGGTTACTCAGTGGATAGGTTGGCACATATCTTTCAGCAGGAGATTGTTAGACTTCATGGTACTCCGGTGTCTATTATTTCAGATTGGGAACAACGGTTCACTTCACGGTTCTGGAAAGGGTTTCGACGAGCTTGGGGTACTCGGCTCAACTTTAGTACTTCTTTTCATCCGCAAACTAATGGGCAATCCGAGCGGACTATCCAGACATTAGAGGACATGTTGAGGTCTTGTGCACTTGAGTGGTTGGGTAATTGGGATGATTATTTGAGCCTAGTTGAGTTTGCTTACAACAACAGCTGGCATGCAAGTATTGGAATGGCTCCGTTTGAAGCATTGTATGGTAGAAAATGTCGGGCACCAACTTGTTGGAATGAGGTTGGCGAAAGGGCCATAGAAGGGCCTGAGTTAGTTCAAATCACTACGGAGAAGGTAGCAGTGGCTAAGGAGAAATTGAAATCGGCTCGATCACGGCAGAAGAGTTTTGCTGATAAGCATAGGAGGACTTTAGAGTTTGAACCTGGTGAGCATGTGTTTCTAAAAGTTTCTCCTTGGAAGGGCATTCGGCGATTTGGGTTGAAAGGGAAGCTTAGTCCGCGTTATATCGGCCCATTTGAGATTTTGGAGAGGGTTGGTAAGGTTGCATACTGGTTAGCTTTGCCTCCACAGCTAGCTCATGTGCATAATGTGTTCCATGTGTCGGTGTTGAGGAGTTATCATTACCATCCGTTACACGTGGTGCAATATCCATTCGATAAGATTCGGGAGAATCTTACTTGTGAGGAGCAAGCTGAGGCGATTTTGGATCGTCAAGAAAGGATTATGAGGAGGAAGACTATTCCGTTTGTTAAGGTTCTGTGGAGGAACCATTCGGAACGAGAAGCCACTTGGGAGATGGAGGAGTCTATTCGAGCGGAATATCCGCATCTTTTTGATAATTAAGTACGTTCTATTCTTTTGATTCCCGGGACGGAATTCTTTTTAAGGGGTAGGTGATGTAATACCCAGTAAAATAATAAATAAATAAATAACATTTAAATGCATATTTTAATTTTTCTAATTGGACTTTGTCTTTTATTTGGGTCAAACTAGTTATTTATTTGATATGGGCTAATAAATATTAATAAGTGTGGGTAAATTAAAATTTTAAAATTTGGTCTTTTAAAAACTAATTTAGCTTAAGTTATGTGGGTAATAATAAATTCTACTAAAAATAAGAGAGTAAATAAGATATAATAATTAATAAAAAAAAAAAAAATTGTTTCATCATATTTTATACCGACTGAAAGAAAAGAAAGTGGTGCAGCCGCTGCTGCCGAAGAAGAGGAGAATAATCTAGATAATAGCTTCTTTTGTTCACAAATATTATATGTATGTATTAAATAGTTAGAATAATCAATTTCATTATTACTGTGATTTATGGAATTCGGTGTAAAGCAATTAGTTTTAACTGTATACATGGAATTCGGTGTAAAGCAACTTGAATATATATGTATATATGTCATATGATTTGGGTCAAAGTGGATTGCTCAGGAGGTTGGTATATATGTATTGATTTAAGAAAAGTAATGCTTCCAAATGAATGCTAAGAGATTCAAGTGATCTGTTAAGTCAACATAAACGTACATTACTTTAAATTGTATTGTGGGCATAAAATAAATAAATAAATAAATTTACGTGATGCAATTGAAAACCACCGATTTTTGTAATATAGCAAGAATCAAGTTTGTTGCAGGATGAGTTCTATATATATTTAGATTTTAGATTTTAATATGTATTTGATTTATGAAGCGTATAAATTGAATTAGTGAATCAAATTGGTAGTTTTGTATATTAATTTAAACTAGTTAATCTTGTTGATAAAATTATAAAATTTACTTGATAATAAATTTAACAATATTATGTTGTTAATGAGTAATTTTGTAATAAAATTTTATTTTATTTTATTAGATTGACTTGAAGGAGATTAGCATAATCTTATTTAAATTTTGGGTATTACATTACTTAATTCAGGTACGGATTCCGTACTCTTTCAGCGAGACTCATTTGTTTTTAAATTGTTCGTTCCGTTATTCATTTCTAAATTTAGTATTGCCTCTTATAATTATTTCTTGTCAATTTATTTTGATAGCTTGTTTTGGCGTTTATATTAGAACTCCCATTTGTACTCTTTAAACTAGTGTATCATGACTATAAATTTATTTTGATATTGTAGTGATGTACATGTTAGTATATTTTTGGAGACTTTGTGTTGATAATTCGTTTCAGTTTAACATGTACACGTTAGAACTCCTTTGTGTTGATATTATGTCGCATGTGTTGTGACATTGTATCTTTGTTAGAATACCGTAGGGTATACCTGAGCAATAACCACCTGTAGGGGTACCACAGGCATGTCCTCTTGGCACCGAGGCATGACACCTTCCGTGGCGGTGCGATCAGTCCACGGCGTCTCCGTTTTGTGCTCCGTTGGGAGTTGGTCATTTGGTGTTTTGTTGTAGGAGGCGTATGGGTCGACCCTAGTTTTCTGTTCTGTTCTGTTCTGCGGATTGGTGATGTTTGTGCCAAACACTCCTTCCGATTTTACATGCATTGGATTTGCAGTCCAATATGGTGACTTGCCTGTGTGGCATTATTTGATTTGCCTATGTGGCATTATTTGACTTGCCTGTGTGGCAAGGTATATTTCTGTTTTATTCTAAGCTTGGAATGAAATAACACCCAGTCATTTGGTTCAGCCTATTATTTCGTTGTGTTAGTTTTGTTCGTTTCGTTTCAGTTCGTTTCGTCTCTTTTCATTTAATTGAGTTAGCTATTTCGGTTCATTATTTGTATTCTATATCCGTACTGGACATTTGGCTCATGCTGTGTTTTTCTTCCGACAGGTAATCAGGGGAATCAAGGGCAAGTGTGATGAGAGCTCCATTCATTCTAATGATTTAGAAATATTCTGTTTAGACTTGATGTGTCAGTTTACTTGGAATTGTAATAATTATTTTAGATTGTGGTTTGAGACAGTTTGAGATTTATTATGGTTGACTTGTGGTATTTATCAGTTATTAAAGCTATTCTTTTGTGGCTTTCAGCCTTGCTATTAAATTCATCAATTTTGTTATGTTTTGAGTAACCTCTCTTTCTATTTCGGAAAGGGGGTGTTACATGAACCTTGTCGTAACCATAAGCTCGCTCTAATATGTGATTCTTCCCTAGAGGTGGAAAATTAAAGTGACTAATCCAACTCACCACTGTTGTCCCAAAAAGACGGTCAGTTACGAGACGTTTCTCTATTTTTTGATTGAATTGTCTACTCATCCGTCGATAATGATATTCAATCGACAAAAACTGTCTGAAAGTTGCAAAGAAACTCATTCCCCCCCCCAGGTTTTAGTCGCATAGCTTTAACCGACCCCATGCACACGGGACATGACAAGCCCCTGTGAGTCCACCATCTACTCATCCGTCGAGGTAGGGCTTAAATTATAAAGTCATTCTCGACGGTCTATCCGTCGAAAATGACCCCCTTCGAGAAAGAGTCATTGGCGATGGCATAACCGTCAATAATAACATTTTATTCCCGTCGCCAATAGGTTTCCCTTCCCCGTGAAATTATGGCGCCAAATTAATGTCATTAGCGACGGCGATAGACCCATTCTCGACGGCACGCCGTCGACCAATATGCTGGATTTGGAGGGAACTGGTCATTACCTACGGCATCCATTGGCACGGCAATCCCGTCATAAATGATGTCATTATCGACGGCAAGAAGGCCGTCGGCAATGACGTCATCGACAATGACCAACTTTTTTGTAGTGAAAGTTTGACAATAGTGTTTTGTTGGACGAACAGACGGGAACTCATTGGGATATTACACCTCCGAACCAAGTCAATAAAAGGACAATTCACTCGATTGGTAGCAAAGGTGGTTTAGTTGTAGAAAGAAAAAGAAGTTGCGGGAATCAAACTTCTAAGAATCAAGCTTCTATTGTGAATCAAACACAATCACATATTGTTGGAAATCACACTCAAGTTTGCATATGTTCAATTTCCTATTAGGAATCAAATTAGTGGTAACTTATGAATACGGAATTTGGTTTAGTACAAATATTCTTGGTAAATTGCTACTATTAGGAATTTTAGAATTTAATAACTTGTGGTACTTTTGGTTACATGTTGTGACTAGGAAAAATTATGTTTCTTGATATCTGGTTATAAGTGTAAGTAAAGAAAAACTATTGTTTGAATTGTTGGGTACATGTTGCGAGTATTATATGTTAAATTATGTAGTACTTATACTGAAATTTTCTCTTGCATGGTACACAAGTGTTGATTGTCAGTAATGGTTATCTCAGTTCAAAATAATTCACTAGCCTCTAGAATAATTGATGTTGTCTTTCAACGGTTTGTAACTTGATAGATATAATAATGGGAGTGAATGAGTTATTTTTGGTGCAATTCTTTACGTATGTGGAGATTTCAAATCTGTTGACAAGAACACCACTTGTTTACAAGTGCCTTCCTCTTATTACGTTTTTACCGGAAAAAATTGTTTCTGTATGAAAGATATATATGTATTTGTTATTATCTATTTAAATTATTATTGTTAAATTTAAGTACCATTGTAAGCATGGTCGTCAGAGTTATTGGTGTTGTATTAGGTAGTTGGACAAATGGTAGACTTGGTGGGAAAATATCGATTATGTTGGTTGATGTATATTCTTCATTGGTGCTATGATATGGTACAATTTTTCCATTCCCCGGGATGATAATGATTAAATTATTCATTTTAAAAATTTACATTTGTTAAATAAATTTTTATTTATTTAAGTTAATAATTTTAATTTGTCCTTCTAGTTAAATGAAATATAAGTAAACTTTTTGCTTGCATCTGCTGACCAGTCTGCAAATTAACCAACGCATAACAAAATTAAGCATCCATGCATCCCTAATTACCAGAGCATACCTATATATATATATATATAGAGAGAGAGAGAGAGAGAGAGAGAGAGAGGTTAATGATCCATAACATATATTTGTTATGGATCAAAAAAAAAACAAATAACATTTCTACCTTACATTACAATTATGTACGGTTATAATTAAAACACTGAAACTTCTAGCGAACTGAATTAAAATTATTGTCACGTTCGCTAGAAATTTTAGCGGATGACTTTAACACTATAAGGGCCCAAGGGCAACATTACCAAGATGGTTCTTTGCCTTCACATTGTTTAATAGATCACCAACATGATTATTTACACTCACATTGTTTAATAGGTTCTTTACAGAAATATACAACAATTAGAAAGTAATTACATCATTAGTGCATCAACAAAATAATTACAAAAAGAGTGTAATTAGGACCCATATTACAAAAATAGTACAATTCACATTAATAAGGAAACCTAAAATCAAAGAAAAATAATTGTCATAATTAATAATTAAATTTCAAATATTTAGGATCTAACAACAAAAATAAATTCAAATTCAAATATTCAAATTCAAATCTTCATCTCCCTTACATACACTTTGAAATAATAGTTAACAAATAAATAAATAAAATATATGTACATGTACCGGATATCAAAAAAATTGTTAGCTAAATAATTGCAACACCTTTCCAAAGACGGAATGATTTCTGGTTAATGGGTGATCCAGTTATTGTCTGGATAACTTCAAACAAGAAATTCTGAGGTGTGTTCTTGAGTTCTTGAACGATCCCATAAATTGTCTTCCCATTTTCAAAGTATATGAAAAGATGAACAATTATGTATTTGTAGTTCGAAAGTCTTCGGTTCAGTTCAAAGTTTGGGCTCTGCTACTCCGTCGGTACACCGCCGCGAATCTCTGTTGTCCAAAACGCTAATGAAAATAAGAAGATTCGTCCTATAAAAAGTTTAAAAATAAATAGATGTAACTTTTACTGTTCTGAAATTTTTTTTTATGACTATTTTGTTACTCATAAATACTAAAATGATTACCTTTGTATGAATGGTTGGCTACCAACTGCATCACATTCAAACAAAAATTGATAACTTAATAAAATTGAATTGGTTACCTTGGTCTGAAAGTTTGGCTACCAACTGCACTATGAAAAAACTGCAGGTGTTGATGTGAATTAGTTACTTTGGTATAAAGGTTAGGTTACCTTGGTACGAAGGTTTGCTTACCTTAATCTGAAGGTTTGGTTACCAACTGTACTAAGAAAAAATTTAAAGTGTGGAGGTTGATTGGTTACTTTGATATGACAGTTTGGTTACCTTGGTATGAAGGTTTGGTTACCATCAACTATACATATATAAAAACAAGATCTAATAAATTGAGGTATAAGGATCCAAACCTTCAACAAAATAGGTCGCAATAAGTTATATATCAAAACTGATGAACATCTAGCGTCCAAGGGTAAAAGACCAACTCTCTACTAAAAATTATTACGAATATGGTGCAGTTGGTAGCCAAACCTTCGTACAAAGGTAACAATTTTAATTTTTATGGGTAACCAAATATTCATAAAAAATAAATTGCGCCTCTGCCACAAAATCGCTGGGGACGAAGAAGATATATTGAAATATGAAATAGAGAGAAAAAAAAGGGGGGAAGAAAAAAGAAGAATGAATAACTTAGCCACATAAGAGAAATACAAAGAAAGACAAAGCAGATGAGGAACCAACTCGTTTGCTGTGTGCCTTCACCGCCTCCTCCTCCTCCGCTCCAACCACCAGAGCCACCCTCACCGCCGGCAACAATAGCACAAGGAATATGGGACTTGGGTGTGTTGAATTTATTAATTGGAAGATGAGAGATAGAATCCTTAATGCATACTAATTCCCTAAATTAAGGAATTCTAATTACACTAATTATGTAAATAAAACTTTAAATGCATTAATTGTGTAAATATTTTATGAGTGCACTATTGTAGTAATTATTTTTAAAAATATAATAAAAAATATAATTGTTCCTTGTTTAATCAACCCTGCTAGTACGTCTATTCTTTGTGAGGCCCAAGGGCAACATTACCAAGATGATTCTTTGCATTCACTTTGTTTAATTGATCACCAATTAATAGATCACCAAGATGGTTCTTTGCATTCACATTGTTTATTTATTTTTGGTTGTATAATAATTTAATTTTATTTTGATATGGGTAATAAGAAAAATAATTTATTATTAAAATAATATTTAAACATTTTTAAAATTAATTAAGTAATTTGTAAATTATTCAAGATTAGTAAATTACTTAAAATTCGAAAAAAAATATTCAACCTTACTTATTTTTGGTTGTATAATATTTTAATTTTGCATTTATATGGATAATAAATAAAATAATCCATTATTAAAATATTATTTAAAATTTTAAAAAATAATAATTAAGTTATTTATAAATTATTCAGAATTAGTAATAAATTAACATTTAGTAAAATATGTCTTACAAAATTAACATTTAGTAAAATATAATGTCAGCAACTGTCATCTTGGTAAAATATAATGAATGCAAAGAATCATCTTGGTAATGTTGTCCTTAGGCCCCACAAAGAATAGACTTACTAGTAGGGGTGCTCATCGGTAAAAAACTGAATCGGTACCGAAAATACCGAACCGGTACCGATCCGAAATTACTGAAAAAGCAAGAACCAGAACCGGTATTGATACCGAATCAGTACAATCGGTACCGGTTTTTTCGGTTCGGTTTTCGGTTATATCGCATGGTAATACACATAATTTTTAATAATAATTAAATAATTTTTTTATATATTAACAATTTTTTTAAAACTAAAAAATCATTAACTATTAATAATAATTAATATATAAAATAAAACTACAAAACATTATTAATATATATAAAAAAAATTAATAAAACTACTATTATATAGAAATTATTAATATATAAAAAATTGTATTTAATATATAAAACTACAAAACATTAACTATTAATTATTATATTATTAAATTTCGATCTTTTCGGTATTGTAGTTTTTACTGAATTCAAAAAAGTCATTACCACTACTGATACTGAAAAGTGTTAAAATACCAAAAAAACGGTATCGAAAAAAATCGGTATCGGTATCAACCAGTTCGGTAAAAAACTGAAAAAATCGATAAAATTTTGAACACCCCTACCTACTAGGAGGAATGATTAAACAATGTCATAGTGTTAAAGTCTTCCGCTATAATTTCTAACAAACGTGGTTCTTTGCTTTGAATGACTTGCAGTAACTTTGGGCTGATGGGGTAATTTTGTCTAAAAATGATTTTAATTCAGTCCGCTAGAACTTCTAGCGGGCACGGAATTCAGTGTTTTAATTATAGCCGTACATAATTATAATGTAAGGTAGAGATACTATTTGTCTCTTTTTGATCCATAGTAAATACATGTTATGGATTATTGTCTATATATATATATATATATATATATATATATTATTTCTTTAAATGAAAAAAAAATTCTAATTTATAACAAAGTAAAAATGCATATATAAGTTTCTCTAAATATTACAAATGTAAATTATATACGAACCACCTACCTTGTCTATGATCGGGTTAGTTTGTTCCTGGTAGGAGTGAGCAAAAAACGAAAAAAACTGAATTACCGAACTGAACTGAATTTTTTTAACCGAATTTTTTCGATTATTCAGGTATTTTTTATAATTCATTTATATCCGATTTTATTTCCGATTTTCGGGTTTTGTTTTTAATTTTGGGTTATTTGGTTAACCGAATACCCGAATTAGAAATAAAAAAAATTAAGGTTGAAAAATTAAAACAAAAGTTTCATGACTCATCTCACTTCTCAGATCTCACTCTCAGACTCAAAACCCAAATCGATCTCTCATCTCGACTCTCATCTCTCACTACTCAAAACTCAAAAGCCAAAGCCTGAATCAATCTCTCATCTCTTAGATCTCTTCGATCTCAATACCCTCAACCCTCAAATCTCCCACTCTCCGGCCTTTGCCCTAATGCCCTAAGCCCCTAACACAAAGCCCCCAAAGCCAAAACCCCAGTCCCCATACCCTACAATCCTAGCCCAGAAATACACTCAACTTCATTTGTATTGATCGTTGATTGAGATGGGTTGCTCGCCGTCTAGTTATTATAACATTCTTGGTGTCCGTTCATGGGCGGACCTAGAGCAAGGGCAGGGGGCACATGCCCCCACTGGATTTTCACATCTTCACACATATATATATATATATATATATATATATATATATATATATATATATATATATATTCACAAATTTTAATGCATAGTGAAACAAAATAAATAGAGTACTATAGTTATATTAGTACACTACTATTATGTTATTGAAAAAAATAATATACTACTATATTGTTAAAATAAAATATTACTATAAGAATTTAAGTATTTTATTGTCTTGATCAATTTACTTCTCCTGAATACCAAGAAGGTAAAATTAAAAATAGAGGAGTTACAGTTACTAAAAATTGTGAAAGATTTCGGTTAGAGTTACTATAATTTACCCGAATTTTTCAAGGAAAAAAAAATAGTGCCTAGTAAATATTCATATATTATGCAAATGAGTGTTCTCATTTCATTAGTAGTAGTAGTATAAAATTCGAGATCAACATCATTATATTTATTTTCTTCCAATAATGTCGCCAACTGTTGTGGAACAATCCACCAGTCACTTAATCAAATTTAAACATTTTAAAGTGTATTCAAATGTTTATCTATCATATTAACAAGATAGTAGCATATTCTTTTTTTCAGTAATATAGTAATAGTGTACTAATATAACTGTAGTACTATACTTATTTTGTTTTATTAAGTCTTAAAATTTGTGAATATATTAATGTTATTGATATATGATATTTTTGTAATTATTAAAAATGAGGCTATCGTGCAACAATTTTAAGTAATAAAACCTCGAAAAATGTTATTGTAAACAATATTTGAGGATTATTTAGTTTTATGATTCATTTTATAAAATTTTTATTCTTGAAGAAATTTTTTTTCGAATTTGATCCTATTGAACTTTCAAACTGGATCCGCCCGTGTCAGTTTCGATTCCTCCTACGAAGATATTCGTCGCACCTATCGTAAGCTTGCTATGGTAATTCTTTTATAACTTTGAAGTGTATAAATTTTGTAAATGTAGCTCTTTTTTCATACTGGTAATAAGAAACCCATAGAATTCTTTTGTTTCCCCTTCATCAAGCCCTTTTATAACTTTGAGATTACAATATTCGCCGCACCTATCGTAAGCTCTTTTTTGGTTTCCCCTTCATCAAGCCCCTTAATTTTTCTGCCAATTCAGCATTAGAAGTTATGGGTGTTTGTCAATTTGTTCATAAAGTGTATCTACTTGTTCAATTTCACTATTTTGTGTTTGGAAAAAGTCATCTTGTATAAAAGATATATATATATATATATTCTATTAATGAAATGAAGTTTTTGTTTTTTTTTCGTTTTTTTGTAAAGAAGTGGGAATTTTTATAGGGTTTTGGGGGAATTCACATGTTGATGCGTTGCATTTAACAAATGGTATTATTTTGTATTGTGTTTGGTTGAATTTTTGGTTGATATGGAGTTGTTGAAAAGTAGATCAGCTGGATTTTGGGTTTGAATGATCATTGATAGTATTAATCAGCTTGTGTACTGTTCTTTGATTAGTTCTATCCCTGATTGGGTTTCCATTTGAGCTGAATTGTTTGATTTTTTTGGTAAAAAAACAAACAGACCTAGTTTGTTTTTGTTAACTTTTTAGTTTTCGTGATTCCAAAGGGTAATTCAGTTTAGGTATACATGATTTTCTTAATAAAGAACATGATTTTAATGGATTGATGCTGGTGTTTCAAAGAAAGTGGTTTATTTATTTATTTATTACTAATTCAGTGATATTGGAGTTTTTTTTTGAAAAGAGTGATATTGGAGTTAAAAGGGAAGGATAGCTCAAACCTTGAACTTATGATGATATTGTTTAAATTTTGCTATGGTAATAAGAGAGAGGTATATATATATCTGTTATTAATTTCTTGAAATTCTGATGGTTCCTCTAGAATCTGATCATGTTAAATAATAACATGTTTAAAGTGGTTTTGGTTGTTTTTTTGTTTAGCACGAGAGTAATTGACTTGATGGCGTAAGAGTCTAACAAAAAGGGAAAGGGAAAAAAAACATTTGCAGAACAACAAAAGGCTAGCATCAAAGAAAGAAACAACATAGCTTGATCAAAATTTGAAGGATGAGATTGCAGCAGAAAGTTTGAAAATTTTGGAGAAGTAGGATATGGCTGCCTAAAAGATCAAGGAGTTGATGGAGCCTTGAGTTTTTATTGCAACTTCAAGAGGTTGCTGACAACTTCAGCCTTCATTGCTTCATTGTTTCAGACTTTCAGTGCCTATTGCCTAGACTTGGTGAAATTATGGATTATAAACTGAAAATTTGAATCATGTTAATTATGTATTGTTAATTTTAATTATGTTAATTACTAATTTTAGACCTGCTTGGGCTTGGATCCATGTTGTTGACAGTTAACAATTGATTCAGTTGATTGTTGTTGTTAATTTATGCAAAGTTACAAACTATTAAATTTAGTTATTATCCAAATAACCGAATAACCAATAATTCGGTTACTAGGTAATTCAGTTACTTATTCGGATACCAAAATTATACAAATTTCGGTTTTCGATTTTCGGTTATAATTGAATAACCTATTCGGTTCGGTTATAACCGAATTATCAGTCCTAGTTCCTAGAATTAACACACAAATACTATATACGACATAAATTGAAGGGATACTATCTACTTAAAGGGCATATTAGTTATCATAAATTGAAGGTATAATTGTTCATTACAGTAGTTAAGGATATTTTAGCCATTTCCTTTTTAAAAATTGATGACATCATTCAGTTAACCAGCTTAGGGGTAGCGAGTGTTGCATTATATTATTCAAAGGTATAGTGTGTTATTTAAAAAATTAGAGAATTAGTGAGTGTTATTTTAATTATCTACAGGATGTGAATGTATTTTAACTTTCTTAAAATGAAATTTTAAAAATCCATGTTCCATTTTGATGTAAGCATCTAATTTAATCATCAAAATCTGTATGCAACTATTAAACCATAGGAGATAGCCTACTTTTGTTTACAAATATGAAAATGATATATATTGTGATTTTATATGTTAATTTTTTTATTACGAATTATATAAATAAATCTAATTATAATCATATTCAATCCCATATTTTGATATACACTCGTAATTCGGATGAAATCCTACGCAATATATAAAAGGACCCTTACAAAATACTAATAATGGATGTAATATCACTATTTACACTAATTTAACATTATTGGAGATTTTTTTTTAACCCTACGCTTATTTACAAATAATGGATGCAAAATCACTATTTACACTAATTTAACATTATTAACGAACTACTAAGAAAACAAAATAGGTCCATAGTGATTATAAATTAATATAAAAAATCGCATCTCACCAGTGTTATATCTATTTTAGAACCAACCCAATTGGAAAAAACAAACCTCAATGCTGCTGCTGAAAATTATATATATGCCTTCAACTCAGGGATGATATTCCATTTACTCAAATTCGAGCCAGATTCTCACTATACAAGAGAATACTTATGCAAGAGCTCTTCCCCATTATAGACTTGTTCTCCTTTGCATTTCAAGACTTGATTCCAGAAGACCATACCTATGCTTTTTTTTCAAGTATGCATTCATCTCAATAAGAAGATTATAGGCAAGTAAGAACAGCTACAATATAATAACTAACCACCTAACAACCAGAAGACTAATAACCAAACAAATAAACCAAAGAACAAGAAATAACAAATAGCTAATTACAACTTTATTTTAATAAGAACTGAATCCCAGCACACCAAACATGACCATTTAAATGTCTACCAACATCAACAAAACCGAAAAATAACACCAAATTAATCCAAAAACCAAGAAAACCCTACCACAATGTCTAAAAAACAAACCACAGTTCAGAACCACAAACCAGAAATCAAGACGCTGAACATAATGAAACTAGAAAGAAAACCACATTCATGAAATTTAAAAACCACCACGAAGACGAAGGACAAGGTGAAGAGTGGACTCTTTCTGAATGTTGTAGTCAGCCAAAGTCCTCCCATCTTCCAACTGCTTCCCAGCAAAGATCAACCTCTGCTGGTCTGGCGGGATCCCCTCCTTGTCCTGGATTTTAGCCTTGACATTATCAATGGTGTCAGAGCTCTCCACCTCCAAAGTGATGGTTTTGCCAGTCAAAGTTTTGACAAAGATCTGCATTCCTCCCCTAAGCCTCAACACCAAGTGAAGAGTAGACTCCTTTTGAATGTTGTAATCAGCCAAAGTCCTTCCATCCTCCAACTGCTTGCCGGCAAAGATCAGCCTTTGCTGGTCTGGAGGGATACCCTCCTTGTCTTGGATTTTCGCCTTAACATTGTCTATGGTATCCGAGCTCTCAACTTCCAAGGTGATCGTCTTCCCAGTGAGGGTTTTCACAAATATTTGCATCCCACCCCGGAGGCGAAGCACCAAATGCAGGGTGGACTCCTTCTGGATGTTGTAATCAGCTAGGGTGCGGCCATCCTCAAGCTGCTTGCCGGCAAAGATAAGCCTTTGCTGGTCTGGGGGGATTCCCTCCTTGTCTTGGATCTTAGCTTTCACATTGTCAATGGTATCAGAGCTTTCGACCTCAAGGGTGATGGTCTTGCCAGTAAGGGTTTTAACAAAGATCTGCATTCCACCACGAAGACGGAGCACCAAATGAAGGGTGGACTCCTTCTGGATGTTGTAATCAGCTAGGGTACGGCCATCCTCAAGCTGCTTGCCTGCAAAGATAAGCCTTTGCTGGTCGGGGGGATTCCTTCCTTGTCTTGGATCTTGGCTTTCACATTGTCAATGGTGTCGGAGCTTTCGACTTCCAGGGTAATAGTCTTGCCGGTAAGGGTTTTAACAAAGATCTGCATTCCACCACGAAGACGGAGCACCAAATGAAGGGTGGACTCCTTCTGGATGTTGTAATCAGCTAGGGTACGGCCATCCTCAAGCTGCTTGCCTGCAAAGATAAGCCTTTGCTGGTCGGGGGGGATTCCTTCCTTGTCTTGGATCTTGGCTTTCACATTGTCAATGGTGTCGGAGCTTTCGACTTCCAGGGTAATAGTCTTGCCGGTAAGGGTTTTAACAAAGATCTGCATTCCACCACGAAGACGGAGCACCAAATGAAGGGTGGACTCCTTCTGGATATTGTAATCAGCTAGGGTGCGGCCATCCTCAAGCTGCTTGCCTGCAAAGATCAGCCTTTGCTGGTCTGGGGGGATTCCTTCCTTATCCTGAATCTTAGCTTTGACATTGTCAATGGTGTCGGAGCTTTCGACCTCAAGGGTGATGGTCTTGCCGGTAAGGGTTTTCACAAAGATCTGCATCTGCTAGGGGAATAAAAGAGGATTAGATTTCAATTAAAGATTTTACCAAAAGAAGAAAAGAAGTTTGATTATTCGGAACAAAAACTAAAAGAACATTCAAATAAAGAAAAATAGCCAATTACGAGAACTTTGTCAGGCAAGCCAAGCTATAAATTTTGTTTAAACAAATATTTAATTATGTTGATTTGAGGTTTTGATCCACTTAAATTTGTAATAACATCTAAAGAATGATCCAATTATTTTAGCAACAGAACAACTCCAAATGATATTTAAGATTTCATCAAAATAGTCACTAGGATAACCACTTTTTAGTCCTTGAGGTGAAAGTAAATTTTCCTGATATTGCTAGATTTAACAGGTAATGTCACCAGGACAAGTCAAAAAACAATAAATATAGCACAAATCAAATTCAATTTTTTGATTTCCTTCCCCCCCCCCTCCCCTTAAATTTGAAGTATAAAAAGGAGCTTTTCCAAAATTTTAAATGAAAGATCAGCCAAATATACATATCTGAGAAGCTGTTAGGTCAAACCAACATATAAAGTTTGTCTTTGTCCCCTTAAAATTTTTAAAAACATAAAGAAGTAATCAATTACTTCACCAGGAGAATAGCTCCAAATAATAGTTCACAAACACTCTAATCAAAATAGTCACTTGGATACCCCCTTATAGGCCTTGTTGACAAAGTATTTGGGTAATAACTTTGCCTGATTTGTCTATATATTTAACAGACAATGGCACAGAAAAGTCAATAAAACAATAAATACAACACAAAATTTGATTTTCAAGTTCTAATTTTTTTTCCCCTTTAATTTTCTCTATAAAAAGACTTTTTCCAAAATTTTAAGTGAAAGATCTAGTTAAGCTAAGAAATCACAAAGAAAATATAACCCAGATCCAAATAGAACTGTGAAATATTAATTCAAAAATATCAAACAACAAAACAGTAAAATTCTAACGCCTAATTTGTTTCGAACTTTCCATTTTAGGAATGGAATATTTACGGAATCCCCATGAATAGAATCGGATAGATAAATATACCATCAATCCAATAGACAAGAGCCAATCAAATAAGGATCAATCAAAGATTGCTAAAATATGCAGATCTAAACCAATACAAATCAGCCTAAGAGAATCTTAAATGAAACAAACAAGAACATATAATCTGACATATGACTATTCGATTCACCAATCAAAGCAGAAAACATAAATTCCTAAGAACTATAAATCAAAAGGAACAAATCATATATAACTTAATCTGATCTAAAGGAAGCGAATTAAGATCTAAAACAATACAAATCAACTACGAAAATCTTAAACGAAACAATAACATTAATCTGACATGACCATTCGATTCACAAACCAAAGAACAAAATCTAAATTCCTAAGAACTACTATAAATCATAATGAACAATAATACATACCTTAATATGATCGAAATGAACAATAATACATACCTTAATATGATCGAAGCGAATTACAAGTTTGTTGGGAGATTTAGGAGATTGAAATAACAAAAGAGGATTTTATCTAACAAGAGATGAGAAGTTCTGGCTGGGAATGCCTTCTTTTATACGCGCTATGACCGACTTCTAGACGGTTCCCTCGTTGGTTTGCACCAATGAAAATGAGCCACATGTATTGCACTAATTTACACGCCAAAGCCGCCTTATTTGTTTTTTTTATTTGTCATCCATTACGCATTTTCTCCGCATTCCATCTTAATAATACATTATTAATATGATCCATACAGTGCTATTCATAAATATTGTTCATAACAAAATTTAAATTTTTTTTTGTCCAAGTTATTTTTTATGAATCTTATTCTTGAAATTGAATTCATGTTATAGTCTCACTTGATTCATACTTTTTGTCATTATCATAATTGTCAGACTTAAATTATGTTGAAAGTTATCTTTGGGCCGTAATGCAAAGATGAACTGTTGATTGATGAATATCTTTGGCCCGTAGTATAAAGATGAACTGTTGATTGATATCTTTTGTATGACCCCAACTTATTAATGAATAAAATTAAATTTTTTTTAAATAGTATTGTGAATAATAAGGGGTTAATTTGATATAATACTTTGGTTATGAGTGAAATGTGCAAATTTTACAAAATAAGCAAGTGGTTATAAAATATTCATTTTGTCGGGAAATATTCGTTTGATCGTGGAATATTCTTGCTGTCGGGGAATATTCATACGACGGCGCAGCCTTGTGTGGGCCCCATAACGGAAAGCGATTGGATGAAGAAAACGACAAGTATAAGTTGTTTGTAAATAACGGCGTAGTTGTTACCGTTAATACTGTTGGAATACCCGGTGGTTAAAATACAGTAGCACACGGTATTGCACCAATTATTGATTCTTACGTAAGAAGGCACTACTCAATAATTGTTACAGTAGTTATTGTTCAATATTTTATTTTATTGATTCAATAATTGCTGCGTTGATATTTTATATTATTGTTGTTTCAATAATTGTTGCTGCACAGTATTTTTCATTATCAGATCAATAATTCATATTATTTGAATAATATTATTAGATAGCATTACTGATAATGTCTAGAAAGTTCTGTCTAAGGAGAGGTTTGGTCATCTAATTGCGCGTCAATAAGGAGAAATCCTTATTGAAAAGTCCCCTCTTTCTTGGGAACGGCCTGGTTGTCATAAATGTGTCTGGTTGTCATAAATGTGATTCTGTAATATTATTTGTGAATAATTAATTATTGATTCATATGATAAGGAAATATTTATTTTATGTGGATATAAATGAGGGATATATTTTTGTGGTTAAAAATGAAAGAGTTAATGTTGAGGTTTTTATCAGTATTTTTGTCGGAATGGAGGTATTAAAAATCAGAATTTTTGAGATATTTTACGGGGGTTATAATTTTTAATCCGACCGTTGGATCGTGGTAATTTTTGGATATGTTATACATATATAAGTTGAGTATATGTTCACAAATTTTGAACCGCTAAAAATAAACGTATGATTTATTATGAATTTTACGAGATGACTGGTTTAGAAATTATTAAATTTTCGGAGTTTATCATTTTGGTGGAAAATTTTAGAATTGGTGGGCTCCACTCTTGGTTGGTGAAGAAATGTGCTAAGATTTTTATTCAAATGTGGTAGGCTTGAATAGTAGCAGGTAAAGCCATCAGGTTGCAGATTAAGTCTGCTTCGGCGTGCTAACATTTTCCTATAAATAGAGGGCTAAGTTAGAATTGAAAATCACACTAGAAACAAGTTTTCTCTCTTTCTCTCTCTAGATTATTGAGTGTATTTTGTGGTATTTAGATACTTTGAGAGTTTCTATTCATCAGAGCAAGTTTCTTTTAGCCTTATACCGGTATTCCGACCAGAAGTACTGATATTTTGAGGTAAGGGATATTATCTTCTTCTTAAATGATATTTTCTTCAATAACATTATGCCGAAATAATGATATGAACTTTTTATCAAATTTGAAACTTTTTATGTCGGGGTTACTGTAACGACCCCAAAATAGGTCCATTCCACCCAACCCATTCTGAGTCGTCAAATACATGGTACAGAAAACAACTACAACTTTATTACAACAATTGTCGTACAAAATACAACAACACATATGCTGTGAGTTTGGATACAAATATATACCAAATGTGACTCATGTTCCAACCGTGGACATCACCTCACAATGACACCTTACATAAAGGTATAGTCAAAAACTGTTTTAGAAATTAGAATCTTTGGGAAGTGTTCAAGGAAACCTTCGTACATGGGAGGCCACGCGTCTAGGTTATGATAGATATCATATGGCCACAGAATTATCCTTGGTTGACCCAATAGACCCCAAAGAAAAACGAGAAGATTACTATCATATTCTTCCCAATGGTGAGTCTTCTCTTGACTTATCATTATCTCCACTGTCTCTAATTGAGAATTATACTTCAAACAAACACCAAGATTATATAGGTAGTGCCCATAGATATACTCAGCAAGTGGATGAGCACAACCCTGTCTTATGATGACACGAGGTTGTATGTCATTAGACATCTTGTATGATAGTGACAAAACACCCTTCCAACGTTGGGTTCGCCTCACCCTATTTTCTTCACCAAATATAACTACTAAATGATGACCACCGTTCTATTCCCTTGTTACCCCCGCTCGACCCAGCTACACTCTTATTACCTGAAAGGAATTGTGAAGCAAAAGGGTGAGCACAACTAGCTCAGTAAAAAATATCATGACTAAAGATAATTCAATTATCAATAGCTTTCATCAACAATAAATCAGAGATTTAGAACATATGGTAAATGATAAAAATTTCAACCATAGTTGCAGCGGAACGAGCAATCCATTAGAAGAGTCAAATAGACTATAAAGTCTATTATCTTCTCCATGTTAAAAATCTACCAACAATGTTTTATCCCTGTAACATCAATCAATAATTCTGGTCCACAATCATATGAATAACTCATAATCATAACAGTAGTTCTAAATTCCTCTTCTCGTCCAGGACGATGATAATTTTCATCACCTATCTTTACCTGAAATATCAAAGATCATGGTTATACCAAATCACATTTCCTGTTCATAATCATACTAATAACTTCATCTTTGCACTACGGCCAAAGATATTCATTTGTATCACCAGTTGGTCATGTTTATCTCAACATCTGTTCATCTTTGCACTACTGGCCAAAGATATTCAACAACATGTCATCTTTGCACTACGGGCCAAAGATATTCATCAACAATTCATCTTTGCACTACAGGCCAAAGATATTCCTCACAGTTCATATTTGCACTACGGCCAAATATATTCATCAACAGTTCATATTTGCACTATAGGCCAAATATATTAATATCTCAAAGAAATATATAATCATTTCAGAATTTATATAAACAATAATTATAACCATGTTATCAATTCACCTTTGCACTTAAGCTAAAGATATTCACTTATAAATTCAATGGTCATGATCATACCAGTCAACAATTTAACTTTGCACTACTGGCCAAAGAGAACCCATAGTCATGATCATACCAATAATTTACCCATCTTTACACTCAAGCGAAAGAGAATTTCAACATTAAGGTTATAAAAATGTTATATATGATAATAAAAATAATATGATGAACATATAGATTTAATCTCAAGAGTAATATTCATAAATCAACTATAATTTGGTTAGAAAAAGAAACCAATTTTGTCGTGAATAGTAACTCGTGAATAGTAACTCGTGAATAGTAACTCATGAATAGTAACTTGTGAATAGTAACCCTGACATGAAAAAGGTAGAAATTCCACAATAATATACATACCAATATTTCGGTATAATGATATTGAAAGAATAATATTCTTAAGCTTATAAACAATTTATTTAAATTGTTTACACTTTACTAATTAATGCATTTAATCATCATAAAATGCCAACTCTTAAGATTTCATCATCAATAACCAAAACCCTCATCAAAAATCTGCATATACCTCATATAGGATTCTCAAGCCATAAAATCCTATTTTCCAATTTTCTTACTTCACATAACATATTTAATTCATTTCTCATAACTAGACTATTTTCATGAAAAATACCAAATCCGTTCCAAAAATATTTCTTTTCTGGAATTTAGCATAATATAGTCCCATAGTGAACATATATTTTTCTCAGAATTTTTAAAAGTCATTTACTATTTTTCATATGGCCAAAATAGCCGAATATTTAGACATTTATCAAAAATTGTACTTTTGTCTAAAATTTTGAAATTTACAGAGTATACTTCTATCATATACATGTACTCCCAATAAAAATTTCATCAATTTTGGAGTTAACCACAAGGAATTATAAGCTGTTACTTCTAAAATAGTCTTTTCTCATAAAATTCATAACTCTCAATCTATACATCCAAAAATCACCATTTTTGGACACAATCAAGAAAACTCATCAAAATATCATTTCAAATTTTTCTAGAATTTTTGAAGATCAGAAAAATTACGAAACTGAAAATCATAACAACCCTTAAAATCCCTTAATATCCCTTACCTCAAAAGAGCAGTACTTCTGACTGGATATCGGATATGATGCTGAAAGAAACTTGCACTGATGAATAGAAACTCACCAAGTATCTAAAAACTCATAAAATATGCTTCATAATATAGAGAGAGAAAGAGAGAAAGCGTATGTTTCTGGTGTGATTTTCAATTCTAACTTAGCCCTCTATTTATAGGAAAATTTTGGTAGGTTTGACCTGCAACCTGATGGCTTTACCTGCTACTATTCCCACCCACCACATTTGAAATATAATTCAGCACATTTCTTCACCAACCATAAGTGGGGCCCACCAATTATAGAATTTTCCACCAAAATGATAAACTCCAAAAATTCAACAATTTCTGAACCAGCCATCTCGTAAAATTCATAACAAATCATACGTTCATTTTTAACGGTTCAAAATTTATGGGCATATACTCAACTTATATATGTATAACATATCCAAAAATTACCACGATCCAACGGTCGGATTAAAAATTATAACCCCCGCAAAATATCTCAAAAACCCTGATTTTTAATACCTCCATTCCGACAAAAATACGGATAAAAATCTCAACATTAACTCCTTCATTTTTTAACCACAAAAATATATCCCTCATTTATATCCACATAAAATAAATATTTTCTTATCATATGAATCAATAATTAATTATTCACAAATAATATTACAGAATCACATTTATGACAACCAGGTCGTTCCCAGGAAAGAGGAGGCTTTCCAATAAGGATTTCTCCTTACTGGCGCGCAATTAGATGACCAAACCTCTCCTTAGACAGAACTTTCTAGACATTGCCAATAATGTTATCTAATAATATTATTCAAATAATATGAATTATTGATCTGATAAAGGAAAATACTGTGCAACAACAATTATTGAAACAACAATAATATAAAATATCAACGCAATAATTATTGAATCAATAAAATAAAATATTGAACAATAACTACTATAACAATTATTGAGTAGTGCCTTCTTACGTAAGAATCAATAATTTCAAAAATACTATGCAATACCGTGTGCTACTGTGCAATAACGCGTATTACTGTATTTTAACCACCGGGTATTCCAACAGTGTTAACGGTAACAACTACGTCGTTATTTGTAAAAACTCAAATTTATCGTTTTCTTCACCCGACAGTTATTCGTTATGGGGCCCACAAATAGCTGCGCCGTCGTACGAATATTCCCGACAACAATGATTATTTTATAACCACTTGTGTATTTTGAAAAAAAATCATATATCACCCTTAACTTTAACATTTATCAATTTAACCATTTACTGAATAGTAATTATAAGAAAAATTGAATACTTTTATTTCATAAAATTCGGGGTCTTACAATCTCCCCTCCTTATGAAATTTCGTCCCCGAAATTTACGTACCTGGTATTTTAAAGAGTTGAGAATACCTTCCTTTCATTTCAATTCTATCTTCTCTGTCATCATAATTTCTCCATTGCTCATCTCCTGTATTTCAAATAACATTCTAGAATACAGCTTCAAAACAAGTGTTAATTTAACAAATTAACATATCACATAATATCCCATATTATGACTGACCAACAAATAAGCTTGGGTAGGACACACTAGCGAAGGATTTACTCATCTCTCCCCTCCTAGTTGTATTCCCCGATCTCCGCCAGAGATCATATCCCTAAGCTCTGATACCACCTGTAACGACCCCAAAATAGGTCCATTCCACCCAACCCATTCTGAGTCGTCAAATACATGGTACAGAAAACAACTACAACTTTATTACAACAATTGTCGTGCAAAATACAACAACACATATGCTGTGAGTTTGGATACAAATATATACCAAATGTGACTCATGTTCCAACCGTGGACATCACCTCACAATGACACCTTACATAAAGGTATAGTCAAAAACTGTTTTAGAAATTAGAATCTTTGGGAAGTGCTCAAGGAAACCTTCGTACATGGGAGGCCACGCGTCTAGGTTATGATAGATATCATATGGCCACAGAATTATCCTTGGTTGACCCAATAGACCCCAAAGAAAAACGAGAAGATTACTATCATATTCTTCCCAATGGTGAGTCTTCTCTTGACTTATCATTATCTTCACTGTCTCTAATTGAGAATTATACTTCAAACAAACACCAAGATTATATAGGTAGTGCCCATAGATATACTCAGCAAGTGGATGAGCACAACCCTGTCTTATGATGACACGAGGTTGTATGTCATTAGACATCTTGTATGATAGTGACAAAACACCCTTCCAACGTTGGGTTCGCCTCACCCTATTTTCTTCACCAAATATAACTACTAAATGATGACCACCGTTCTATTCCCTTGTTACCCCCGCTCGACCCAGCTACACTCTTATTACCTGAAAGGAATTGTGAAGCAAAAGGGTGAGCACAACTAGCTCAGTAAAGAATATCATGACTAAAGATAATTTAATTATCAATAGCCTTCATCAACAATAAATCAGAGATTTAGAATATATGGTAAATGATAAAAATTTCAACCATAGTTGCAGCGGAACGAGCAATCCATTAGAAGAGTCAAATAGACTATAAAGTCTATTATCTTCTCCATGTTAAAAATCCACCAATAATGTTTTATCCCTGTAACATCAATCAATAATTCTGGTCCACAATCATATGAATAACTCATAATCATAACTGTAGTTCTAAATTCCTCTTCTCGTCCAGGACGATGATAATTTTTATCACCTATCTTTACCTGAAACATCAAAGATCATGGTTACACCAAATCACATTTCCTGTTCATAATCATACTAATAACTTCATCTTTGCACTACGTCCAAAGATATTCATTTGTATCACCAGTTGGTCATGTTTATCTCAACATCTGTTCATCTTTGCACTACTGGCCAAAGATATTCAACAACATGTCATCTTTGCACTACGGGCCAAAGATATTCATCAACAATTCATCTTTGCACTACAGGCCAAAGATATTCCTCAACAGTTCATATTTGCACTACGGCCAAATATATTCATCAACAGTTCATATTTGCACTACATGCCAAATATATTAATATCTCAAAGAAATATATAATCATTTCAGAATTTATATAAACAATAATTATAACCATGTTAATCAATTCACCTTTGCACTTAAGCTAAAGATATTCTCTTATAAATTCAATGGTCATGATCATAGCAGTCAACAATTCAACTTTGCACTACTGGCCAAAGAGAACCCATAGTCATGATCATACCAATAATTTACCCATCTTTACACTCAAGCGAAAGAGAATTTCAACATTAAGGTTATAAAAATGTTATATATGATAATAAAAATAATATGATGAACATATAGGTTTAATCTCAAGAGTAATATTCATAAATCAACTATAATTTGGTTAGAAAAAGAAACCAATTTTGTCGTGAATAGTAACTCGTGAATAGTAACTCGTGAATAGTAACTCATGAATAGTAACTTGTGAATAGTAACCCTGACATGAAAAAGGTAAAAATTCCACAATAATATACATACTAATATTTCAGTATAATGATATTGAAAGAATAATATTCTTAAGCTTATAAACAATTTATTTAAATTGTTTACACTTTACTAATTAATGCATTTAATAATCATAAAATGCCAACTCTTAAGATTTCATCATCAATAACCAAAACCCTCTTCAAAAATCTGCATATACCTCATATATAGGATTCTCAAGCCATAAAATCCTATTTTCCAATTTTCTTACTTCACATAACATATTTAATTCATTTTCTCATAACTAGACTATTTTCATGAAAAATACCAAATCCGTTCCAAAAATATTTCTTTTCTGGAATTTAGCATAATATAGTCCCATAGTGAACATATATTTTTCTCAGAATTTTTAAAAGTCATTTACTATTTTTCATATGGCCAAAATAGCCGAATATTTAGACATTTATCAAAAATTGTACTTTTGTCTAAAATTTTTGAAATTTACAGAGTATACTTCTATCATATACATGTACTCCCAATAAAAATTTCATCAATTTTGGAGTTAACCACAAGGAATTATAAGCTGTTACTTCTAAAATAGTCTTTTCTCATAAAATTCATAACTCTCAATCTATACATCCAAAAATCACCATTTTTGGACACAATCAAGAAAACTCATCAAAATATCATTTCAAATTTTTCTAGAATTTTTGAAGATCAGAAAAATTACGAAACTGAAAATCATAACAACCCTTAAAATCCCTTAATATCCCTTACCTCAAAAGAGCAGTACTTCTGACTGGATATCGGATATGATGCTGAAAGAAACTTGCACTGATGAATAGAAACTCACCAAGTATCTAAAAACTCATAAAATATGCTTCATAATATAGAGAGAGAAAGAGAGAAAGCGTATGTTTCTGGTGTGATTTTCAATTCTAACTTAGCCCTCTATTTATAGGAAAATTTTGGTAGGTTTGACCTGCAACCTGATGGCTTTACCTGCTACTATTCCCACCCACCACATTTGAAATATAATTCAGCACATTTCTTCACCAACCATAAGTGGGGCCCACCAATTATAGAATTTTCCACCAAAATGATAAACTCCAAAAATTCAACAATTTCTGAACCAGCCATCTCGTAAAATTCATAACAAATCATACGTTCATTTTTAACGGTTCAAAATTTGTGGGCATATACTCAACTTATATATGTATAACATATCCAAAAATTACCACGATCTAACGGTCGGATTAAAAATTATAACCCCCGCAAAATATCTCAAAAACCCTGATTTTTAATACCTCCATTCCGACAAAAATACGGATAAAAATCTCAACATTAACTCCTTCATTTTTTTAACCACAAAAATATATCCCTCATTTATATCCACATAAAATAAATATTTTCTTATCATATGAATCAATAATTAATTATTCACAAATAATATTACAGAATCACATTTATGACAACCAGGCCGTTCCCAGGAAAGAGGGGGCTTTCCAATAAGGATTTCTCCTTACTGGCGCGCAATTAGATGACCAAACCTCTCCTTAGACAGAACTTTCTAGACATTGCCAATAATGTTATCTAATAATATTATTCAAATAATATGAATTATTGATCTGATAAAGAAAAATACTGTGCAACAACAATTATTGAAACAACAATAATATAAAATATCAACGCAATAATTATTAAATCAATAAAATAAAATATTGAACAATAACTACTATAACAATTATTGAGTAGTGTCTTCTTACGTAAGAATCAATAATTTCAAAAATACTATGCAATACCGTGTGTTACTGTGCAATAACGCGTATTACTGTATTTTAACTACCGGGTATTCCAACAGTGTTAACGGTAACAACTACGTCGTTATTTGTAAAAACTCAAATTTGTCGTTTTCTTCACCCGACAGTTATTTGTTATGGGGCCCACAAATAGCTGCGCCGTCGTACGAATATTCCCCGACAACAATGATTATTTTATAACCACTTGTGTATTTTGAAAAAAAATCATATATCACCCTTAACTTTAACATTTATCAATTTAACCATTTACTGAATAGTGATTATAAGAAAAATTGAATACTTTTATTTCATAAAATTCGGGGTCTTACAGTTACTATTCACGTATACGACACTATTCACGAATACGGTACTATTCACCGAAAAATAAAATTTTCTTCTTTTTGTCCAAGTTGTCTATTATGGTTACTATCTTTGATTGTATCCATGTTTTGATCTTTATTTTTGAATTCTGCTTCAAAATTGGTTATTATGGGGTATTATTGAACTTGGATAAACTGTAATACGAATCCCTAATATTTGTTCTTTTATCTCACTGGATTCGTTTTCTTTAAAATATTTTTCATCATCCTCAGTCCTAAATTATGATACTACTGAATATCTTTGGTCTGTAGTGCAAAGATGTATGATTACCTGGTGAATATCTTTGGCCTGTAGTGCAAAGATGAACATGTGTTGAGATGAACATGACTGACTGGTGATACAAATGAATATCTTTGGCCTGTAGTGCAAAGATGAATATTTGGTTAAAGATGATTATTAATTGATGTTACAGGGATAAAGTATTGATGATGAACTTTTAAATCTTAGAAGATAGTAGAATTCATTCTCTACTTGACTCTTCTAATGGTTTGCTGTTTCCGCTGCAGTTGTTGATCTAAAACTTGTTGTCGATTATATTCTATCAGATTTTTCCCTGTTGAATACTAATGAAAATTTGTTGTATATTATTTTAGTCATAATATTCTTTACTAGGCTAGTTGAGCTCACCCTTTTCCTTTTTGTTTCATTTTTCTTCTCAGGAAGTGAGAACATAACAGGATCTAGTCGGGGTATGGAGTGATGATTCTAGAAAGATGTTTTAGCAGTCCTCACTATTTTTGTAAAATAGTATTTGAATAATTATAATGAGGACTTATTTGAGTGTGAATATTGTCTAGAAGACAATATTTGTATTTAAACTCACAGTATGTGTTGTCGTATTTTGCACGACAATTGTATTATTGAAGTTGTAGTTTACTTTTTGTACCATGTATTTGGCGACTCAGAATGAGTGTTGTATACCTATTTTGGGGACGTCAAAGTTGGTATTAGAGCTTAGGGATATGATCCCTGGCTGAGATGTGAGACAAGAACTAGGAGGGGAGAGACGGGGAATTCCTTCGCTAGTATGACCTGACTAAGTTTATTTGGTGTTTATTTGGTCGGTCAGAGTATAGGGATAATATATGACATGACTATTAACCCTTGTTTTATGGCAGTATTTAAGAATGACAGCTGAACGTTAATAATGGAGTAAATCAAACCGTAGAAATACCTTTGATCACCACCCAGGGGAACGTGCAATATAAAGGCAATATTCCTCCTATAAACAACGTTACCGAGCAAACGATGAATGATGGAATGTTTAGGAGCTTTTTACAGTTCATGCAAAATCAGACGAGGGAGACTCGTGTGCAGAATACTGGTGGAAATGATAACAACGCGCGGTTTGTCACAGCCAAGCAGTTCAAAGAATTGGGACCACCAGAATTTAAGGGAAAGCCGGATCCGATCAAGGCGGAAACGTGGGTCAAGCAAATTACCAAGATATTCGATGTCTTGGGATGCACGGAGGAACAGAAGGTTCCATTCGCCACCTTTATGTTCCGCGATGAGGCAGACTACTGGTGGGAGTCTGTGAAGTGTACCCAGCCTGACGCACTCAACATGTCCTGGGAAACATTTCAAAAACTGTTCAATGACAAGTACTTTCCTGAAAGTATTCGTCATATGAAGGAGGTGGAGTTTATTAGACTGGAACAAAACAACATGACGGTGTCCCAGTACGAGGTGAAGTTTACAGAGTTTTCTAGGTTTGCACCTCATTTGGTCAAAAATGAGGAACGAATGAGGTCTAAAACCTGAGATTCGGCAATATCTTATCTCTCATAAATTTTCTTTATATTCAGATGTTGTAAACAGGGCTCAATTATTAGAGTGAGATAATGAGTATGTGCAACCGAGGGACCACAACCAGGGTCATACCGGTGGCGACAGTCATCGATGCAATGAAAACCAGCAGGGAGGAAAACATTCGGACAAAAGCGGTAACCACTCTGGTGGTAATCGTGGTCGTGATAATAGAAGGAGCGAGTCGGGAGGAGATTTCAAGAAAAGAAGATACAACAATGATAACGTGAAGACGTCAGCACAAACATCAACTGTTTCTAGGGGAGGAGAACGACCACCGATCGTATGTTACAAATGTGGAAAAGAGGGACATATCAGCCCAAACTGCCCACAACAATCTAAGGTATGTTATAATTGTGGAAAGGAGGGTCAAATAGCTCGAGAGTGTTCTGTAGAAAAACCAAGTTCAGCAGGGATGGTGACTCCAAAAGTTGTCCCGGATAAGTCGAAATCAGCGGTTCCTAGAAGGGCGTTTGTCTTGACTGGCCAAAATGCGAGAAACCCGAATGAGGTGATCACGGGTAAGCTAATCTTGAATTCTTACGAAGTTTATACTTTACTAGATACCGGTTCTACCCATTCTTTTATCTCTCCTGCTTGTGCTCAACGTTTGAACTTGACTCTGGAGAAATTGACCTTTGACTTATCTGTTGAAACTCCGTTGGGTGAAACCTTTGTTAAATCTACAGTTTATAAATCTTGCTTAATCCAAGTTGGTACCATCACATTACCTGTTGACCTTATTTCTTTAAAGATACTTGCATTTGATGTGATTCTAGGAATTGATTGGTTAACTACTCATCATGTCAAAATTGATTGTTTTCGTAAGGTTGTTAGTTTTCATATTCCTAACCAACCTGTTATGCGAATTCAAGCAACCAAACCATTAAAATCAATCGCTGTTATATCAAGCCATAAAGCCATTCGTTTATTGAAAAATGGATGTCAAACTTTCTTAGCCCATGTTATGGACTTGAACAAAAACACGACAGATTTGAATAATATTTCTGTTGTTAGTGAATTTCGTGACGTATTTCTTGAAGAACTTCTTGGTCTACCCCCAGAACGTGAAGTTGAATTCTTTGTTGACCTTGAACCCGGTACAAAGCCCATTTCTAAAACCCCATATCGAATGGCTCCTATTAAACTTCAGGAGTTAAAAAGTCCAACTACAGGAGTTGTTGGACATCGGTTTTATTCGTCCTAGTACATCTCCTTGGGGTGCTCCTGTTTTATTCGTAAAGAAGAAAGATGGGAGTATGCGACTTTGTATCGACTATAGGGAATTGAACCATATCACCATCAAGAATAGGTATCCGCTACCTCACATTGATGACCTGTTCGACCAGTTACAAGGAGCACAATTCTTTTCAAAGATCGACCTTCGTTCTGGATATCATCAGCTGAAGATTAAAACTGAGGATATTCCAAAGACTGCCTTCAGAACTCGGTACGGGCATTATGAATTCTTAGTCATGTCTTTTGGATTGACTAATGCTCCTGCTGCCTTCATGGATATGATGAACCGTGTATTCAAAGAATATTTGGATCAACTCGTTGTTGTCTTTATTGATGACATCCTCATCTATTCCAAAAGTCGTGAAGATCATGACCACCATTTGAAGCTGATATTGCAAAGGCTTCGTGAAAATAAGCTATATGCCAAACTGAAGAAATGCGAGTTCTGGCTTGAGGAAGTAGCATTCCTTGGGCACGTGGTGTCAAAACATGGAGTATCTGTCGACCCGACGAAGATTGAAACCATACAAAGTTGGGAGCAACCGAAGTCGGTAACCGAAGTTCGTAGCTTTCTGGGCTTAGCTGGTTATTATCGGAGATTTGTGGAAGGATTTTCTCGAATCGCTACTCCGTTAACTCAGCTGACTCGGAAAGATACAAAATTTGTATGGAGTGAGGAATGCGAGAAGAGTTTCCAAGAACTCAAGAGGAGACTCATTTCGGCACCTGTTCTGACAATACCATCTGGTTCGGATGGATTTGTTATCTACAGCGATGCTTCAGGCAAAGGGTTAGGATGTGTTCTCATGCAATATGGGAAAGTCATAGCCTATACCTCGCGACAACTCAAAGAATATGAGAGGAATTATCCTACTCATGATTTGGAGTTGGCAGAAGTCGTTTTCGCGTTGAAGATCTGGAGACACTACCTGTATGGGGAGAAAGTGGAGATCTATACAGATCATAAAAGCCTCAAATATTTCTTCACCCAAAAGGAACTCAACATGCGGCAGCGACGTTGGCTCGAGCTGTTGAAAGATTACGATCATACCATCCAATATCATCTTAGAAAAGCAAACGTAGTAGCTGACGCATTGAGTAGAAGATCATATACGGGTACAAGTGCAATGTTGTTAACACAAAGGCCCATTTTGTTTGACTTGCAAAGGATGGAGATAAAGATGAAGGCTCCAAGTACCCACACGATGATATCAAATATACGAGTAGAACCGACTTTAATCGATAAAGTTAAAGCTGCTCAAGCTACGGACATAGAGCTGATGCGTATGAAGAAGAAAGTGCAAGAAGGTGCTATTCCAGAAGCAAGAATCGATGAAGAAGGAATACTTCGAGTCAACTCCAGACTTTGTGTTTCTAACGATTTTGACTTGAAGCATAGAATAATGATGGAGGCACACAACACACCGTTTGCAATCCATCCTGGGAGTACCAAAATGTATCACGATCTTCGACATACATTTTGGTGGAGCAATATGAAAAGAGAGATCGCAGAGTTTATCTCGAGGTGTTTAACTTGTCAACGTATAAAAGCGGAGCATCAAGTACCAAAGGGTCCATTGCAACCACTTGAGATTCTGAAATGGAAGTGGGAACACATTACTATGGATTTTGTTACGGGTCTTCCCAAGGTTTCTCAAGACATAGATGCGATTTGGGTTATTGTTAATAGATTAACCAAGTCTGCTCATTTCTTGCCGATACGTGAGACTTATTCCCTTGAACGTCTTGCTAGTATGTACGTGAACGAGATTGTGAGATTGCATGGCATGCCAGTATCCATAGTTTCGGATCGTGACCCAAGATTCACTTCACGATTTTGGGTTAGCTTGCAGAAAGCTATGGGCATGGATTTACGATTCAGTTCGGCATACCATCCTCAAACGGACGGACAATCAGAGAGGACTATTCAAACTCTTGAAGATCTATTAAGACTCTGTGTCCTAGATCTCAAAGGGAGTTAGGATAAGTACCTACCATTGGTGGAATTCTCCTACAACAACAGTTATCAGGCGAGCATAGGTGTGGCTCCATTCGAGGCGTTGTATGAAAGAAAATGTCGTTCTCCAGTATGCTGGGACGAGGTGGGTTAAGCAACATTATTGGGACCAGAGTTGGTACGCATGACTGCAGAGAAGATCCAAACGATTCGACAACGTATACAAACAGCACAGGATCGACAAAAGAGTTATGCGGATCTTCATCGGAAGGACGTAAAATTTAATATTAGGGATCATGTATTATTACGTATTGCACCATGGAAGGGAGTTACAAGATTTGGGAAGAGAGGAAAGCTAAATCCAAGATTTATTGGTCCATTTGAGATTCTTGAGCGAATAGGAAATGTGGCATATAGACTCGTATTACCTCCAAGCATGTCTCGTGTTCATAATATTTTTCACATATCTATGCTTCGTAAATATGTTAAAGACCCGAACCACATTATTGAGTTAGAACCAGACGAGATAGCTGAAGATTTAATGTACGAGGAGGTACCTATTAAGATCTTGGATAGGAAAGAGCATGTCCTACGCACAAAGGTTATACCACAAGTTAAGGTTTTGTGGAGAAACCATGCTATTGAAGAAATGACCTGGGAGTTGGAATCAGAAATAAAAGCGAGGTATCCTCACCTTTTCGAAATATCAGGTACGTACGTCAATTTCGAGGACGAAATTTCATAAGGAGGGGAGGTTGTAAGACCACAACTTATTAATGAATAAAATCAAATTTTCTCTAAATATTATTGTGAATAATAAGGGGTTAATTTGATATAATACTCTGGTTATGGGTGAAATGTGCAAATTTTGTAAAATAAGCAAGTGGTTATAAAATATTCATTTTGTCGGAGAATATTCGTTTTGTCGTGGAATATTCTTGCTGTCGGGGAATATTCATACGACGGCGCAGCCTTGTGTGGGCCCCATAACGGAAAGCGATTGGATGAAAAAAATGACAAGTATAAGTTATTTATAAATAACGACGTAGTTGTTACCGTTAATACTGTTGGAATACCCGGTGGTTAAAATACAGTAGCATACGGTATTGCACCAATTATTGATTCTTACATAAGAAGGCACTACTCAATAATTGTTACAGTAGTTATTATTCAATATTTTATTTTATTGATTCAATAATTATTGCGTTGATATTTTATATTATTGTTGTTTTAATAATTGTTGCTGCACAGTATTTTCCATTATCAGATCAATAATTCATATTATTTGAATAATATTATTAGATAACATTATTGGTAATATCTAGAAAGTTCTGTCTAAAGAGAGGTTTGGTCATCTAATTGCGCGCCAGTAAGGAGAAATCCTTATTGGAAAGCCCCCAATTTTCTGGGAACGGCCTGGTTGTCATAAATGTGATTCTGTAATATTATTTGTGAATAATTAATTATTGATTCATATGATAAGAAAATATTTATTTTATGTGGATATAAATGAGAGATATATTTTTGTAGTTAAAAATGAAGGAGTTAATATTGAGGTTTTTATCAGTATTTTTGTCGGAATGGAGGTATTAAAAATCAGGATTTTTGAGATATTTTATGGGGGTTATAATTTTTAATCCGATCGTTGGATCGTGGTAATTTTTGGATATATTATATATATATATATAAGTTGAGTATATGTCCACAAATTTTGAACCGTTAAAAATGAACGTATGATTTATTATGAATTTTACGAGATGACTGGTTCAGAAATTGTTGAATTTTCGGAGTTTATTATTTTGGTGGAAAATTCTAAAATTGGTGGGCCCCACTCTTGGTTGGTGAAGAAATGTGCTGAGATTTTTATTCAAATGTGGTAGGCTTGAATAGTAGCAGGTAAAGCCATCAGGTTGCAGGTTAAGTCTGCTTCGACGTGCTAACATTTTTCTATAAATAGAGGGCTAAGTTAGAATTGAAAATCACACCAAAAACAAGTTTTCTCTCTTTCTCTTTCTCTCTCTAGATTATTGAGTGTATTTTGTGAGTATTTAAATACTTTGAGAGTTTCTATTCATTAGAGCAAGTTTCTTTCAGCCTTATACCGGTATTCCGACCAGAAGTACTGATATTTTGAGGTAAGAGATATTATCTTCTTTTTAAATGATATTTTCTTCAATATCATTATACCGAAATATTGATATAAATTTTTTATCAAATTTGGAACTTTTTGTGTCGGAGTTACTATTCACGTATACGACACTATTCACGAATACGGTATTATTCACCGAAAAATAAAATTTTCTTCTTTTTGTCCAAGTTGTCATTATGGTTACTATCTTTGATTGTATCCATGTTTTGATCTTTATTTTTGAATTCTGCTTCAAAATTAGTTATTATGGGGTATTATTGAACTTGAATAAACTGTAATACGAATCCTTAATATTTGTTCTTTTATCTCACTGGATTCGTTTTCTTTAAAATATTTTTCATCATCTCCAGTCCTAAATGATGATACTACTGAATATCTTTGGTCTGTAGTGCAAAGATGTATGATTACCTGATGAATATCTTTGGCCTGTAGTGCAAAGATGAACATGTGTTGAGATGAACATGACTGACTGGTGATACAAATGAATATCTTTAGCCTGTAGTGCAAAGATGAATATTTGGTTAAAGATGATTATTAATTGATGTTACAGGGAAAAAATATTGATGATGGACTTTTAAATCTTAGAAGATAGTAGAATTCATTCTCTACTTGACTCTTCTAATGGTTTGCTGTTTCCGCTGCAGTTGTTGATCTAAAACTTGTTGTCGATTATATTCTATCAGATTTTTACCTGTTGAATACTAATGAAAATTTATTGTATATTATCTTAGTCATAATATTCTTTACTGGGCTAGTTGAGCTCACCCTTTTCCTTTTTATTCCATTTTTCTTCTCAGGAGGTGAGAACATAGTAGGATCTAGTCGGGATATGGAGTGATGGTTCTAGAAAGATGTTTTAGCAGTCCTCACTATTTTTGTAAAATAGTATTTGAATAATTGTAATGAGGACTTATTTGAGTGTGGATATTGTCTAGAAGACAATATTTGTATTTAAACTCACAGTATGTGTTGTCGTATTTTGCACGACAATTGTATTATTGAAGTTGTAGTTTACTTTTTGTACCATGTATTTGGCGACTCAGAATGGGTGTTGTATACCCATTTTGGGGGCGTCACATCTTTGGTCCGTAGTACAAAGATAGACAAGTGTTTGGCATGATCATGACCACTGGTGATACAAACGATTATCTTTGACCCGTAGTGCATAGATAATTCGTTGATTGAAAATAATTATTGATTGATGTTACAGGGATAAAACATTGATAATGGAATTTTAAATTATGGAAGATAGTAGATATCATGTTCTACTTGACTCTTCTAATGAATTGTTGTTTCCGCTGTAGTTGTTGATCTAAAACTTATTGTCTATTGTATTCTATCAGATTTTTTCCTATTGAGGACTAATGATAATTTGTTATACATTATCTTAGTCATAATACTCTTTACTGAGCTAGGTGAGCTCACCCTTTTCTTTTTTGTTCCATTGTTCTTCTCAGGAGGCGAGAATATAGCTAGGACTAGTCAGGGTGTGGAGTGATGGTTCAAGACGGTTATTATAACAGTCTTCACTATTTTGTAAAATAGTGTATCAATAATTGTAATAAGGACTTTATTTGAGTTTGAATATTGTCTACAAGATAATATTTGTATTAAAACTCACAACACATGTGTTATCGTATTTTGTACGACAGTTGTAAGACCCCAACTTTTATGAATAAAGATAAATTTTCTATAAATATCATTTTTGAATATTATGGAATGAATTTGATATAATATTATAGTTGTGGGTAATATTTATAAATTTTACAAAGTACGCAAGTTATTATATAATATTCGATTGATCGGAGAATATTCGTTTTAACAGGAATATTCGTATAATGACATAATCATTGGTGGACCCCACAACGGAATTATTGTCGGATTGAGAAAACTACAAAAATACTTTATAAAAATAACAACGGAAGTTTTACCGTTAACTGTTGAAACACCCGGTGTTAAAAGTAAAGTAATACGCGTGGTTGCATAGTAGCACATGGTATTGATTATTGATGCTTACATGAGAAGTCACTCAGTTTTGTTCAATTATTGCTACAGTAATTGCTGCATAGTATCTTACGTTATTTGATTCAATTATTGTCAATATTTTATATATTATTAAATCAATAATTGAGATGATAAAGTTATTAATATTATTATTTGCAATATTAAAGATGTTTAGAAGTTCTGTCAAAGAGAGGTTTGGTTACCTAATTGAGCGCCAATAGGGAGAAGTCCTTATTGAAAAGCCCCCTCTTTCCTAGGAACAACTTGGTCGATTAATATGGTGAATTATAATAATGGTGATAAATTTTGTTTTATTAGTATTATTAATGTAATAAAACAGAAAAGTTTTTATATAAAACAGAATACTTTTATAAAGTTATCTGTTTTATTAGACTATAAATAAATATATTATATTTTATTATGCATAGTATTGCATAGTGCTTGTATAGTGTTTGCATAGTAAAATCTTTTTATATAAAACAGAATACTTTTATAAAGTTGTTCGTTTTATTAGATTATAAATAGAATATATTATATTTTATTAATACTGCATAGTAAATCAATATGGACCGTCGTTTAAAAGTAAATCAATTTGGACCGTTCATGAATTAGTTACTATTCTGTCCATTCTCCTATAAATAGAAGCTCATTCCTTCATTATTTCTTACGAATTCACTGAAACTCTAGAGAGAGAAACTATAGAGAGAAAGAAGAAAAGTATTCTACTACTTCACTAATCCTATATCCAGTTTCTTCTAAGGTAAGGGGTATTATTTCTTTTGTATTCATGAAGAGAACTTCTGTTATTCCATTCTTTATTATTCCGTTGGAATAACCTGTATACGCGGACTACCCTATACTTGGTGAAATTCTTCTGTTATTCCATTCTTTATTATTATGTTGGAATAACCTGTCTATGCGAAGTACTGCATATATGGTAAAATTCTTCTATTATTCCATTCTTTATTATTCTGTTGGAATATCCTGTCTGTGATTTACGCACGACCTGGTTCCATTCTTTATTATTCTGTTGGAATATCCTGTCGGTGCATTTACGCATGACCTGGTTCTGTTATTTATTATTCTGTTGGAATATCCTGTCAGTGCGTTTACGCATGACCTGGTTTCGTTATTTATTATTCTGTTGGAATAACCTGTCTGTGCGGTCTATCGCATGCCTGGTGATTTCTTTTGTTATTCCATTCTTTATTGTACTCGGTTGGTTAAAGTTTTGACTTTTATACTCCATGAAATTAGTGGAATATCCTTGATATTTGCGCTTCATCCAGTATCTTTTCATGAAAATATTCTTCCGAGCATTTTAAGTTTTACCCCACAAAGCCGTATCATGTTGACAATTTGGACGTTATTGGTTCCTGGATAAATTAATTCTTGAACTTGTTTTATTGAATTTTTATATCATTGTCATCATTCTCATGTTTATATTATGTTGAAAGTCATCTGTGGCCTGTAATGTGACAACCCCAAAATAGATCTGTAAGACCCCGAATTTTATGAAATAAAAGTATTCAATTTTTCTTATAATTACTATTCAGTAAATGGTTAAATTGATAAATGTTAAAGTTAAGGGTGATATATGAAATTTTTTCAAAATATGCAAGTGGTTATAAAATATTCATTGTTGTCGGGGAATATTCGTTTAGTCGTGGAATATTCTTTCTGCCGGAGAATATTCGTACGACGACGTAGTCATTTGTGGGCCCCATAACAGAATAACTGTCAGATGAAGAAAGCGACAAATTTGAGTTTTTACAAATAACGGCGCAGTTGTTACCATTAACACTGTTAGAATACCCGGTGATTAAAATACAGTAATACGCGTTATTGCACAGTAGCACACGGTATTGCACAGTATTTTTGAAATTATTGATTCTTACGTAAGAAGGCACTACTGAATAATTGTCACAGTAATTACTGGTCAATATTTTATTTTATTGATTCAATAATTGCTGCGTTGATATTTTATATTATTGTTGTTTCAATAATTGTCACTGCACAGTATTTTCCATTATCAGATCAATAATTTATATTATTTGAATAATATTATTAGATAACATTATTGGCAATGTCTAGAAAGTTCTGTCTAAGGAGAGGTTTGGTCATCTAATTGCGCGCCAGTAAGGAGAAATCCTTATTGGAAAGGCCCCTCTTTCCTGGGAACGGCCTGGTTGTCATAAATGTGATTCTGTAATATTATTTGTGAATAATTAATTATTGATTCATATGATAAGAAAATATTTATTTTATGTGGATATAAATGAGGGATATATTTTTGTGGTTAAAAAAATGAAGGAGTTAATGTTGAGATTTTTATCCGTATTTTTGTCGGAATGGAGGTATTAAAAATCAGGGTTTTTGAGATATTTTGCGGGGGTTATAATTTTTAATCCGACCGTTGGATCGTGGTAATTTTTGGATATGTTATACATATATAAGTTGAGTATATGCCCACAAATTTTGAACCGTTAAAAATGAACGTATGATTTATTATGAATTTTACGAGATGACTGGTTCAGAAATTGTTAAATTTTCGGAGTTTATCATTTTGGTGGAAAATTCTAGAATTGGTGGGCCCCACTTGTGGTTGGTGAAGAAATGTGCTGAATTATATTTCAAATGTGGTGGGTGGGAATAGTAGCAGGTAAAGCCATCAGGTTGCAGGTCAAACCTACCAAAATTTTCCTATAAATAGAGGGCTAAGTTAGAATTGAAAATCACACCAGAAACATAAGCTTTCTCTCTTTCTCTCTCTATATTATGAAGCATATTTTGTGAGTTTTTAGATACTTGGTGAGTTGCTATTCATCAGTGTAAGTTTTCTTCAGCATCATATCCGATATCCAGTCAGAAGTACTGCTCTTTTGAGGTAAGGGATAGTAAGGGATAGTAAGGGATATTAAGGGATTTTAAGGGTTGTTATGATTTTCATTTTCGTAATTTTTCTGACCTTCAAAAATTCTGGAAAAATTTGAAATGATATTTTGATGAGTTTTCTTGATTGTGTCCAAAAATGGTGATTTTTGGATGTATAGATTGAGAGTTATGAATTTTATGAGAAAAGACTATTTTAGAAGTAACAGCTTATAATTCCTTGTGGTTAACTCCAAAATTGATGAAATTTTTATTGGGAGTACATGTATATGATAGAAGTATACTCTGTAAATTTCAGAATTTTTAGACAAAAGTACAATTTTTGATAAATGTCTAAATATTCGGCTATTTTGGCCATATGAAAAATAGTAAATGACTTTTAAAAATTCTGAGAAAAATATATGTTCACTATGGGACTATATTATGCTAAATTCCAGAAAAGAAATATTTTTGGAACGGATTTGGTATTTTTCATGAAAATAGTCTAGTTATGAGAAAATGAATTAAATATGTTATGTGAAGTAAGAAAATTGAAAAATAGGATTTTATGGCTTGAGAATCCTATATATGAGGTATATGCAAATTTTGATGAGGGTTTTGATTATTGGTGATGAAATCTTATGAGTTTGGTATTTTTGAATGATTAAATGCATTAATTAGTAAAGTGTAAACAATTTAAATAAATTGTTTATAAGCTTAAGAAATGTTATTCTTTCAATATCATTATACCGAAATATTGGTATGGATTTTATTGTGGAATTTCTACCTTTTTGGTGTCGGGATTACTATTCATGAGTTACTATTCACGAATTACTATTCACGAGTTACTATTCACGGGTACTATTCAAGATAAAATTAGTTTTTTTTTCTAACTAAATTATAGTTGATTGATGAATATTACTCTTGAGATTAAATCTAGATGTTTTGATTATATTGATTTTACTATTATATATAACATTTTTATAACTTTGATGCTGAAATTCTCTTTCACTGGAGTGTAAAGATGGGTAGATTATTGGTATGATCATGACTAGGGTTCTCTTTGGCCTGTAGTGCAAAGTTGAATTGTGACTGGTATGATCATGACCATTGAATTTATAATTGAATATCTTAAGCTTAAGTGCAAAGGTGAATTGATCAACATGGTTATAATTATTGTTTATATAAATTCTAAAATGATTATAATTCTTTGAGATATTAATATATTTGGCATGTAGTGCAAATATGAACTGTTGATGAATATATTTGGCTTGTAGTGCAAATATGAACTGTTGATGAATATCTTTGGCCTGTAGTGCAAAGATGATATGTTGTTGAATATCTTTGGCCTGTAGTGCAAAGATGAACTGTTGTTGAATATCTTTGGCCAGTAGTACAAAGATAAACTGTTGACGAATATCTTTGGCCCGTAGTACAAAGATGAAATTATTAGTATGATTATGAACAAGAATTGTGATTTGGTATAACCATGATCTTTGATGTTTCAGGTAAAGACAAGTGATGAAAATTATCTTTGTCCTGGATGAGAAGAGGAATTTAGAACCATAAATATGATTATGAGTTATTCACATAAATGTGGACATGAACTGTTGAGTGATGTTACAGGGATAAAACATTTTTGGTGGATTTTTAACATGGAGAAGATAATAGACTTTATAGTCTATTTGACTCTTCTAATGGATTGCTCGTTCCGCTGCAACTATGGTTGAAATTTTTATCATCTACCATGTGTTCTAAATCTCTGATTTATTACTGATGAAGACTATTGATAATTTATTTATCTTTAGTCATGATATTCTTTACTGGGCTAGTTGTGCTCACCCTTTTGTTTCACAATTCCTTTAAGGTAATAAGAGTGTAGCTGGGTCGAGCGGGGGTAACAAGGGAATAGAACGGTGGTCATCATTTAGTAGTTATATTTGGTGAAGAAAATAGGGTGAGGCAAACCCAACGTTAGAAGGGTGTTTCGTCACTATCATACAAGATGTCTAATGACATACAACCTCGTGTCATCATAAGACAGGGTTGTGCTCATCCACTTGCTGAGTATATCTACGAGCACTACCTATATAATCTTGGTATTTGTTTGAAGTATAATTCTCAATTAAAGACAGTGGAGATAATGATAAGTCAAGAGAAGACTCACCATGGGGAAGAATATGATAGTAATCTTCTCATTTTTCTTTGGGGTCTATTGGGTCAACCAAGGATAATTCTGTGGCCATATGATATCTATCATAACCTAGAAGCATGACCTCCCATGTACGGAGGTTTTCTTGAGCACTTCCCAAAGATTCTAGTTTCTAAAACAGTTTTTGACTGTACCTTTATGTAAGGTACCTTTGTGAGGTTCTGATACATGATGGTGTCCAATATCACATTTGGTATATATTTGTATTCAAACTCACAGCATATGTGTTGTTGTATTTTGCACGACAATTGTTGTAATAAAGTTGTAGTTGTTTTCTGTACCATGTATTTGGCGACTCAGAATAGGTTGGATGGAATGGACCTATTTTGGGGTTGTCACATGAGGACTCTATTGAGTGTGGATATTGTCTAGATGACAATATTCTTATTAAAACTCTCAGTTATGTCTTGTCGTATTCTACATAACAGGTGTATTATTAAGTTGTATTTGAATTTTGTACCATATATTTGACGACTCAAGATGGGTGATGTATACCTATTTTGGGGGCGTCACAACAGTTGTATTAATAAAGTTTGTATTTGGTTTTTGTATCATATATTTGGCGACTCAGAATGAGTTGTGTGGACCTATTTTGGGGGCGTCACAGTTGGTATTAGAGCTTAGGGATATGATCTCTGGTGGAGATCTGAGATTAGAACTAGGAGGGGAGAGACGAGTAAATCCTTCGCTAGTGTGTCCTACCTAAGCTTAATTGTTATTTAATTGATCGGTCGGAATATAGGGATGATATGTGGAATGCTAATTTCTTTATTTAACCCTTGTTTTGTGGCAGTATTTGAGAATGACATCTGAAAATTTTGAGATGAGCAATGGAGTACATGAGACCGTTGAGACACCACTAATCAATAACTAGGATAATGTGCATCAGAAAGGCAATAATCCTCATGTAAATAACAACACCGACCAAATAATGAACGATGGGATGTTTAGGAGCTTTTTACAATTCATGCAAAACCAGACGAGAGAGACTCCTGTTCAAAATGCAGGTGAAAATAATGGTAACTCACGGCTAGTCACGCCAAGCAATTCAAGGGGTTGGGACCGCCAGAGTTTTTGGAAAAGCCAGTGTAAGACCCCAAATTTTATGAAATAAAAGTATTCATTTTTTCTTATAATTACTATTCAGTAAATGGTTAAATTGATAAAAGGTTAAAGTTAAGTTAAGGGTGATATATGAATTTTTTTCCAAAATAAACAAGTGACTATAAAATATTCATTGTTGTCGGAGAATATTAGTTTGGTCGTGGAATATTCTTGTTATCGGGGAATATTAGTATGACGGCGCAACCATTTGTGGGCCCCATAACGAAAAACGGTTGGATGAAGCAAAACGACAAAGTATGAGTTTTTATAAATAACGGCGTAATTGCTACCGTTAACACTGTTGGATTACCCGGTGGTTAAAATACAGTAATACGCGTGGTTGTACAGTAGCACAAGGTATTACACAGTATTGATGAATTATTGATCCTTACGTAAGAAGTCACTACTCAATAATTGTTACAGTAATTACTGTTCAATATTTTATTTTATTGCTGCGTTGATAGTTTTTATTATTGTTGTTTCAATAATTGTCACTGCACAGTATTTCTCATTATCAGATCAATAATTCATATTATTTGAATAATATTATTAGATAACATTATTGACAATGTCTAGAAAGTTCTGTCGAGGAGAGGTTAGATAATCTAATTGCGTGCCAATAGGGAGAAATCCTTATCGGAAAGCCCCCTCTTTCTTGGGAACGGCCTGGTTGTCATAATTGTGATTATGTAATATTATTTGTGAATAATTAATTATTGATAAGGAAATATTTATTTGATGTGGATATAAACGATGAATTTATTTATGTGGTTATAAATGAAGGAATTAGTGTTGAGGTGTTTTATCAGTATTTTATCGGAATGGAGGTTTTAAAAATCAAAACAGTATTCTTAAAGCTCTATTGCGTGAGTTATAATTTTAATCCGACCGTTGGATCGTTGTGATTTTTGAATATGTTATACATATATAAGTTGAGTATATGTCCACAAATTTTGAACCGTTAAAAATTAACGCATGATTTGTTATGAATTTTAAGAAGTGTTGAAAATCATTCGTTAGTGGATTTCGGATATTTTCTATCTGGAATTTGGAGAAACTTAAAGCTGCAAAGTTGTAGAGAATTTGATTTCGTGTGGAATGGACATAAAATTCGTATTTTTCTGATAAAAGGGCTATTTATTATGAATTGTTGAAGTTTCGAAAATTAAAATATTTTTATTAAAATTATGGGTGTGACCCACTTTTGTTTTTTTTGAAAACATGTATTGCAAATTTTTTTCAAATATGATGGCTGGTGGCGTAGGAATTGAGAAAAAAAATATTATTTTATTAATTTAGTCTCCTTTGGCGTTTTAGCATTTTCCTATAAATAGGCGCTTAAGTTAGAATTAAAAAACACACCAGAAACAAGTTTTCTCTGTGACAACCCCAAAATAGGTCCATTCCATCCAACCTATTCTGAGTTGCCAAATACATGGTACAGAAAACAACTACAACTTTTTTACAACAAATATCGTGCAAAATACAACAACACATATGCTGTGAGTTTGGATACAAATATATACCAAATGTGACTCATGTCCCAACCGTGGACAGCACCTCACAATGACACCTTACATAAAGGTATAGTCAAAAAGTGTTTTAGAAATTAGCATATTTGAGAAGTGCTCAAGGAAACCTTCGTACATGGGAGGGCATGCGTCTAGGTTATGATAGATATCATATGGCCACAGAATTATCCTTGGTTGACCCAATAGACCCCAAAGAAAAACGAGAAGATTACTATCATATTCTTCCCAATGGTGAGTCTTCTATTGACATATCATTATCTCTACTGTCTCTAATTGAGAATTATACTTCAAACAAACACCAAGATTATATAGGTAGTGCTCGTATATATACTCAGCAAGTGGATGAGCACATCCCTGTCTATGATGACACGAGGTTGTATGTCGTTAGACATCTTGTATGATAGTGGCAAAACACCCTTCCAACGTTGGGTACACCTTACCCTATTGGATTCACCAAATAAAACTACTAAATGAACTTTTCTATACTGCTTAGGGAGAACCTCCACAGCTAGAGACCACCGTTCTATTTCCCCGTTACCCTCGCTCGACCCAGCTACACTCTTATTACCTGAAAGGAATTGTGAAGCAGGGTGAGCACAACTAGCTCAGTAAAGAATATCATGACTAAAGATAAATAAATTATCAATAGTCTTCATCAGTAATAAATCAGAGATTTAGAACATATGGTAGATGATAAAAATTTTCAACCATAGTTGCAGCGGAACGAGCAATCCATTAAAAGAGTCAAATAGACCATAAAGTCTATTATCTTCTACACGTTAAAAATTCACCAACAATGTTTTATCCCTGTAACATCACTCAACAGTTCATTTTCACAATCATATGAATAACTCATAATCATAATTGTGATTCTAAATTTTTTTCTTCGCACCCAGGACGAAGAATATTTTCATCACCTGTCTTTACCTGAAACATCAAAGATCATGGTTATACCAAATCACAGTTCATGTTCATAATCATACTAATAACTTCATCTTTGCACTACGGCCAAAGATATTCATTTGTACCAGTTGGTCATGTTCATCTCAACACATGTTCATCTTTGCACTACTGCCCAAAGATATTCAACAACATATCATCTTTGCACTACAGGCCAAAGATATTCATCTACAATTCATCTTTGCACTACAGGCCAAAGATATTCATCAACAGTTCATATTTGCACTACAGGCCAAATATATTCATATCTCAAAGAAATATATAATCATTTCAGAATTTATATAAACAATAATTATAACCATGTTGATCATTTCACCTTTGCACTTAAGCTATAGATATTCAATTATAAATTCAATGGTCATGATCATACCAGTCAACAATTCAACTTTGCACTACTGGCCAAAGAGAACCCATAGTCATGATCATACCAATAATTTACACATCTTTACACTCAAGCGAAAGAGAATTTCAATATTAGGGTTATAAAAATGTTATATATAATAATAAAAATAATATTATCAACATATAGTTTTAATCTCAAGAGTAATATTCGTAAATCAACTATAATTTGGTTAGAAAAAGAAACCAATTTTTTCGTAAATAGTAACTCGTGAATAGTAACTCATGAATAGTAACTCGTGAATAGTAACTCGACACAAAAAGGTAGAAATTCCACAATAAAATACATACCAATATTTCGGTATAATGATATTGAAAGAATAATATTTCTTAAGCTTATAAACAATTTATTTAAATTGTTTACACTTTACTAATTAATGCATTTAATCATCATAAAATGCCAACTCTTAAGATTTCATTATCAATAACCAAAATCCTCATCAAAAATCTGCATCTAACTCATATATGATTCTCAAGCCATAAAATCATATTTTCTAATTTTCTTACTTCACATAACATATTTAATTCATTTACTCATAACTAGACCATTTTAATGAAAAATACCAAATCAATCCCAAAAATATTTCTTTTCTGGGATTTAGCAGAATATAGTCCCATATTGAACATATATTTTTCTCAAAATTTTTAAAAGTCATTTACTATTTTTCATATGTCCAAAACAGCCGAATATTTAGACATTTATCAAAAATTGTACTTTTATCCAAAAATTTCAAAATTCACAGAGTATACTCCTATCATATACATGTACTCCCAATAAAAATTTTATCAATTTTGGAGTTAACCACAAGGAGTTATAAGCGATTACTTTTAAAATAATTTTTTCCCGTAAAATTTATAACTCTTAATCTATACATCCAAAAATCACCATTTTTGGACACAATCAAGAAAACTCATCAAAATATCATTTTAAATTTTTCCAGAATTTTTGAAGGTCAGAAAAATTACGAAACTGAAAAATATAACAACCCTTAAAATCCCTTACTATCCCTTACTATCCCGTACCTCAAAAGTGCAGTATTTCTGACTGAAATGCAAAGCCGAAGGAAACTTGCACTGAATAGCAACTCTCAAAGTATCTAAATACTCACAAAATATGCTTCATAATATAGAGAGAGAAAGAGAGAAAGCATATGTTTCTGGTGTGATTTTCAATTCTAACTTAGCCCTCTATTTATAGGAAAATATTAGCACGCCGAAACAGACTTAACCTGCAACCTGATGGCTTTACCTGCTACTATTTCCACCCACCACATTTGAATAAAAATCTCAGCACATTTCTTCACCAACCAAGAGTGGGGCCCACCAATTCTAGAATTTTCCACCAAAATGATAAATTCCGAAACTTCAACAATTTCTGAACCAGTCATCTCTTAAAATTCATAATAAATCATACGTACATTTTTAACGGTTCAAAATTTGTGGACATATACTCAACTTATATATGTATAACATATCCAAAAATTACCACGATCCAACGGTCGGATTAAAAATTATAACCCTCGCAAAATATTTTAAAAACCTTAATTTTTAATACCTCCATTCCGACAAAAATACTGATAAACATCTCAACATTAACTCCTTCATTTTTAACTACAAAAATATATTCCTCATTTATATCCACTTAAAATAAATATTTTCTTATCATATGAATCAATAATTAATTATTCACAAATAATATTACAGAATCACATTATGACAACCAGGCCGTTCCCAGGAAAGAGGGGGCTTTTCAATAAGGATTTCTCCTTATTGGTGCGCAATTAGATGACCAAACCTCTCCTTAGACAGAACTTTCTAGACATTACCAATAATGCTATCTAATAATATTATTCAAATAATATGAATTATTGATCTGATAATGGGAAATATTGTGCAGTGACAATTATTGAAACAACAATAATATAAAATATCAACGCAGCAATTATTGATTCAATAAAATAAAATATTGAACATAAATTACTTTAACAATTATTGAGTAGTTCCTTCTCACGTACGAATCAATAATTAAAAAAAATACTGTGCAATACCGTGTGCTACTGTGCAACTACGCGTATTACTGTATTTTAACCACCGAGTATTCCAACAGTGTTAACGATAACAACTACGCCGTTAATTATAAAAACTTAATTTTTGTCGTTATCTTCATCCGACAGTTATTCTGTTATGGGGCCCACAAATGTCTGCGCCGTCGTACGAATATTTTCCGACAGAAAGAATATTCCACGACCAAACGAATATTCCCCGACAACAATGAATATTTTATAACCACTTGTGTATTTTGAAAAAAAATTCATATATCACCCTTAAATTTAACATTTATCAATTTAACCATTTACTGAATAGTAATTATAAGAAAAATTGAATACTTTTATTTCATAAAATTCGGGGTCTTACATTCTCTCTCTATATATTATCGAGCGTATTTTGTGAGTATTTAGATACTTTGAGAGGTACTATTCAGTACAAGTTTTTTTCGGCATTACATCCGATATTCGAGTCAGAAATACTGCTCCTTTGAGGTAAGGGATAGTAAGGGATTGTAAATGTTATTATGATTTTCAGTTTTGTAATTTTTTTGACCTTCAAAAATTCTAAAAAAATTTGAAATGATAATTTGATGAGTTTTCTAGATTGTGTCCAAAAATGATAATTTTTGGATTTGTAGATTAGGAGTTATGAATTTTATGGGAAAATACTATTTTAAAAGCAAACCCTTATAATTCCTTGTGGTTAACTCCAAAATTAGTGAAAGTTTTATTGGGAGTACATGTATATAATAGTAGTATATTCTGTAAATTTTGAAATTTTTGGATAAAAGTACAATTTATGATAAATGTCTAAATATTCGGCAGTTTTGGCCATATGAAAAATAGTAAATGAATTTTAAAAATTCTGAGAAAAATTTATGTTCAATATGGGACTATATTCTGCTAAATCCCAGAAAAGAAAATTTTTTGGGACTGATTTGATATTTTTCATGAAAATGGACTAGTTAGGAGTAAATGAATTAAATATGTTATGTGAAGAAAGAAAATTAGAATATAGGATTTTATGGCTTGAGAACCCTATATAAGGTATATGCAGATTTTTGATGAGAGTTTTGGTTATTGGTGATGAAATCTTATGAGTTTGTCATTTTAGGATGATTAAATGCATTAATTAGTAAAGCGTAAATAATTAAAATAAATTATTTATAAGTTTAAGAAATGATTAATATTGTGGTAATATTAATCATATTAGATTATGAGATTATTAAGTGATTTATAACATTTGAATTAAGGTGTTATGAAATCATTAGTTTAAAATATTATTTAATGATTAAAAATATTAGTAAATGAATTTAATGTTATTATATAATGAATAATATTAAATGGAGTTTATAATATAATGAATAATGTTATTATCTTCGTTAAATATTCGTTGAAATATTATTTTCTGTTCAAATCATTTTTGATATAATATTATTCTTAAATTTTACTCCACAAAACAGTATCATATTGATAATTTGGATATGATTGAATTATGGATAAATTAAATTGTTAAAGTCTTTAAAAATTTATCCTTTATCTCATGTATATCATTGTCATCATTCTCATGTTTATATTGTGTTGAAAGTCATCTATGGCCAGTAGTGCATAGATGGACTTGGTATGATTATGACCAGGGATTATTCGGTATAATCATGACCGTAATGTTACAAACGATGTGGTAAAAGTCATCTTTGGCCCGTAGTGCATAGATAGACTTGGTATGATTATGACCAGGGATTATTCGGTATAATCATGACCGTAATTAAAAACATGAATATCCTTGGCCCGTAGTGCATGGATAATTCGTGGTCGTGATACTATTAAGCTGAGTCTCAACATTATTGGTTTTACAGTTGTATATCTTTGGCCTGTAGTGCAAAGATGGACTGTTGGTCATTGGTTTTACTGTTAATGAATATCTTTGGTGTAACGACCCCAAAATAGGTCCATTCCACCCAACCCATTCTGAGTCGTCAAATATATGGTACAGAAAACAACTACAACTTTATTACAATAATTGTCGTGCAAAATACAACAACACATATGCTGTGAGTTTGGATACAAATATATACCAAATGTGACTCATGTTCTAACCGTGGACATCACCTCACAATAACACCTTACATAAAGGTATAGTCAAAAACTGTTTTAGAAATTAGAATCTTTGGGAAGTGCTCAAGGAAACCTTCGTACATGGGAGGCCACGCGTCTAGGTTATGATAGATATCATATGGCCACAGAATTATCCTTGGTTGACCCAATAGACCCCAAAGAAAAACGAGAAGATTACTATCATATTCTTCCCAATGGTGAGTCTTCTCTTGACTTATCATTATCTCCACTGTCTCTAATTGAGAATTATACTTCAAACAAACACCAAGATTATATAGGTAGTGCTCGTAAAGATACTCAGCAAGTGGATGAGCACAACTCTGTTTTATGATGACACGAGGTTGTATGTCATTAGACATCTTGTATGATACTGACAAAACACCCTTCCAACGTTGGGTTCGCCTCACCCTATTTGATTCACCAAATATAACTACTAAATGATGTATACAACACTTTTCTATACTGCTTAGGGAGAACCTCCACAGCTAGAGACCACCGTTCTATTTCTCCGTTACCCTCGCCCGACCCAGCTACACTCTTATTACCTGAAAAGGAATTGTGAAGCAAAAGGGTGAGCACAACTAGCCCAGTAAAGAATATCATGACTAAAGATAATTAAATTATCAATAGCCTTCATCAGTAATACATCAGAGATTTAGAACATATGGCAGATGATAAAATTTCAACCATAGTTGTAGCGGAACGAGCAATCCATTAGAAGAGTCAAATAGACTATAAAGTCTATTATCTTCTCCATGTTAAAAATCCACCAATAATGTTTTATCCCTATAACATCAATCAACAATTCTGGTCCACAATCATATAAATAACTCATAATCATAATTATGATTCTAAATTTCTCTTCTCATCCAGGACAAAGATAATTTTCATCACTTGTCTTTACCTGAAACATCAAAGATCATGGTTATACCAAATCACAATTCTTGTTCATAATCATACTAATAATTTCATCTTTGTACTACGGGCCAAAGATATTCGTCAACAGTTTATCTTTGTACTACTGGCCAAAGATATTCAACAACAGTTCATCTTTGCACTACAGGCCAAAGATATTCAACAACATATCATCTTTGCACTACAGGCCAAAGATATTCATCAACAGTTCATATTTGCACTACAAGCCAAATATATTCATCAACAGTTCATATTTGCACTACATGCCAAATATATTAATATTTCAAAGTATTATAATCATTTTAGAATTTATATAAACAATAATTATAACCATGTTGATCAATTCACCTTTGCACTTAAGCTTAAGATATTCAATTATAAATTCAATGGTCATGATCATACCAGTCACAATTCAACTTTGCACTACAGGCCAAAGAGAACCCTAGTCATGATCATACCAATAATCTACCCATCTTTACACTCCAGTGAAATAGAATTTCAACATCAAGGTTATAAAAATGTTATATATAATAGGAAAATCAATATAATCAAAACATCTAGATTTAATCTCAAGAGTAATATTCATAAATCAACTATAATTTAGTTAGAAAAAGAAACCAATTTTGTCTTGAATAGTACCCGTGAATAGTAACTCGTGAATAGTAATTCGTAAATAGTAACTCATGAATAGTAATCCCGACACCAAAAAGGTAGAAATTCCACAATAAAATCCATACCAATATTTCGGTATAATGATATTGAAAGAATAACATTTCTTAAGCTTATAAACAATTTATTTAAATTGTTTACACTTACTAAATAATGCATTTAATCATTCAAAAATACCAAACTCATAAGATTTCATCACCAATAATCAAAACCCTCATCAAAATTTACATATACCTCATATATAGGATTCTCAAGCCATAAAATCCTATTTTCCAATTTTCTTACTTCACATAACATATTTAATTCATTTTCTCATAACTAGACTATTTTCATGAAAAATACCAAATCCGTTCCAAAAATATTTTTTTTCTGAAATTTAGCATAATATAGTCCCATAGTGAACATATATTTTTCTCAGAATTTTTAAAAGTCATTTACTATTTTTCATATGGCCAAAATAGCCGAATATTTAGACATTTATCAAAAATTGTACTTTTGTCTAAAAATTCTGAAATTTACAGAGTATACTTCTATCATATACATGTACTCCCAATAAAAATTTCATCAATTTTGGAGTTAACCACAAGGAATTATAAGCTGTTACTTCTAAAATAGTCTTTTCTCATAAAATTCATAACTCTCAATCTATACATCCAAAAATCACCATTTTTGGACACAATCAGGAAAACTCATCAAAATATCATTTCAAATTTTTCCAGAATTTTTGAAGGTCAGAAAAATTACGAAAATGAAAATCATAACAACCCTTAAAATCCCTTAATATCCCTTACTATCCCTTACTATCCCTTACCTCAAAAGAGCAGTACTTCTGACTGGATATCGGATATGATGCTGAAGAAAACTTGCACTGATGAATAGCAACTCACCAAGTATCTAAAAACTCACAAAATATGCTTCATAATATAGAGAGAGAAAGAGAGAAAGCTTATGTTTCTGGTGTGATTTTCAATTCTAACTTAGCCCTCTATTTATAGGAAAATTTTGGTAGGTTTGACCTGCAACCTGATGGCTTTACCTGCTACTTTTCTCACCCACCACATTTGAAATATAATTCAGCACATTTCTTCACCAACCATAAGTGGGGCCCACCAATTCTAGAATTTTCCACCAAAAATAATTTATAACCTGATTTCTGAATCAGCCACCTCTTAAAATTCATAACAAATCATACGTTCATTTTTAACGGTTCAAAATTTGTGGGCATATACTCAACTTATATATGTATAACATATCCAAAAATTACCACGATCCAACGGTCGGATTAAAAATTATAATCCCCGCAAAATATCTCAAAAACCCTAATTTGATTTTCAATACCTCCGTTCCGACAAAAATAAAGATAAAACACCCCAATATTAACTCCTTCATTTTTAACCACAAAAATATATCCCTCATTTATATCCACATAAAATGAATATTTCCTTGTCATATGAATCAATAATTAATTATTCACAAATAATATTACAAAATCACATTTATGACAACCAGGCCGTTCCCAGGAAAGAGGGGGCTTTCCAATAAGGATTTCTCCTTACTGGCGCGCAATTAGATGACCAAACCTCTCCTTAGACAGAACTTTCTAGACATTGCCAATAATGTTATCTAATAATATTATTCAATTAATATAAATTATTGATTTGATAATGGAAAATACTGTGCAGTGACAATTATTGAAACAACAATAATATAAAATATCAACGCAGTAATTATTGAATCAATAAAATAAAATATTGACCAGTAATTACTGTGACAATTATTCAGTAGTGCCTTCTTACGTAAGAATCAATAATTTCAAAAATACTGTGCAATACCGCGTGCTACTGTGCAATAACGCGTATTACTGTATTTTAATCACCGGGTATTCTAACAGTGTTAATGGTAACAACTGCGCCGTTATTTGTAAAAACTCAAATTTGTCGCTTTCTTCATCTGACAATTATTCTGTTATGGGGCCCACAAATGACTACGTCGTCGTACGAATATTCTCCGGCAGAAAGAATATTCCACGACTAAACGAATATTCCCCGACAACAATGAATATTTTATAACCACTTGCGTATTTTGAAAAAATTTCATATATCACCCTTAACTTTAACATTTATCAATTTAACCATTTACTGAATAGTAATTATAAGAAAAAATTAAATACTTTTATTTTATAAAATTCGGGGTCTTACATTTGGCATGTAGTGCAAAGTTAGACTGTTGATTTACTTGATTATAAATATGAAATGTGATTTAATTATAATCTGTGGTGGTTCAGGTGAAGACAGGTGATGATAGTTCTCTTTGTCTTGGGTATCACGAAGAACTGTTGATGATTATTACAGGAATAAAATATTAATGATGGAATTTTAATCTAGAGGAGATAGTAGACATTATGTTCTACTTGACTCTTTTAATGGATTGTTGATTCCGCTGCTATTATGGTTGAAAACTTTTATCTTCTACCATATGTTCTAAATCTCTGATTTATTACTGATGATGGCTATTGATAATTTAATTATCTTTAGTCATGATATTCTTTACTGAGCTATTTGTGCTCACCCTTTTGCTTCACAATTCCTTTTAAGTAATAAGAGTGTAGCTGGGTCGAGCGGGGGTAACAGGAAAATTGAACGGTGGTCTCTAGCTGTGGATGTTCTCCCTAAGCAGTATAAAAAAGTATGTTGTATTTTATATATCATTTAGTAGTTATATTTGGTGAATCAAATAAGGTGAGGCAAACCCAACGTTAGAAGGGTGTTTTGCCACTATCATACAAGATGTCTAACGACATGCGACTTCGTGTTATCATAAGACAGAGTTGTGCACATCCACTCGCTGAGTATATCTACGAGCACTACCTATACAATCTTGGAGTTTGGTTAAAATATAATTCTCAATTGGAGAAAATGGAGATAATTATATGTCAAGAGAAGACTCACCATTGGAGAGAATATGATAGTAATCTTCTCGTTTTTCTTTGGGGTCTATTGGGTCAACCAAGGATAATTCTGTGGGCATATGATATCTATCATAAACTAGACGCATGGCCTCCCATGTACGAAGGTTTCCTTGAGTATTTTCTGAAGATTTTAATTTCTAAAACAGTTATTGGCTGTACCTTTATGTAAGGTGCCATTGTGACGTGCTATCCACGGTTGGGACACGAGTCACAGTTGGTATATATTTGTATCAAAACTCACAACATATGTGTTGTTATATTTTGCACGACAATTGTAGTAATAAAGTTGTAGTTGTTTTCTGTACCATGTATTCGGTGACTCAGAATAGGTTGGATGGATTGGACCTATTTTGGGGGAGTCATAGCCAGAGCCACTTAAGGCAGAGGCATAGATTAAGCATATTACCAAGATATTTGATGTCTTGGGATGCACTGAAGAGCAAAAGGTTCCCTTCGCCACCTTCATGTTACGTGGAGAGGCAGATTACTGGTGAGAATCTGTAAAATGTACCCATTTGTCCGTACTTAAGATGTCTTGGGAGAAGTTCTAAGAATTATTCAACGACAATTACTTTTCAGAAAGTATTCGTCACATGAAGGAGGTGGAATTTATCAAACTAGAACAAGACAATATGACTGTATCGCAATACGAGGCTAAGTTTATAGAGTTATCCTGGTTTGCATCTCATTTGGTAGATAATGAGGAGCAAATGACACGAATGTTTCTGAGAGGTTTGAAATCCGAAATTCGTCAGCATCATATCTCTCATAAACTTTGCTTGTATTCAGATGTAGTGAATATGGCTCAGTTATTGGAGTGCGATTATGAGTCAGCTTAACCAAAAGACAGTAACCGGCAGCACGATAATAGTCATACCAGGGGCAACAATCATCGAAGCAGTGATAACCAACGTGCCATAAATGGTAACCACTTCGGTGGTAATCATGGCCAAGATAATATAGGAGTAGTGAGTCAAGTGGAAATTTCAAAAAGAGAAGATTCAACAATGACGGAAAGACATCGGCAGTATCACCAGTACTAGCAACAAATTCTAGGGGAGGAGAACGACTGCTAGTTAGATGCTACAGATGACGAGAGGAGGGACACATAAGTCCAAACTGTTCATAGCCTTCCAAGGTGTGTTTCAGTTATGGAAAGGATGGTCACATAGCCCGATTTTGGCCAGTAGCAAAGTCAAGTCCAGCTGGGACAGTGGCACCAAAGGCAACTACGGACAAAACAAAGTCAGTGGTTCAAGGGAGAGCATTTGTCGTAACGTCCCAAAAGGGGAGGAATCCGAACAAAGTTATCATGGGTAAGTTAATTATAAACTCTAATGAAGTCTATACCTTATTAGATACCGGTTCTACCCATTCTTTTATTTCACCTACTTGTGCTCAACGTTTGAATTTGACCCCTGAGAAATTAGACTTTGACTTATCTGTTGAAACTCTGTTAGGAAAAACTTTCATTACATCCATTGTTTATAAATCTTGCTTGATTCAAGTTGGCACCATCACATTACCTGTTGATCTCATCTCTTTGAAAATACTTGCATTTGATGTGATTTTAGGGATTGATTGGTTAACTACTCATCATGCTAAAATTCATTATTTTCGTAAGGTCGTTAGTTTTCATATTCCTAACCAACCTGTTATGCGAATTCAAGCAACCAAACCACTAAAGTCAATCACTGTCATATTAAGACATAAAGCCATTCGTTTATTGAAAAACGGATGTCAAGCTTTCCTAGCCCATGTCATGGATTTAAATAAAAATAGGTCAGATTTGAATAATATTTTTGTTGTTATCGAATTTTTTATTGACCTTGAACCTGGTACAAAACCCATTTCTAAAACCCCATATCGAATGGCTCCTATTGAACTTCAAGAGTTAAAAACTCAACTACAAGAACTGTTAGATATTGGTTTCATTTGTCCTAGTACATCTCCTTGAGGTGCTCTTATTTTATTCGTAAAGAAGAAAGATGGGAGTATGCGACTTTGCATTGACTATCGGAAGTTGAACCATGTCACCATTAAAAATGGGTACCTATTACCTTACATTGATGTCCTGTTTGACCAGTTGCAAGGTGCTAAATTCTTCTCAAAGACCGATCTTCGTTCCGGATATCATTAGTTAAAGATTAAAACTGATGACATTCCAAAGACTGCTTTTAGGACTCGGTACGAACATTATGAATTCCTAGTCATATCTTTTGGATTGACTAATGTTCCTGCGGCCTTCATGGATATGATGAACCGAGTATTCAAGGAATATTTATATCATTTTGTGGTTGTCTTTATTGATGACATCCTCATTTATTCCAAAAGTCGTGAAGATCATGAGCAACACTTGAGGCTGACACTCCAAAAGCTTTGTGAAAATAAGCTATATGTCAAGTTGAAGAAATGCGAGTTCTAGCTTTGGGAAGTAGCATTCCTTGGGCACGTGGTATCGAAGTATGGAATATCAGTTGACCCAACAAAGATTGAAGCAATACAAAGTTGGGAGCAACCTAAGTCAGTAACCGAAGTACGTAGCTTTCTGGGCTTAGCTGGTTATTATCGGAGATTCGTGAAAGGATTTTCTCGAATCTCTACTCCATTAAAGCAGCTGACTCGAAAAGATATAAAATTCGGATGGAGAGAGGAATGTGAGAAGAGCTTCCAAGAACTCAAGAGGAGACTCATTTCGACACCTGCTCTGAAAATACCATCAGGTTCGGAGGGATTTATCATCTACAGCGATGCTTCAGGCAGAGGTTAAGGATGTATTCTCATTCAACATGGGAAAGTCATAGCCTATGCCTTACGACAACTCAAAGAATATGAGAGAAATTATCCTACTCATGATCTAGAGTTGGCAGCAGTCGTTTTCGCGCTAAAGATCTGGAGGCACTACTTGTATGAGGAGAAAGTGGAGATCTATACAGATCATAAAAGCCTCAAGTATTTCTTCACCCAAAAGGAACTTAACATGCGGCAACGACGTTGGCTCGAGCTGTTGAAATATTACGACCATACCATTCAATACCATCCTGGAAAAGCGAACGTGGTAGCTAACGCGTTGAGTAGAAGATCGTATGCGGGTACGAGTGCGATGTTGTTAACACAAAGACCTATTTTGTATGACTTACAAAGGATGGAGATAGAGTTGAAGGCTCCAAGTACCAACGTGATGATATCAAATATACGAGTAGAACTAACTTTAATCGATAAACTTAAAGCTGCTCAAGCTACAGACCCAAAATTGATATTTATGAAGAAGAAAGTACAAAAAGGTGCTATTCCAGAAGCAAAAATCGATGAAGAAGGAATACTTTGAGTCAACTCCAGACTTTGTGTTCCTAACGATTTTGATTTGAAGTACAAAATCATGATGCAGGCACACAACACACCATTTGCAATCCATCCTGGAAGTAACAAAATGTATCGTGATCTTCGACATACATTTTGATGGAGCAATATGAAGAGAGAGATCGCAGAGTTTATCTCAAGGTGTTTAACTTGTCAACGTGTTAAGACGGAGCATCAAATACCAAAAGGTCCATTGCAACCACTTGAAATTTTAGAATGGAAGTGGGAGCACATCAATATGGATTTCGTTACCGGTTTACCTAGGGTTTCTCAAGGAATATATGAAATTTTGGTCATTATCGATAGATTGACCAAGTCTGCTCATTTCTTGCCTATACGAGAAACTTATTCACTCGAACATTTTGCTCGTATGTACATAAATGAGATTGTGAGATTGCATGGTATGCCAGTATCCATAGTTTTTGATCGAGATCCAAGATTCACTTCACGATTTTGGGTCAGTTTGTAGAAAGCTATGGGCACGAATTTACGATTCAGTTCTGTATATCATCCCTAGATGGACGAGCAATCGAAGAGGACTATTCAAACTCTTGAAGATCTATTAAGACTCTGTGTCCTAGACTTCAAAGGAAGTTGGGACAAGTACTTACCATTGGTGGAATTCTCCTACAACAACAGTTATCAAGCAAGTATAGGCATGGCTTCATTCGATGCATTGTATAGAACTGTCGTGAAATACGATAAAACATATGCTGAGAGTTTTAACACGAATATTGTCTTCTAGACAATATCCAAACTCAAATTCAATCTTATTACAATTATTATCACACTATTTCATAGAATAGTGAGGACTACTAAAACAACCGTCTGGATAGTCACTCCGTTTCCCGACTAGTCCCAGCTATATTCTCATTTCCTGAAGAGGACAATGAAAGCAAAGGGTGAGCTCAACTAGCTCAGCAAAGAATATTATGACTAAGATAATGCAGAATAAATTATCGTTAGCCTTCAACAGTGTTAAACTGATAGAATATAATAGACAACAAGTTTAACTACAGTGGAACAAGCAATCCATTAAAAGAGTCAAGTAGAGCATGATATCTACTATCTTCTATGATTTAAAAAGTTTATCATCAATTTTATCGCTGAGACTCAGCTCAATAAATAATCCACATCACTGAATTATTCATGCACTACGGGCCAAAGATATTCGGGTTATCACCAATGGTCATGATCATGCCAACAACTGTCCATCAATACACTACGGGCCAATGAGGACTTTTACCACATCATTTGTAACATTATAGGTCATGATTATACTGAATAATTCCTGGTTATAATCATACCAATCAACAGTCCATCTATGCACGTAAGCCACAGATGACTTTTATCACAATATAAGCATGAGGATGATGACAATGATATAAGAATTCAATTAAAAGAAAGTAAATGACAAAATTTTTAAAGATTTATAATTTAATTTATCCAGAATTCAATAATGTCCAAATTGTCAACATGATACTGCTTTGTGGAGTAAAATTCAAGAATAATATTGTATCAAAAATGATTTAGACAGAAAAAAATTAATTTTTATCATGAATAGTATCCCGGGTGAATAGTACCCGAGTAAATAGTACCCCGTGAATAGTACTTCGAGAATAGTACTCCGTGAATAGTACTCCAGCATGAAAAGGTTAAAACTTATCAAGAATGCTCAGAATAATATTTTCATGAAAAGATACTGGATGAAGAGCAAATATCAAAGGTATTCTACTAATTTCAGGAATTATAGAAGCAATACTTACCATAGTAAGTTTAAATTCAGGAATATGAAATGAAATAATATCCCTTCCATACTATGGAGTATGAAAGAAAATAATATTCCTTACGAGTATTGAAATAAAATAATATCCTTTACCGTAGTAGAAACTGGATTTGACTGAAATATCGGATATTATTCTGAGTAAATATTGCAGAAAACTACGCTCAAAGTATTCTTATACTCAAAAGAAATACTCACAATACTATAATAAAAATGCTTGAGATTTTTTTAGTGTGATTTAGGATGGAGGGTTGCCCTCCTATTTATATTGTAAACCTCGGAGGAAAAATCAACAGGTTGCCAAACTTGCCCATTTTTTTCTCCGTCTAATCTTTTCCATTCAAAGCCTAACTTTCATTCATTTTCCATATGGGTGGGGGCCACCTTTTGAAAACCTTCTTTGCAGGTAACAAGTTCTACCAAATAATTGGCCTAACAATTCATTTCTTTCTCTGCATAACCACCCAATTCCAAGATTGAGGGCCCACTTTTGAAAAACAAGTTTGCATGCATTACTCCACCTCCAACCATTACTTTAATTTATCACACGCCTATATATATATAATACTATTATTTAAACAATTATAATATATTATAATAATATATTTGAATGAATATTTTATCGGAGAAATAATTGTAATTCCACAGAAAATATGCCAAACTTTCAACAATTATTTCATGCTAAAAATTCCTTCATTTAAATCAAAATTGAACCAATATCCACCACATAATAATTAATATTATAAGCTCACAATATCAAAAATCAGATCATTCTCAGGAAAGAGAGGGCTTTTCGATAAGGATTTATTCTTATTGGCGCGTAATTAGATGACCAATCACCTTTTCTAAACAGAATTTTCTAGACATTGTCAATAATGCTAACTAATAATATGAATAATTGTGTCGCATCAATTATTGATTTAATAATATAAAATATTATGCAGAAGAAACTGTGATAATAATTGAATCAATAATATAAGAAAATGTGCAACAATTACTGTGGCAATTATTGAATGAAATTGAATGGCTTCTTACTTAAGAATCAATAATCTAAAAATACTGTGCAATACCGTGTGCTACTGTGCAACCACGTGTATTACTGTACTTTTTATCAACGGGTATTTCAACAGTTAACGATAAAACTTTTGCCGTTATTTTTATAAAAAGATATTTCTATCGTTTTCTAACTCTGACAATAATTTTGTTATGGGGACCATCAATGATTGTGTCGTCGTATGAATATTCCCTGATAAAACGAATATTCCCCGACCAATCGAATATTTTATGACAACTTGCTTAATTTGCCAAATTTGTAAATATTACCCACAACTATAACATTATATCAAATCCACACCATAATATTCAAAAATAATATTTAGAGAAAAATTAATCTTTATTTTTGAAACTGGTGGTCTTATAACCTCCCCTTCTTATAAAATTTCATCCTCGAAATTAGGGTACATACCTGGTATGTCGAAGAGGTGAGGATATCTTGATTTCATTTCAGATTCTAACTCCCAGGTCATTTTCTCAACATCGTGATTTCTCCACAAAACTTTAACTTGAGGTATAATCTTAGAGCGTAGAATATGTTCCTTCTTATCCAAGATTTTAACAGGTACCTCTTTGTACGTTAAATCTTCAGCTATCTCATCTGATTCTAACTCAATAATGTGGTTTGAGTTTTCCACATATTTACGTAACATGGATATGTGAAAAATATTATGAACACGAGACATACTTGGCGGTAAGGCGAGTCTATGAGGATTGAGGTTTTCTCTCTTTCCAAATCTTGTAACTCCTTTCTATGGAGCAACACGTAACAACACATGTTCTCCAACATTGAATTCCACGTCCTTCCGATGAAGATCTGCATAACTCTTTTGTCGATCTTGTGAGGTTTTATACGTTGCCGGATCATTTGAATCTTTTCCGTTGTCATGCGTACCAATTCCGATCCCAACAACGTTGCTTCACCCACCTCATCCCAGCATACTGGAGAATGACACTTTCTTCCATACAAGGCCTCGAACGGAGCCATGCCGATACTAGCTTGATAACTATTGTTGTAGGAGAATTCTACCAATGGCAAGAACTTGTCCCAACTTTCCTTGGAGTCAAGGACACAGAGTCTTAATAGATCTTCAAGAGTTTGAATAGTCCTCTCCGACTGCCCATCCGTCTGAGGGTGATATGCCGAACCAAATCGTAAATCCGTGCCCATAGCTTTTTACAAACTAACCCAAAACTGTGAAGTGAATCTTGGGTCTCGGTCAGAAACTATGGATACTGGCATACCATGCAGTCTTACAATCTCATTTATGTACATACGAGCAAGATGTTCAAGTGAATAAATTTCTCGTATAGGTAAGAAATGAGCAGACTTGGTCAATCTATCAACAATGACCCAAATTGTATCTATGCCTTGAGAAACCTTAGGAAGACCGATAACGAAATCTATGGTAATGTGCTCCCACTTTCATTTTAGAATTTTAAGTGGTTGCAATGGACCTTTTGGCACTTGATGCTCTGCCTTGACTCATTGACAAGTTAGACACCTTGAGATAAACTCCGCGATCTCTCTTTTCATATTGCTCCTCCAAATTGTATGTCGAAGATCACGATATATTTTGGTACTCTCAAGATGATTTGTAAATGGTGTAATATATGCCTCCATCATGATCTTATACTTCAAATCAGAGTCGTTAGGAACACAAAGTCTGGAGTTGACTCTAAGTATTCCTTCTTCATCGATTTTTGCTTCCGGAATAGCACCTTCTTGGACTTTCTTCTTTATAAGCATAAGATTCAGGTCTGTAGTTTGAGCAACTTTAACTTTATCGATTAAAGTCGGATCTACTGGTATATTTTTCATCATCACGTGGGTTCCTGGAGTCTTTATATCTATCTCCATCCTTTGCAAGTCATATAAAATGGGCCTTTACGTTGACAATATCGCACTCGTACCCGCATATGATCTTCTACTCAATACGTCAGCTACCACGTTCGCTTTTCCAGGATGGTATTGAATAGTATGATCATAATCTTTCAATAGTTCAAGCCAACGTCATTGCCGCATGTTGGGTTCTTTTTGAGTGAAGAAATATTTGAGGCTTTTATGATCCGTGAAGATCTCCACATTCTCCCCATACAGGTAATGCCTCCAGATTTTAAGTGCAAAAACGACATGTGCCAACTCTAGATCATGAGTAGGATAATTCCTCTCATATTCTTTGAGTTTTCGTGAGGCATATGTTATGACTTTCCCATATTGCATGAGAACACATCCTAAACCTTTGCCTGAAGCATCACTGTAGATGACAAATCCCTCCAAACCAGATGGTATTGTCAAAACAGGTGCTAAAATGAGTCTCCTCTTGAGTTCTTGAAAACTCTTCTCACATTCTTCGCTCCAACCGAATTTTGTATCTTTTCGAGTCAGCTAAGTTAATGGAGTAGCGATTCGAGAAAATCCTTCCATGAATCTCTGATAATAACTAGCTAAGCCCAGAAAGCTAAGTACTTCGGTTACTGACTTCAGTTGCTCCTAGCTTTGTATTACTTTAATCTTCATCGGGTCAACAGATATTTCATGATTTGATATCACGTGCCCAAGGAATGCTACTTCCTCAAGCCAGAACTTGCATTTCTTCAACTTGGCATATAGCTTGTTTTAGCGAAGCTTTTGGAGTATTAGCCTCAAGTGTTGCTCATGATCTTCACGACTTTTGGAGTATATGAGGATGTTATCAATAAAGACAACAACAAAATGATCCAAATATTCCTTGAATACTCGGTTCATCATATCCATGAAGGCCACAGGAGCATTAGTCAATCCAAAAGACATGACTAGGAATTCGTAATGCCCGTACCGAGTTCTGAAAGTTATCTTTGAAATGTTATCAGTTTTAACTTTTAACCGATGATATCCGGAATGAAGATCGATCTTTGAAAAGAATTTAGCACCTTGCAACTGGTCAAACAGGTCATCAATTCGAGGTAATGAGTATCTATTTTTGACGGTGACATGATTCAACTCCTGATAGTCAATACAAAGTCGCATACTTCCATCTTTCTTCTTTATGAATAGAACAGGAGCACCCCAAGGAGACGTACTAGGACGAATGAAACCGATGTCTAATAATTCCTGTAGTTGGGTTTTTAACTCCTGAAGTTCAATAGGAGTCATTCGACATGGGACTTTGGAAATGAGTTTTGTACCGGGTTCAAGGTCGATACAAAATTTAATTTCACGCTCTGGGGGCAGGCCAGGAAGTTCTTCAGGGAATACATTAGGAAATTTATTAACAATAGAAATATCATTCAAATCTGACGTATTTTTATTTAAATCCGTGACATGGGCTAAGAAAGCTTGACATCCGTTTTTTAATAAACGAATAGCTTTATGGCTTGATATGACAGTGATTGACTTTAGTGGTTTGGTTTCTTGAATTTGCATAATAGGTTGGTTAGGAATATGAAAGCTAACAACCTTACGAAAATAATCAATTTTTACATGATGAATAGTTAACCAATCAATCCCTAAAATCACATCAAATGCAAGTATTTTCAAAGAGATAAGATCAACAGGTAACGTGCGGTTACCGATTTGAATCAAACAAGGCTTATAAACAGTGGATGTAATGAAGGTTTCTCCCAACGGAGTTTCAATAGATAAATCAAAGTCTAATTTCTCTGGAGTTAAATTTAAATGTTGAGCGCAAGTAGGAGAAATAAAAGAATTGATAGAACCGGTATCAAATACGGTATAGACTTCGCTAGAGTTTATGATTAGCTTACCCGTGATCACCTCTTTCGGATTCCTCACTTTTTGGGAGGTTACGACAAACGCTCTCCCTTGAACTACCGATTTTGTCTTATCTGGGACGACCTTTGATGCCTCCATCCCAACTGGACTTGACTTTGGTGCACGACAAAATTGGGCTAGGTGACCTTCTCTTCCATAATTGTAACATGCTTTGGGTTGCTGCGTACAGTTTGGACTGATGTATCCCTCCCTTCCGCATTTGTAACATACGATCGACGGTCGTTCTCCTTCCTTAATAACAGGTGTTGGTGCGGACGTCTTTTCATCATTATTAAATTTCCTCTTCTTGAAATTTTTGCTTCTATTATCTTGGCCATGATTACTACCGAAGTGGTTACCATTTCTGGCATGTTGATTCCCTCCACGTTTGTTGTCACCACTTCGATGACTGCTACCATTGGTATTATCGATTTACCGGCTGCTCTCTCTTGGTTAGGTTGACTCATTATCGCGTTCCAATAACTGAGCCCTATTTACAACATCTGAATACAAACATAGTTTGTGAGAAATTAGGTATTGACGTATCTCAGGTTTCAAACCTCTTAGAAACATCCGCGTCATTCTCTCCTCATTATCAACCAAGTGGGACTCAAACCGAGACAACTCGGCAAACTTAGCTTCGTACCGTGACACGGTTATATTATTTTGCTCTAACTTGATGAAGTCCACCTCTTTCATGTGACGAATACTTTCGGGAAAGTACTTGTCGTTGAACAGTTCTTGGAACTTTTCCTAAGACATCTTCAGTGTGGCAGGCTGAGTAAGCTTTACAGATTCTTACCAATAATCTGCCTCTCCTCGCAACATGAAGGTGGCAAAGGGAACCTTTTGCTCTTCGGAGCATCCCAAGACATCTAATATCTTGGTGATCTGTTTTATCCACGCCTCCGCCTTAAGCGGTTTTGGCTCTCCTAAAAACTCCGGTGGTCCCTGCTCCTTGGACTGCTTAGCGGTGACCATCCGAGAGTTGTCAGTGTTTCCACCTACATTTTGAACAGTAGTCGTTCTCGCCTGATGTTGCATGAATTGCATAAAGCCTCTGAACATCCCATCGTTTATCATTTGGTCAGCGTTGCTGTTTTTCTAAGGATTATTGCCATCCTGATGCACATTATCCTGGGTATTGATCGTTGGTGACTCAACGGTCTTATGTGTTTCATTGCTTATCTCAGCATTTTCGGATGTCATTATCAAATACTGCCACAAAACAAGGGTTAATTAACATGTCACATATTATCCCTATACCCTGACCAACTAAATAAATACCAAATAAACTAAGGTAGGTCATACTAGCGAAAGAATTTCCCGTCTCTCCCCTCCTAGTTCTAGTCTCACATCTTAGCCATGGATCATATCCCTAAGCTTTGATACCAACTGTGACGCCCCCAAAATAGGTATACATTACCCATTTTGGGTCGCTAAATACATGGTACTAAATTCAAATACAACTTAATTAATACAACTATCGTACAAATACGACAAAACATATACTGAGAGTTTTAACACGAATATTGTCTTCTAGACAATATCCAAACTCAAATTCAATCTTATTACAATTATTATCACACTATTTCATAGAATAGTGAGGACTACTAAAACAACCGTCTGGACAGTCACTCCATTCCCCGACTAGTCCCAGCTATATTCTCATTTCCTGAAGAGGACAATGAAAGCAAAGGGCGAGCTCAACTAGCCTAGTAAAGAATATTATGACTAAGATAATGCAGAATAAATTATCGTTAGCATTCCACAGTGTTAAACTGATAGAATATAATAGACAACAAGTTTAACTACAGCGAAATAAGCAATCCATTAGAAGAGTCAAGTAGAGCATGCTATCTACTATCTTCTATGATTTAAAAAGTTTATCATCAATTTTATCGCTGAGACTCAGCTCAATAAATAGTCCACATCACTGAATTATCCATGCACTATGGGCCAAGGATATTCGGGTTATCACTAATGGTCATGATCATGCCAACAACTGTCCATCAATGCACTACGGGCCAATGAGAACTTTTACCACATCATTTGTAACATTATAGGTCATGATTATACTGAATAATCCCAAGTTATAATCGTACCAATCAATAGTCCATCTATGCATGTAAGCCACAGATGACTTTCATCATAATATAATCATGAGGATGATGACAATGATATAAGAATTCAATTAAAAGAAAGCAAATGATAAATTTTTCAAGATTTATAATTTAATTTATCTAGAATTCAATAATGTCCAAATTATCAACATGGTACTGCTTTGTGGAGTAAAATTCAAGAATAATATTGTTTCAAAAATGATTTAGATAGAAAAGAAATCAATTTTTATCATGAATAGTACCCCGGGTGAATAGTACCCGAGTGAATAGTATCTAGTGAATAGTACTTCGAGAATAGTACTCCGTGAATAGTACTCCGATATGAAAAGGTTAAAACTTATCAAGAATGCTTAGAATAATATTTCAATGAAAATATACTAGATGAAGCGCAAATATCAAGGATATTCTACTAATTTCAGGAATTATAGAAACAATACTTACCATAGTAAGTTTAAATTCAGGAATATGAAATGAAATAATATCCCTTCCATACTATGGAGTATGAAAGAAAATAATATTTCTTACGAGTATTGAAATAAAATAATATCCTTTACCTTAGTAGAAACTGGATTTGACTGGAATATCGGATATTATTCTAAGAAAATCTTGCAGAAAACTATGCTCAAAGTATTCTTATACTCAAAAGAAATACTCACAATACTATAATAAAAATGCTTGAGATTTTTTTAGTGTGATTTAGAATGGAGGGTTGCCCTCCTATTTATAGTGTAAACCTCGGAGGAAAAATCAACAGGCTGCCTAACTTGCCCATTTTTTTCTCTGCCTAATCTTTTCCATTCAAAGCCTAACTTTCATTCATTTTCCATATGGGTGGGGGCTACCCTTTGAAAACCTTCTTTGCAGGCAACAAGTTCTACCAAATAATTGGCCTAAGAATTCATTTCTTTCTCTGCATAACCACCCAATTCCAAGATTGAGGGCCCACTTTTGAAAAACAAGTTTGCATGCATTACTCCACCACTAACCATTACTTTAATTTATCACATGCTTATATATATATATATATATATATATATATATATATATATATATATATATATATAATACTATTATTTAAACAATTATAATATATTATAATAATATATTTGAATGAATATTTTATCGGAGAAATAATTGTAATTCCACAGAAAATATGCCAAACTTTCAACAATTATTTCATGCTAAAAATTCCTTCATTTAAATCAAAATTGAACCAATATCCACCATATAATAATTAATATTGTAAGCTCACAATATCAACAACCAGATCATTCCCAGGAAAGAGGGGGCTTTTCGATAAGGATTTATCCTTATTAGCGCGCAATTAGATGACCAAACCCCTTTCCTCGATAGAATTTTTTAGACATTGTCAATAATGCTAACTAATAATATGAATAATTGTGTCGCGTCAATTATTGATTTAATAATATAAAATATTGTGCAGAAGAAACTGTGACAATAATTGAATCAATAATATAAGAAACTGTGCAACAATTATGGTGGCAATTATTGAATAAAACTGAGTGGCTTCTTGCGTAAGAATCAATAATCCAAAAATACTTTGCAATACCGTGTGCTACTGTGCTACCACGCGTATTACTGTACTTTTTATCAACGGGTATTTCAACAGTTAACGGTAAAAATTACCGTTATTTTTATAAAAAGATATTTCTGTCATTTTCTAACTTCGACAATAATTTTGTTGTGGGGTCCACCAATGATTGTGTCGTCGTACGAATATTTCCTGATAAAACGAATATTTCCCGACCAATCGAATATTTTATGACAATTTGCTTACTTTGAAAAATTTATAAATATTACCCACAACTATAACATTATATCAAATCCACACCATAATATTCAAAAATAATATTTAGAGAAAAATTAATCTTTATTTATGAAAGTTGGGGTCTTACTAAAGAGTTATGCATATCTTCATCAAAGGAATGTGGAATTCAATGTTAGAGATCATGTATCGTTACGTGTTGCTCTATGAAAAGGAGTTACGAGATTTGAAAAGAGAGGAAAGATCAATCCTCGATTCATTGGTCCATTTGAAACACTCGATCGAGTAGGAACTGTGGCCTATAAACTTGCTTTAGTGCCAAGTATGTCTCGTGTTCATAACGTTTTTCACATATCCATGCTACGTAAATATGTGAAAGACCCGAACCACATTATTGAATTAGAACCAGATGAGATAGTAGAAGATTTAACGTGTGAAGAGGTACCTATTAAAATCTTGGATAAGAAGAAGCATATTTTACGCTTAAAGGTTATACCTCAAGTCAAAGTTTTATGGAAAAATCACGATATTGAGGAAATAACCTGGGAGTTAGAATCTGAAATAAAAATAAGGTAACTCACCTCTTTGACATACTAGGTATGTACATCAATTTCGAGGACGAAATTTCATAAGAAGGGGAGGTTGTAAGACCCCAACTTTTTATGAATAAAGATTTAATTTTCTTTAAATATTATTTTTGAATAATAAGGTGTTGATTTGATATAATGCTTTAGTTATGGGTGAAATGTGCAGATTTTGCAAAGTAAACAAGTGGTCATAAAATATTCGTTTTGTCGGGGAATATTCGTTTTGGTCAGGGGGTATTCTTTTTGTCAGGAATATCTGTACGATGGCGCAATCATTGGTGGACCACATAATGGAATAACTGTTGGATATAGAAAGTGAAAGAAATAGCCTTTTTATAAAAAATAACGGTAAAACTTTTACCGTTAAACTGTTGAAATACTAGGTGATAAAAGTATAGTAATACGTGTGGTTGCACAGTGGCACACGGTATTGCATAGTATCTCTGATTATTGATTCTTATATATGAAGTCACTCAATAATTGATACAGTAAAAACTGCACATCATATTATTGATACACTAATTGCTACAGTGATAATTGAATAGTATTTTACATTATTGATTAAATAATTATCACAACACAGTAACTCATATTATTGAAATGATATTATTAGACAGCGTTGTTGATAATTTCTAGAAAGTTCTGTCGAGAAAAGGGGTTAGGTTATATAATTGCGCGTCGGTAAGGAGAACTCATTATTGGATAGCCCCCTCTTTCCTGGAAACGATCTGGGTGTCAGTATTGTGATTCTAAAATATTAATTAGGAATAATTATTGAAATATTGAAGAGTTGTAAATAATTGATGAATAAATAAAAATTGTTGATAAATATGATAAATAAATATTTGTTTAATTTGATATAAATGGAGGAATTTTAGCATGAGATATTTGATAAAAGTTTGGCATATTAATTTTTCTATGGAACCATAATTATCTTCTCTGATAAAATATTCATTAAGATATATTATTATAATATATTATAATAGTATAATTTTATAAATTATAATTTTTTAAATAGTAAAACATGTGAAAAATGGTGGAAGTGAGAAGCTTGATTTTGAAAACCTTATTTTCAAAACAAGTAGGCTGCAAAAATCCTCTTTATGCAAAATTTGTCAGAAGTGGTGTGCCACTACTTTCCTATAAATAGGCTGCTTAGTTAAACAATAAAACTCACACCAGAATTAGAAAATTCTCTCTCTATAATATTGAGTGTATTTCTTGTGAGTATAAGGATATTTTGAGAGTTGATAGCAATATAAGATTTCCTCAACATAATCTCCGTTATTCCAGTCAGAACTACTTTCCTATTAAGGTAAAGGATATTTTTTTTTCAAAGGATGTTATTTTCTTTCAATACTCGTAAATGATATTATTTCCTTCCATACTCGTAAGAGACATCATTTTCTTTCATACTCCATATCATGTAAGTGATATTATTTCATCTCATATTTCGAAATTTAAACTAACTATGGTAAGTATTACTTCTATAATTCTTGAGATGATTAGAAATTTCTTAAGGATTGCGCTTCATCTAATATCATTTCACTGGAATATTGGTCTAAAATTTCGTTTTAAATTTTGAATTTTTTCATGTATGGGTACTATCCATATGGTACTATTTATGGGCACTATTCATACGATACTATTCATGAGTACTGTTCACAACAAAATTTAATTTCTTTTCTTTGCCCAAGTTATCTTTTATAAATCTTATTCTTGAAATTGAATCCATGTTATGGTCTCACTTGATTCATTCTTATTGTCATTATCATAATTCTCAGACTTAAATTATGTTGAAAGTTATCTTTGGCTCGTAGTACAAAGATGAAATGTTGATTGATGAATATCTTTGGCCCGTAGTGCAAAGATGGACATGTGTTTGACCATTGGTAATACAAACGATTATCTTTGGCCCGTAGTGCATAGATAATTCGTTGATTAGAAATAATTATTGATTGATGTTATAGGGATAAAACATTGATGATGAACTTTTAAATCATGAAAGATAATAGATATCATGCTCTACTTGACTCTTCTAATGGATTGATGTTTTCACTGCATTTGTTGATCTAAAACTTGTTGTCTATTGTATTCTATCAGATTTTTTCCTGTTGAGGACTAATGATAATTTGTTCTAAATTATCTTGGTCATAATATTCTTTACTGGGCTAGTTGAGCTCAACCTTTTTCTTTTTGTTCCATTGTTCTTCTCAGGAGGCGAGAATATAGTGGGACTAGTCGGGGTGTGGAGTGATGGTTTAAGACAGTTATTATAGCAGTCCTCACTATTTTGCAAAATAGTGTATCAATAATTATAATGAGGATTTTATTTGAGTTTGGATATTGTCTACAAGACAATATTTATATTAAAACTCACAACACATGTGTTGTAGTATTTTGCATGACAGTTGTATTAATAAAATTTGTATTTGGTTTCTGTTTATTTGGCGACTCAGAATGGGTTATGTGGACCTATTTTGGGGGCATCACAATCATGCCCAATACGGTTTATTATGATGTCATAATTCTTAGAACATACATAAGCAAAATTTTAAACCAATGTTTATACTCCCACTTGAGGTTGGGTTCAAACCCACAAATGTTAATGCCAAATTGGGTCACATTTATGCATTAGTTTAAGTTTACTCAACATCATGGGGAAATTAGAATAGAAATGCCCAAAGTCATCAAGCAAATCCTTCACATGCATTTAAACAAACACCTTAAAGGCATTGGTTAAATTCGACAAAAATTAATATAGGTTGCTTGTGCACTAACCATAAAATCAATAAGAGTCACACCCAAGTCAGTCAACATAGCAAACAATTTATAATTCATTGATATTGGAACCTCATACCTCTCACGAATGACCAAAGAATGAAGAAAAATTAACTTCCACATACCTTGGTTGTGTGAGAACACAAATAGAAAAGAGAGAGCACTGAGATATGCTTGTGGATTCGTTCATTGTGACAGATGAATTACTGATTATGGGTTTGGGGTAGAAGCGAACTAGTGATGTGCTAGGGTTCAACTTTGGATGGGAGTAGGAGAAGGGAGTGGGGAGCAATTATGTTGGAGAAAGAGTAGGAGTTACAAACCTGGCCAAGACTTCTTTTTTTTTCGAATACCTGATCCCAGCGTCAGAGCGCTGGGAATTGAAATGTGTCCCTGGTTTGGTCTTACCACTAGGGTACTGTCTTAAAGAGGAATTGGAGCGTCGGGGCGCTAGTACATCTTGAGCTTTCTACTAACAGTGTTGGGGCGCTGGTGTCCTTTGATTTCCCTGCGCCGGGGCGCTACTGCCTGGAGTGACCTTCCTCTTTTTATGCATAATTTATTCATTTATTCCCGATAAGTGCATAATATTCATGATTTTTGATTCTTTACAATTGGTTTTATTGCATGTTCTGTGATGTAAATGGACTTATTAGTGTGTTTATTGATTTCAGGAGTAATTGGAGCTAATGAGATGAAAATGAAACAAAAAGGAGCTAAAAGGCCAAGTTGTTGCTGATAAAGGTCAGGCACGACCACGCTACAAGGAAAATCCAGAAAACTAGCATGCCCGCCCCGGCAGACATTTTGGCTTGGAAAACCCCGCCTCGGCGAGTAACTCTCTGTCTAAAGCAGCCCCAATGCATTTAGCAGCCGCCCTGGCCAGTTCCTTTATGTTAAAGCCCACCACGAAAGGCCTAGTAGGCATAAAATCTCCACCCCAGCGGGGGTTAGGCTCGCCCGCGCCGTTCCTTAGAACAAGTAGGACGCGGCTGCACTAAGTCGGGAAAGCTGATGAATTTTTGGAAACTTTTGAAGAGCAGATTCTGGAAAATTTCGACATGGAATTGGATTGATGTTTGTATTAGATTAGGATATCTTTAGACTGAGATTTACTTTCTATATTAGATTTTATTTTTTTTATGGAAACTAGTTATGAATTGTAATTCCTTTTAGGATTTGACTTTCTAGTTCTCATAGGATTTAGGGATTGATCTAGCACTATAAATACATGGTATTGCTGGGAGATTCATTCATTCAATCATCAGCTCTCCTCTATACCATTGAAGTGCAGATCCAAAAGCATGTCAGGCTAGATTTCTATCCAGTTCTAAAGGGAGGTGGAACCTTGTTTACAACCAATAAATTAATTGAGTTTTATTATTTATTACTTCTTGTGTGAAACTTCTTCTGATAATCTGTTTTTATTGATTGCATGCTAATTGATCTAATTGATTTGATATGGCCAGTTGAGTTAATTTGATCATTATCATATGCTAGGTTAGGTTTGATATTATGTGTAATTGATATCACTCTTCTTTATAAGTAGCAACTTGGTAATACTAATTGTGGACAAGCTTTTGTGTATTGCTAAGATTATCAGAAACAAGTTAAACAAATTGAGCTTATGTGTTTGTTGCTTTGATTAGCCTAGTTCTCTATTTCTTAATGTTTCTATCATATTAAATCTAGAGAGCTTGTTCTAGGTTATATGAGAGTTAGAATCTGGTGAAAAGCTTATTTCCTAGAGTGATAATTTAAGGAGAATTTCGGAGAGAAGAACTTATTTTTATCTAGGGCTAATAGTGTCATTGAAGGGTAAATAATAATAACTTGATTAATTGATTGATGTAACTTGGTGAAACTGAACAGCAAAACTGAAGTTTTTACACATTTGGTTAATTTCATCATTTAATTCTATTTTTATTAGTTTAAATTCAAAAAACCCCATCTTTATTTTCTGTTTAATTAATAGAATAATTCTAAAACAAGTCACTCTCTATGGGATCGATCCTTGCTTACTACTGTGCGAATCATTTGAATTTGTGAAGTGAAAGTGAGGTTACTTTTGGAGTGTCAACGACAGCTCCCAAATTTTGGCGCCGTCGTCGGGGAGTAATTGTGTTTTGTTTTTGTTTTTTTTTTCTATGCCTCGATCCTCTCACTCTCTTGATTTGAAATTTGATCAAGAAATAAAGAGAATCGCAGGCAGGCTAAGGAAGGAAGCTCCAAAATCCCAATTTTAGATTGTAAATTCCGATAAAGCTCCATCCCCAGGCCTCAACATTGCACTTGACCTACTTTCAAACCATCCCTCCACCGACTTAGACGAAGAAGAAAAGATGGCGGAGCCAAACAACAACTAGATATTGAAACAATTGGTTACTTCTAATCTCACTCACCAACCTTTGTGCATTGAATATCCTACTTTGAGTGTTGCATTTGAACTTAAATCTGGACTAATTCATCTTATGCTTACTTTTTGTGTCTTACAGGTGAAGATCCATACAAGCACTTGAAGGATTTCCATGTGGTGTCCTCTACAATTAAACCACATGGAATTTCAGAGGAGAAAATCAAGCTAAGAGTCTTCCCATTTTCCCTAGCATACTTAGCAAAGGATTGGTTGTACTATCTTCCCTCCGGATCCATACACTCATGGAGTGACATGAAGGGGTTGTTCATAGAAAAGTACTTTCTGGCTTCAAGAGTGGATAACATAAGGAAGGAGATATGCGGGATTCGAGAGTTTAATTGAAAAACACTGTACGAGTATTGGGAGAGGTTCAAGAAATTATGCTCTAGCTGTCCACCTCACCAAATCGATGAGCAACACTTGATTCAGTATTTCTATGAGAGACTTATACCAATGGAAAGAAGTATGATTGATGCTGCTAGTGGTGGAGCATTGGTAGACAAGACACCGAAGGCTGCAAGAAATCTCATTACAAACATGGTTGCTAACTCACAACAGTATGGAACAAGGAATGATCATATTACACAAAGGGTAAGTGAGATAACATATTTCTAACTTAACTGCTATGGTGCAACAATTAACAACGGGAAACTTTCTGATTGCAAAGGCTTGCAGAATATGCTTAATGGCAGGGCATGCTACAGATTCATGTCCAACATTATAAGAGGATGAGACCACTCAACAAGCCAATGCAATGGGAAACTACCAAGCACAACCACAAAGAAAGTATGACCCTTACTCCAATACTTACAATCCAGGATGGAGGGATCATCCCAATTTAAGCTACGGCGGTGCTAGACCGCTGGTGTAAGGTGTTTACCCAAACAAACAACAAAGTTTTCAGCCCACTCAACCACAGTAATAACCCAAACAAGCAACTCCAACCACTTCTGGAACATCCCTTAAAGAAATGCTCAAAACATTCATGACTCAGACACAATCTTCCATCCACAATTTAGAAAATCAGATGAGTCAACTTGCTACTAAAGTTGATCAATTTGACTCTCAAGGGTCGAGGAAGTTATCGACTCAAACAGTGGTCAATCCAAGGGAGAATGCAAGTGTCCTAACTTTACGGAGTGGCAAACAAATGGATACATCACCGGCCACCGTTGATTTCGAGAAGGAAGCAGGTAAGGAGGAAATTGAAAAATCCAAGGTACAATCTAACTCTCCTTGTCCACTTAAGAATGTTCATCTACCCTTTCCTCCCAAAAATTCTAAAACTTCAAAGAAAAATGAACAAGAAAAAGAAATTCAGGAAACTATTAGAAGAGTAGAAGTGAACATCCCTCTCCTTCATGCAATCAAACAAGTGCCATGGTATGCTAAATTTTAAAAAGAATTGTGCACTAACAAAAGAAAATTGCAAAATGATGAAAGAGTCACAATTCGGGAGAATGTATCTGCTATTCTTTAAAGAAAAATGCCTCCCAAATGTAAAGATATAGGAATGTTCAAAAACCCATGCAAAATAGAAAACACCAGATTTAAAAAAGTCATGATAGATTTAGGAGCTTCAATTAATGTTATGCACTTATCTGTTTATTCTTCCTTAAATCTAGGTCCTTTGAAAAATATTGGTGTGATTATTTAATTGGCTGATCGTATTAACACTTACCCCCAAGGGGTAATTGCAGATGTCTTAGTGCATGTGAACAAACTAATATTTCCTGCAGATTTTTACATTGTGGACATGAAAGATGATACATCCCCAAACCCTTCCCACACCCTGTTAGGAAGACCATTCTTGAAAACAACACAAACCATGATTGATGTGCATAATGGGACCTTGACAATGGAGTTCGATGGAGAAAAAAATTCAGTTTAACATCTATGATGCCATGAGGTACCCTAGTGACATTGGACATGTTTTTGCTATTGATGTGAGAGACTCCTTAATACATAAAGCTTTTGAACAACTATGTGACGCCCCCAAAATAGGTATACATCACCCATTCTGAGCCGCCAAATACATGGTACATAAACAAATACAACTTCATTACTATAATTGTCATGCAAAATACGACAACACATAAACTGTGAGTTTAAATAAAAATATTGTCTAATAGACAGTATTAAAACTCAAAAGGAGTCCTTATTACAATTATTGATACACTATTTTATAAAAATAGTGAGGACTGCTAAAACAACTTTCTAGAACCATCACTCCATACCCCGACTAATTCCTGCTATATTCTCACCTCCTGAAAAGAAAAATAGAACAAAAAGGAAAAGGGTGAGCTCAACTAGCCCAGTAAAGAATATTATGACTAAGATAATATACAACAAATTATCATTAGTCTTTAACAGGGAAAAATCTGATAGAATATAATAGACAACAAGTTTTAGATCAACAACTGCAGCGGAAACAATAATTCATTAGAAGAGTTAAGTAGTGAATGAAATCTACTATCATCTATGAATTTAAAAGTCCATCATCAATATTTTATCCCTGTAACATCAATCAATATACATTTTGAATCAAATATTCATCTTTACACTACGGGCCAAAGATATTCATTTGTATCACCAGTTGGTCATGTTCATCTTAACACCTGTTCATCTTTGCATTACGGGCCAAAGATATTTATCAGGTAATCATTCATCTTTGCACTACAGGCCAAAGATATTCATCAAGTATCACCATTAAGGACTGAGGATGATGAAAAACATTTTAGAGAACGAATCCAGTACGATAACAGGACAAAGTTTAGAGATTCGTACTTTAGATAATTCAAGTTTAAAAATACTCCATAATAAAACATAATGGAAAAAAATTCAAGAATGACGATCAAAACATGGATACAATCAAAGATAGTAACCATAATAGACATCTGGGACAAAGAAGAGAAAATTTCATTTTTCGATGAATAGTGCCGTATTCGTGAATAGTGCCGTATACGTGAATAGTAATCCCGACACAAAAAGTTCTAAATTTGATAAAAAGTTCAGACCAATATTCCGGCATAATGATATTGAAAGAAATAATACCATTTACAAAAAAATAACATCCCTTACCTCAAAATATAGTATTTCTGACCGAAATATCGGATATGACGCTGAAGGAAACTTGCATTGAATAGCAACTCTCAAAGTATTTAAAAACTCACAAACTACGCTCGATAATATATATATATATATATATATATATATATATATATATATATATATATATATATAGAGAGAGAGAGAGAGAGAGAAAACTTGTTTCTGGTGTGATTTTCAATTCTAACTCAGCACCCTATTTATAGAAAAATGTTAGAACGCCGAAGCATACTTAACCTGCTACCTGATGGCTTTACCTGCTACTATTCCCGCCCATCACTTTTGAAATAAAATTTTAGCACATTTCTCACCAACTAAAAGTGGGGACCACCAATTCTAGAAATTTCCAAAATATTTTAAATAATCAGTAACTTCAATAATTCATATAAAATAACACTTTTATCAGAAAAATTCGAATCTCATGTCCATTACACACGAAATCGAATTCTCTACAACTTTGTAGCTTTAAGTTTTTTCAAATTCCAAATCGAAAATATCCGAAATTCACAAACGGATGATTTTTAATACCTCATAAAATTCATAACAAATCATACGCTAATTTTTAACGGTTCAAAATTTGTGGAGATATACTCAACTTATATATGTATAATATATCTAAAAATCACAACGATCCAACGGTCGGATTAAAATTATAACTCACGCAATAGAGCTTTAAGAACACTGTTTTGATTTTTAAAACATCCATTCCGACAAAATACTGATAAAACACCTCAAAATTAAATCCTTCATTTATATCCACATAAAAACAAATATTTCCTTATCATATAAATCAATAATTAATTATTCATAAATAATATTACAGAATTACAATTATGACAACCAGGTCGTTTCTAGGAAAGAGGGGACTTTCCGATAAGGATTTTTTCTTACTAGCACACAATTAGGTGACCAAACTTCTCTTTAGACAGAACTTCCTTAGACATTGTCAATAATGCTATCTAATAATATTATTCAAATAATATGAATTATTGATTTGATAATGGAGATACTGTGCAATGACAATTATTAAAACAATAATAATATAAAATATCAACACATCAATTATTAAACCAATAAAATAAAATATTGAACAGTAATTACTGTAACAATTATTGAGCTTCTTACGTAAGGATCAATAATTCAATAATACTATGCAATACCGTGTGCTATTGTGCACCCACAAGTATTACTATATTTTAACCACCGGGTATTCCAACAGTGTTAACGGTAACTACTATGCCGTTATTTATAAAAACTCAAACTTGTCATTTTCTTCATCCAACCGTTTTTCGTTATGGGGCCCACAAATGACTGCGCCGACGTACGAATATTGCCAGACAGCAAGAATATTCTACGACCAAACGAATATTCCCTGATAAAATAAATATTTTATAACCACTTGCTTATTTTACAAAATTTGCGCATTTCACCCATAACCAAAGCATTATATCAAATTAACACCCTATTATTCAAAATAATAATTAGAGAAAATTTAATTTTATTTATAATAAGTTAGGGTCTCACAACCTCCTCTCCTTATGAAATTTTATCTTCGAAATTGACGTAAGTAACTGGTATTTCGAAAAAGTGAGGATACCTCGCTTTCATTTTCGATTCTAATTCCCAGGTCATTTCCTCAATAGCATGGTTCCTCCAAAAAACCTTAACTTGTGGCATAACCTTGGTGCGTAGGACATGCTCTTTCTTATCTAAGATCTTAACAGGTACCTCCTCGTACGTTAAATCATCAGCTATCTCGTCTGGTTCTAACTCAATTATGTGGTTCGGGTCTTTCACATATTTACGAAGCATAGATATGTGAAAAATATTATGAACACGAGACATACTTGGAGGTAATGTGAGTCTATAGGCCACATTTCCTATTTGGTCAAGAATCTCAAATGGACCAATAAATCTTGGATTGAGCTTTCCTCTTTTCTCAAATCTTGTAACTCCCTTCCATGAAGCAATACGTAACAATACATGATCCCCAATATTAAATTCCACGTCCTTTCGATGAAGATCCACATAACTCTTTTAGCGATCCTGTGCCGTTTGTATACGTTGTCGGATCATTTGGATTTTCTCTGTAGTCATACGTACCAATTCTGGTCCCAATAACGTTGCTTCACCAACCTCGTCCCAACATACCGGAGAACGACATTTTCTTCCATACAACGCCTCAAATGGAGCCATGCCTATACTTGCTTGATAACTGTTATTGTAGGAGAATTCTACCAATGGTAGGCACTTATCACAATACCCTTTGAAATCTAGGACACAGAGTCTTAATAGATCTTTAAGAGTTTGAATAGTTCTTTCTGATTGCCCGTCCGTTAGAGGATGGTATTCTGAACTGAATTGTAAATTCGTGCCCATAGCTTTCTGCAAGCTAACCCAAAATCGTGAAGTAAATCTTGGGTCACGATCTGAAACTATAGATACTGGCATGCCATGCAATCTCACAATCTCATTCACGTACATACGAGTAAGACGTTCAAGGGAATAAGTCTCTCGTATAGGCAAGAAATGAGCATACTTGGTTAATCTATCAACAATAACCCAAATCGCATCTATGTCTTGAGAAACTTTGGGAAGACTTGTAACGAAATCCATGGTAATGTGTTCCCACTTCCATTTCAGAATCTCAAGTTGTTGTAATGGACCCTTTGGCACTTGATGCTCTGCCTTTACTCGTTGACAAGTTAAACACCTCGAGATAAACTCCACGATTTCTCTCTTCATATTGCTCCACCAAAATGTATGTCGAAGATCATGGTACATTTTAGTACTCCCAGGATGGATTACAAACGGTGTGTTGTATGCTTCCATCATGATTCTATACTTCAAGTCAGAATCGTTAGGAACACAAAGTCTGGAGTGGACTCGAAGTATTCCTTCTTCATCGATTCTTGCTTCTAGAATAGCACCTTCTTACAATTTCTTCTTCATACGCATCAGCTCTAGGTCCGTAGCTTGAGCAGTTTTAACTTTATCGATTAAAGTTGGTTCTACTCGTATATTTGATATCATCACGTGGGTACTTGGAGCCTTTACCTCTATCTCCATCCTTTGCAAGTCATAGAAAATAGGCCTTTGTGTTGACAATATTGCACTTGTACCCACATATAATCTTCTACTCAGTGTGTCAGCTACTACGTTTGTTTTTCCAGGATGGTATTGGATGGTATGATCGTAATCTTTCAACAGCTCGAGCCAACGTCGTTGCCGCATGTTGAGTTCCTTTTAGGTGAAGAAATATTTGAGGCTTTTATGATCCATATAAATCTCCACTTTTTCCCCATACAGGTAGTGTGACGCCCCCAAAATTAGGTATACATCTCCCATCTTGGGTCGTCAAATACATAGTACAGAATACAAATATAACTTACTAATACAACTGTCGTGTACAATACGACAAAACATAAACTGTGAGTTTGAATATAAATATTATCTTTTAGAGAGTATTCATACTCAAAAGGAGTCCTCATTACATTTATTAACACACTATTACATAGAATAGTGAGGACTACTAACTAATACTATCATTCGGACCATCACTCCGTTCCCCGACTTGCCCCAGCTACATTCTCATTTCCTGAAGAGAACAGTGAAAGAAAGGGTGAGCTCAACTAGCTCAGTAAGAAATATTATGACTAAGATAATGTAGAATAAATTATCATTAGCCTTCAACAATGTTAAACTGATAAAATATAATAGACATCAAGTTTAACTGTAGCGGAACAAGCAATCCATTAAAAGAGTCAAGTAGAAAATAAACTCTACTATCTTTTATGATTTAAAAGGTTTTTCAACACTGTGATCGCTAGGACTCAGCTTAATAAAATAATCCACATCATCGAATCACCCCTGCACTACGGCCAATGATATTCGTGTATTCATTAATGGTAATGATCATGCCAACAACTGTCCATCAATGCACTACGGGCCAATGATGACTTTTACCACATCATTTGTAACATTACGGTCATGATTATACCGAATAATCCCTGGTCATAATCATACCAAGTCCATCTATGCACTACAGGCCACAGATGACTTTCAACATTTTATAAATATGAGGATGATGACAATGATATAAGAATTCAATAAAACAAGTTCAAGAATTAATTTATCCAAGAATTAACAACGTCCAAATTGTCAACATGATACTGCTTTGTGGAGTAAAATTCAAGAATGCTTAGAAGAATATTTTCTTGAAAAGATATTGGACGAAACGCAACTATCAAGGATATTCCACAAATTTCATGGAGTATAGAAGTCAAAACTTAACCAACTGAGTATAATAAAGAATGGAATAACAAAAGAAATCACCATGCATGCGATAGACCGCACAGACAGGTTATTCCCATAGAATAATAAATAATGGAACCATGTCCGGCGTAAAATGCACAGACAGGATATTCCAACAGAATAATAATAAAGACGGAACCAGGTCCGGTGTAAAACACACAGACAGGATGTTCCAACAGAATAATAATAAAGACGGAACCAGGTCCGGCGTAAAACACACAGACAGGATGTTCCAACAGAATAATAACAAAGACGGAACCAGGTCCGGTGTAAAACACACAGACAGGATGTTCCAACAGAATAATAATAAAAACGAAACCAGGTTCGGTGTAAAACACACAGACAGGATGTTCCAACAGAATAATAAGAAATGGAATAACAAAAGTTCTCTTCATGAATAAGAAAGAATAACACCCCTTATCATTTTAAAGAAGAGCTGAAATAAGGAAGTAGTTAAGTAGCAGAATACTCTTCTTCTCTCTCTCTCTATAGTTTCTCTCTCTAGAGTTCAGTGAATTCGTAAGAAATAATGAAGGAATGAGCTGCTATTTATAGAAAAATGGAATGCATAGTAACTAATCCATGAACGGTTCAGATTGATTACTTTAATCTGACGGTCCATATTTAAAGAAAAATCTTTTAAATAAAATATAATATATTCTATTTATAGAATAACTTTAATAAAGTATTCAGTTTTATATAAAAAGATGTTTCTGTTTTATTACGTTAATAATACGAATAAAACAAAACGTCATTATCGCTAAATAATTCATATTATTAACTGACAATAATTGAATCAAACTGAGTGACTTCTCACATAAGCATTAATAATCAATACCGTGTGCTACTATGCAACCACACGTATTATTGTACTTTTACTACCGAGTAGTTCAACAGTATCAATGGTAAAACTTCCGCCGTTATTTTTAATAAAATATTTTTGTCGTTTTCTCAATCCGACAATAATTTCGTTGTGGGGTCCACCAATGATTGTGTCGTTGTACGAATATTCCCCGACCAATCGAATATTATATAACAACTTGCGTACTTTGCAAAATTTATAAATATTACCCACAACTATAACATTATATCAAATTAACTCCATAATATTCAAAAATGATATTTATAGAAAATTCATCTTTATTTATAAAAGTTGGGGTCTTACAACCTCCCCTTCTTATGAAATTTCGCCCTCGAAATTAGAGTACGTACCTGGTATGTCGAAGAGGTAAGGATACCTTGATTTCATTTCAGATTCTAACTCCCAAGTCATTTCCTCAACATCGTGGTTTCTCCACAAAACTTTGACTTGAGGTATAACCTTGGAGCGTAGAATATGCTCCTTCTTATCCAAGATTTGAACAAGAACTTCTTCATACGTCAAATCCTCCGTTATTTCGTCCGGTTCTAACTTAATAATGTGGTTCGGGTCTTTCACATATTTGCGTAACATGGATATGTGAAAAACGTTATGAACACGAGACATACTTGGCGGTAAAGCGAGTTTATAAGCCACAGTTCCTACTCGATCGAGGATTAAAAATGGACCGATGAATCGAGGATTGAGCTTTCCTCTTTTTCCAAATCTCGTAACTCCTTTCCATGGAGCAACACGTAAGAACACATGATCTCCTATATCAAATTCCACGTCCTTTCGATGAAGATCAACATAACTCTTTTGTCGATCTTGTGAGGTTTTTATACGTTGTCGGATCGTTTGAATCTTTTCTGTAGTCATACGTACCAACTCCGGTCCCAACAACGTTGCTTCACCCACCTCATCCCAGCATACTGGAGAACGACATTTTCTTCCATACAATGTTTCGAATGGAGCCATGCCAATACTTGCTTGATAACTGTTGTTGTAGGAAAACTCCACCAATGGTAAGAACTTGTACCAACTTCTCTTGAAGTCAAAGACATAGAGTCTTAATAAATCTTCTAGAGTTTGAATAGTCCTCTCTGATTGTCCGTCCGTCTAAGGATGATATGCCGAACTAAATCGTAAATCTGTGCCCATAGCTTTTTGTAAACTAACCCAAAATCGTGAAGTGAATCTTGGGTCTCGATCAGAAACTATGAATACTAGCATACCATGCAGTCTTACAATCTCGTTTATGTACATACGAGCAAGACGTTCAAGTGTATAAGTTTCTCGTATCGGTAAGAAATGAGCAGACTTGGTCAATCTATCAACAATGACCCAAATCGCATCTATACCTTGAGAAACCTTAGGAAGACCGGTAACGAAATCCATGGTAATGTGCTCCCACTTCCATTCTGGAATTTCAAGTTGTTGCAATGGACCTTTTGGTACTTGATGCTCCGCTTTGACTCGTTGACAAGTTACACACCTTGAGATAAACAACGCTATCTCTCTCTTCATATTGCTCCATCAAAATGTATGACGAAGATCATGATACATTTTGGTACTTCCAGGATGGATTGCAAACGGTGTGTTGTGCGCCTCCATCATGATTTCATACTTTAAATCAGGGTTGTTAGGAACACAAAGTCTGGAGTTGACTCGAAGTATTCCTTCTTCATCGATTCTTGCTTCCGGCATAGCACCTTCTTGCACTTTATTCCTCATACGCATCAGCTCCAGGTCTGTAGCTTGAGCAACTTTAACTTTATCGATTAAAGTTGGTTCTACTTGTATATTCGCCATCATCACATGGGTCCCTGGAGTCTTAACTCTATCTCCATCCTTTGCAAGCCACACAAAATGGGCCTTTGTGTTGACAATATTGCACTCGTACTTGCATATGATCTTCTACTCAATGCGTCAGCTACCACGTTCGCTTTTCCAGGATGGTATTGAATGGTATGATCATAATCTTTCAACAGTTCAAGCCAACGTCGTTGTCACATGTTGAGTTCCTTTTGAGTGAAGAAATATTTGAGGCTTTTATGATCCGTAAAGATCTCCACCTTCTCCCCATACAAGTAATGCTTCTAAATTTTAAGTGCAAAGACAACAGTTGCCAACTCTAGATCATGAGTAGGATAATTCCTCTCATATTCCTTGAGTTGTCTTGATACATAAGCTATGACTTTTCCATGTTGCATGAGAACACATTCCAACCCTTTGCTCGAAGCATCACTGTAGATGACAAATCCCTCCGAGCCAGATGGTATTGTTAGAATAGGTGCTGAAATGAGTCTCCTCTTGAGTTCTTGAAAACTCTGCTCACATTCTTCGCTCCAACCGAACTTTGTATCTTTTCGAGTCAGCTGAGTTAATGGAGTAGCAATTCGAGAAAATCCTTCCACGAATCTCCGATAATAACCAGCTAAACCAAGAAAGCTACGTACTTCGGTCACTGATTTAGGTTGCTCCCAGCTTTGAATAGCTTCAATCTTTGCCGGGTTAACCGATATTCCACGACTTGATACTACGTGCCCGAGGAATGCTACCTCCTCCAGCCAGAACTCGTATTTCTTCAACTTGGCATAAAGCTTGTATTCACGAAGCTTTTGGAGTACCAGCCTCAAGTGTTGCTCATGATCTTCACGGTTTTTAGAATAAATAAGGATGTCATCAATAAAGACGACCACAAAGTGATCCAAATATTCCTTGAATACCCGGCTCATCATATCCATGAAGGCAGCAGGAGCATTAGTCAATCCGAAGGACATGACTAGGAATTCATAATGCCCGTACCGAGTTCTAAAAGCCGTCTTTGGAATATCCTCAGTTCTAACCTTCAGCTGATGATATCCAGAACGAAGATCGATCTTTGAAAAGAATTGTGCTCCTTGCAACTGGTCAAACATGTCATCAATACGTGGCAATGGGTACCTATTTTTGATGGTGACATGATTCAACTTCCGATAATCAATACAAAGTCGCATACTTCCATCTTTCTTCTTCACGAATAGCACAGGAGCACCCCAAGGAGAAGTACTAGGACGAATAAAGCCAATATCTAACAATTCCTGCAGTTGGATCTTTAACTCCTGAAGTTCAATAGGAGCCATTCGATATGGGGCTTTGGAAATGGGTTTTGTATCGGGTTCAAGGTCGATACAAAATTCAATTTCACGCTCTGGGGGTAGGCCAGGAAGTTCTTCAGGGAATACGTTAGGGAATTTATTAACAATAGAAATATCATTCAAAACTGACTTTTTTTTGTTTAGATCCGTGACATGAGCTAAGAAAGCTTGACATCCGTTTTTCAATAAACGAATAATTTTATGGCTTGAGATGACAGCGATTGATTTTAATGGTTTGGTTGCTTGAATTCGCATAATAGGTCGATTAGGAATATGAAAGCTAACAACCTTACGAAAATAATCAATTTTTGCATGATGAGTAGTTAACCAATCAATCCCTAGAATCACGTCAAATGCAAGTATTTTTAATGAAATCAGATCGATAGGTAATGTGTGGGTACCAACTTGAACCAAACAAGACTTATAAACCGTGGATGTAATGAAGGTTTCTCCCAATGGAGTTTCAACAGATAAATCAAAGTCTAATTTCTCCGGAGTCAAATTTAATGGATGAGCGCAAGTAGGAGAAATAAAAGAATGGGTAGAACCGGTATCAAATAAAGTATAAACTTCATTAGAGTTTATGATAAGCTTACCCGTGATGACCTCATTCGGGTTCCTTGCTTTCTGGGAGGTCACAACAAACGCTCTCCCTTCCACTACCGGTTTTAACTTTTCTGGGACGGCCTTTGGTGTCTCCATCTTGGCTGAACTTGTTTTTGGTAAACGATAAAATCGAGCTAAATGACCTTCTCTTCCACAATTATAACATGCTTTAGACGGCATCGAGCAGTTTGGACTGATGTGCCCCTCCCCTCCGCATTTGAAACATATGATAGGTGGTCGTTCTCCTTCCTTAACAACGGGTGCTGGTGCTAACGTCTTTCCATTATTGTTGAATCTTCTCTTCTTGAAATGACCATTCTTATTGTTTTGGCCCTGATTACCACCGAAGTAGTTACCATTTCTGGCCTGTTGATTTCCTCCACGCTTGTTGTCACCGCTTCGATGACTGCTCTTACTGTTATTATCATTTTACTGACTGCTCTCTTTTGGTTGCGTTGACTCGTTATCGCGCTCCACTAACTGAGCCCTATTCACAACATCTGACTACAAACACAGTTTATGCGAAATAAGATGTTGACGTATCTCAGGTTTCAAATCTCGCAAAAACATTCGCGTGATTCGCTCTTCATTATCCACCAAGTGGGACGCAAACCGGGACAACTCAGCAAATTTAGCCTCATACTGCGACACAGTCATATTATTCTGCTCCAATTTGATGAACTCCACCTCCTTCATGTGACGAACACTTTCGGGAAAGTATTTGTCATTGAACATCTCTTGGAACTTCTCCCAAGACATCTTCAGTGCGGCAGGTTGAGTACGCTTAATCGATTCTCACCAGTAATCTGCCTCTCCTCGCAACATAAAGGCGGCAAAGGGAACCTTTTGCTCCTCGGAGCATCCCAAGACATCAAATATCTTGGTAATCTGCTTTATCTATGTTTCCGCTATAAGTGGTTTTGGCTCTCCCTTAAACTCTGGTGGTCCCAACTCCTTGAACTGTTTGGCGGTGACCGTCCTAGAGTTTTCAGTGTTTCCACCTATATTTTGGACAGGAGCCGCTCTCGCCTGCTGTTGCATGAACTGCATAAAGTTTCTGAACATTCCATCATTCATCATCTGGTCAGTGTTGTTGTTTGCATGAGGATTGTCACCTTCCTGATGCACATTATCCTGATTATTGATATATGGTGAATCAACAGTCGCCTGTGCTCCATTGCTATTCTCAACATTCTCAGATGCCATTTTCAGATACTGCCACAAAATAAAAGTTAATTGATATGTCATTTATTATCTTTATATTATGACCGACCAATTAAATACCATGCAAATAAACTTAGGTAGGTCATACTAGCGAAGGAATTCCCCGTCTCTCCCCTCCTAGTTCTATTCTCACATCTTAGCCAGGGATCATATCCCTAAGCTCTGATACCAACTGTGACGCCCCCAAAATTAGGTATACATCACCCATCTTGGGTCGTCAGATACATAGTACAGAATACAAATATAACTTACTAATACAACTGTCGTGTACACTACGACAAAACATAAACTGTGAGTTTGAATACAAATATTATCTTCTAGAGAGTATTCATATTCAAAAGGAGTCCTCATTACATTTATTAACACACTATTACATAGAATAGTGAGGACTACTAACTAATACTATCATTCGGACCATCACTCCGTTTCCCGACTTGCCCCAGCTACGTTCTCATTTCCTGAAGAGAACAGTTAAAGAAAGGGTGAGCTCAACTAGCTCAGTAAGAAATATTATGACTAAGATAATGTAGAATAAATTATCATTAGCCTTCAACAATGTTAAACTGATAAAATATAATAGACATCAAGTTTAACTGTAGCGGAACAAGCAATCCATTAAAAGAGTCAAGTATAAAATAAACTCTACTATCTTTTATGATTTAAAAGGTTTTTCAACACTGTGATCGCTAGGACTCAGCTTAATAAAATAATCCACATCATCGAATCACCCCTGCACTACGGCCAAGGATATTCGTGTATTCATTAATGGTAATGATCATGCCAACAACTGTCCATCAATGCACTACGGGCCAATGATGACTTTTACCACATCATTTGTAACATTACGGTCATGATTATACCGAATAATCCCTGGTCATAATCATACCAAGTCCATCTATTCACTACAGGCCACAGATGACTTTCAACATTTTATAAATATGAGGATGATGACAATGATATTAGAATTCAATAAAACAAGTTCAAGAATTAATTTATCCAAGAATTAACAACGTCCAAATTGTCAACATGATACTGCTTTGTGGAGTAAAATTCAAGAATGCTTAGAAGAATATTTTCTTGAAAAGATATTGGACGAAACGCAACTATCAAGGATATTCCACAAATTTCATGGAGTATAGAAGTCAAAACTTAACCAACTGAGTATAATAAAGAATGGAATAACAAAAGAAATCACCATGCATGCGATAGACCTCACAGACAGGTTATTCCCATAGAATAATAAATAATGGAACCATGTCCGGCGTAAAATGCACAGACAGGATATTTTAACAGAATAATAATAAAGACGGAACCAGGTCCGGTGTAAAACACACAGACAGGATGTTCCAACAGAATAATAATAAAGACGGAACCAGGTCCGGCGTAAAACACACAGACAGGATGTTCCAACAGAATAATAACAAAGACGGAACCAGGTCCGGTGTAAAACACACAGACAGGATGTTCCAACAGAATAATAATAAAAACGAAACCAGGTTCGGTGTAAAACACACAGACAGGATGTTCCAACAGAATAATAAGAAATGGAATAACAAAAGTTCTCTTCATGAATAAGAAAGAATAACACCCCTTATCATTTTAAAGAAGAGCTGAAATAAGGAAGTAGTTAAGTAGCAGAATACTCTTCTTCTCTCTCTCTCTATAGTTTCTCTCTATAGTTTCTCTCTCTAGAGTTCAGTGAATTCGTAAGAAATAATGAAGGAATGAGCTGCTATTTATAGAAAAATAGAATGCATAGTAACTAATCCATGAACGGTTCAGATTGATTACTTTAATCTGACGGTCCATATTTAAAGAAAAATCTTTTAAATAAAATATAATATATTCTATTTATAGAATAACTTTAATAAAGTATTCAGTTTTATATAAAAAGATGTTTCTGTTTTATTACGTTAATAATACGAATAAAACAAAACGTCATTATCGCTAAATAATTCATATTATTAACTGACAATAATTGAATCAAACTGAGTGACTTCTCACATAAGCATTAATAATCAATACCGTGTGCTACTATGCAACCACAAGTATTACTGTACTTTTACTACCGAGTAGTTCAACAGTATCAATGGTAAAACTTCCGCCGTTATTTTTAATAAAATATTTTTGTCGTTTTCTCAATCCGACAATAATTCCGTTGTGGGGTCCACCAATGATTGTGCCGTTGTACGAATATTCCCTGTTAAAACGAATATTCCCCGACTAATCGAATATTATATAACAACTTGCGTACTTTGCAAAATTTATAAATATTACCCACAACTATAACATTATATCAAATTAACTCCATAATTTTCAAAAATGATATTTATAGAAAATTCATCTTTATTTATAAATGTTGGGGTCTTACAGGTAGTGCCTCCAGATTTTCAACGCGAAAATGACTGCTGCCAACTCTAGATCATGAGTAAGATAATTCCTCTCATATTCTTTGAGTTGTCGCGAGGCATAAGCTATAACTTTCTCATGTTGTATGAGAACACATCCTAACCCTTTGCCTGAAGCATCGCTGTAGATAACAAATCCATCCGAACCAGATGGTATTATCAAAACAGGTGCCGAAATGAGTCTCCTCTTAAGCTCTTGGAAACTTTTCTCGCATTCCTCGCTCTATACGAATTTTGTATCTTTCCGAGTCAGCTGAGTTAACGGAGTAGCGATTCGAGAAAATCCTTCCAAAAATCTCCGATAATAACCAGCTAAGCCCAGAAAACTACGTACTTCGGTCACCGACTTCGGTTGCTCCTAACTTTGTATGGCTTCAATCTTCGCCGGGTCAACAGATACTCCATGTTTTGACACCACGTGTCCAATGAATGCTACTTTCTCAAGCCAGAACTCGCATTTCTTCAGCTTGGCATATAACTTGTTATCGCGAAGCCTTTGGAGTAACAGCTTCAAATGGTGCTCATGATCTTCACGGCTTTTGGAATAGATGAGGATGTCATCAATAAAGACAACAACGAACTGATCCAAATATTCTTTGAATATACGGTTCATCGTATCCATGAAAGCAGCAGGAGCATTAGTCAATCCAAAAGACATGACTAAGAATTCATAATGCCCGTACCGAGTTCTGAAGGCAGTCTTTGGAATATCCTCAGTTTTAATCTTCAGCTGATGATATCCAAAACGAAGATCGATCTTTGAAAAGAATTGTGCTCCTTGCAACTGGTCGAACATGTCATCAATGCGAGGTAGCGAATACCTATTTTTGATGGTGACATGGTTCAATTCCCTATAGTCGATACAAAGTCGCATACTCCCTTCTTTCTTCTTTACGAATAAAACAGGAGCACCCCAATGAGATATACTAGGACGAATAAAATCGATATCTAACAATTCCTGTAGTTGGACTTTTAACTCCTGAAGTTCAATAGGAGCCATTCGATATAGGGTTTTAGAAATGGGTTTTGTACCAGGTTCAAGGTCAATAAAGAATTCAACTTCACATTCTGGGGATAGACCGGGAAGTTCTTCAGGAAATACGTTAGGAAATTCACTAACAATAGAAATATTATTCAAATCTGACGTGTTTTTGTTCAAGTCCGTGACATGGGCTAAGAAAGCTTGACATTCGTTTTTCAATAAACGAATAGCTTTATGGCTTGATATGACAGTGATTGATTTTAGTGGTTTGGTAGCTTGAATTCGCATAATAGGTTGGTTAGGAATATGAAAACTAACAACCTTACGAAAACAATCAATTTTGGCATGATGAATAGTTAACCAATCAATCCCTAATATCACATCAAATGCAAGTATTTTCAAAGAAATAAGATCGACAGGTAATGTGATTGTGCCCACTTGGATCAAGCAATATTTATACACAGTGGATGTAATAAAAGTTTCTCCTAACGGAGTCTCCACAGATAAGTCAAAGTCTAATTTCTTCGGAGTCAAGTTTAAACGTTGAGCACAAGCAGGAGAGATAAAAGAATGGGTAGAACTGGTATCTAGTAAGGTATAAACTTCACAAGAGTTCAAGATTAGCTTACCTATGATCACCTCGTTTGGGTTTCTCGCATTTTGGCCAGTCACGACAAATGCCCTCCCTTGAACCACCGACTTTGTTTTGTACGTAGTCGCCTTTGGTGCCGCCGTCCCAGTTGGACTTGACTTTGCTACCGGACAAAATCGAGTTATATGACCGTCTTTTCCACAATTGAAACACACCTTGGAAGGCTGTGAATAGTTTAGACTTATGTGTCCCTCCTCTCCGCATCTGTAGCATCTAACTAGCGGTCGTTCTCTTCCCCTAGAATTTGTTGTTGGTGCTGCTGCTGATATCTTCCCATCATTGTTGAATCTCCTCTTTTTGAAATTTCCACTTGACTCACCTCTCCTGTTATCAAGGCCACGATTACCACCCGAGTGGTTACCGCTTTTGCCTGTATTTTTTTCTTCGCGCTGGTTCTCATCGCTCCGATAACTGCTATCACCTGTATGACCCTGGTTGTGGTCCCTCAGTTGAACTTACTCATTATCTCGCTCTAATAATTGAGCCCTGTTTACAACATCTGAATATAAAGAAAATTTATGAGAGATAAGATATTGCCGAATCTCGGGTTTTAGACCTCTCAGAAATATCCGTGTCATTCGTTCCTCATTCTCTACCAAATGAGGTGCAAACCTGGATAACTCTGCGAACTTCACCTCGTACTGAGACACAGTCATGTTGTTTTGTTCTAGTCTGATAAAATCTACCTCCTTCATATGACGAATACTTTCAGGAAAGTACTTATCATTGAACAGCTTCTGAAATGTTTCCCAAGACATGCTGAGTGCGGCAGACTGGGTACGCTTCACAGATTCCCACCAGTAATCTGCCTCACCATGGAACATAAAGGTGGCGAATGGAACCTTCTATTCTTTCGTGTATCCTAAGACATCTAATATCTTGATAATTTGCTTGACCCACGTTTCTGCCTTAATCGGATCCGGCTTTCCCCAAAATTCTGGTGGTCCCAACTCTTTAAACTGCTTGGCTGTGACAAACCGCGCGTTGCTATCATTTTTACCCGTATTTTGTACACGAGTCTCCCTCGTCTGATTTTGTACGAACTGCAAAAAACTTCTAAACATCCTATCATTCATCATTTGTTCGGTAGTGTTGTTTACAGGAGGAATATTTCCTTCCTATTGCACGTTCCCCTGCGTGGTGATCAAAGGTGTCTCCATGGTCTCATTTACTCCATTGTTAACGTTCTCAGCTACCATTCTTAAATACTGCCATAAAATAAGGTTTATTTAAACAAATTAACATATCACATAATATCCCTATATTATGACTGACCAATAAATAAGCTTAGGTAGGAAACACTAGCGAAGGATTTACTCGTCTCTCCCCTCCTAGTTCTATTCCCCGATCTCCGCCAGAGACCATATCCCTAAGCTCTGATACCAACTGTGACGCCCCCAAAATAGGTATACATCACCCATTCTGAGTCGTCAAATACATGGTACAGAAACAAATACAACTTCATTACTACAATTGTTGTGCAAAATACGACAACACATAAACTGTGAGTTTAAATACAAATATTGTCTAATAGACAGTATTAAAACTCAAAAGAAGTCCTCATTATAATTATTAATACACTATTTTACAAAAATAGTGAGGACTGCTAAAATAACTTTCTAGAACCATCACTCCATACCCCGGCTAGTTCCTATTATATTCTCACCTCCTGAGAAGAAAAATAGAACAAAAAGGAAAAGGGTGAGCTCAACCCAGTAATATTATGACTAAGATAATATACAACAAATTATCATTAATCTTCAACAGAGAAAAATCTGATAGAATATAATAGACAACAAGTTTTAGATCAACAACTGCATCGAAAATAATAATTCATTAGAAGAGTTAAGTAGAGAATGAAATCTACTATCATCTATGAATTTAAAAGTCCATCATCAATATTTTATCCATGTAACATCAATCAATATACATCTTGAATCAAATATTAATCTTTGCACTACGGGCCAAAGATATTCATTTGTATCACCAGTTGGTCATGTTCATCTCAACACCTGTTCATCTTTACACTACGGGCCAAAGATATTCATCAGGTAATCATTCATATTTGTACTACAGGCCAAAGATATTCATCAAGTATCACCATTAAGGACTGAGGATGATGAAAAATATTTTAGAGAACGAATCCAGTACGATAACAGGACAAAGTTTAGAGATTCGTACTTTAGATAATTTAATTTTAAAAATACTCCATAATAAAACATAATGGAGAAAAATTCAAGAATGACGATCAAAATATGGATACAATCAAAGATAGTAACCATAATAGACATCTGGGACAAAGAAGAGAAAATTTCATTTTTCGGTGAATAGTGCCGTATTCGTGAATAGTGCCGTATACGTGAATAGTAATCCTGACACAAAAAGTTCCAAATTTGATAAAAGTTCAGACCAATATTTCGGCATAATAATATTGAAAGAAATAATACCATTTATAAAAAAATAACATTCCTTACCTCAAAATACAGTATTTCTGACCGAAATATCGGATATGACGCTGAAGAAAACTTGAACTGAATAGCAACTCTCAAAGTATCTAAATACTCACAAAATACACTCCATAATATATATATATATATATATATATATATATATATATATATATATATATATATATATATATATATATATATATAGAAAACTTGTTTCTGATGTGATTTTCAATTCTAACTCAGCACCCTATTTATAGAAAAATGTTAGAACGCTGAAGCAGACTTAACCTGCTATCTGATGGCTTTACCTGCTACTATTCTCGCCCACCACTTTTGAAATAAAATTTCAGCACATTTCTCACCAACCAAAAGTGGGGCCCACCAATTCTAGAAATTTCTAAAATATTTTAAATAATCAGTAACTTTAATAATTCATATAAAATAGCCCTTTTATCAGAAAAATTCGAATCTCATGTCCATTCCACACGAAATCGAATTCTCTACAACTTTGTAGCTTTAAGTTTTTCCAAATTCTAAATCAAAAATATCCGAAATTCACAAACGGATGATTTTCAATACCTCATAAAATTAATAACAAATCATACGTTAATTTTTAACGGTTCAAAATTTGTGGACATATATTCAACTTATATATGTATAACATATCCAAAAATCACAACAATTCAACGGTCAGATTAAAATTATAACTCACGCAATAGAGCTTTAAGAACACTGTTTTGATTTTAAAAACCTCCATTCCGACAAAATACCGATAAAACACCTCAAAATTAAATCCTTCATTTATATCCACATAAAAGCAAATATTTTCTTATCATATAAATTAATAATTAATTATTAACAAATAATATTACAGAATCACAATTATGACAACCAGGTCGTTTCCAGGAAAAGCGGGGCTTTCAGATAAGAATTTCTCCTTACTGGCGCGTAATTAGGTGACCAAACCTCTCCTTAGACAGAACTTTCTTAGACATTGTCAATAATGCTATCTAATAATATTATTCAAATAATATAAATTATTGATCTGATAATGGAGATACTGTGCAGTGACAATTATTGAAACAACAATAATATAAAATATCAACGCAGCATTTATTGAACCAATAAAATAAAATATTGAACAGTAATTACTGTAACAATTATTAAGCTTCTTACGTAAGGATCAATAATTCAACAATACTATGCAATACCGTGTGCTACTGTGCACCCACGCGTATTACTGTATTTTAACCACCTGGTATTTCAACAGTGTTAACGGTAACTACTACGCCGTTATTTATAAAAACTCAAACTTGTCGTTTCTTTCATCCGACCGTTTTTTGTTATGCAGCCCAGAAATGACTGCGCCGTCGTACGTATATTCCCCGACAGCAAGAATATTCTACGACCAAACGAATATTCTCCAACAAAATAAATATTTTATAACCACTTGCTTATTTTGTAAAAGTTGCACATTTCACCCATAACCAAAGCATTATATCAAATTAACACCCTATTATTCAAAATAATAATTAGAGAAAATTTGATTTTATTTATAATAAGTTGGAGTCTTACAACTATATAAAGACAACTTGGAGGTTGCTATCACCAGCAGTTTGGGCGTGGACAGGGAAGATGAGACTGAGCAGAATCAGGAATTGAAGGAAATTGTGACTGCGCTACACTCATTACCAAAATTTTCAGATAAGCATGCATCTCATTCTATTCAATTACCTATTTCTCATCAATAATTATTACCATCTTTTTAGTGAAATCTCCAATTCTAGAATTGAAACAATTAACTGCACATTTAAACTATACATATTTGGGATCTAATGATACTTTGCCTGTGATTATTGCTAGTAATCTAACCAAAGTGCAGGAAGATAAATTGTTGAGGGTCCTAAGGGACCATGTCATAGTTTTTGGTTGGACAATAGTAGATATCAAAGGTATTAATCCTGCGATGTGCATGCATAGGATATTGTTGAAAGATAGAGCTAAGCCCACGAGGGACGCACAAAAAAGATTGAATCCACCCATGATGTAGGTAGTAAAGATGAAGGTGCTCAAATTGCTTGATGCCGATATCATTTATCCCATCTCTGATAGTTAATGGTTAAGTCCAGTGCAGGTTGTTCCAAAAAAAATTCGGAATCACAGTTGTCAAAAATGACAATAATGAGTTGGTGCCCACATGAGTTCAAATAGGGTGGAGAGTTTGTATTGACTATATGACTATATCATTTTTAAATATTATGGAGTTAATTTGATATAATATTATAGTTGTGGGTAATATTTATAAATTTTGCAAAGTACGCAAGTTGTTATATAATATTCGATTGGTCGGGGAATATTCATTTTAACAGGGAATATTCGTACAACGGGACAATCATTGGTGGACCCCACAACGGAATTATTGTCGGATTGAGAAAACGACAAAAATATTTTATTAAAAATAACGACGGAAGTTTTACCATTGATACTGTTGAACTACTCGGTAATAAAAGTACAGTAATACGTGTGGTTGCATAGTAGCACACGGTATTGATTATTAATGCTTATGTGAGAAGTCACTTAGTTTGATTCAATTATTGTCAGTTAATAATATGAATTATTTAGCGATAATGACGTTTTGTTTTATTCGTATTATTAACGTAATAAAACAGAAACAACTTTTTATATAAAACAGAATACTTTATTAAAGTTATTCTATAAATAAAATATATTATATTTTATTTAAAAGATTTTTTTTTTAAATATGGACCGTCAGATTAAAGTAATCAATCTGGACTGTTCATGGATTAGTTACTATGCATTCTATTTTTCTATAAATAGCAGCTTATTCCTTCATTATTTCTTACGAATTCACTGAACTCTAGAGAGAGAAACTATAGAGAAAGAGAAGAAGAGTATTCTGCTACTTAACTATTTCCTTATTTCAGCTCTTCTTTAAAACGGTAAGGGGTGTTATTCTTTCTTATTCATGAAGAGAACTGTTGTTATTCCATTTCTTATTATTCTGTTGGAATAACCTGTATACGCGGTCTACCCTATACTTGGTGACATTCTTCTGTTATTCTGTTGGAACATCCTGTCTGTGTGTTTTACACCGGACCTGGTTCCGTTTTTATTATTATTCTGTTGGAAATCCTGTCTGTGTGTTTTACACCGGACCTGATTCCGTTTTTATTATTATTCTGTTGGAACATCCTGTCTGTGTGTTTCACACCGGACCTGGTTCCATCTTGTTATTATTTTATTGGAACATCCTGTCTGTGTGTTTTACACCGGACTTGGTTTCATTATTTCTTATTCTGTCAGAATATCCTGTTTGTGCGTTTACGCCGGACCTGGTTCCATTATTTATTATTCTGTTGGAATAACCTGTCTGTGCTGTCTATCTTATGCCGGGTGATTTCTTTTGTTATTCCATTCTTTACTATACTCAGTTGGTTAAGTTTTAATTTCTATACTCCATGAAATTAGTGGAATATCCTTGATAATTGATGTTCATCCAGTATCTTTTTATGAAAATATTCTTCTAAGCATTCTTAAATTTTACTTCACAAAGCAGTATCATGTTGACAATTTGGACGTTGTTAATTCTTGGATAAATTAATTCTTGAACTTGTTTTATTGAATTCTTATATCATTGTCATCATCCTCATGTTTATAAAATGTTAAAAGTTATCTGTGGCCTGTAGTGCATAGATGGACTTGGTATGATTATGACCAGGGATTATTCGGTATAATCATGACCGTAATGTTACAAATGATGTGGTAAAAGTCCTCATTGGCCGTAGTGCGTTGATGGACAGTTATTGGCATGATCATGACCATTAATGAATACACGAATATCCTTGGCCGTAGTGCAGGGGTGATTCGATGAGGTGGATTATTTTATTAAGCTGAGTCCCAGCGATCACAGTGTTGAAAAACCTTTTAAATCATAAAAGATAGTAGAGTTTATTTTCTACTTGACTCTTCTAATGGATTGCTTGTTCCGCTACAGTTAAACTTGATGTCTATTATATTTTATCAGTTTAACATTATTGAAGGCTAATGATAATTTATTCTGCATTATCTTAGTCATAATATTTCTTACTGGACTTGTTGAGCTCACCCTTTCTTTCACTGTTCTCTTCAGGAAATGAGAACGTAGTTGGGGTAAGTCGGAAAACGGAGTGATGGTCCGAATGATAGTATTAGTTAGTAGTCCTCACTATTTTATGTAATAGTGTGTTAATAAATGTAATGAGGACTCCTTTTGAGTATGAATACTCTTTAGAAGATAATATTTATATTCAAACTCACAGTTTATGTTTTGTCGTATTGTACACGACAGTTATATTAGTAAGTTGTATTTGTATTCTGTACTATGTATCTGACGACCCAAGATGGGTGATGTATACCTAATTTTGGGGGCGTCACAATATATATATATATATATATATATATATATATATATATATATATATATATATATATATATATAAATTAACGAATTTAGCAGCAGATTATACGATTATATATATAAACGCAAATCATATATATTTTACCCAATTGTAAATCAAAATTTCATTAACAAATTCAACTAATCAAACGACATAATAAAATTTTAAAATAGATTGTAAATACAATAAGAAAATGGATTGCAATTACAGTAGCAAAATAATTGTTTTGTATTCAAAAATAATTCAACAATTACCTTTAAGAAGAAGAATAAGGTGAATAAAATTCTAAGATTTTGCTCTTAAACACTTTTGTAATTCAGGTCACGTTCTCTCGTTCTTCTACTCGTTCTTCTTCCGCCTCCTTTTATTCTCACGTTATTCCCCAACTCATCAGGCGTAAAGAGGTAAAACTAGGTTTTACTTATTTATTATTAATTAATATGTTTTTATTAATACTCCTAATTTAAATAGGATTTAAAATTAGACAAATATAATTTAGACTCAATTAATTAAAAGACCCAATTAATACAATCCTTTACTTGTTATGGTCTACATTAATTAAATAGAATCTGACCCAAACATAAGAAAAACCCAATTAACTAATATTATTTTTTTTTCGGGTATTACATCATTAGTCCCCAAAAATGCATATTTCAACTGTGTAGGTAATTGTTTTAACTCTAGGGTAGGAGCTTACACAATTGATGGTAGTAATTTTTGATGAGAAAAAGGTAATTAAATTGACTGAACTGCATACTTATTTGAGAATTTTGGCAGTGAATGTTGTGCAACCACAATTTCCTTCAATTCCTGATTTTGATCAAACTCATCTGTCGTGTCCATGTCTACGTTGTTGGAAATGGCCACCTCTAAACTGTCCTTATGTAATTATTTAAAAGTTTCCTGCATTAAGGAATCCATAACATCAATTGCAAAAACATGATGAACATCGCTAGGGTACTTCATGGCATCATAGATGTTAAACTAAATCTTTTCTCCATCGAATTCCATTATCAAGGTTCCATTGTGTACATCAATTATGGTTCTTGCTGTTTTCAGGAATGGTCTTCCTAACAAGATGTGAAAGAGGTTTGGTGATGTATCATCCTCCGTGTCCACAACGTAAAAATCTATAAGAAAGATTAGTTCGTTCACCTACACTAAGACATCTTCAATTACCCCTTAGGGGTAAGGGTTAGTGTGATCTGCTAATCGGAAAATAACATCAATATTTTTCAAAGGATCAAGCTTTAAGGAAGCATAAACAGATAATTGCATTACTTTAATCGAAGCTCCTAGATCTAACATGGCTTTTTTAAATCTGGTGTTTCTTATTTTGCATGGGATTGTGAACATTCCTAGATCTTTACATTTAGAGGGCATTTTTCTTGAAGAATAGCAGATACATTTTCTCCAACTATGATTTTCTCATCATTTTGCAATTTTCTTTTATTAGTGGTCAATTCTTTTAAAAATTTAGCATACCGTGGCACTTGTTTAATTGCATCAAGGAGAGAGATGTTCATTTCTACTTTCCTAAAAGTTTATGGGATTTCTTTTTGTTTTTCATTTTTCTTTGATGTTTTTGAATTCCTAGGAGGAAAGGGAAGAGGAACATTCTTAAGCTGAGTAGGAGGGTTAAGTTGTACCTAAGATTTTTCTATTTTCTCCTTAGCTTCTTCCTCCTCAAACTCGACGGTGGTTGTTGGTGCATCCATTTGTTTCCCACTTTGCAAAGCTATGACACTTGCATTCTCTTTTAGATTTACAACAATTTGTGACAGTAGCTTCCCTAAACCTTAGGAGTCCAATCGGCCGACTGTGGTAGCAAGTTGACTTATCTGATTGTCCAAATTATGGATGGAAGATCTTGTCTCTTGTTGGAACTGTTGTGTCTGAGTCATGAATGCTTTGAACATGTCTTCAAAGGTTGTTCTAGAATTTTTTGGAGCTGCTGGTTTAGATTGATATTGTGGTTGAGTGGGCTGAAAACTTTGCTGTTTGTTTTCGGGGAACCCTTGCACTGGTGGCCTATTTCCATAACTTAAGTTGGGGTGGTCCCTACATCCTGGGTTGTATGTATTGGAATATGGGTCATACTTTCTCTATGGTTGTGCTTGGTAATTTTCCATTGCATTAGCTTGTTGTGTGGTCTCATCATCTTGCAATGTAAGATACGAAACTATGGTATATTCTGCAAACCTTTACAACTGACAAATTTCCTATAGCTAGTTGTTTAACCATAGCAGTTAATTCAGAAATTTGCTTACCATGATCACAAGTGCTCACCTCGCTTACCCTTACTAGTGCATGATTCATTCTAGTACCATATTGTTGTTAGTTTGTAGCCATATTTTCAATTAGATTCTTTGCAGCCTCCGGGGTCTTGTCAACTAAAGCTCCTCCACTAGCTTCATCTATCATACTCCTATCTATCGACACTAATCCTTTGTAGAAGTACTGGATTAGGTGTTCTTCATCTATTTGATGTGATGGACTGTGAAAACCCCAAATCCGGGTACTTCAATTCCCACGGGATTTGGTATTCACTGTCCAAACAACAAGTATCTATCTACCCATAATAAATGAAAGCATTAATAGATAGAAATAAAATTCTCTTCTTAAGGAGTTACATCATTTGAAATAAATACATCAATCCCAGGTTATACTAATCTTAAATCTCAAATGCAGAAATATAAACAAGTAATAGTCTTACACAACATTAACATAACTCTGAAACATAATTACATAGTCACATAAACAATAAGTCTTCATCACTTGTTAATCTTTCCCTTGCCTTTGCTAGTAGAAGGCTCTTCAGACCTTTCGTTCTTAACTGCAATGTTATTATTACGCAAGAGTATGCACGATTACCCACAAGTATAATAATGTATCAACAAGTAATAACACGTGAGTGAATTAAAGACTTCTGGAATAAGAAACTCAACTTTTGAATCAAGAATGAATAACAAGAATCAAAAAAACTTCTGAGGGTCATAAGACCTTGAACTACGTCCTAGGTTGTCAAGTGTTTATACTCGAAACCTCTAAAAGTCATAAGACTATGAACTCTTCTTCTCGTACTTAGGGGGATCATCCCTTAGTACCATATTGCACACAATATCTTAACGCTAACGCATAAGTAATCCCCCATACAGGGTTGTTCATCTCAGTTTGACATTAGAGTCCGCACCAAAGGAAGTTTGGTTTGGATAATTCAACAAGGGTTCTAAAATTTAGAACGTTCATCAACTATGGACTAGTCGAATCAATAGGGTTCGCTAGTCTTACAAAGTTCAACAATAATTGATATTCCAATTGATTAATAACTCAAGAGGTATACAATGGAATAAGAATTGTATAACTGAATTCATGCTTTAAAAGAATTATAGCATCTAATATGAAGTCTTGAACTTGAACAATTAAGAATAAGAGCTGTCTCGATATAGAATACAATTCTAAGACTTGATCAATAAGTAATTTAGAATTTAAGGAACTGGCTTAACAACAATAATTTAGAAATAGAATATTTGCTCAATATAAAAGTAAGGTTTAGAAACTTGCCTCTTGCACAAGCTATGATTAATTCACGTTCTTTATTAAATCTTACATATCAATACATTCACAATACCCATTAATCAATAGTTCGATATACCTATCGAATCCCAACATTAGTCTTTGAATATGTTATTGGACTTTTAAGTCTTATTAATTAATCACCTAATGTAAGTTAACTAACATATTATTATATGCTTGACATGTCTTCATGTTCATTACATTAGGTTTTAAAAACATATTTTCAAAACTTGAACACTTAGAAAAATTTCTGAAGTTCTGTAGGTAGGGCGCGGGCGCGCTACCTTTGTTCTCTGAAGCGGCGCAAGCACGGGGCGCGCTACATTTGCTCTTTAAAGAGGCGCGAGCGCGCTACGACGCAGACCCAGATTCTGCAGTTCGCGAAAAATGCAGAACAAGCCAAAATCTACCAATTTCTTTATTCATACATGAATTTAAACATACCCAAACATTATAATATACACATAATCATTACTCAACCTTCCTAACATGATTTTAACAGGTTAAAACATCCAATTACTTGAATCAAATTATATAATTTCACTGTTCTTGATGTTCTTGAAAGTTTTTAAAGATAGAATATAAAAATTGACACCACGGGTTCGTTATAACACCTAATCTGTCTTCGAATTTTGTTTTCTTCGTTTTAATATACACAATCATATACAAGTGTAAAATTTATGAGACAACATATGATTGATGTGACGCCCCCAAATCCGGTTCCCTTCGAACCATGAATCCGGTCCGCCACGATACTACTATCGTAAAACTATTTATATTTTTCATTCATAACTTAATGAATAAACTTTACTATTTTACAATTTAAAATACACATTCTTTTCATTACCAGGATTTGCACAATGACCCCAAACTTTTATAAGTTTTACAACTTGGTCATTTACTATTCATGTTTTACATCACATTCGATGTTATATAAATATGCGGAATAATTTAAACTTTTTCAATCTCCTTTGAAAAATAATCTTTTATTGATCTTAACTTGAATCAATTACAAATTCCTGAATCAATTTATTTTGCGATTCAATCTATTCGAATTAATGAATCATCCTTACATCTCGATTCGAATTCCTCTATGCACCGCCTAGTACAACTTTACAACTTAACATATACTACTCATAGTAAACTACTATCATGTACATCTACTAGAACCTAAACATGGTTCGATAACATATATTTGATTAAACAAATCAATCTCCTTTGATGTGATTGAACTATATCAATCAAGTAGCACGTAACCTTTACCGTGTGTCCTTAACCTGCAAAAGTGGTTATTTACAACGGTGAGCTCGACAGCCCAGCAATTCTAACAGTTTTCATGCAGCACATAGCATATAATAGCATACTCAGCACATGCATTCATAATCCATTAATATTTACTACGCATGTTACTTCTCACATAACAAACATAGAGATTTATATTACAACATATCATCAAAGATCAACTTTCACATATCATACATATCTCATATTCATTTCATATATATCAGCATTTGCATAGCATTATATAACTCACTAACAGTTATAGAATTCATATATCAAATAGGAACTGAAAGACTTGCCTGATTCGTAGTTTATGAACTACGACTTAACTGCTTAACGCTTATCTGCACTTCGTGTATTCCTACACAGTTATATAATCATGGATTCATATCCATCAGTAACATATTTAATGTATTCTCAATGTAATAACAATGTTACATTGTTTCCTAACTAGGTTCGAAAAACCTACACTTCACTTTCTCATCAGATTCTCGGAATAGCTAGGTACTTATAGGTATGCCTTAACCATTCGGACAAGACGTCAACATCCGTATATATCTATCACACACTTGACTCGCTACATGATCGACATATTTAAAACTCGTATAGGTAAGTTTAAACGTATACATAAACGTCTAACTTTGTCGTAACTTCATACAACATCACATATACTATATATTCATAGTACAATTCATATTGTTATGATACCACAAGGTCAAACAACGTATTTTTCAATCGTTGCTTTATATCTTGAAAACATCCTTTTGGACTTAACTTTTGAAAATCATAGTTAACATTCCTCTCTATCACATAGCATGCTTCTTAACATATTTCATAGAATATTGGTCATATATTACAAGTTAAAGTAATCATATAAGCATGCCTCGAACTTCAGTTCAAAAATAGAAGTCATTCAAGACTGCAGCACGGCGCAGCTGCGCCCTGTCCAAGCTTAGGGACGGCGTAGCTGCGCTGTCCCCTGGCCAGTCTAGGGTTAAGCTACTGCCTTTCTATTTCTGCCCAAACTTCAACACACATCCACATTTATATTTAACATGCATACACGCTAGAGGTCTTTACATACTTGTATGACCACTTCAAGTTCAACCTTATATATTATGGACTTTAGTTTAGGATTTTCACGAAATCAAAACCAAATAGGTTTATGAAATCACTAGGTGTACTAATTAGCTTTATGTTCTCATAAGGAGGTCACATAGTCTTTACTACACATGCTTGTACCTATGCATATCTTTTGCTCATAGCTAGCATTGTTTAACACTTTAAAACATGCTTTACCCTTATGCTTGGTTTACTTCCAATATGTTTAACATATAAGACTTATGTTTAGTGACATAATGAAACATAACATGGCATCTCGAGCCTTTAAAATCTAAATACTCATATAATGCAACCTAAGTTCAAGAATATGCTCGAGGTTGCCCTTGATATCATTTTTCATGAATGATGTAATATAACACATATAAATCATATCTAGGGATATTATAGACATAACATGACTTATACATCCTTTAGAATCTAGATATCCATGTGATGCAACTAGATTTTAAAAATATGTTCAAGTTTGCTTTTGAAACCATTATAGACTTGAACCATACCATTCAACACATACAAGACAACTTCAAAGCTCTAAACATAGGTAGTCAAGTCATGTTATCATGCTCGCAAGGTCAGAGTTTAAATCATGTAGTAGTCATGCATGTTAGTTCACTATGCTAAGCTTTTTCTTGAAAAACTTATCTAACACAAAGCCTAATAAGTTTGGTCATGCTCAAAGGAGCTATGTACACTATAACATGTTCAACTATGTGTAAAATCAGTCATGTATAGCTTACTAGGTTCACAACTTGCAGAACATGATCTCTAACATAATTTGTTTTCAAAACTTAAAGTTCACATCTCCATTTAAACCATGTCTTCATTAATCATGCAAGTCTATTAGAACATGCCCAACTTAGATTCATATACTTATACGCACATCTTAAACATGCTTTCATACTAGTTTAAGCCATAAGGGTCCGTCAAAACATAGCAGATTTCAAAACAGAAGTTTCAACTGATCTCAGGAACCGGCGCAGCTGCGCCGTGCCAGGTTCAGGTGTAGAAGCAGACTCTGCTTTGCAGAGTCTTAGCCAACTCGATTTGCTTGACACCAAACATGTCCCAAATCATTCCTAAAGTGTTCATACATGATAGTAAACTTCTTAAACACATTTTAACATGCTAATTCATCATGCTTGACATAGAATTTCAAGAGATTACAAAAATTAAACAAGACACATCTCAAGAACATAATTGGGAATTATACCTTCTTGAGCTTAACTTGGACTCCTCACACACTGATTAGGCTACTACAATTGCTCAACAACTCTAGAACTCCTCATTTATACAACACTTAGCAACACAAAATCTGAACTCAAGCTTGCATTTATAGAGAAAACATGGACTAGGCATTGTTATTACACAATCTTGGAATCCATGGTGGAATAGGAAGAAACAAGGGTTCATGAAGGGTGGTTCAACAACTCCATACCAACCACTTAGCTAGCCAATGATCACCTATGCTTAGCCATTTGCAATTTACGTGTTCTAGCTTCTAAGTCACTGTTCATGTACTTGGTGACACTATATTTGGGATAAGAGCAAAAATCTCAGCAACTTGTTATTCTAAGGCTTGGTTTGGTCCTTTAAATTCCCACAATGTAATATTAAGGTACACTTGTTACCATATTAGGAGTTTACAAATAAACTTTATACTCACATCATATAATCCATGTACATTAAATACATATAATAAAATATCGTAGCCAGGTATTATTATCCAAGTAGATCCATAATTATTTCTACTACTCACATAATCACATTATACCTTATTTAATATTAATGTTTATTTAAACATTTAATTCCTTTCTCAGTTTCTAGAATACACAGATATTTAATCATTTATGTATTAAAAGTTACATATGATTTCACAATACAACTTGATACCACATATCATTAGTCCCAATTAAATGTCACACTTCATGTATTCTTAGGCCATAGATATTTTATATCACTACTGCCCACATTAATATTTTAATTGGCTAAATATCATTCAGTTGGGTAATTTCAACCCATTATCACATTTTAATATCATAACGATTAATTAATATTATTCATTTTTTTTAATAATTATCATGCATTCCTCTAATTAATAGAATATAATATTCTATAATATCGCTTAATTAACCAATATTTAATCCGGGTTAATTAATTAACTCCAATTCAAATCCATTCATGGACAACTTAACCATCACTTAAGATTTTTATTATCCTTATGAGTCCTTAATACCCATTTCTTAAACTTTAAATTCCAAAAGCTGATTTTACAGACCGGTGCAGCTATGCTGGTCATAGGCATGGTAATGGCGCAGCTGCGCCATACCAAATTTCTAGGCAGACAAGTTCTGTATTAGCAGAACTGAAATCTTACACTTCTAAACACTTTACACATCCTCCTTAAGCGTTAACTCGCCTAACATCAATCCTCTATTTGGTTTCACATCACCGGTTACTATTTACCTTAATAACTTAAGGATCACACTTCGAGTTTTAAAACTCTATTTCCCTTATTAGTTTAACCAACTACATATATCCTTTACGGCTTCATACCATCAATAACACAAAACTCGAATGTAACACCTACATACATTCCTTTCATTTCACTCCCTGCCGTGTATTGAATTATGTACTAATTCTCTAACCACCTTAAAGGTATATCGATTTTCTACTCTCGACAACAACATACACACATACAAGTCTAAACCTTGCACGCGTCGAGCCTTTAATAGTATTCAATATAGTACACTGAGTGGTTTCCCACAAACAACCAACAAATTAGTTTTCGTCTTGTCTACACTGTTTTCACAGTGAGTTAGATCGGTTACTAATCCGTATATACCTCCGCTCTCGGAAGGAATTGTTTAGCTCAGCTCCTATACATCCACCATTAAAGAGTACGGTTGCACTGCCTTAGACTTGATATATACTCGTACAAATACTCAAGAAATTGGTGGTTATCAAATATATTTAATGTCACCACCTTATTATTATAAAATAATTTCACATAAATTATTTAATATCAATAGATAAATTCTTATCCATCTTCTTACTAATTTATCTCTACAATATATAATAAATATATAATAACGATATATATTTATTAAACACAACATCACTTATTACATAGCTTATATTACCCTATGTAACACAATACCACACCTCGCAATACAATATATATACTCATTCGAACATATCTCATGCTTTAAGAATTTTATTCAATAAATTCTTATTTTAATATTTTCTAAAAATTCGGGTTCTTACATCCTCTCCCCCTTATAAGGATTCCGTCCTCGGAATCACCGAAACCTCATCTACTCGGTGCTATTTCGAATATTACATATTCTTTTGAATAATTTTATCCACTCTTTTCGGAAGTTTCATTATAACTTGCTCACTTGCATTCTACCACATTCACCTTTCTAAGGAACATTCTACTCACTACATTCATCACACAAAAGAATAAGAGTCTTCCACGATCTTTCAATAATCGAGAAGTAGTATGAATAACTTAGATTCCAATTTATGCTGAGGGGTCACAAGACCATGAACTAGTGCTTCAACACAATTATCCACACTACCAACCAGAGTGTTCCTCAATCACAATGACTGAAAACACCCTCCACACGTACACTAGGTGGCTAGCCTATTGTACCACTACGTTGGGCCGCAACGTAGTGTTTTGTAACGACTACTTGCGTTACGCTCGGAACTATTGTCTCCAAAAACATGTCCCCTTATAGGGTTGTTCACCTCAGTTTTTCAACAACTGAATCCGCACCAGGGCAATCTGGTTTGGCACAATTACACAAGAACGCTTGAATTCTTTAATCACTTTTCAACAGTTGTCTAGCCAAGTCAAATAGCTTAGACTCTTATCAACAGTATGGACATCAATCGAAATAATTTAGTCAACTTTTTATAATTCGAAAGAAAACCAAAAATTATTTTATGACGTCATGATACCGTACCAGATTAGTAGTACATTGAGGATTCCGCCATTAGGTGACTTTGTCATATTACATCACACCATAGTGGGCTGACGATCTTTTGATCACAACCAACACTAGGTTCGACTGCATTGATGACTCCATCATTTACCATTTTTACACCATATCAAATGATGCACATGGTTAGAAATATATTTTGAAATATTTTCAAATTATTTCTGTCTTAGCTAAAACAAGTAGCTTAGACATACGAATAACGGTGTTGTTTTTTTAAAACTCATTGGTTTAGTCACTTAACCCAACGTTTTTCTCAAGAAAACCAAGTGCAAACACTAGCACGAAGTCAATAAATTTTTGAAAATCTAGCAGAGCTAGAAGATTTAGAAAAGTCATGCTTCTCCATCAACTTCAATCTTTACTATACCAAAATCTCTTAATTCATAACATATATATACTCGATATAGTTCATCAAACTTATCACACTTTGGAAATCCAAGAACTTGCCATAATCATATGGGTGTAGGAACTTATCCTAGTCAGAGTAAAGTCGTCCATTCGCTGAGGGGTCCCATCATATGATTATGAGTCACGAACTTACCATAAGTATGAGTTTTAAGAACTCGCAACTTAACCTTATATTCTCTAACTATAACCTATCTATCTATTATACACATGAGAAAAGAATCACTTTCTCAACAGGTATATAGCAAATAGCGCGACACAGACATTTCAATGATTATCAGTGCCAGAAACTAAGTGGTTTTTAAACCAAGTACAATTCCCCGCCCATAACAAGGAATCATACAACTCAGCTACTGACATGGGTCCTCAATTGAAATTCCACTTAACTCTATCTCTCTCTTAACTTGCTCTTTGCTCGATACGAATTCTTCGTATCTCATCACATACAACTCCTCATGAGTTCACATCGTACCATTTCATAGTACAATCTCTTATAGCATCAAGCTATACACACTTAGTCATTGCAAACTATTTATCACTTCACAGCTTAATCCGATCACGTCGTGATCACCAATTTACCTTAGGATTCTTTCCCTATCATTAACAAAACTCCACTCGAGTTCATTCTCATTATCTTTGTCATATAGACACTATCTTAACATTTTTATTACCGGAGTTAGGAAACCCCTGAATTCTCATTCTCTTAGATACTTCAAGATTATTCTTTGAATCTTCACTTATATATTTTAGTCCTTATCTTTCTCTCTCTCAGGTTATAGCCTAAGGTACACTTAACTAAAGTTTATAACCTACAGCTTTGATACCAACCTGTGACGCCCCCAAATTCGGGTCCCTTCGAACCACGAATCCGATCCGCCATGATATTACTATCGTCAAACTATTTATATTTTTCATTCATAACTTAATGAATAAACTTTACTATTTCACAATTTAAAATACACATTCTTTTCATTACCAGGATCTGTACAATGACCCCAAACTTTTATAAGTTTTGTAAGACCCCAAATTATTAATAAATAAAATTTAATTTCCTCTATTTATCATTTTGAAATAGTAAGGGTTGATTTGATTAAGGTGGTTAGTTATGGGAAAAATGCGCAAATATTTTAAATAAGCAAGTGGTTATAAAATATTCATTTTTATCAGAGAATATTTGTTTGGTCGTGAAATATTATTGTTGTCGGAGAACATTCGTACGACGGCGTAGCCTTGTGTGGTCCCCATAACGAAAAGCGATTGGATGAAGAAAACTACAAGTATAAGTTGTTTATAAATAACAGCGTAGTTGTTACCGTTAATACTGTTAAAATACCCGGTGGTTAAAATATAGTAATACGCGTTGTTGCACAGTAGCACACGGTATTGCACCAATTATTGATTCTTACGTAAGAAGACACTACTCAATAATGGTTACAGTAATTACTGTTTAGTATTTTGTTTTATTGATTCAATAATTAATGCGTTGATATTTTATATTACTGTTGTTTCAATAATTGTCACTATACAGTATTTTCTATTATCGGAGCAATAATTCATATTATCTGAATAATATTATTAGATAACATTATTGGCAATGTCTAGAAAGTTCTATCTAAGGAGAGGTTTGGTCACCTAATTGCGCGTCAGTAAGGAGAAAACCTTATTGGAAAGCCCCCTCTTTCCTCGGAAATGCCTGGTTGTCAGTATTGTGATTCGGTAATATTATTTGTGAATAATTAATTATTGATTTATATGATGAGGAAAATATTTATTTTATGTGGACATAGATGGAGAAAATTTTTTAAAGTGACAATTGTTGAAAATCGATATTTTATCTTTTTTGATAAAATAATATTTTATTATATTATTATAATATAATAATGATGATATTTTTACAATGAATGTGGGATATATGAGTATATGAGGAGAAAGAGTATTTTGTTGCAAAAGCTATTTAAAACATGTTAAACATGTCTGTGGGCCCATTTCTTGACTGAAATTTAATTATAGCCTGTAAAATTGCCCGTTTGTGGATTTCGATCAATTTATGTTTGAAATTTAGAAAAACTTTCTTCTGCAAATTTGTAGAGAAATGAATTTCCTATAAAAAATCGCGAGATTAGAATTTTTTGATAGAAGAGCTATTTATTATGAACTATTGAAGTTCTGAAATTCCGAAATAATTAATTTTTGGAAGTTTAAAATTTTTTTAAATAACAAAAACGTTTTTTTCATTATGGTGTGTTCCACATGTGTGTTGAATGGGCTAATTTCAGATTTTCTACGGTTGGCTTAAAAATTTATATAAATATATTATTAATTTATTAAATTTTCTGCTTTGGTGTTCTAAGCATTTTTCTATAAATAGGGTGCTTAGGTTAGAATTGAAAAATACACCAGAAACTAAAGATTTCTCTCTCTTTCTCTCTCGATATATTGAGCTTATTCTTGTGAGTATTTTAATACTTTTAGTGTTGTTATATGGTGCAAGTTCCCTTCAGCACTATACCTAGTATTCCAGCCAGAAGTACTATTCTTTCGAGGTAAGGGATGTTATTTCTTCTTAAATGATATTATTTTCTCAATATCATTATGCCGAAGTATTGATCTGAACTTTTTATCAAATTTGGAACTTCTTGTGTCAGAGTTACTATTCACGTATACGGCACTATTCACGTATACGGCACTATTCACGAATACGACACTATTCATCAAAAAACAAAATTTTCTTCTTTTTGTCCAAAATATCTATTATGGATACTAGCTTTGATTGTATCTATGTTTTGATCATTCTTGAATTTTACTCCATTATAATTACTTATGAGGTATTTTTGAACATGGATAAACCAAAATACGAATCCTTAATAATTATTCTTTTGTTTCACCGGATTTGTTCTCTTTAAAATATTTTTCATCATCCTCAGTTCTAAATGATGATGTTACGGAATATCTTTGGTATATACTGCAAAGATGAATGATTTTCTGATGAATATATTTGGTCGTAGTGCAAAGATGAATAGGTGTTTAGATGAACATGACCAACTGATGAATATCTTTGGCCTGTAGTGCAAAGATGAATATTTAATTCCAGATATATATTGATTGATGTTACAGGGATAAAATATCGACGATGAACTTTTAAATTCATATATAGAAGATAGTAGTTTGTATTCTCTACTTAACTCTTCTAATGAATTATTATTTTCGCTGCAAAGTTTGATTTAAAACTGGTTGTCTATTGTATTCTATTAGATTTTTCCCTGTTGAAGACTAACGATAATTTGTTCTATATTATCTTAGTCATAATGTTCTTTACTGGGCTAGTTGAGCTCATCCTTTTTCTTTTGTTTCATTTTTCTTCTCAGGAGGCGAGAATGTAGCGAGTACTAGTCAGAGTATGGAATGAAGGTTCTAGAAAGTCGTTTTAGTAATCCTTACTATTTTTGTAAAATAATGTATCAATAATTGTAATGAGGACTTATTTGAGTATGGATATTGTCTAGATGACAATATTTGTATTTAAAGTCACATTTTTTATGTTGTATTAATAAAGTTGTAGTTGTTTCTGTACCATGTATTTTGACGACTCAGAATGGGTGTTGTATACCTATTTTGGGGGCGTCACAAGTTTCACAACTTGGTCATTTACTATTCATGTTTTACATCACATTCGATGTTATATAAATATGCGAAATAATTTAAACTTTTTCAATCTCCTTTGAAAAATAATCTTTTATTGATCTTAACTTGAATCAATTACAAATTCCTGAATCAATTTATTTTGTGATTCAATCTATTCGAATTAATGAATCATCCTTACATCTCGATTCGAATTCCTCTATGCACCGCCTAGTACAACTTTACAACTTAACATGTACTACTCATAGTAAACTACTATCATATACATCTACTAGAACCTAAACATGGTTCGATAGCATATATTTGATTAAACAAATCAATTTCCTTTGATGTGATTAAACTATATCAATCAAGTAGCACGTAACCTTTACCGTGTGTCCTTAACCTGAAAAAGTGGTTATTTACAAGGGTGAGCTCGACAGCCCAGCAATTCTAACAGTTTTCATGCAGCACATAGCATATAATAGCATACTCAGCATATGCATTCATAATTCATTAATATTTACTACGCATGTTACTTCTCACATAACAGACATAGAGATTTACATCATAACATATCATCAAAGATCAACTTTCACATATCATACATATCTCATATGCATTTCATATATATCAACATTTGCATAGCATAATATAACTCACTAACAGTTATAGAATTCATATATCAAATAGGAACTGAAAGACTTTCCTGATTCGTAATTTATGAACTACGACTTAACTGCTTAACGCTTATCTGCACTTCGTGTATTCCTACACATTTATATAATCATGGATTCATATTCATCAGTAACATATTTCATGTATTCTCAATGTAATAACAGTGTTACATTATTTCCTAACTAGGTTCGTAAAACCTATACTTCACTTTCTCATCATATTCTCGGAATAGCTAGGTCCTTACAGGTATGCCTTAACCATTCGGATAAGACATCAACATTCGTATATATCTATCACACACTTGACTCGCTACATGTTCGACATATTTAAAACTCGTATAGGTAAGTTTAAACGTATACATAAACATCTAACTTAGTCGTAACTTCATACAACATCACCTATACTATATATTCATAGCACAATTCATATTGTTATTATACCACAAGGTCAAACAACGTATTTTTCATTCGTTGCATTATATCTTGAAAACATCCCTTTGGACTTAACTTTTGAAAATTATAGTTAACATTCATCTCTATCACATAGCATGCTTCTTAACACATTTCATAGAATATTGGTCATATATTACAAGTTAAAGTAATCATATAAGCATGCCTCGAACTTCAGTTCAAAAACAGAAGTCATTCAAGACTGCAGCATGGCGCAGCTGCGCCCTGTCCAGGCTTAGGGACGGCACAGCTGCGCTGTCCCCTGGCCAGTCCAAGGTTGTGCTACTGCCTTTCTATTTCTGTCTAAACTTCAACACACATCCACACTTATATTTAACATGCATACACGCTAGAGGTCTTTACATACTTGTATGACCACTTCAAGTTCAACCTTATATATTAGGAATTTTAGTTTAGAATTTTCACGAAATCAAAACCAAATAGGTTTATGAAATCACTAGGTGTACTAATTAGCCTTATGTTCTCATAAGGAGGTCACATAGTCTTTACTACACATGCTTGTACCTATGCTATCTTTTACTCATAGCTAGCATTGTTTAACACTTTTAAAACATGCTTTACCCTCATGTTTGGTTTACTTCCAATATGTTTAACATATAAGACTTATGTTTACTGACATAATGAAACATAACATGGCATCTCGAGCCTTTAAAATCTAAATACTCATATAATGCAACCTAAGTTCAAGAATATGCTCGAGGTTGCCCTTGAAATCATTTTTCATGAATGATGCAATATAACACATATAAATCATATCTAGGGATATTATAGACATAGCATGACTTATACATCCTTTAGAATCTAGATATCTATGTGATGCAACTATATTTTGAAAATATGTTCAAGTTTGCTTTTGAAACCATTAGAGACTTGAACCATACCATTCAACACATACAAGACAACTTAAAAACTCTAAACATAGGTAGTCAAGTCATGTTATCATGCTCACAAGGTCAGAGTTTAAATCATGTAGTAGTCATGCATGTTAGTTCACTATGCTAAGCTTTTTCTTGAAAAACTTCTCTAACACAAAGCCTAATAAGTTTGGTCATGCTCAAAGGAGCTATGTACACTATAACATGTTCAACTATGTGTAAAATCAGTCATGTATAGCTTACTAGGTTCACAACTTGCAGAACATGATCTCTAACATAATTTGTTTTCAAAAGTTAAAGTTCACATCTCCATTTAAACCATGTCTTTATTAATCATGCAAGTCTATTAGAACATGCCCAACTTAGATTCATATACTTATACGTACATCTTAAACATGCTTTCATACTAGTTTAAGCCATAAAGGTCAGTCAATACATAGCAGATTTCAAAACAGAAGTTCCAACTGATCTCAGGAACCAGCGCAGCTGCGCTGCGCCTCAGTATAATTATGGCGCAGCTGCGCCGTGCCAGGTTCAGGTGCAGAACCAGACTCTGCTTTGCAAAGTCTTCGCCAACTCGATTTGCTTGACACCAAACATGTCCTAAATCATTCCTAAAGTGTTCATACATGCTAATTCATCATGCTTGACATAGAATTTCAAGAGATTACAAGAATTAAACAAGACACATCTCAAGAATATAATAGGGAATTATACCTTCTTGAGCTTAACTTGGACTCCTCACACACTGATTAGGCTACTACAATTGCTCAGCAACTTCAGAACTCCTCACTTATACAACACTTAGCAATACAAAATCTGAACTCAAGCTTGTATTTATAGAGAAAACATGGACTAGGCATTGTTATTACACAATCTTGGAATCCATGGTGGAATAGGAAGAAACAAGGGTTCATGAAGGGTGGTTCAATAAATCCATACCAACCACTTAGCTAGCCAATGATCACCTATGCTTAGCCATTTGGAATTTACGTGTTCTAGGTTCTAAGTCACTGTTCATGTACTTGGTGACACTAAATTTGGGACAAGAGCAAAAATCTCAGCAACTTGTTATTCTAAGGCTTGGTTTGGTCCTTTAAATTCCCACAATATAATATTAAGGTACACTTGTTACCATATTAGGAGTTTACAGATAAACTTTATACTCACATCATATAATCCATGTACATTAAATACATATAATAAAATATCGTAGCCAGGTATTATTATCCAAGTAGATCCATAATTATTTCTACTACTCACATAATCACATTATACCTTATTTAATATTAATGTTTATTTAAACATTTAATTCTTTTCTCAGTTTCTAGAATACACAGATATTTAATCATTTATGTATTAAAAGTTACATATGATTTCACAATACAACTTGATACCTCATATCATTAGTCCTAATTAAATGTCACACTTCATGTATTCTTAGGCCATAGATATTTTATATCACTACTGCCCACATTAATATTTTAATTGGCTAAATATCATTCAGTTGGGTAATTTCAACCCATTATCACATTTTAATATCACAACGATTAATTAATATTAATAATTTTTTTTCAATAATTATCATGCATTCCTCTAATTAATAGAATATAATATTCTATAATATCGCTTAATTAACCAATATTTAATCTGAGTTAATTAATTAACTCCTATTCAAATCCATTCATGGACAACTTAACCATCACTTAAGATTTTATTATCCTTATGAGTCCTTAATACCTATTTCTTAAACTTTAAATTCCAAAAACTGATTTTACAGACCGGCGTAGCTGCGCTGGTCATAGGCATGGTAATGGCGCAGCTGCGCCATACCAAATTTCTAAGCAGAAAAGTTTTGCATTAGCAGAACTGAAATCTTACACTTCTAAACACTTTACACATCCTCCTTAAGCGTTAACTCGCCTAACATCAATCCTCTATTTGGTTTCACATCACCGGTTACTATTTACCTTAATAACTTAAGGATCGCACTTCGAGTTTTAAAACTCTATTTCCCTTATTAGTTTAACCAACTACACATATCCTTTACGGCTTCATACCACCAATAACACAAAACTCAAATGTAACACCTACATACATTCCTTTCATTTCACTCTCTGTCGTGTATTGAATTATGTACTAATTCTCTAACCACCTTAAAGGTATATCGATTTTCTACTTTCGACAACAACATACACGCATTCAAGTCTAAACCTTGCACGCGTCGAGCCTTTAATAGTATTCAATATAGTACACTGAGTGGTTTCCCACAAACAACCAACAAATTAGTTTTCGTCTTGTCTACATTGTTTTCACAGTGAGTTAGATCGGTTACTAATCCGTATATACCTCCGCTCTCGGAAGGAATTGTTTAGCTCAGCTCCTATACTTCCACCATTAAAGAGTACGGTTGCACTGCCTTAGACTTGATATGTACTCGTACAAATACTCAAGAAATTGGTGATTATCAAATATATTTAATGTCACCACCTTACTATTATAAAATAATTTCACATAAATTATTTAATATCAATAGATAAATTCTTATCCATCTTCTTACTAATTTATCTCTATAATATATAATAAATATATAATAACGATATATATTTATTAAACACAACATCACTTATTACATAGCTTATATTACCCTATGTAACACAATACCACACCTCACAATACAATATATATACTCATTCGAACCCATCTCATGCTTTAAGAATTTTATTCAATAAATTCTTATTTTAATATTTTCTAAAAATTCGGGTTCTTACAGTTGACGTATTAAATTTGTGTGTAAGGGCCATATAGCCATATTTCTATACTCTGCAATTTTGAAGAAATAATAAATGACATATTTTTATGAAACTGATGTCATGGAACCATACAATATATAGTAAAACATGCTATGATGATATATTATCACATATATTCACATAATCGTTACCCTTTCCAACTACAGTGACTTTAACAGAAACTTGGAAGCCATTTTTATAAAAATGTAAACAACGTGAATTGAAATTGGGTTAAAGAGATTACCCAGAGTGTAGAGTGTAGATTAATAGAGATGAAACCTTTCTCAATACTTTTTCAATCCCACAACTCATAATTTTCCTCAACAAATTCTCAATTTCTCTCTGTGATTTGCTTTGCCAGACTTAAAAAAATAAAAGAAGAAGACGTATATAATTTATAAAAACTAACACAGTTGTGGTCAGTTAATCTAATTCATGGTTAACTGCCCAACTTCCAATAGGACTCCGTTTGGCTAGCCTTACAAGGTTCATTCCCATTTAATTTGATAAACCTCTTATACTATAGTTTAATCATGTCACACTCATTTACACAATAAATTAAATATCTTATTTAATTTAATTTAAATATAATATAATAATTTCTCATTAATTCACATATTCACATAATTAATTTTCTCATTTATTAATTATGTCAAATAATTAATTCTCTAATTAATTATTAAATTAATTAAAATAACATTATGCTTATTAAATCTTTCTTTAATTCAATAAGCTCACATAAATACATACTTTAGATAATAAAATTTTTTCACATTAATTTAATAAATATAACACATATAAATAAATTAATCTACCACAATTTCATAAATTAATTATTTAATCCAATAATTAAATCATCGAAAAATATTTATTTAATTCAATAAATATTCAAATTAAATTACAAAATCTCGTTCGTCACATTTTTCCCCCCTTAAACGGATTCTGTCCTCAGAATCACGACTCAATCAATTCGTCCCGTTGTATTCCCCACCCCCCCTACAAAGATTTTATCCCCAGAATCGCTTACACATAATTTAAGTAAATAAATGAGGATAATTCTTCATCATATTCTTCTCGAGTTCTCACGTAGCTTCTTCAGCATTGTGGTTCCTCCAAATTACCTTAACAGAAGGTATTACTTTATTTCTGAGAACTTGTTCTTTCCTATCGACAATCTGAACAAGAATTTCTTCATAGGATAAGTCTTTCTCAAAATGTAGGGGTTCATATTCAATCACGTGCTTGTAATCGGGTTTGTAGGGTCGTAAAACTGAAACATGGAAGACGTTGTAGACATTTTCGAGTGCTGGAGGTAAAGCTACCTCATACGCAACTTCTCCAATTCTTCGCAGTACTTCAAATGGTCCAATGAATCTTGGGCTTAATTTTCCTTTCTTTCCGAACCTGATCTTTCCCTTCCAAGGAGAGACTTTCAAAAACACATAATTACCCGATTCAAACTCAACATTTTTATAGTGTGGATTGTCTTATTTCTTCTTCCTATCTCGAGCTACTACCAGTCTTGTTTGGTTCGCTTTGACTATCTCTGCTGTCTGCTGTACCAGTTCTGGACCTAGTAATTGTCTCTCGCCGGCTTCATCCCAGTAAAGTGGAGTTCTGCACTTTCTGTCATGTAACGCTTCATAAAGCGGCATGACAATACTAGCGTGGTAACTGTTGTTGTAGCCGAACTCCACGAACGGTAGATGGTCATCCCAATTTCTTTTAAAGTCCATTATACAAGCTCTCAACATATCTTCTAATGTCTGAATCGTTCTTTCACTTTGCCCATCTGTTTGAGGGTGATAAGCCGTACTCATTCTCAACTGCGTACCCATGTATTCCTGTAGACGTTTCCAGAAGTTCGATGCAAAGCGTGGATCTCTATCGAAAATAATTGACACCGGAACTCCGTGTCTCGAAATAATCTATTTTACATATAATTTTGCCAATTGGTCTAAGTTAAATTTGATTCTGATCGAAAGGAAGTGTGCGGATTTTGTCAGCCGGTCAACGATAACCCATACTGCGTCATAGCCTTTCTGAGTTGTCGAAAGGCCAACCACAAAATCCATCGTAATATGTTCCCATTTCCATTCTGGGATCTCCAATGGTTGTAGCAACCCACTCCACCTCTGATGTTCTGCTTTCACTTTCTGACATGTCAGACACTTGGCAACATAATCTGCAACATTTCATTTCAAATTTGGCCACCAGAAATATTGTCGAAGGTCTTGGTATATCTTAGTACTACCAGGGTGAATTGAATATCGTGAGCTATGAGCCTCGCTCAAACTGTCTTCTTTAATCTCTGGTACTGGCGGTACCCAAATTCTACTTTTAAATCTAAGTATTCCTTCATTGTCCATCTTGAATTTTGGTTCGGTTCCTTCAGATATCTTATTTTTCACCTTTTTACAATATTCTTCGTCCTGAAGTTGAGCCTCCTTAACTTTATCCAGTAGGGTTGTACCAGATTGCATCTGGAACAGTTTCTCATCAATTTTCATAGGATACTTCACTTCCAACTCCAGTTTCTCCATTGCTGAAATCAACTCCTTCTGAGCGGTCAACATCATCAATTTCTCCCGACTCTTTCTACTTAAGGCGTCGGCAACCACATTTGCCTTATCCGGATGGTATAAAATCTCATAATCATAGTCCTTAATTAACTCCAACCACCTTCTTTGGCGCATATTCAAGTCTTTTTGTGTAAAAATATATTTCAGACTCTTGTGGTCTGTATATATTTCACACTTCTCCCCATAGAGATAGTGTCTCCAGATCTTCAAAGCAAAAACCACGGCAGCTAACTCTAAATCGTGGGTCGGATACCCCTTCTCATAATCCTTCAATTGTCGTGATGCATACATAATGAATCTGTCGTTTTGCATAAGCACACAGCCAAGTCCTTTATGCGACGTATCACTATAAACCACAAAATTTCATGTGTCATCCGGAAGAGATAACACAGGTGTTGTACTCAACCTCTTCTTAAGTTCTTGAAAGCTTTCCTCACACTTATCCGTCCAAACGAATTTCATAACTTTTCTAGTCAAATTCGTTAACGTAGTTGCGATCTTGGAAAAATCTAGAATGAATCTTCTGTAATATCCGGCCAATCCAAGAAAACTTCATACTTCTGACGGCGTTCTCGGCTAATCCCAGTTTATCACGACTTCGACTTTGGATGGATCTACCAAAATTTTGTCTTTATTAATCACATGGCCAAGAAATTGTACCCGCTCGATCCAAAATTTGCATTTCAAAAACATGGCATACAACTTCTCCCTTCTCAACGCCTCTAACGTTACCTTTAAATGCTCTTCATGTTCTTCCTTGGTTTTCGAATATACCAAAATATCATCTATAAATACCACCACGAATTTGTCCAAAAACGGCTTGAACACTCCATTCATTAAGCCCGTGAATGTTGTAGGAGCATTCGTTAGGCCAAATGACATCACTAAAAATTCTTAATGACCATATCGCATTCTAAAAGATGTTTTCGATACATCCTCTGGTCTCACCTTTAGTTGATGATACCCACTCCTCAAGTCTATCATGGAAAAGTATCTTGCTCCCTTCAATGGATCAATCAAGTCGTCGATCCTCGGTAATGGATATCTATTCTTAATCGTGACCTTATTTAGTTCTCTATAGTCGATGCAGAGTCACATCAACCCGTCCTTCTTCTTTACAAATAACACCGGCGCTCCCCATGGTGATACGCTCGGTTGAATATACTTCTTGTCCAGTAATTCTTGTAGTTGTACGATCAATTCTTTCATCTCTACTGGTGCCATTTGGTATGGTGCCTTCGATATTGGAGCCATTCCTGGTTCCAAATCAATCACAAATTCAACCTCTCTATCTGGCGGAAGTCCTGGCAAATCGTCTAGAAATACATTGGCGAAGTCCCTCACTACTGGTATCTCTTCTACTTTTGGATTCTCTTTACGACTGTCGACTATATAAACTAGATATCCTACACAGCCTTGTCTTAACAACTTTCTAGCCTACATCATTGTCAAATAACTCGCTTGTCTAGGCGACTTGTTACCATAAAACACAACCTTTGACAGAGTCATAAGGTTAATACGCTTCTTCTGACAATCAATTACAGCCCCGTAATTGGACAACCAATCCACACCCAAGATAACGTCAAATTACCCAAGTCTGATAGGGATAAGATCTACGTTCATAATATTATCCTTAATATCCACCCTACAGTTCTTGTGCACGTACTTAACAGGGATTATTTCTCTATTCGCAATTTCTATGTTCATGGGGTATTCTAACTCATCCTTAGGCCATTCTAAGTTCTTAGTAAAGTCATCGGATATAAATGAATAAGTAGCACCCGAATCAAATAATACGTAAGTATTAACTTTATTAATCGGAATGATACCTGACACCACATCACGAGACTGCACAGCATCCTGCACTGTCATAATAAAAGTCCTGGCGGTTGGTCTGTTGGTTGCGGTTGGTCCCGTGATAGTCAGAGCACTTCCACCGCTGTTTCCCTTATTTCCTCCTGATCTTGCCCCTCCAGTTCCCTTCTTAGGAAAGTCCTTTGCCAGATGGTCCTTTGAGCCACAAGTGAAGCAGGCACCCTTCTTTGGGTTAGGACAGTTAGGTGCTATGTGGCCTTCCTGACCACAATTGTAGCACACCCGTTTTCCTTTCATGCAAACTCCTAGATGAGCTTTCCCACAGGTCGGGCATGCTTCGATCCTCTTCTTTTGACCTCCTTGCTGATTTCCAGTTGATGAGTTGTCAGACCACCTTCTCTTCTGATTGTTACTTCCTCCCGTGTTACTTCCACTGGCTTTATTAATTCCCTCATTTTCACTCTTCTTCTTCTTCTGATCTTAGTTATACCTGGTTACCGCATCGCTTCCACCTTCGACGAGTATGGCCTTATCCAAAACTTCAGCAAACGTCTTCAACTAAAACATCGACACTTTACTATACAACCAGAGTTTCAATCCTTGTTCAAACCTTCTTGCTTTTCTCTCATCCGTGTGCACTTGATATGTGGTGAACCTAGCCAACTCATTGAATCTTGCTGCATAGTCTGGTACGGACATATTCCCCTGTTTCAACTCTAGAAACTGGACCTCCATTTGGTTCTGCGAGCTGGTCGAAAAATACATCTCGAAAAGCATCTCCTTAAATCTCTCCTAAGTGATCACACCTTCTCCTCCACGAACCTTATTTGCTTGCCACCAATAACTGGCCTCTGATTTCAGCATGAACGTCGCGTAGGCGGTTTTCTGGTCCTCTCTGACTCTAGCGATATCAAAAACTTTTTCCATCTCCATAACCCAAGTTTGAGCCTCGATCGGGTTCATGGAGCCTTTAAACTCCGGCGATCCCACCGCCTTAAAATCCTTAAACGTCGTATTCGGTGAAGCTTGAGGTTGATTATGAATCGCTCTATCTAATAAGTTCACTAATTGCTGAACTAGGTTAGCATTGGTGTCATTGTTGTTATTCGTCGATTCTTCTTGAGCTGGTTGACGGTTTTGTCTTCTTCTCGGCTGCATATTTCTATTAAAATATACGCTTATTAGATCTTTATCCAATTCTCTAAATATTTAAGGCTTATCTCAAACAATTTAACATAATCACTTAACACACTTTATCAAACAACTTGATATATTTATTTAATCAAAAGTTTTAACAACTTCGATAGCATCACTGTTATTTACATCGACTATCCCAAGATAAAGAATCTACAGGATTTAAAATATTAAAATATTCATTTGTTTATAAACACATCGAAATTTACATCTTTAACTACCAGATAGGTTTTCACATAATTAAACTATTCCTATCACTTCCTGTTAAGGCGTTGAATAGCCTTGCTACGTTCTTCTTCCATAATGCGGGACATCGTCCTGCGATCTAGCATGTACGATGGTAGTCCTTCAAATTGAATTGGGTATCTCATAACTCGATCCTAGGCCTCATCCATTGCATTAAGAAGTGTAGAGCACGTCTCCCCAAGCTTAGCCTTCTTCGCACGACAATCCTCTTCTGTAAGATCAGCACGACGTGATTCCCTTACCCAGGCCTCCTCTGCTATGGTCAGCCTTGCTGAGTTCTCTTTCAGTTCATTCCTCAACTTCTCTATTTCCTCGAACTTCTCCTCAGTTTGACCCTTCTTGTGAACCAAATCCCACTCTATGTTTCCTAGATGTGTGTGAAGAGTCACAACTTCCCTATCCCTCTGCTCGATGGTAAGCTGCTGAATAACCGTTCGCTCTTTCAGCTCCTAAACAGTGTCACGCAACTCTACGTTACAGTGATCAACGGAGATGGCTCTCTCTGTACCAACTGCTCCCTGACGACATGAATGTCTCGGGACTCCTCCTCTGTAGGTACTCGGGGTTCCTTCTCCCTAGCTCGACTAGATCCTCCAACATCCGACATCCTAATTGTAACGCCCCCAAAATAGGTCCAATCCATCCAACCTATTCTGAGTCGCCAAATACATGGTACAGAAAATAACTATAATTTTATTACTACAATAGTCGTGCAAAATACAACAACACATATGTTGTGAGTCTTGATACAAATATATACCAACTGTGACTTTCATCCCAACCTTGGATAACACGTCACAATGGCACCTTACATAAAGGTACAGTCAATAACTGTTTTAGAAATTAAAATATTTGGGAAGTGCTCAAGGAAACCTTCGTACATGGGAGGTCATGCGTCTAGGTTATGATAGATATCATATGTCCACAGAATTATCCTTGGTTGACCCAATAGACCCCAAAGAAAAATGAGAAGATTACTATCATGTTCTTTCTAATGGTGAGTCTTCTCTTGACATATAACTATCTCCACTGTCTACAATTGAAAATTATATTTCAACCAAACTCCAAGATTATATAGGTAGTGCTCGTAGATATACTCAGCAAGTGGATGTGCACAACCATGTCTTATGATAACATGAGGCTGTATGTCATTAGACATCTTGTATGATAGTGGCAAAACACCCTTCCAAAGTTGGGTTCGCCTCACCCTATTTGATTCACCAAATATAACTATTAAATGACGTATAAAATACAATGCACTTTTCTAAAGTTCTCAATAAAATTATTTTCATACTGTTTAGGGATAACCTCAACAGCTATAGACCACCGTTCTATTCCCATGTTACCCCCGCTCGACCCAGCTACACTCTTGTTACCTGAAAAGAATTGAGAAGTAAAATGGTGAGCACAAATAGCCGAGTAAAGAATATCGTGACTAGAGATAATTAACTTATCAATAGCCTCCGTCAATAATAAATCAGAGATTTAGAACATATGGTAGATGATAAAACTTTTCAACCATAGTTGCAGCGGAACGAGCAATCCATTAGAAGAGTCAAATAGACCATAAAGTCTATTATCTTCTCCATGTTAAAAATCCACCAACAATATTTTATCCCTGTAATATCAATTAACAATTCCTGACCAAAATCATGTGAATAACTCATAATCATAATTATGGTTCTAAATTCCTCTTCGCATCCAGGACAAAAATAATTTTCATCACCGGTCTTTACCTGAAACATCAAATATCATGGTTATACCAAATCACAGTTAATGTTCATAATCAAACTAATAAGTTCATCTTTGCACTACGGACCAAAGATATTCACCAACAGTTCATCTTTGCATTACATACCAAAGATATTCAACAACAAGTCATCTTTGCACTACAGGCCAAAGATATTAATATCTCGAAGAAATATATAATTATTTTAAAATTTATATAACCAATAATTGTAACCATGTTGATCAATTCACCTTTGCACTTAAGCTAAAGATATTCAATTGTAAATTCTATGGTCATGGTCGTACTAGTCAACAATTCATCTTTGCACTACTGGCCAAAGAGAACCAATAGCCACGATCATACCAACAATCTACCCATCTTTACACTCAAGTGAAAAAAAAAATTCATCACCATGATTATAAAATTTTTATAAAAACAATATAATCAAAACATGGGTTTAATTTCAAGAGTAAGATTCATAAATCAACAATAATTTGGTCAGAAAAAGAAATCAATTTTATCGTGAATAGTAACTCGTGAATAGTAACCTATAAATAGTAACTCATGAATAGTAACTCATATTCGTACATAGTACCGTATACGTAAATAGTAATGTATACATAAATAGTGCCATATACGTGAATAGTGCCGTATACGTGAATAGTGCTGTATATATGAATAGTAACCTTGACATGAAAAGGTAAAAATTTCATAATAAAATTCATACCAATATTTCGGTATAATGATATTGACAGAAATAATATCATTCACGAAAAAAAAACATCTCTTACCATTCCTTACTATCCCTTACAATCCCTTACTATCCCTTATCTCAAAAGAACAGTACTTCTGATTGGAATATCGGATATAACGCTGAAGGAACTTACACCGTATAGCAACATTCAAGATATCTAAATACTCATAAAAATAAGCTCGATAATATAGAGAGAGAAAATTTCAGTTTTCGGTGTGATTTTTAATTCTAACCTAAACATTCTATTTATAAGAAAATTCTTAGAACACCAAAGCAGAAAATTTAATAAAATAATATTATTTATAAAAATATCATACGCACTCTTTGAAATCAGATTTCAAAATTTTAAACATGCAAGTGGGGCCCTCCAACATGAAAAACATGTTTTAAACATTATTTTTGTAACAAAATCAAATCAGACCCACTATTTCAGAATTTCAATAATTCATAATAAATATCCATTTTATCAAAAAAATTCAAATCTTAAGTCCCTTCCATAGAAAATTCAATTCTCTACAACTTTGTAGCTTTAAGTTATTCCAAATTCCAAGCAGAAATAGACCGAAATTCACATACAGACGATTTTACAAGCTATAATCAAATTTCAATCAAAAATAAGGTCCACTAACACACAAAATATGTGTTAAACATTTTTCGTAACAAAAATACTCTTTCTCCTCATTTATTCATATATCACACATTCATTGTAAAAATATCATCATTATTATATTATTGTAATATAATAATATATTTTATCAGAAAAGATAAAATATTAATTTTCAACAATTATCACTTTTCTAAAAATTCCTCCATTTATATCCACATAAATAAATATTTTTTTTATCATATAAATCAATAATTAATTATTCACAAATAAAATTACAGAATCACAATAATGACAACCAGGCCGTTCCCAAGAAAGAGGGGGCTTTCTAATAAGGATTTCTCCTTACTAGCGCGCAATTAGGTGACCAAACCTCTCCTTGACAGAACTTTCTAGACATTGCCAATAATGTTATCTAATAATATTATTCAAATAATATAAATTATTGATATGATAATGGGAAATACTGTGCCGTGATAATTATTGAAACAACAATAATATAAAATATCAACGTAGCAATTATTGAATCAATAAAATAAAATATTGAACAGTAATTACTGTAACAATTATTGAGTAACATCTTCTTACGTAAGAATCAATAATTCAAAAATACTGTGCAATACCGTGTGCTACTGTGCAACCACGCGTATTACTGTATTTTAACCACCAGGTATTTCAACAGTGTTAACGGTAACAACTACGCCGTTATTTATAAAAACTTAAACTTGTCGTTTTCTTCATCCGACAGTTATTCTGTTATGGGGCCCATAAATAGTTGCGCCGTCGTACGAATATTTCCCGACAGCAAGAATATTCCACGACCAAACGAATATTTCCCGACAAAATGAATATTTTATAACCACTTGCGTATTTTGTAAACTTTACATATATCACCCTTAACTTTAACTTTTTATCAATTTAACTATTTACTGAATAATAATTATAAAAAATTGAATACTTTTATTTCATAAAATTCGGGGTTTTACAATTTCCCCTCCTTATGAAATTTCGTCCCCGAAATTTACGTACCTGGTATTTTAAAGAGTTGAGAATACCTTGCTTTAATTTCAGATTTCATCTTCCTTGTCCTCATGATTTCTCCATTGGTCATCTCCTGTATTTCAGATATCATTCTAGAATACAGCTTCAAAATAAAGGTTAATTGACATATCACAATTTGTCAACTTAAGTAAGAAAATTCGGCTTAGGTAAGACACACTAGCGAAGGATATTACTCGTCTCTCCCCTCCTAGTTCTATTCTCCGATCTCCGCCAGAGATCATATCCCTAAGCTCTGATACGAAATGTAACGCCCCCAAAATAGGTCCAATCCATCCAACCTATTCTGAGTCGCCAAATACATGGTACAGAAAATAACTATAATTTTATTACTACAATAGTCGTGCAAAATACAACAACACATATGTTGTGAGTCTTGATACAAATATATACCAACTGTGACTTTCATCCCAACCTTGGATAACACGTCACAATGGCACCTTACATAAAGGTACAGTCAATAACTGTTTTAGAAATTAAAATATTTGGGAAGTGCTCAAGGAAACCTTCGTACATGGGAGGTCATGCGTCTAGGTTATGATAGATATCATATGTCCACAGAATTATCCTTGGTTGACCCAATAGACCCCAAAGAAAAATGAGAAGATTACTATCATGTTCTTTCTAATGGTGAGTCTTCTCTTGACATATAACTATCTCCACTGTCTACAATTGAAAATTATATTTCAACCAAACTCCAAGATTATATAGGTAGTGCTCGTAGATATACTCAGCAAGTGGATGTGCACAACCATGTCTTATGATAACATGAGGCTGTATGTCATTAGACATCTTGTATGATAGTGGCAAAACACCCTTCCAAAGTTGGGTTCGCCTCACCCTATTTGATTCACCAAATATAACTATTAAATGACGTATAAAATACAATGCACTTTTCTAAAGTTCTCAATAAAATTATTTTCATACTGTTTAGGGAGAACCTCAACAGCTATAGACCACCGTTCTATTCCCATGTTACCCCCGCTCGACCCAGCTACACTCTTGTTACCTGAAAAGAATTGAGAAGTAAAATGGTGAGCACAAATAGCCGAGTAAAGAATATCGTGACTAGAGATAATTAACTTATCAATAGCCTCCGTCAATAATAAATCAGAGATTTAGAACATATGGTAGATGATAAAACTTTTCAACCATATTTGCAGCGGAACGAGCAATCCATTAGAAGAGTCAAATAGACCATAAAGTCTATTATCTTCTCCATGTTAAAAATCCACCAACAATATTTTATCCATGTCACAACAATTCCTGACCAAAATCATGAGAATAACTCATAATCATAATTATGGTTCTAAATTCCTATTCGCTTCCAAGACAAAAATAATTTTTATCAACTGTCTTTACCTGAAACATCAATGATCATTGTTATACCAAATCACAGTTAATGTTCATAATCATACTAATAAGTTCATCTTTGCACTACGGGCCAAAGATATTCACCAACAGTTCATCTTTGCATTACATGCCAAAGATATTCAACAACAAGTCATCTTTGCACTACATGCCAAAGATATTAATATCTCGAAGAAATATATAATCATTTCAGAATTTATATAAACATTAATTATTACCATGTTGATCAATTCACCTTTGCACTTAAGCTAAAGATATTCAATTATAAATTCTATGGTCATGGTCATACCAGTCAACAATTCATCTTTGCACTACTGGCCAAAGAGAACCCATAGTCACGATCATACCAATAATCTACACATCTTTATACTCAAGTGAAACAGAAATTTCATCACCATGATTATAAAAATGTTATAAAAATAATATAATTAAGACATGGGTTTAATTTCAAGAGTAAGATTCATAAATCAACGATAATTTGGTCAGAAAAAGAAATTAATTTTGTAGTAAATAGTAACTCGTGAATAGTAACCCATATTCGTACATAGTACCGTATACGTAAATAGTACAGTATACGTAAATAGTGTCATATACATGAATAGTGCCGTATACGTGAATAGTGTCGTATACGTGAATAGTAACCTCGACATGAAAAGGTAAAAATTTCATAATAAAGTTCATATTAATATTTCGGTATAATGATATTGACAGAAATAATATCATTCACGAAAAAAAATTATCTCTTACCATCCCTTACAATCCCTTACTATCCCTTATCTCAAAAGAACAGTACTTCTGATTGGAATATCGGATATAATGTTGAAGGAACTTACACCGTATAGCAACACTCAAGATATCTAAATACTCATAAAAATATGCTCGATAATATAGAGAGAGAAAACTTCAGTTTCTGGTGTGATTTTCAATTCTAACCTAAGCATTCTATTTATAGGAAAATGCTTAAAACACCAAAGCAAAAATTTTAATAAAATAATATTATTTATAAAAATATCATACGCACTCTTTGAAATCAGATTTCAAAATTTTAAACATGCAAGTAGGGCCCTCCAACATGAAAAAATTGTTTTAAATATTTTTTTATAACAAAATCAAATCAGACCCACTATTCCAGAACTTTAATAATTCATAATAAATAGCCTTTTTATCTGAAAAACTCAAATCTTAAGTCCATTTCATAGGAAATTTAATTCTCTACAACTTTGTAGCTTTAAGTTTTTCCAAATTTCAAGCAAAAATAGACCAAAATTCACATACGGACGATTTTGCAGGCTATAATCAAATTTCAGTCAAAAATAGGGTCCACTAACACTCAAAATATGTGTTAAACATTTTTTGTAACAAAAATACTATTCCTCCTCATTTATTCGTATATTACACATTCATTATAAAAATATCATCATTATTATATTATTGTAATAAAATAATATATTTTATCAGAAAAGATAAAATATCAATTTTTAACAATTATCACTTTTCTAAAAATTCCTCCATTTATATTCACATAAGTAAATATTTTTCTTATCATATAAATCAATAATTAATTATTCACAAATAAAATTACAGAATCACAATAATGACAATCAGGCCGTTCCCAGGAAAGAGGGGGCTTTCCAATAAGGATTTCTCCTTACTAGTGTGCAATTAGGTGACCAAACCTATCCTTGACAGAACTTTCTAGACATTATCAATAATGCTATCTAATAATATTATTCAAATAATATGAATTATTGATCTGATAATAGGAAATACTGTGCCGTGACAATTACTGAAACAACAATAATATAAAATATCAACGTAGCAATTATTGAATCAATAAAATAAAATATTGAACAGTAATTACTGTAATAATTATTGAGTAGTGCCTTCTTACGTAAGAATCAATAATTCAAAAATACTGTGCAATACCGTGTGCTACTGTGCAACCACGCGTATTACTGTATTTTAACCACCAGGTATTCCAACAGTGTTAACAGTAACAACTACGTCGTTATTTATAAAAACTTAAACTTGTCGTTTTCTTCATCCGACAGTTATTCTGTTATGAGGCCCACAAATAGTTGCGTCATCGTACGAATATTTCCCGACAGTAAGAATATTCCACGACTAAACGAATATTCCCCGACAAAATGAATATTTTATAACCACTTGCGTATTTTGTAAACTTTACATATATCACCCTTAACTTTAACTTTTTATCAATTTAACTATTTCCTGAATAATAATTATAAAAAATTGAATAATTTTATTTTATAAAATTCGGGGTCTTACACTTACAACACAGTTTTAAGTTTTAGTTACTAATCAATACTCGCGAGTACATAATTTATCACATAAACACATAAAGTATTTTATTATCTTCAATGAATTAAGGAATTCATTTCTTAGAACTCGATAAGAGTTTATCACCACTATGTTTTCGATCTCCTATAAGGCTACTATCTAAGGTTGTTTCCCCCACCTAAGATTCATAATCTACAGCTTTGATACCAACCTGTGATACCCCCAAATCCGGGTACTTCAATTCCCATGGGATTTGGTGTTCACTGTCCAAACATCAAGTATCTATCTACACATAATAAATGAAAACATAAATAGATAGAAATAAAATCCTCTCCTTAAGGAGTTACATCATTTGAAATAAATACATCAATCATAGGTCATACTAACCTTAAATCTCAAATGCGAATATATAAATAAGTAATAGTCTTACACAATATTAACATAAGTCTGAAACATAAATACATAGTCACATAAACAACAAGTCTTCATCACTTGTTAATCTTGCCCTTGCCTTTGCTAGTAGAAGGCTTGTCGGACCTTTTGTTCTTAACTGCAATGTTATTATTATGCAAGAGTGAGCACGATTGCCCACAAGTATAATAATGTATCAACAAGTAATAACATGCGAGTGAATCAAAGACTTCTGGAATAAGAAACTCAACTTTTGAATCAAGAATGAATAACAATAATCAAAAAAACTTCTGAGGGTCATAAGACCTTGAGCTACGTCCTAGGTTGTCAAGTGTTTATACTCGAAACCTTTAACAGTCATAAGACTACGGACTCTTCTTCTCGTACTTAGGGAGATTAGCTGTAATAACCCAATATTTTAAATAAGAAATTTTGGTTATAATTTATATATATATATATATATATATATATATATATATATATATATATATATATATAAATGTGGGATTATGTGCAATGTAAAATATATGTATTTATGTGATAAATAAAATTATTTATTACATGAATAATTGTAAATAATTTCTTTTTAAGAATTATTGATCATTATAGATTATATTCTTATAATAAATTAATTTTGTAATAAAAATATTTATCAATTATTTCCATGAAAATATGATTATTGTATGATATGATTATTAGGAATTATGAAGTGAATAATTAATTAATCATAATTGATAATTGTTATTGTATAGTATTAATTAATTGTGGTGGTGATTAATTAATGATATGTGATTATTATGGTTAGCCACGTATCTGTGAATATAATAAGATAATTAATTGTTATAGAGACCCACAATTACATTAATCAATGAGAATGGATTAATATTGGTGTTAATTAATCAAGAAGGTGAATAAATTAATTATTGACAAATAAATAAGTTATTAATATAATAAGGTTATTATATGGTTATATGAGTGGTAGAGATAATTATGGAACTACCCGGACAATAATACATGACTGCATTATTTTATTGCTTATATTTAATGTACATGGACTATATGATGTGAGTGTATAATTAATCCCTAAATTCCTAATATGGTAACAATTGTACATTAAGATTTCATTGTGGGAATTAAGTAGACCAAACCAAGTGTAGATAACAAGATTGCTGAGTTTTTCATTTTGTCCCAAAATGAATTGCACAAGTACATGAACAGTAGCTGAAGATTGAAACACGTATTCTCCACAAGGCTAAATCCTAGATGATCATTACTAGCTATGTAGTTGGTATGGAGTTGTTAAACCACCCTTCAAGAACCATTGTTTCTTCCCAATACACCATGGATTCCAAAGTTGTGTAATGGCAATGCCTAGTCCATGATTTATCTATAAATTAAGCTTGAGTTCAGATTTTCTGTGTTGCTTGAAATTGTCTGTTAAGTGTGAATTGAGAGAGTGAGTTGATGAGCTTTGTAGAGGTATAATCAGAGCAGTGAGAGAGTTTAATTCAAGCTTCAAAGAGGTATAAACTTTGTTTGTGTTCTTGAGTTTAAGTTTTGTTAAATCCTTGCCATTACTTAAATTCTCTGTAATTGGTGGAAGATAATATGCCCTTGTGTTAATTAATTGTGTATGCATGTCTAGAAGTAATTTGTGTTGCGACAAAAGCTGTTAGCAATGCTTGTGATTGAGGCTCTGCAGAAGCAGAGCCATATTTTTTTTGCTACTGGACAAAGTGGCGCGGCCGCGCCACTTCCCTAGTCTTTCACCGCGCGGGTAGTATAGCACAGTTACTCCTGTTAGCTCCTTAAGATGTTCTGAGCATGCTATGTTAATTAGTTCATGGATATAAATGACCTGAACATATAGACTAAAATTTATATGCATATAATAAGCCATGTTAGTTGATTTTAGTTTGATTATTCGAAGAGGACTTAAAAAGTTGAAAACTAGTTTTGATAAACCTTTTTCAAAAACATGTCCTGATTTTATGTGTCAACGTATCAAGTTCTGATATATCTTAAAATGTGACCAATATGCTAGTTACCTTGTTAGTGAGGGTATGATGTAGTCGAGCATAAATTAAAAGAAAAAGTGCAAGTAAAAGACTATATTAGCTATGTGTACATGAACTATGCATAAGCTAAGTTTTGAACTTCAAAACATACATATATGACCTATTATATGGTTAAGGAAGCGTGTTATGGAATATGTGACTTACCTTACATGCTTGAATAAGTTTTACTAATGAAAACTTAAAGTTTTGAAAATAAACTTGATAAACTCTATGTACGCTTTGAGTTAAGATTTGTGAGCATGCTTATGTGGTTTAACTTATGTATATGAGACATCACGAATAGGCGTGTCATGCATATAAATGTGATTAATATGAATGCCTAGTGAGTCTTATGCACAGTGAAACTAGTTAAATGTGGTTTAAAACAAGCAGGAATGAAGTAAAACGCCACAACTTGACATACATGACTTAACTAATGCAAGCATTTGTAGTAGAAACCTGTGGACCACATAGCATGTGTTTAACGACTAAACGTAGGAAAATTATGAATTTAAGCACTTAAGGTCTTGATTAAATAAGAATAGATGGTCACATATGTTAATGTTAGGATATAAGGTCAAACTTAGTTATCCACAAACTAACATGTGTGTTGTGCATGATTATTCCTATTTATGCAAGGCATGTGTTCACTGGTTTACTACAGGAGCAGCCATGTCCTGGTTTGAACTGGAAGTCGTGCGGCCGCGCGTCTCCTTAGTACAAATCAGGCACAGCCGCGCCACCCTGCAGTAGGATCAGATTTGTGTAGTTGTTCTGTGGTTTCATAAATACCTAAGTTGTTACTCTAATCTGTAATTCATGTCCAGTGTAGTATTCATGTGTTAATAAGCATGTTGTTGATAGGATCCTATGATGAATAAGGGTTTACCCCTTTAAAGATAAATTGTGATTTCAACTATGGCATGGTGTATTATAAACTAATATTCATGTGATGGCATACGTATAAGATTATGTGACTAGAAGACTAGCATTATATGTTAGCATTGATAAATTTCGCTTGTGTATGTTAGTAAATTAAGATAATAGGTGTGCATGCTGAACTTATATAACTAATGTGGTAAAATAAGTATAAGGTATATGTAAGGAGTATATAACCAACTTAGACATTTATGTATGCATTTACACTTATATATCATGTATGAGCATATGTCACTAATGAATGTCCTATACGCGTAGTATATTATGTTAGGATTCAAAAGAGTATTGATAAGCGATATCTTGGTAAACTACGCTTAAGGCAAGTTCTCTAACCTTATTCAAATCTATATTGAGCAAGTTCCTTGAACTCTACTTTTATTGAGCAAGTATCATACCTTTGCATTTTCTTTATGCAATGGACATGAGTAAGAAGATTCATAATTATATTATTATTGTATCAGATTATTAACCCTATTGTTATATATGCTATGTCCGAATCATTGATTATCAACATGGTACTATATTGTAATTCAGATATATGTTCTGTTCGTTAATTTCTAAATATGGTTATTCAGGTGTCCCCACTTGGATAATCATTGTATTTAATCACATGTTGATATATATATATATATATATATATATATATATATATATATACCTATTGATCACCAGTATGTATACAATAAGTAAAAGCCGTCTAAGCTATTTGATCAGCTAGACACAGATTTAGAAATATTGTTGAACATGATAAAACCTTTTTGTATCCAATCAAATTGTTTTGGTTTGGATTCCCGACTAAGTATGAACATCCCGAATATGAAAAAACTTTTGTGCGCCTGAGGTGGATATGATGAACGAGAATATCGTTCTGGTATGTAGTATTGATCAATACAGGGCATAACGGGTTGATCACCCCCGTGCCCGTAAGTTATGACGGTTTGCGGATGAAGTTCTGTTAAACCTATTCGAAAATTGAAAACAATGTTCATAGTATGTCACCTTAACCCTATTTATAGTCAGTACGTAGTTTTAAAAATTTGATAGAGAGTTGTTATGTTATTATTATCGGTTTAGATTACTTCACAACTATTGATTCGTTGTAGAAGGGTAGTACAAAGAAAATATTTAATCCTTTCAGCTAATATTTATAATTGTTGTTACTTGCTGGGCACTCAAATGCTCATCCTTGCTTAATTTAAATATTTTCAGTTAAGTATGATCAACCAGAGGGCTCTGCCAGGAACAAAGGGAAAGGAAAGCTGTCAGAATAAGTTGTGTTATCATATGTAATAGCTATACTTAAATAAGATGATAATATTTATTAAATATCATGTAATGAATGTTTTAAGGTCGCGTACCTGGGATTTAGACTACTCTGATACGTAAATTAAGTTTGATATTTATGACATTATTTTTATTATTCCGCTCAAAGAAATGGTATCGTGAAGCACTGAATTCGGGTTTCAAGTACCTAAATTTGGGGGCATCACATTAGCTCTTAGTACCATATTGTGCACAATATCTTAACGCTAACACATAAGTAATCCCCCATACAGGGTTGTTCATCTCAGTTTGACATTAGAGTCCGCACCAAAGGAAGTTTGGTTTGGATAATTCAACAAGGGTTCTGAAATTTAGAAAGTTCATCAACTATGGACTAGTCGAATCAATAGGGTTCTCTAGTCTTACAAAGTTCAACAATAACTGATATTCCAATTGAATAATAACTCAAGAGGTATACAATTGAATAAGAATTGTATAACTGAATTCATGCTTTAAAAGAAAAATAGCATCTAATATGAAGTCTTGACCTTGAATAATTAAGAACAAGAGCTTACTCGATATAAAATACAATTCTAAGACTTGATCTGTGACACCCCCAAATCCGGGTACTTCGATTCTATGGGATTTGGTGTTCACTGTACAAGCATCATCAATCTATCTACCCATAAATAATATCAAACCATACAATAGATAGAAATCATAAATAAATCTCTTCCCTTAAGGGTTACATCAACTGAATCATAAATAAATCCCAAGTTACTCTAACCCTAAAACATCTGTGCGGAATTCTAAACAAATAAGTCTTAAACAACATCATAAGTCTTAAACATAAATACATCATCAATTAAAATAACAAGTCTTCATCACTTGCTAACTTTGCCCTTGCCTTTACTAGTGGAGGGTTCATCGCTTCTTTCATTCTTAACTGCAATGTTATTATTAAGCAAGAGTGAGCACAAATGCCCACAAGTATAAAAAAATGAAACAACAGTATAATAACATGCGAATAATCAACGACATCTGAATAAAGCTCAACTTTTGAATCAAGAATAAATAACATGAATCAAAAGAATTCTGGGGGTCATAAGACCTTGAACTATGTCCTAGGTTAACAAGGGTTATACTTGAAACCTTTAACAGTCATAAGACTATGGACCTTCTTCTCGTACTTAGGGGGATCAGCCCTTAATACCATACTGTGCACAATATCTTAACGCTAAAGCGTAATTAATCCCCTATACAGGGTTGTTCATCTCAGTTTGACATTCGAGTCCGCACCAAAGGAAGTTTGGCTTGGATAATTTCATCAAGGGTTCTGAAATTTAGAACGCTCATCAACTAAGGACTAGTTGAATCAATAAGGTTCATTAGTCTAATAAGGTTCAACAATAATTGATATTTGATTAGAATAATAATCTCAAAAGTATACAATAGGACAATTATTGTATAACTGAATCATGCTTTGGAAAGATAATTAATCTTTAATATCATGCTTGAACTTGAATAATAACAAGGATAATTTATTCAAGGTAAATAATAAACTTGAACAATAATGACAAGTGGGGTTAGGGAAACTTGCTCGACATAAAAGTAACGTTTAAGTTTAAATAAACTTGCTCAATAGAATGGAGTTAGGGATAGGATACTTGCCTCGTGCGTAGATTACACTTTAACTAAGCACGTTCTTTGAATTAAATCCTACATACCATTCATATACACAATATTTGTTAATTAATAATTAATCAACATGAGCTCATTCTCGTTGTCTACTTTAATTATTGACTAAACTTAGTCAAATTATCACGTTGTCACATAATTTATACTTCATGAATTATCAAACTAATTATGTATTTAATAATTCAATTCACATATAATATATTAATACATGGTAAACAACTATTTTATCATCTCATAATACCTCTAACATGATTATATGTTCATTACAATAATCCACTAACACATTGTTAGACTTAACCATTTTAAAAAATACATTTCTGAATTTTCTGAAGAGTGGCGCTGCGGCGCCACTAATGTACTAAGGAGTCGCGCTGCGGCGCGGTGGCGCTGTGGCGCCGTGGCTCGAGTCTTGGCGCTGCGACGCAGTGGCGCTGCGGCTCGGGACTTCAGTTCTGAAGTTGGCGCCGCGGCGCGAGACCTCAGAAACTGTTTCACAGATCGCGATGAACACAGAGTTCGGCGATTTACACATTTTATGATCACTAAACTCACTAATTTAACGTACCCACATGATAATACTTCCATATAATCATTACCCAACATCTGTAGAGTAGTTTTAACCAATTAAAACATATAATCACATAATTAAAACATGTGAATTCACTGACTTTGATGTTCTTGGTGGTTTTTGAATATAAAATATATAATTTAACACTACGGATTCGTTATAACACCGAATCCGTTCGTTTAAGGCTTGATCTCTTCGTATTAACATGCTCAATAATATAAGGGTGTAAATTTTAGGGATAATATATAATCAATACATCAATTATCACATATATGGCCATATGGCCATATCACGTACTCTGTTTATTTTGAAAAACATACGTACGACATGCTTTCATGAATTTGATGTTATGGTTTGTGAAATATATATAATTAAACATGATTTGATACAACATAACACACATATAAACTTATAATCATATCATATTCCAATCTACAAGGATTTACAGAAAACTGTGAAGCCATTTTATGAAAACTAAAAGACGTGAAATAGGAATTGGGTTTGGAGAAATTACCCAGAGTAATTTAGAAGAGGTGATCAATGATGATCCTTTCACAATAAATGATAAGTACGCACTCACAAATTCTAACTTTTCTCTCTGAATTCTCTATGACTCTCTACTTTTTCTCTGTATTTCTTTCTATGATGCTTCCTAGACTTAGGCAATTATGAAGAAGAAATAAAAGAATACGTAACTAAATAATAAACAACTGACGCGTTGGTGGTCAGTTACCCAGTCATGGGTTAACTGACCCTAACCTCTCTTAGTGCCATGTTTGGCTGGCAACTAAGTTAAAACTCTTTATTTTAATAACACCTTTACAATATAGTTTAATTAATGTCACACTCTTATAAGATAAATCTAATATTTTATTTAATTTACTTTAAATAAAATATAATAATTTCTCATAAATTCACGTAGTCACAATATTAATTATCTCTTTAATAAATAATAATAATTTATTAAATCTCTAATTAATAATTACATTAATTAAAGTAACATCATGCTTAATTAAATATTTCATTTAATTCAATAAGCTCACACAATCACATACTCGAATAATAAAAATTCTCTACATTAATTTAATAATTGCAACGCATATAATTAAATTAATCTACCACAATTGCATCAATTAATTATTAAATCTAATAATTAAATCGTCGAAAATATATATTTAATTCAATAAATATTAAAATTAATTTACAAAATTCTCGTTCGTCACATCTTTCCCCCCTTAAAAGGATTCTGTCCCCAGAATCACGGCTCAATTAATTAAGTAAATAAATGAGGGTAATTTTTCATAATATTCTCTTCGAGTTCCCACGTAGCTTCTTCAGCGTTGTGGTTCCTCCAAATTACCTTAACAGAAGGTATAACTTTATTTCTCAGAACTTGTTCTTTTCGGTCGACAATCTGGACAGGAATTTCTTCGTAAGATAAGTCTTTCTCAAAATGCAGGAGTTCGTATTCAATTACATGCTTGTAATCAGGTTTGTAAGGTCGTAACACAGAAACATGGAAGACGTTGTGGATATTCTCGGGTGCTGGAGGTAAGGCTACCTCGTACGCAACTTCTCCAATTCTTCGCAGTACCTCAAAGGGTCCAATAAATCTTGGGCTCAATTTTCCTTTCTTTCCGAACCTGATCTTTCCCTTCCAGGGAGAGACCTTCAAGAAAATATAACTACCTGATTCAAACTCGATATTTTTACGATGTGGATCAGTGTATTTCTTCTGTCGATCTTGAGTTGCTACCAGTCGTGCTCGGATCACTTTGACTATTTCTGTCGTCTGCTGTACCAATTTTGGCCCTAGCAATTGTCTTTCACCAACTTCATCCCAATAAAGTGGAGTTCTGCACTTTCTGCCGTATAACGCTTCGTAAGGCGGCATACCAATACTAGCGTGGTAACTGTTGTTGTAGCCGAACTCTACCAACGGTAGGTGATCATCCCAATTTCCTTTGAAGTCCATTACACAGGCTCGTAACATATCTTCCAGTGTTTGAATCGTTCGTTCGCTCTGTCCGTCTGTTTGAGGGTGGTAAGCTATACTCATTCGTAGTTGTGTACCCATGCATTCCTGAAGACGTTTCCAGAAATTTGATGTGAAGAGCGGATCCCTATCGGAAACAATAGACACCGGCACTCCGTGCCTCGAAACAATCTCTTTCACATATAATCTTGCCAACTGATCTAAGTTAAATCTGATTTTGATAGGAAGGAAGTGCGCGGATTTCGTCAGTCGGTCAACGATAACCCATACTGCGTCGTAGCCTTTCTGAGTCGTCGGAAGGCCAACCACGAAGTCCATCGTAATATGTTCCCATTTCCATTCTAGGATCTCCAACGGTTGAAGCAATCCACTCGGTCTCTGATGTTCTGCTTTAACTTTCTGACATGTCAGGCATTTGGCAACACATTCTGCAACATCACGTTTCAAATTCGGCCACCAGAAATGTTGTCGAAGATTTTGGTATATTTTTGTACTACTAGGGTGAATCGAATATCTTGAACTATGAGCCTCACTCAAAATTTCTTCCTTAATTTTTTGTACTGGCGGAACCCAAATTCTGCTTTCAAATCTCAATATTCCTTCCTTATCCATCTTAAATCTTGGTTTGGTTCCTTCAGATATCTTCGATGTTACCTTTTTGCATTCATCATCCTGAAGCTGAGCCTCCTTCACTCTATCTAGTAGAGTTGTACCAGATTGCATCTGAAATAGCTTCTCATCAATCTCCATAGGATACTTCACTTCTAACTTCAGTTTCTCCATATCTGCAATTAGCTCCTGCTGAGCAGTCAACATCATCAATTTCTCACGACCCTTTCTACTTAAGGCGTCGGCAACCACATTAGCCTTACCCGGATGGTATAAAATCTCACAGTCATAATCCTTGATTAATTCCAACCATCTTCTTTGACGCATATTCAAATCTTTCTGTGTAAAAATATATTTCAGACTCTTGTGGTCCGTATATATTTCACACTTCTCCCCGTATAGATAGTGCCTCCAAATTTTTAAAGCAAAAACAACTGCAGCTAACTCCAAATCATGGGTTGGGTAACCCTTCTCGTAATCCTTCAACTGCCGTGATGCATACGCAATGACTTTGCCGTTTTGCATCAGCACACAGCCAAGTCCTTTATGCGACGCATCGCTAAAAATAACAAAATTTCCTGTATCATCCGGAAGAGATAACACAGGCGCTGTACTCAACCTCTTCTTTAATTCTTGAAAACTCTCCTCACACTTCTCCGTCCAAACAAATTTCACAGCTTTTCGAGTTAAATTCGTTAATGGAGTTGCGATTTTAGAAAAATCTTGTATGAATCTTCTATAATATCCTGCTAATCCAAGAAAACTTCTTACTTCTGACGGCGTTCTCGGCTGATCCCAGTTAATCACAGCTTCTACTTTGGATGGATCTACCGAAATTCCATCTTTATCGATTACGTGACCAAGAAATTGTACTCTCTCGATCCAGAATTCGCATTTTGAAAATTTAGCATACAACTTCTCCATTCTCAATACTTCCAACGTTAACCTCAAGTGTTCTTCATGTTCCTCTTTGGTTTTGGAATATACCAAAATGTCGTCTATAAATACCACCATGAATTTGTCCAAAAACGGCTTGAATACACCATTCATTAGTCCCATAAATACTGCAGGAGCATTCGTAAGACCAAACGACATTATTAAAAACTCATAATGACCATATCGCGTTCGGAACGCTGTCTTCGGTACATCCTCTGGCCTCACCTTCAGTTGGTGATAACCACTCCTCAAGTCAATCTTGGAAAAGTATTTTGCTCCCTTCAATTGATCAAACAGATCATCGATCCTTGGTAATGGATATCTGTTCTTAATCGTGACCTTATTTAATTCTCTGTAGTCAATGCAGAGCCTCATCGATCCGTCCTTCTTTTTCACGAACAACACCGGCGCTCCCCACGGCGATACGCTCGGTTGAATGTACTTTTTGTCCAATAATTCTTGTAGTTGTACCATTAATTCCTTCATCTCTACTGGCGCCATTCGGTATGGTGCCTTCGATATTGGAGCAGTTCCGGGCGCCAAATCAATCACAAAGTCTACTTCTCTATCTGGTGGAAGTCCTGGCAAATCGTCTGGAAATACATCGACGAAGTCTCTCACAATCGGTATCTCCTCTACCTTCAGGTTCTCTTTTCGACTGTCGACTATGTAAGCTAAATATCCTACACAGCCTTGTCTTAATAACTTCCTGGCCTGCAACATCGTCAGACAACTCGCTTGTCTAGGCGACTTGCCACCATAAAACACAACCTTTGACGGAGTCATAAGGTTAATACGCTTCTTTTGGCAGTCAATTACAGCCCCATAATTGGACAGCCAATCCATACCCAATATAACATCGAATTCCCCCAATCGAATAGGGATAAGATCTACATTCATGATATTACCCTTAATATCCACCCTACAGTTCTTATACACGTACTTAACAGGGATTATCTCTCTATTCGCAATTTCTATAATCATGGGATATTCCAATTCATCCTTAAGCAAATCTAAACTATTAGCAAAGTCATCGGATATAAAGGAACAAGTAGCACCCTAATCAAACAAAACATAAGCATTAATTTCATTGATCAGAATGATACCTGACACCACCTCACGAGACTGGATTGCATTCTGCACCGTTATATTAAAAGTTCTGGCGGTTGGTCGGTTTGTTGCAGGTGGTCCGGTGATGGTTAAGGTATTTTCACTGCTATTTCCCCGATTTCCTCCTTGTCCTGATCCTCCCAATCCCTTCTTGGGACAGTCTCTTGCTAAATGATCTTTCGAACCACAGTTGAAACAAGCACCCTTCTTTGGGTTTGGACAATTTGGTGCTATGTGGCCTTCCTGACCACAATTGTAGCACACTCTCTTTCCCTTCAAACAAACTCCTAGATGTGCCTTGCCGTAAGTCGGACATGCTTCTATCTTCTTTTTCTGCCCTCCGTGTTGACTTCCAGCTGTCGAGTTATCCATCCACTTCCTCTTCTGATTATTATTATTCCCAATATTACTTCCACCAGTCTTGTTATTACCTTCATTCTCACTCTTTTTCTTTTTCTGTTCTTGGTTGTACTTAGTCACTGCATCACTTCCTCCTTCCGCGAGAATGGCCTTTTCCAAAACTCCCGCAAACGTGTTAAGTTGAAACAGTGATACCTTGTTGTATACCCAAGGCTTCAGTCCTTGTTCGAATCGTCTGGCTTTCCTCTCGTCAGTGTGTACTTGATACGGGGAAAACCTTGCCAACTCATCGAATTTAGCCGCGTATTCAGGCACGCTCATGTTTCCCTGTTTCAGTTCCAGAAATTGCACCTCCATCTGATTCTGCGAACTAGTTGGGAAATACATTTCGAAAAATATCTCTTTGAATCTCTCCCACGTAATTACACCTTCACCTCCTCGCATCTTGTTTGCCTGCCACCAGTAGCTAGCCTCAGACTTCAGCATAAAAGTCGCAAAAACGGTCTTCTGATCTTCTCGAACTCTAGCAACTTCGAAAACCTTCTCCATTTCCATCACCCACGTTTGAGCCTCGATCGGGTTTCTGGAACCTTTGAACTCTGGCGGTCCCACCGCCTTAAAATCTTTAAACGTTGTGCTAGGTGGAGCTTGCAGTTGGTTATTCATGACTCCAGTTGGTAAATTAACTAGCTGTTGAATTGGATTAACGTTGGCATTATTGTTATTATTGGTTGACCCTTCCTGAGTCGGTTGACGTTGTTGTCTTCTCCTTGGCGGCATTTTTCTGTTAATTACTCAACAATTTAACATATCACTTAACACATCATCTCAAACAACTTGATATCTTTTCATTCAAATAAAAAGTTTTAACATTAAACTATAGCATACTGCTATTTACATCATCTATCCTGGAATAAAGAATCCACAGGATTTAAAACATTCAAATATTAACATATTCCTTAGTTTATAAACACATCGGAATTTACATAAAACTATATAAGTCTTTCACATAGATAAACAGATTCTATTCATGTCTTCCAAGGTGCTCAATAGCCTTGCCACGCTCCTCATTCATGATACGAGACATCGTCCTGCGATCCAACATATACGATGGAAGTCCTTCAAACTGGATGGGGTACCTTAACACTCGCTCTTGAACCTCATCCATCACATGATTAAGTGTGGCATACGTGTCTTCAAGCTTTGCCTTCTTTGCACGACTATCATTTTCTGCACGATCTGCTCGATGTGATTCTCTTACCCATCCTTCCTCTGCTATCTTCAGTCTTCCGGAGGTTTCCTTCAGTTCCTTCTTCAGCTTCTCTATCTCCTCGGTCTTATCTTCGGTTTGACCCTTCTCATGAACCAGATCCCACTCCACGTTTCCTACAATCTCTCTATCCTTCTCCTCTAAAGTAGACTGTTGAACAGCCGTTCACTCAGTCAATTCCTGAACCTCATCTTGTAACGCCATGTTACGATCATATAATGTGTCATACATCTCAGCATCAACAGTGTACCGTGGTAGCTCCTCTTTTTCTTCCTCCTCATCAAACTCCTCCTCAGGACCCTCCCCAGGATCAATCTCAGGTTCATGCTCCTGACCAACAACGGTGATCAATGGAGATGAAACCCTCAGAACTAACTGTTCCCTAACAACATGTATGTCTCAGGTCTCCTCCTCTGTAGGTACTATAGGTAATCGGGGTCCCTCCTCAGCTTGACTAGCTTCTCCATCATTCGTCATCCTGACAACAAAATTTTAAGTTTTAGTTACTAAGTCATACTATCTAACGCATACTTAACACATAAACACATAATTTATTTTATTATCTTCAATGAATTACCAAAAATTCATTTCTTAAAACTCGATAAGAGTTTTCCTTTACTATCTTCTTTCTATAAGGTTACTACCTAAGGTTGTTCCCCCACCTAAGGTTCATAACCTACAGCTCTGATACCAACCTGTGACACCCCCAAATTCGGGTACTTCGATTCCACGGGATTTGGTGTTCACTGTACAAGCATCATCAATCTATCTACCCATAAATAATATCAAACCATACAATAGATAGAAATCATAAATAAATCTCTTCCCTTAAGGGTTACATCAACTGAATCATAAATAAATTACACTAACCTTAAAACATCTGTGCGGAATTCTAAACAAATAAGTCTTAAACAACATTATAAGTCTTAAACATAAATACATCATCAATTAAAATAACAAGTCTTCATCACTTGCTAACTTTGCCCTTGCCTTTACTAGTGGAGGGTTCATCGCTTCTTTCATTCTTAACTGCAATGTTATTATTAAGCAAGAGTGAGCACAAATGCCCACAAGTATAAAAAAATGAAACAACAGTATAATAACATGCGAATAATCAATGACATCTGAATAAAGCTCAACTTTTGAATCAAGAATAAATAACATGAATCAAAAGAATTCTGAGGGTCATAAGACCTTGAACTATGTCCTAGGTTAACAAGGGTTATACTTGAAACCTTTAACAGTCATAAGACTATGGACCTTCTTCTCGTACTTAGGGGGATCAGCCCTTAGTACCATACTGTGCACAATATCTTAACGCTAAAGCGTAATTAATCCCCTATACAGGGTTGTTCATCTCAGTTTGACATTCGAGTCCGCACCAAAGGAAGTTTGGTTTGGATAATTTCATCAAGGGTTCTGAAATTTAGAACACTCATCAACTAAGGACTAGTTGAATCAATAAGGTTCACTAGTCTAATAAGGTTCAACAATAATTGATATTTGATTAGAATAATAATCTCAAAAGTATACAATAGGACAATTATTGTATAACTGAACCATGCTTTAGAAAGATAATTAATCTTTAATATCATGCTTGAACTTGAATAATAATAAGAATAATTTATTCAAGGTAAATAATAAACTTGAACAATAATGACAAGTGGGGTTAGGGAAACTTGCTCGACATAAAAGTAACGTTTAAGTTTAAATAAACTTGCTCAATAGAATGGAGTTAGGGATAGGATACTTGCCTCGTGCGTAGATTACACTTTAACTAAGCACGTTCTTTGAATTAAATCCTACATACCATTCATATACACAATACTTGTTAATTAATAATTAATCAACATGAGCTCATTCTCGTTGTCTACTTTAATTATTGACTAAACTTAGTCAAATTATCACGTTGTCACATAATTTATACTTCATGAATTATCAAACAAATTATGTATTTAATAATTCAATTCACATATAATATATTAATACATGGTAAACAACTATTTTATCATCTCATAATACCTCTAACATGATTACATGTTCATTACAATAATCCACTAACACATTGTTAGACTTAACCATTTTTAAAAATACATTTCTGAATTTTCTGGAGAGTGGCGCTGCGGCGCCACTAATGTACTAAGGAGTCGCGCTGCGGCGCGGTGGCGCTGTGGCCGGGCCCTTGGCGCTGCGGCGCTGTGCCGCCGTGGCTCGAGTCTTGGCGCTGCGGCGCAGTGGCGCTGCGGCTCGGGACTTCAGTTCTGAAGTTGGCGCCGCGGCGCGAGACCTCAGAAACTGTTTCACAGATCGCGATGAACACAGGGTTCGGCAATTTACACATTTTATGATCACTCAACTCACTAATTTAACGTACCCACATGATAATACTTCCATATAATCATTACCCAACATCTGTAGAGTAGTTTTAACCAATTAAAACACATAATCACATAATTAAAACATGTGAATTCACTGACTTTGATGTTCTTGGTGGTTTTTGAATATAAAATATATAATTTAACACTACGGATTTGTTATAACACCGAATCCGTTCGTTTAAGGCTTGATCTCTTCGTATTAACATGCTCAATAATATAAGAGTGTAAATTTTAGGGATAATATATAATCAATACATCAATTATCACATATATGGCCATATGGCCATATCACGTACTCTGTTTATTTTGAAAAATATACGTACGACATGCTTTCATGAATTTGATGTTATGGTTTGTGAAATATATATAATTAAACATGATTTGATACAACATAACACACATATAAACTTATAATCATATCATATTCCAATCTACAAGGATTTACAGAAAACTGTGAAGCCATTTTATGAAAACTAAAAGACGTGAAATAGGAATTGGGTTTGGAGAAATTACCCAGAGTAATTTAGAAGAGGTGATCAATGATGATCCTTTCACAATAAATGATAAGTACGCACTCACAAATTCTAACTTTTCTCTCTGAATTCTCTATGACTCTCTATTTTTTCTCTGTATTTCTTTCTATGATGCTTCCTAGACTTAGGCAATTATGAAGAAGAAATAAAAGAATACGTAACTAAATAATAAACAACTGACGTGTTGGTGGTCAGTTACCCAGTCATGGGTTAACTGACCCTAACCTCTCTTAGTGCCATGTTTGGCTGGCAACTAAGTTAAAACTCTTTATTTTAATAACACCTTTACAATATAGTTTAATTAATGTCACACTCTTATAAGATAAATCTAATATTTTATTTAATTTACTTTAAATAAAATATAATAATTTCTCATAAATTCACGTAGTCACAATATTAATTATCTCTTTAATAAATAATAATAATTTATTAAATCTCTAATTAATAATTACATTAATTAAAGTAACATCATGCTTAATTAAATATTTCATTTAATTCAATAAGCTCACACAATCACATACTCGAATAATAAAAATTCTCTACATTAATTTAATAATTACAACGCATATAATTAAATTAATCTACCACAATTGCATCAATTAATTATTAAATCTAATAATTAAATCGTCGAAAATATTTATTTAATTCAATAAATATTAAAATTAATTTACAAAATTCTCGTTCGTCACATGATCAATAAGTAATTTAGAATTTAAGGAACTGGCTTAACAACAATAATTTAGAAATAGAATATTTGCTCAATATAAAAGTAAGGTTTAGAAACTTGCCTCTTGCACAAGCTACGATTAATTCACGTTCTTTATTAAATCCTACATATCAATACATTCACAATACCCATTAATCAATAGTTCGATATACCTATCGAATCCCAACATTAGTCTTTGAATATGTTATTGAACTTTTAAGTCTTATTAATTAATCACCTAACGTAAGTTAACTAACATATTATTATATGCTTGACATGTCTTTATGTTCATTACATTAGGTTTTAAAAACACATTTTCAAAACTTGAACACTAAGAAAAATTTCTGAAGTTCTGCAGGTAGGGCACGGGCGCGCTACCTTTGTTCTCTGAAGCGGCGCGGGCGCGCTACATTTGTTCTTTAAAGAGGCGCGGGCGTGCTGCACGGCGCGGGCGCGCTCCATTCGTTCATTAGAGCGGCGCGGCCGTGCTACGACGCAAACCCAAATTCTGTAATTTGCAAAAAATGCAGAATAACCCAAAATCTACCAATTTCTTTATTCATACATGAATTTAAACATACCCAGACATTATAATATACACATAATCATTACTCAACCTTCCTAGCATGATTCTAACAGGTTAAAACATCCAATTACTTGAATCAAATTATATAATTTCACTGTTCTTCATGTTCTTGAAAGTTTTTAAAGATAAAATATAAAAATTGACACTACGGGTTCGTTATAAAATCGAATCTGTCCATTCGAATTTTGTTTTCTTCGTTTTAATATACATAATCATATACAAGTGTAAAATTTATGAGACAACATATGATTGATGTATTAAATTTGTGTGTAAGGGCCATATAACCATATTTCTATACTCTGTAATTTTGAAGAAACAATAAATGACATATTTTTATGAAACTGATGTCATTGAACCATACAATATATAGTAAAACATGCTATGATGACATATTATCACATGTATTCACATAATCGTTACCCTTTCCAACTACAGAGACTTTAACAGAAACTTGGAAGCCATTTTTATAAAAATGTAAACAACGTGAATTGAAATTGGGTTAAAGAGATTACCCAGAGTGTAGAGTGTAGATTAGTAGAGATGAAACCTTTCTCAATACTTCTTCAATCCCACAACTCACAATTTCCCTCAACAAATTCTCAATTTCTCTTTGTGATTTGCTTTGCCAGACTTAGAAAAATAAAAGAAGAAGACGTATATAATTTATAAAAACTGACGCAGTTGTGGTCAGTTAATCCAATTCGTGGTTAACTGCCCAACTCCCAATAGGGCTCCGTTTGGCTAGCCTTACAAGGTTCATTTGATAAACCTCTTATAATATAGTTTAATCGTGTCACACCTATTTACACAATAAATTAAATATCTTATTTAATTTAATTTAAATAAAATATAATAATTTCTCATTAATTCGCATAGTCACATAATTAATTTTCTCATTTATTAATTATGTCAAATAATTAATTCCCTAATTAATTATTAAATTAATTAAAATAATATTATGCTTATTAAATATTTCTTTAATTCAATAAGATCACATAATTTCATACTTTAGATAATAAAATTTCTCCATATTAATTTAATAAATATAACACATATAATTAAATTAATCTTCCACAATTTCATAAATTAATTATTTAATCCAATAATTAAATCATCAAAAAATATTTATTTAATTCAATAAATATTCAAATTAAATTACAAAATCTCGTTCGTCACATTTTTTTCCCCTTAAAAGGATTTTGTCCTCAGAATCACGACTCAATCAATTCGTCTCGTTATATGGACAGCTAGAACAGAGCTTTTTGAATCGTTCCCAATACTCATATAGTGTCTCTCTACTGATTTTTCTAATCTAACATTTCTCCTTCCGCACATTGGTTTCTCTTGAGGCTAGAAAGTATTTCTCTAAGAATAGTTATTTCATGTTGTTCCAAAACTGTATTGAACCTGAAGGCAAATAGTACAGCCAATCCTTGCAAAATCTGCTAGGGTGATTGGGAAGGCTCTCAGCTTGATTTTCTCTTCGATGATTTCGTGTGGTTTCATGGTCAAGCACACTACATGGAACTCCTTCAAATGCTTGTATAGACCTTCACCTGTAGGACCACGGAAAGTAGGCAAAAGATGAATTAGTCCGGATTTAAGTTTGAAAGCAGCATCTAGGTTAGGATATTCAATGCACAAAGGTTGATGATTTAAATTAGGAGTTGCCAACTCCCTTAGAGTTCTATTATTATTTTGAACCGCCATCTCTTCTTCTTTATCATATTCGGTGGATTATTCGTTGAATAATAATTCCAAAGATAAGTTGAGGCCTAATGATGCTGTAGAAGCCTCGTCGGTATCTGTAGTAGACTGTTGAGCTTTGATCTTTTGCTTCCTTAGTCTCCTTGCAATTTTTTCAATCTTTGGATCAAAATATAATTTAGTAGCCTGAGAAGATCGAGTCATACAACAAAAACAAAACAAATAATAGAATAAGAATAAAACGCCAAATTACTTCCCGGCAACGACACCAAAATTTGGGAGTTGTCGTTGACACTCCAAAATTAACCTCACTTTCACTTCACGAATTCAAATAATTAGCACATTAGTAAGCAAGGATTGATCTCACAGAGAGTAAGTTCATTTAGATTTATTCTACTATTTTAACAGAAAATAAAGATGAGGTGTAAGACCTCAACTTTTATGAATAAAGATTTAATTTTCTCTAAATATTATTTTGAACAGTAAGATAATGATTTGATATAATGCTATAGTTATGGGTGATATGTGTAAATTTTACAAAGTAAGCAAGTGGTCATAAAATATTCGTTTGGTCGGGGAATATTTGTACGATGGCGCAATCATTGGTGGACCACATAACGGAATAACTGTCGGATATAGAAAGCGACAGAAATAACCTTTAATAAAAAATAATAGCAAGGCTTTTACTGTTAAACTATTTAAATACCCGATGATAAAAGTATAGTAATACGCGTTGTTGTATAGTAGCACACAGTATTACACAGTATCTCTTATTATTGATGCTTACATAAGAAGTCACTCAGTTTCATTCAATAATTGTCATAGTAGTTGCTGCATAGTAGCATATATTATTGATTCAATTATTGTCACAGTATCATCTGCACAATATTTTATATTATTAAATCAATAATTGAGACGACACAGTTATTCATATTATTATTTATATTATTGACAATGTCTAGAAAGTTCTGTCGAGGAAAGGGGTTTGGTTATTTAATTGTGCGCCAGTAAGAAAAAATCCTTATCGAAAAGCCCACTCTTTCCTGGGAACGATCTGGTTGTCAATATTGTGAGTTATAATATTAAATGATGAATAATTATTGAAAGATTAATAATGTGTTGATTGAAGATAAATAATTTGTGATTAATACTTATTCAATTTTTGATATAAACAAAGGGATTTGTCATGAGGCGTTTGTTGTAAGTTTGACTTATTATTTCATTGGGAGATGTGATAATTTTTCGGACCGTTGGTTGAAGTTATAATAGTAAATCAATATGGACCTTTGGTTGAAGTTAAAATAGTAAATTAATATGGATCGCTGGTTGAAGTTATAATAGTAAATCAATATGAACCGTCAGTTGAAGTTTTAATAGTAAATTAGTAAATTAATATGGACCGTACGTTTTAATAGTAAATTAATCTGGACCGTTCATGAATTAGTTACTATTTAGTCCATTCTCCTATAAATAGAAGCTCATTCCTTCATTATTTCTTATGAATTCACTGAATCTATAGAGAGACAAACTATAGAGAGAAAGAAGAAGAGTACTTTACTACTTCACTATTGCAGTATCCAATCTCCTACTAAGGTAAGGGGTATTATTTCTTTCTTATTCGTAAAGGATGTTATTTTCTTCATATTCATAAGGATTATCATTCTATTCCTTATTAATCTACGGGAGTAACCTGTCTACGCGGATTACATCATGCATGGTGAAACCCTTCGTATTCATTCTTTATTAATCTGCGGGAGTAACCTGTTTACGCGGATTACCGCATGCATGGTGAATGATCCTTTGTATTCATTCTTTATTAATCTGCGAGAGTAACCTGTCTACGCGGATTACCGCATGCATGGTGAATGACCATTCGTATTCATTCTTTATTAATCTGCGGGAGTAACTTGTCTACGCGGATTACCTCATGTATGATGAATAACCTTTCGTATTCATTCTTTATTAATCTGCGGGAGTAACCTGTCTACGCGGATTACCGCATGCATGGTGAATAACCATTCGTATTCATTCTTTATTAAATTATGGAAATGATCTGTCTACGCGGATTACCGCATGACGGGTAAAAATCCAGTTGCAGTTTTGTATATTCTTTTATACTCGTATGAGATATCATTTCTTTTGTACTCATCAAGGGATTTCGTCTTCTTTCATATTTCTCCATTTATAGTACAAATTTATTGTTTGTTTCCATAACCTTATTATTAAATGGTGAAAACCCTTGAAATTAGTGGAATATTCTTAATAATTTGTGCTTCATCTAGTATCATTCCACTATTGGTCTGAACTTTCTTATTAAATGGCGGGATACTATTTATGTCGGGGTACTATTCATTTAGAATATTATTCATTCGAGATACTATTCATCCAGGGTACTATTAATTCGGAGTACTTTTTATTCGAGTACAATTCATTCGGGGTACTATTCACATTAAAATTTATTTCTTTTCTGTCTAAATTATTTTTGATACATGAATATCATTCTTGAATTTTACTCCACAATTAGTGATCATGTTGACAATTTGAATATTCTTGAACTCTAGATAAATTGAATTATAAATCTCTAATATTTATCTTTAATCTCACTTGATTGATTCTTTATATCATTGTCATCATCACTACAAAAAAATGGACATTCGGCAACGATTTTTCGGGCAACGACTTATAAATTCGTTGCCAAAAATGCATGTTTAGCAACGAAATTTGTCATTCATTGCAGTTTGTAAAAGACTTTCATTTTTCGTAACGACATTCATAGGTCGTTGCAAAATTTCGTTGCCAAAATTCTGTTGCTATATTTCGTCACCTAATATTAGTCACATTCATTGTCAACAATCTATTTTCGTTGCGTATTATGTATAATTTTTTGCAACGACTAGTAAATTGTTGCCCAAAATGAAGATAATCTCAATAAGCACGCTTTGGCCTCTCTTTTTTCCCCCAAAACGTATCATTTTGCATTTTGAAATTATTATTTATTTGGACAAAAAAATTATACAATCAAATTTTTCACTCCCTCCGTCTCAAAATAAATGTCCAGTTTTAAGTTTTTTGGTTAGAGTTATTATTTTTGAAATTAAAATTGTGCACATGTAAATATGTTTTCTAATTTACAAAAATTAGAGTTTGTAGTAAATTTGATGTAGTTTATAATTATCATATTCGTTCACTTATAATTTTGAAAAAAAAAAAGATACTTCATTTTGAAAATAATTTATGTGAATTTTTTTGTAACTCATTGTTTTACATATATACGATTTGACAAGGGCCGAGTAAGGAACTGAAATCGCCTCCGAATCACACCAAAAATCGATCAAACTGCACTGATTAAGTTGCACCAATGGTTCCAACGTAGACGCTTCCTCTTCTATTAATCCATTAATGATTAACTTTTCCTTATTTCTAATATAATTATAAGAAAAAGGACCTGCAATGAAGGATAAATCATTCACAAGAAATAGTATATCACTTAAAAGAGATTTATTTTGAAAAAAAAATTCATTCGCGTAATTTCTCACATTAGAGTTCCTCGCTAAAAGTATCGTTCAATGAGTTAGTGACTAAATATTTTTCGTGAATGATATATTGTGAAGAATATGTTCTTCACAATTTATATATCGTAAAAGATTATTTTTGTTTGGCGAAGAGATGATTTCTTCACAATTAATATTTTGAAGTAACTAATAAAAATGTCTTCCTTCATAAATAAGAATTTGTGAAGAACATATTTACTTTAGAAATGTTAGATTTTCTTCATTAATTACATATTGTAATTTTTTTTATTTAACGAGAAAAAGATTATTCGACAATGTTGTTGTTAAATAATCAAATCATTGCAAATTAAAAATATTTTAAAATTATTTATTAATTTTTAATTAACATCAAATAAAACATTATGTTATATAAATAACCAATTGTATAATCCATAACTAAATATGTAAAAATCATGTATCAAAATGTATAAGACATTCCAAAGGGCCATCTAAGGTTCCAGTGGAATATATAAGACCTGTAGTCTCATTTACTCCTGCGATTTGCTCCACCATCCACTCACCGTGAGCTATTGGTTCCAAGCACACTCCATTTGCATCATGAAGATACAGATGTTTGAATCATTTTTTTTCACTAGCCCTAATAAATCCCCCGGAAAATCTACCGAGTCCTTTGTCCAGAGGTGTAAAGAAGTCGTGCAAACTGATCCATGTATCATGTTCTTCAACCAAGAGCACTTCTCTTTGGCCTGTTTGGATATCAAACTTCAAGATCTTTAGTTTGGATTGAGACCTGTTCAAAATCTGAGCATTGAGAATATTTCCGTGCATCCAATTGACTCTAGCCAAATATTCTTCATCGTTGTTTGCTTCGTCCTTTTCTCCAAAAAGAATATCCATCCAGGTTATCTAACCTCCAGTGTTAGATATAACTCCAAGGCGAACATTGACATTTCGCCCCCCAGCAAAAGGATAAGCATGGTCTTCTTGTGCATCTAGACCGGCAGTGCTTTGACCCTGATGCACAATTCTGAAAAGAGGAATCTTTGATGCATCAATATGCTTAAAAGCTATGAATTTGTTGTCCGGTGACCACCAGTAGCCATTCCTCCAGTCGATCTCCTCCTAACACTTAACAAACAAGGAAAATTTGAGGGTAACTCCTAAAATTTCCTATAAAGAATTTAAGCATAATTACTTGGCAGTATGACTGTCTTGCACTTTTGTCATCACAAAATCGAGAAAAGAGCTCCCTAAAGGCTTACAGGCTATACCTTAACTACAAGAAGATGAAAAAAGGCACTAAAATAATCTTACCTATGCTATGTACTCAGACACGCCATGTGTCTGCAATGACAAGAAGTAACTGATGTCATAGTCGTGATGATAAATACTCAACAATGGTTATAGAATTTGAAGTTATCCCATCTTCCTCAACATAGGCATGCAATAAAATGTATGATAAACTACAAATGTATTAGAAATTTCCATACTGTGAAATGAAAACCCAATTCTACAATGATAATGGAAATGAACGCTCACCGAAGTATTTTCGCCAGCTCCAAAAGTTATCTGTTTTGACTCATTATGCAAAAAATTTAAGACATGCAGTTCGTGATCTGTCACGCCCCGAAATTCGGTCTATCTTCACACCCAGATTTCGTGTATCACGAGTACATCTTTTACCAAACATATATCATTATATATTAAATATAACAACATACATTCTCAAATATCAGGTTCTATTACCTTATAACCTCGTTCATTATAAATAATGATAATTATATTATTCTTTACATCTTACAAAAGTGACTTTTATCCGCCACCAAGGATACATAACAGTTCTTTAAACTAGTCTATAGTTTAATTAAACTATCCTACATTACAAGTCTTCGCTTGATCTTCACGCATATTCATATAATGAATGACACTTCATCTGGATACCGATCAGCTTGATCTTCACGGGATCCGTAAATTGTTTCTACTCGTACGTTGAAAATATTTTCATTTAAAGAAAGTGTGAGCATTCAATTGCCCAGCAAGTCATAGCAGTTGAATAAACAACTTCAAGAATTTAAACATTCTTTTAAAACTTCAATAACCAAACAAAGGTTATGAAGTAGTTTGAATAATAAGAATAATCTCGATTCCTATCATTTTAAATACTTAGTCACATTCACGTTGAAATACTTTCATTCTTCTACCTTTTTCATACATATCTTGTCTGGTTAGAATCATTAGCACAGACTTAACAATAACGGTTCATATATAAACAGAACATACTCATATTGAACAGTTCAATCACAGAACAGTTCATCTCATATAAATACCGAAGTGTTCAAATTGTGGCACAAGACCTCATACATTCTACCACCTTGTACAAATATCGCACATTTGCACATAAACAAAATTTCTCAAGTTCAACATTTGAGAAGTTTAAGAAACTAGCATTCATTTAAAATATGAATGAAGTTAGGAAACTTGCCTTACGCACAGCTACAACTTAATTACGCTGAACTGCTCATTCCAATCCCTACGTAACACATAAAGAAATAACACATACACCAATTAGTCATATACTTAATTTACGCATTGGTTTAAACTTAACTTTATTTTTTAGGGTTCGCGTTCTTGCAACCTAAGTTTACGCGACCTACTTTCTTTACCGATTTACGGCTTCATGACATACGGAGATGTCTTACTCATACGATCATTATCTTTGATGATTTACATTCTTATCTTCTTCTTATAACCTTTCTAGGACTCGGTACACATCGCGTCTCTGCTAGTAGTCCATATGGTACTCTGAGTGGTTTTCCACAAACAACCAACAAACAAGTTCCCGTCTCATCTACACTGTCTTTCACAGTGAGTTAGATCGGTTGCCAGTTTCGTATATACCTCCGCTCTCTAAAGGAATTGTTTAGCTCAGCTCCCATATGTCAACCATCAAAGATAACAATTGTTCCACAACCTAAACTTTATCTTAACTTATCCGAACCATTAAACTATAATGTTCGTTAAGTCAATTTCTTATTCCTTATGGCTTTCTGGCAACTAAATGCCATACCTCAGGATTCAATCTTATCGTCTAAGTCATACATTCTTTTGTATACTTAGAACGATCATACAATATTAATTCTACGCATTCATAGAGTTAAGCATTTTACGTTACCTTATTCATATCTTACAACGTCCGGTTCAATCGACTCGGAACGTGCTTCAAGTTATCATTACTAACTCGGCTTCTTTACGTTATACGTTATTGTCTTTAATTCAATTTCTTCATCGTTCATAGGTTTAATCATCATTCTTCATTACCTTACGGTCAAACCATACATAGTGTGTAGGTTCTACCCGTTTAATATTCGCATACACTCAACCCTCACGTCGGCTAAAGTGTTTAACGCTTACATTTGTTATCCATCACATGAACTCCATGTTCATTATTCTTTCATAATGTCGAAGCCATACGGTTCGTTGTATGTTAAGACCGATCGTTCATTACAACTGCGTTGCGTTCACAGCGTCTATACGCTTTACACTTAACTCTCATTACGAAATCATAACATTGAAATGTTATACATCATCTTCGTCACTCAACGCCGTCTAAGGAATCACAATCATAGCAATCCCACACGTTCAGTTTATCGCGACTACGGTCCCCGAATATCGGTTACGTAATCTAGCGTTTATATTTATTACATTCTTTGTCTTTTAATCCCAATCAATCTTTCCGTTTAACCTTTACTAAATGTTTAAATCACTTATTTAAGTGTTACATTACATGAACTACATGTTCATTATCCTTCCTTACACTTTCCCTAGGAGTTGAGTAATTAAAAGCTCATCACTGGGTTTTGTCATGCACTGGCGCTGCGGCACCGGTTCCTTCTCTCTCCCTCGCGTTGTAGCGCGACTATGTAGTATTTGGTTGCCCGGGTTGGCGCTGAGGCGCCGCCTGTAAGACCCCAACTTATTAATGAATAAAATCAAATTTTCTCTAAATATTATTGTGAATAATAAGAGGCTAATTTGATATAATACTTTGGTTATGGGTGAAATGTGCAAATTTTGTAAAATAAGCAAGTGGTTATAAAATATTCATTTTGTCGGGGAATATTCGGTTGGTCGTGGAATATTCTTGCTGTCGGGGAATATTCGTACGACGACGCAGCCTTGTGTGGGCCCCATAACGGAAAGCGATTGGATGAAGAAAACGACAAGTATAAGTTGTTTATAAATAAACGGCGTAGTTGTTACCGTTAATACTGTTGGAATACCCGGTGGTTAAAATACAGTAGCACACGGTATTGCACCAATTATTGATTCTTACGTAAGAAGGCACTACTCAATAATTGTTACAGTAGTTATTATTCAATATTTTATTTTATTGATTCAATAATTGCTGCGTTGATATTTTATATTATTGTTGTTTCAATAATTGTTGCTGCACAGTATTTTCATTTATCAGATCAATAATTCATATTATTTGAATAATATTATTAGATAACATTATTGGCAATGTCTAGAAAGTTCTGTCTAAGGAGAGGTTTGGTCATCTAATTGCGCGCCAGTAAGGAGAAATCCTTATTGGAAAGCCCCCTCTTTCCTGTGAACGGCCTGGTTGTCATAAATGTGATTCTGTAATATTATTTGTGAATAATTAATTATTGATTCATATGATAAGGAAATATTTATTTTATGTGGATATAAATGAGGGATATATTTTTGTGGTTAAAAATGAAGGAGTTAATGTTGAGGTTTTTGTCAGTATTTTTGTCGGAATGGAGGTATTAAAAATCAGGGTTTTTGAGAAATATTGCGGGTGTTATAATTTTTAATCCGACCGTTGGATCGTGGTAATTTTTGGATATGTTATACATATATAAGTTGAGTATATGTCCACAAATTTTGAACCGTTAAAAATGAACGTATGATTTATTATGAATTTTACGAGATGACTGGTTCAGAAATTGTTGAATTTTCGGAGTTTATCATTTTGATGGAAAATTCTAGAATTGGTGGGCCCCACTTGTGGTTCGTGAAGAAATGTGCTGAATTATATTTCAAATGTGGTGGGTGGGAATAGTAGCAGGTAAAGCCATCAGGTTGCAGGTCAAGCCTACTAAAATTTTCCTATAAATAGAGGGCTAAGTTAGAATTGAAAATCACACCAGAAACAAGTTTTCTCTCTTTCTCTCTCTAGATTATTGAGTGTATTTTATGAGTATTTAGATACTTTGAGAGTTTCTATTCATCAGAGTAAGTTTCTTTCAGCCTTATACCAGTATTCCGACCAGAAGTACTGATATTTTGAGGTAAGGGATATTATTTTCTTCTTAAATGATATTATTTTCTTCAATATCATTATGCTGAAATATTGATATGAATTTTTATCAAATTTGGAACTTTTTGTGTCGGGGGTTACTATTCACGTATACGACACTATTCACGTATACGGCACTATTCACGAATACGGCACTATTCATCGAAAAATAAAATTTTCCCTTTTTGTCCAAGATGTCTAATATGGTTACTATCTTTGATTGTATCCATGCTTTGATCTTTATTTTTGAATTCTGCTTCACAATTGATTATTATGAAGTATTATTGATCTTGGATAAACTGTTATACGAATCCCTAATATTTATCCTTCTGTCTCACTGGATTCGTTCTCTTTAAGATATTTTTCATCATCATCAGTCCTAAATGATGATATTACTGAATATCTTTGGCCTGTAGTGCAAAGATGTATAATTACTTGATGAATATCTTTGGCCTGTAGTGCAAAGATGAACAGGTGTTGAGATGAACATGACCGACTGATGATACAAATGAATATCTTTGGCCTGTAGTGCAAAGATGAATATTTGGTTAAAGATGATTATTAATTGATGTTACAGGGATAAAATATTGATGATGGACTTTTAAATCTTAGAAGATAGTAGAATTCTTTATCTACTTGACTCTTCTAATGGTTTGCTGTTTCCGCTGCAGTTGTTGATCTAAAACTTGTTGTCGATTATATTTTATCAGATTTTTCCCTGTTGAAGACTAACGATAATTTGTTGTATATTATCTTAGTCATAATATTCTTTACTGGGCTAGTTGAGCTCACCCTTTTCTTTTTTGTTCCATTTTTCTTCTCAGGAGGTGAGAACATAGCAGGATCTAGTCGGGATATGGAGTGATGGTTCTAGAAAGATGTTTTAGCAGTCCTCACTATTTCTGTAAAATAGTGTTTGAATAATTGTAATGAGGATTTATTTGAGTGTGGATATTGTCCAGAAGACAATATTTGTATTTAAACTCACAGTATGTGTTGTCGTATTTTGCACGACAATTGTATTATTGAAGTTGTAGTTTGCTTTCTGTACCATGTATTTGGCGACTCAGAATGGGTGTTGTATACCTATTTTGGGGGCGTCACAGTTGGTATCAGAGCTTAGGGATATGATCCCTGGCTGAGATGTGAGACAAGAACTAGGAGGGGAGAGACGGGGAATTCCTTCGCTAGTATGACCTGACTAAGTTTATTTGGTGTTTATTTGGTCGGTCAGAGTATAGGGATAATATATGACATGACTATTAACCCTTGTTTTATGGCAGTATTTAAGAATGGCAGCTGAGAACGTTAATAATGGAGTAAATCAGACCGTGGAGACACCTTTGATCACTACCCAGGGGAACGTGCAACAGGAAGGCAATATTCCTCCTGTAAACAACGTTACCGAGCAAACGATGAATGATGGAATGTTTAGGAGCTTTTTGCAGTTCATGCAAAATCAAACGAGGGAGACTCGTGTGCAGAATGCGGGCGAAAATGATAACGCGCGGTTTGTCACAGCTAAGCAGTTCAAAGAATTGGGAACACCAGAATTTAAGGGAAAGCCGGATCCGATCATAGCGGAAACGTGGGTCAAGCAAATTACCAAGATATTTGATGTCTTGGGATGCACGGAGGAACAGAAGGTTCCATTCGCCACATTTATGTTCCGCGGTGAGGCACACTACTGGTGGGAGTCTGTGAAGCGTACCCAGCCTGACGCACTCAACATGTCCTGGGAAACATTTCAAAAACTGTTCAATGACAAGTACTTTCCTGAAAGTATTCGTCATATGAAGGAGGTTGAGTTTATTAGACTGGAACAAAACAACATGACGGTGTCCCAGTACGAGGCGAAGTTTGCAGAGTTATCCAGGTTTGCACCTCATTTGGTCGAAAATGAGGAACGAATGACAAGGATGTTTCTGAGAGGTCTAAAACCCGAGATTCGACAATATCTTATCTCTCATAAATTTTCTTTATATTCAGATGTTGTAAACAGGGCTCAATTATTAGAGCGAGATAATGAGTATGTGCAACCGAGGGACCACAACCAGGGTCATACCAGTGGCGGCAGTCATCGAAGCAATGAAAACCAGCAGGGAGGAAAATATTCGGACAAAAGCGGTAACCACTCTGGTGGTAATCGTGGTCGTGATAATAGAAGGAGCGAGTCGGGAGGAGATTTCAAGAAGAGAAGGTACAACAATGATAACGTGAAGACGTCAGCACAAACATCAACTGTTTCTAGGGGAGGAGAACGACCACCGGTCGTATGTTACAAATGTGGGAAAGAGGGACATATCAGCCCAAACTGCCCACAACAATCCAAGGTATGTTATAACTGTGGAAAGGAAGGTCATATAGCTCGAGAGTGTTCTGTAGCAAAACCAAGTTCAGCGGGGATGGTGACTCCAAAAGTTGTCCCGGATAAGTCGAAATCAGCGGTTCCTAGATGAGCGTTTGTCGTTACTGGCCAAAACGCGAGAAACCTGAACGAGGTGATCACGGGTAAGCTAATCTTGAATTCTTACGAAGTTTATACTTTACTAGATACCGGTTCTACCCATTCTTTTATCTCTCCTGCTTGTGCTCAACGTTTAAACTTGACTCCGGAGAAATTGGACTTTAACTTATCTGTTGAAACTCCGTTGGGTGAAACCTTCGTTACATCTACAGTTTATAAATCTTGCATGATCCAAGTTGGCACTATCACATTACTTGTTGATCTTATCTCTTTAAAGATACTTGCTTTTGATGTGATTTTAGGAATTGATTGGTTAACCACTCATCATGCTAAAATTGATTGTTTTCGTAAGGTTGTTAGTTTTCATATTCCTAACCAACCTGTCATACGAATTCAAACTACTAAACCACTAAAATCAGTCGCTGTCATACCAAGCCATAAAGCCATTCGTTTATTGAAAAACGGATGTCAAGCTTTCTTAGCCCATGTCATAGACTTGAACAAAAATACGTCAGATTTGAATGATATTTCTGTTGTTAGTGAATTTCCTGACGTATTTCCTGAAGAATTTTCTGGCCTAACCCAGAGCGTGATATTGAATTTTTGTATTGATCTTCAACCCGATACAAAACCCATTTCTAAAATCTCATATCGAATGGCTCCTATTGAACTTCAGGAGTTAAAAACCCAACTATAGAAGTTGATAACCGAGCCTCTATCTGGTGACTTCCTTTGTAGAATGCACCGAAGCCAAACTCTCCGTAGGAGACGCCATATTCGTGCGGTAGTAAACTGATAGGTGTCATTGTGACGTGCTATCCAAGATTGGGATATGAGTCACAGTTGAGAGCAACCTAAGTCAGTAATCAAAGTACGTAGCTTTCTAGGATAAGCTAGTTATTATCGGAGATTTGTAAAAGGATTTTCTCGAATCGCTACTCCGTTAACTCAGCTGACTCGGAAAGATACAAAATTCGTATGGAGTGAGGAATGCGAGAAGAGTTTTCAAGAACTCAAGAGGAGACTCATTTCGGCACCTGTTCTGACAATACCATCTGGTTCGGATGGATTTGTTATCTATAGCGATGCTTCAGGCAAAGGGTTAGGATGTGTTCTCATGCAATATGGGAAAGTCATAGCCTATGCCTCACGACAACTCAAAGAATATGAGAGGAATTATCCTACTCATGATTTGGAGTTGGCAGCAGTCGTTTTTGCGTTGAAGATCTGGAGACACTACCTGTATGGGGAGAAAGTGGAGATCTATACAGATCATAAAAGCCTCAAATATTTCTTCACCCAAAAGGAACTCAACATGCAGCAGCGACGTTGGCTCGAGCTGTTGAAAGATTACGATCATACCATCCAATATCATCCTGAAAAAGCAAACGTAGTAGCTGACGCATTGAGTAGAAGATCATATGCGGGTACGAGTGCAATGTTTTTAACACAAAGGCCCATTTTGTATGACTTGCAAAGGATGGAGATAGAGATGAAGGCTCCAAGTACCCACATGATGATATCAAATATACGAGTAGAACCGACTTTAATCGATAAAGTTAAAGCTGCTCAAGCTACGGACATGGAGCTGATGCGTATGAAGAAGAAAGTGCAAGAAGGTGCTATTCCAGAAGCAAGAATCGATGAAGAAGGAATACTTCGAGTCAACTCCAGACTTTGTGTTCCTAACGATTTTGACTTGAAGCATAGAATAATGATGGAGGCACACAACACACCGTTTGCAATCCATCCTGGGAGTACCAAAATGTATCACGATCTTCGACATACATTTTGGTGGAGCAATCTGAAAAGAGAGATCGCGGAGTTTATCTCGAGATGTTTAACTTGTCAACGTGTAAAAGCGGAGCATCAAGTACCAAAGGGTCCATTGCAACCACTTGAGATTCCGAAATGGAAGTGGGAACACATTACTATGGATTTTGTTACAGGTCTTCCCAAGGTTTCTCAAGGCATAGATGCGATTTGGGTTATTGTTGATAGATTAACCAAGTCCGCTCATTTCTTGCCGATACGTGAGACTTATTCCCTTGAACGTCTTGCTAGTATGTACGTGAACGAGATTGTGAGATTGCATGGCATGCCAGTATCCATAGTTTCGGATCGTGACCCAAGATTCACTTCACGATTTTGGGTTAGCTTGCAGAAAGCTATGGGCACGGATTTACGATTCAGTTCAGCATACCATCCTCAAACGGACGGACAATCAGAGAGGACTATTCAAACTCTTGAAGATCTATTAAGACTTTGTGTCTTAGATCTCAAAGGGAGTTGGGATAAGTACCTACCATTGGTGGAATTCTCCTACAACAACAGTTATCAGGCGAGCATAGGTATGGCTCCATTTGAGGCGTTGTATGGAAGAAAATGTCGTTCTCCAGTATGCTGGGACGAGGTGGGTGAAGCAACATTGTTGGGACCAGAATTGGTACGCATTACTACAGAGAAGATCCAAACGATTCGACAACGTATACAAACGGCACAGGATCGACAAAAGAGTTATGCGGATCTTCATCGGAAGGACGTGGAATTTAATATTGGGGATCATGTATTGTTACGTGTTGCACCATGGAAGGGAGTTACAAGATTTGGGAAGAGAGGAAAGCTCAACCCAAGATTTGTTGGTGCATTTGAGATTCTTGAGCGAATAGGAAATGTGGCATATAGACTCGCATTACCTCCAAGCATGTCTCGTGTTCATAATGTTTTTCACATATCTATGCTTCGTAAATATGTTAAAGACCCGAACCACATTATTGAGTTAGAACCAGACGAGATAGCTGAAGATTTAACGTACGAGGAGGTACCTGTTAAGATCTTGGATAGGAAAGAGCATGTCCTACGCACGAAGGTTATACCACAAGTTAAGGTTTTGTGGAGAAACCATGCTATTGAAGAAATGACCTGGGAGTTGGAATCAGAAATAAAAGCGAGGTATCCTCACCTTTTTGAAACATCAGGTACGTACGTCAATTTCGAGGACGAAATTTCATAAGGAGGGGAGGTTGTAAGACCCCAACTTATTAATGAATAAAATCAAATTTTCTCTAAATATTATTGTGAATAATAAGGGGCTAATTTGATATAATACTTTGGTTATGGGTGAAATGTGCAAATTTTGCAAAATAAGCAAGTGGTTATAAAATATTCATTTTGTCGGGGAATATTCGGTTGGTCGTGGAATATTCTTGCTGTCGGGGAATATTCGTACGACGACGCAGCCTTGTGTGGGCCCCATAACGGAAAGCGATTGGATGAAGAAAACGACAAGTATAAGTTGTTTATAAATAAACGGCGTAGTTGTTACCGTTAATACTGTTGGAATACCCGGTGGTTAAAATACAGTAGCACACGGTATTGCACCAATTATTGATTCTTACGTAAGAAGGCACTACTCAATAATTGTTACAGTAGTTATTATTCAATATTTTATTTTATTGATTCAATAATTGCTGCGTTGATATTTTATATTATTGTTGTTTCAATAATTGTTGCTGCACAGTATTTTCATTTATCAGATCAATAATTCATATTATTTGAATAATATTATTAGATAACATTATTGGCAATGTCTAGAAAGTTCTGTCTAAGGAGAGGTTTGGTCATCTAATTGCGCGCCAGTAAGGAGAAATCCTTATTGGAAAGCCCCCTCTTTCCTGTGAACGGTCTGGTTGTCATAAATGTGATTCTGTAATATTATTTGTGAATAATTAATTATTGATTCATATGATAAGGAAATATTTATTTTATGTGGATATAAATGAGGGATATATTTTTGTGGTTAAAAATGAAGGAGTTAATGTTGAGGTTTTTGTCAGTATTTTTGTCGGAATGGAGGTATTAAAAATCAGGGTTTTTGAGAAATATTGCGGGTGTTATAATTTTTAATCCGACCGTTGGATCGTGGTAATTTTTGGATATGTTATACATATATAAGTTGAGTATATGTCCACAAATTTTGAACCGTTAAAAATGAACGTATGATTTATTATGAATTTTACGAGATGACTGGTTCAGAAATTGTTGAATTTTCGGAGTTTATCATTTTGATGGAAAATTCTAGAATTGGTGGGCCCCACTTGTGGTTCGTGAAGAAATGTGCTGAATTATATTTCAAATGTGGTGGGTGGGAATAGTAGCAGGTAAAGCCATCAGGTTGCAGGTCAAGCCTACTAAAATTTTCCTATAAATAGAGGGCTAAGTTAGAATTGAAAATCACACCAGAAACAAGTTTTCTCTCTTTCTCTCTCTAGATTATTGAGTGTATTTTGTGAGTATTTAGATACTTTGAGAGTTTCTATTCATCAGAGCAAGTTTCTTTCAGCCTTATACCAGTATTCCGACCAGAAGTACTGATATTTTGAGGTAAGGGATATTATTTTCTTCTTAAATGATATTATTTTCTTCAATATCATTATGCTGAAATATTGATATGAATTTTTATCAAATTTAGAATTTTTTGTGTCGGGGGTTACTATTCACGTATACGGCACTATTCACGTATACGGCACTATTCACGAATACGGCACTATTCATCGAAAAATAAAATTTTCCCTTTTTGTCCAAGATGTCTAATATGGTTACTATCTTTGATTGTATCCATGCTTTGATCTTTATTTTTGAATTCTGCTTCACAATTGATTATTATGAAGTATTATTGATCTTGGATAAACTGTTATACGAATCCCTAATATTTGTCCTTCTGTCTCACTGGATTCGTTCTCTTTAAGATATTTTTCATCATCATCAGTCCTAAATGATGATATTACTGAATATCTTTGGCCTGTAGTGCAAAGATGTATAATTACTTGATGAATATCTTTGGCCTGTAGTGCAAAGATGAACAGGTGTTGAGATGAACATGACCGACTGATGATACAAATGAATATCTTTGGCCTGTAGTGCAAAGATGAATATTTGGTTAAAGATGATTATTAATTGATGTTACAGGGATAAAATATTGATGATGGACTTTTAAATCTTAGAAGATAGTAGAATTCTTTCTCTACTTGACTCTTCTAATGGTTTGCTGTTTCCGCTGCAGTTGTTGATCTAAAACTTGTTGTCGATTATATTTTATCAGATTTTTCCCTGTTGAAGACTAACGATAATTTGTTGTATATTATCTTAGTCATAATATTCTTTACTGGGCTAGTTGAGCTCACCCTTTTCCTTTTTGTTCCATTTTTCTTCTCAGGAGGTGAGAACATAGCAGGATCTAGTCGGGGTATGGAGTGATGGTTCTAGAAAGATGTTTTAGCAGTCCTCACTATTTCTGTAAAATAGTGTTTGAATAATTGTAATGAGGATTTATTTGAGTGTGGATATTGTCCAGAAGACAATATTTGTATTTAAACTCACAGTATGTGTTGTCGTATTTTGCACGAAAATTGTATTATTGAAGTTGTAGTTTGCTTTTCTGTACCATGTATTTGGCGACTCAGAATGGGTGTTGTATACCTATTTTGGGGGCGTCACACCGCCTCCCAAGGCTTAACTGGTGCTGCGGCACCAGGCTTAAAATTTCCAAATTTTTTCTAAGTCCTGGAAAATGTTTGAGACGCTTACTTCACAATCTCATAACTTCTTTGTTATGACTCGGAACGAGGTCATTCCAAAGCCATTCTCTTCCTTATCTTACGTACTTCAACTTCACTTGGACAAAAATTCATTCTGAATCCGTTAGCATGCCATTCAATTGGTTTAAATTCTATCCTTCGTTCATTTTACGTTATTAAAGTTCATCGTTCGTTCATCCGTAATTCGTTCATCCGTAATTCGGTCATCCGAACTCGGAACTCATTCATTCTTGAGTCCACGACTCACGTTTTCTACGTTCTCTTACATTCTTATGAAACCATACACATTTGGGTTCATTTACATACTTTCTACTTCTCGTTCGTCTTTTACAAAATTTCGTCAATAACTTCGTTATAGCTAAGTTCAATCCGTTCTTCATGAACGTTTCTACCATTCCTAACCAAGCAATAAGCAACTAACTTATACGCGATGGTTTTAAACTTATCCATCAACAACAAGTTACATCTACGATGGTTTTAAATTTGTCCATCAACAACGTTCTCCGTGTTCTTCACGTGTTCTTCGCGTTCTTTATTTTTAATCCATACTTTGATTATGATTTCACTTTTTCTTGAAATTTGGTGTTATAAAACACCATTCCTTACTTCTCACACCGAATCGTTCATATGATTCATTCGGATCGTTCAAATTTATTACGAATCTTATACTTTCTTAAGAAATTTATAAACTAAACTTCAAATTCTTATTTCTTCATTTTCTCATGATTTCAACCATATGAAACCATTCTTAACATCATTTACTTCTTATTCCCATTAAGCTATGTTTTTAACATATAAAATTTAAAAAGAATTAACTTCTAAGTTAGGTTTTTAATACATCTCTTCTTTATTTTTTTTCTTCCTCTAGACAAAGCCGGTGATTCACAAGCTTTTCTATTTCACGAGCTTCTCTGATCCGAGCATCCATGCTATTTCTCTTCCATCTTCTTCTTCTCCAAGCTCTCAAGCTTTCTCTCTCTCAAAGTGTTGGTTGATTTCAAAGAAATCAACTAACACTTCTTTTTTATAGATTTTCAAAACTAAGGGCAAAATAGTCATTTCGCCCCCAATGTTACTATTCACACCTCCTTACTAAATCTCCTTACTATTTCGTGCTTCTGTCTTGCGGAATTCGTCCGACAGTTCTAAAAACTGCGATTCTCGAAATCCAAATATTTTTGGATATTTCGTCTTTCCTCTACAGTTTAACTTTTACGCATTTTTCAGAACTCCGAAAAACTAAAAAACACTTTTTGATGTTAAGTATTTTCCTTCACGTTTTCTCCTAACGTAGTTAAACGAATGAAAAGTACATAACAGTACTCTTCGTCGTTTTTATTTCGTTCGATTTCTGCGCGTTTTTCGAGAAAAACTTTTATCGGCTTTCTTAATTTTTCACGATATATTATCGTCAAATCTTTCGACGGAATGTCATTTCGACATACCGAACTCCCCGAAAGGATTAGGTTATTCAAACCCTAACACTTAGGTTTCGTCGGGTGAATAGTGCCTATTTCGTCTTTTTTCTTAAAAATATTTTATTTTCGTCTTGAAAATTCTTATTCATTAAGTCTACCTCGTAGCCAGAATCCTCTTGTATTATAATCATCATAGATTATAGAACGATTAATAAACACATATCACATAATAATATTAATAAATTCATTTTATTAATAACTAATTCTTTAAACTTAAATTTCTGGACATTCCGATTTTTCGGGTTGTCACATGATCTCTAACGTAAGCAAGCATGGTTCCATCTGGTGAAAGATGCGGATCAATAATTGGAGAGGTCGGTGCACTTGGAAGCTTAAGCTCTGGTTGTGAAGAAAGAATCTGGAAAAATATCTGCCCAGATGCAAAAATAAATAATTCGTATTAAATGTATTCTGCAGTTCTCCCAGATGCAATGATTTCATAACAGATTTGATATGTGTTTTTGTAAGATAGAGGGTGCCGATGGCAGTTCCTATCCCAGTTAGAGAATAACCAACCTGACTCTTTTTAACTAAAACAGAGCATTTGCAATATCCAGTGGAATATGTAATATGTGAATAATGAAGCATATCTTTTGTTGTTACTATTTTTTATTTACAAAATCTTGGTCTCTGTTATTTCTATTTCCTACTTACTATTGGTGTGCATGTTTTTGGCGAGAAACTATTTCATAACAGATCATCTGGTATATCAATTCCCCAAGTAGCAAGCTACTTCTCCTCAGTTGGGGCTGGCACCTCTGGTTGCAAAAGGTAATTGTCAAATAAATAAAGAAAATATACAAAAATTATGTCAGTTTCAACATTGATGTATAATAAATTTCAAACTACATAAAGAAGATATTCTTATTTAAAAACATTATAAAGATTAGGAAACCTTGCAACAACATGAGAGCCAATAATTGGAACATGGATACCATAGTAACCAAATAAGAAAATACCAACTAATCAAACCTTACATGACCATTTCAGGTACCGTACATTGACTAGTCCTGACATGGCATCTTTTTTCTTTAGGACATTTCATGAAAAATTACTTGTATTTTCATTGTATAATTATGCTTTTATAAATGCACATGCCAATGAGATTATGACTTCATGCTTTGTTCAAATCTTCAGAAAAACTCGGTACGAAAAAAATTATGGTCCATCTTTAATACATTCAATTGTCTAGATAGTTTTTCCTCTTTAGTCCTTCACACTGTAGAATCAAATTTGTCTGCAAGGTAGCAGCTCAATCTTATGTCAAATGGGAACGGGATTGTAAGATCTCCACAAGTGGATTGACAGCCGGGCATGACCAGATAATATGGTGTAACAGAATGAGCTGCTACTTCTACTCTTTCTGCTAAAAGTAGTACTGCAATTAAGGTTTGTAATTGAAAAGGCATCTCATGAAAGCCCATGTCTTTTTTACTTTTTGTTGAAACTTTTTTTTGTGTGTTTGTCAAATGCCCTGAACTGGTACTCAATAGGAATTGGTTTCCTTTTGTAAAGCATCTCAGGTCTCCTTTGTCAATGAAGGATCTAAGTATACATGATAAGATTTAATGCAGAGCTTAATAAAGACATGTTTGTTTCATCTTAAAATAATGTTAGAAAATGTACGTGATTTTCGTTGAAGTACTTTAGTGGTTTCAAAATTATTAGTTACATTTCTGCTTATAAATTATAAAATTATATGAGGTTTTTAATATGTTATTGTTCTTTTTACTTAGTTGATTGAGTAATTATAGATGGAGTAATAATCAGGAAAAAATAACCTGCAAGCCTGAATAATAGGTTAATAACATTATACATATTAAATCAAATAAGTAAATTTGTTACCAATAAATCAAGTAAGTAAGACTCTCATGAATATTGGTGAAATGCATAAACTAAAGATTTTGCAGTTATATGCTTCTTGAAACTCCAATATGCATTTTCAAAATATTTGCTGTTGAAGCTGGCCTTGTACATTTGCATTCATGTATCATATACAGACCTGCTTGGTTTGTGTTATTCTTGCACATTCAAATATTTATTCTTCTCGACATCACAATTTTGTAATTCCTTTTTCCTCATTTGAGACTAAAACAACTTATTTTTTGTTGGTGGTATTTCAAGATGGATCTGATAAATATCAGGAGAAACTAGTATTTTGTAAAGTTTCAAAGCGTATATATCAGGAGAAAAATCGTATATAATATAATGTGTTTGTATATATATATATTTTTTTATGTTTTCAAGTTTGTATTTTTTACTTCTTAGTCGAGAACATGTCATTACTAGTGTCATGATCAATCATAAAATAATAAATAAAATTATCTTATGATTTGTAATGAGCTTTTTTTATATTCTCATATATGTATAATTGATTAACAATTTGAAGAGGAAATTGAATTTTTTTTCAGAAAGCTTTATTTTATCTTCATATAATTAATATAAGCTTTTAAAAAGGAAAAAAAATTTGTTCATGTTGATTGCTAGTTGGTTACTGTTTGATTGAGTGGTATTACTATCGTTTTCCTGCAAAGTGCTGGTATGATGTTTATGAGAGTTTTAATTTTTTTGAAGAAGTGAGGAATATGTAAATTAAGATACAGAGTTGTAATTACCAATCAAATGAATGTTATGTTTGAATTATCTTGTTGTTGGTCCCGAAGGATGTTCAGTTTGGGTGTATATTTTTTGCTGCTCACTTTGAGGAGGTATTCATGTCTTGTTATAAGACATGAATGATGAATCATGAGCACATGTGCTTACCTATTATACATTTATATTTATCATGCCTTATTTAGAAAGCTAATACCAGTGGATATGATATCCTAAAATTATTTCATGCAAAGATTGTCATGTATTTTTCTGTGGGAAATTTCCTTCAGGAACCAAAATGAATTGATTTCGGTTGCCTTTTCCTAGGAAACCGTATATGGTTGTGCTACTCTTTCTATAAAGATCTCTTCAGCATGCTATTAATGTTTTGTTTCCTTTATTTATTGTAGTATCTATAAAGTTGTACTCAAATCTAAAGGTTCCATGTCATAAATGGCTTTCATGTGATTAATTGAAAATTCGACATTATTTTTACTTTTTCCACCTGACTTACTTCTAACATTTGGATCACCAACTTCAGATTATTATAAGGCCATGTAACTTCCCTCTCAAGGGCAATTTGTGTGCGTCCTGCTAAAAAGGAAGCAAGTATTAAGACGATATGAATGTACAGAATTTCAGTCTTAGAATTAAAAAATAGGAAAACAAAAAATGTAATGTAGTGTTTGTTACTTTCAACCATGAAGCTTTTCGTTCTTATTTTTATTGTCGGTCTCGCTTGTTTTTACCAATTATTTTTTTTCTTAAATTTCATGTGCATTCAGATGGTAAGACAAAATAATTACAACAATAATGGTATTGTTAAGGAGTTTAGCATTCAAGTGAGGGCTGAGTTCACTTCTATTAATGCACGAGTTCTTGATCCTCCAAAGGTAAATCATCTTTACTCCGACTTCTGTGTTTGAACACAACATTTTACCTTCCAAATTATTCTGCCTCCATTCTCGAATTTGGTTGACCCAACTTATGTATCGCTGCTATAGGTCGATTTTTTAGTAGTGTGCAGTTATAGATTTGGATAGTCTGAATTTAAAGGTTGTGATCCATTTTTTCAGTAACAAAGTAGTTTATGTTGGACAACTAACCATATTGAATAAAGTAGAGATTTATTTCTTCACTAAATACCATATTACAATTGACTTACGGATGTAGAGTCATTTTAGTTTTTGTTTAGGTTTATTTTTGTATTCTATTTATTTTGTACAAACGTAAGAATATTATGTGGTAGTGCATTATTTTTTAGAATATATCTATTTTCCTCGTCTTTTAGGTTTATATGCATTCAAATAATTTTTTTGTCCATGGTTGCACTTCAGATATATGTGTAGCCTTGGAAATAAGAAAGTTGAACTTTTTGATATGCGGGGAGCAGGTGCTACTGAATCTACAACCGAAGACAATGTTCAAGTTCAAGTGGCTTCAAGTAATCAGATGTCTTCTACATATAATTGAACTATTGTATTGTAATAATGAACGTAAAAGTTATTAGTTTAGTAGTTTGGTATAATAATGATCATCATATTTTAAGGATGAATTATCTAACTATTATATTGTAATGTTGTAATGTGAATTATTTTAAATGATGTATATAATATTTTTTATGCTTTATTTTATATTGTTGCTATAAACAAAAGAAAAAGCAATATTTATATTGTTGTAAATCATAACAACTTTTGTTGCATAGAAAAAGCAAAAGACAACGTATAGTGTCGTTGCTAATTGACAACTTTCGTTGCTCTCGAAAAACAATCAGCTTTGAATAGTATCGTTGCTAATTGATCATAATTATTCATAACAAAACCAATAGCAATGAAAAAATTCGTTGCAAATTAATATATGACCGGTTTATTTTGTACATTTAGCAACAAACATCGTTATCAAAAAGTACACAATTAGCAACGAAAATCAATTAAGGCAACAATTTCTATATTGTTCAGTAACGACAAACTTTGTTGGCAAATATGTATCAAATGCAACGAATTTTATCTTCGTTGGCAAATAAAAAGATTCTTTTCGTTGTCAATTAGGCGTATTTTGCAACGAAAATTATTTTTCAGTAACAATTTCTTAATTAATTTTCTACAAAATATTTTGTTGCTAAATGATTTATGATTTTACATGAAAACAAAATTTCGTTGCGAAATATATTACTTTCTGCAACGAAAAAAAATATTCGTTGCTAGACAATTAGCAACGCTCATTTCGCAACGAAATGTCCAACGACTGAAAAATCTTTGCAAATGACATTTGGCAACGAAATTTTTCACATTTAGCAATGAAAACTGTTTGTTGCAAAATCACCATTTTTGTAGTGCATCTTCGTGCTTATATTGTGCTGAAAGTTATCTTTGGCCCGTAGTGCAAAGATCGACTGTTGATTTGTATGATTATGACCAGGAATTATGTATTGGTATATTCATGACCTTTGATGTTACAGATAAAGGTTTGTGATGAAAGTTCTCTTTGGTCTATAGTGTATAGATGGAAAGGTGTTTGACGTGATCATGACCACTGGTGATACAAATGATTATCTTTGGCCCGTAGTGCATAAATAATTTATTGATTGTAAATAATTATTGATTGGTGTTACAGGGAGAAAATATTGATGATGGACTTTTAAATCATAGAATATAGTAGACATCATGCTCTACTTGACTCTTCTAATGGATTGCTATTTTCGCTGCAGTTGTTAATCTAAAACTTGTTGAGGACTAAGGATAATTTGTTTTACATTATCTTAGTCATAATATTCTTTACTGGGCTAGTTGAGCTCATCCTTTTCTATTTGGTTCCATTATTCTTCTCAGAAGGCGAGAATGTAATTGGGACTAGTCGAGAAATGGAGTAATGGTCCAAGATGATTCTTATAGTAGTCTTCACTATTGTGTAAAATAGTGTGACAATAATTGTAATGAGGACTTTATTTGAGTTTGTATATTGTCTACGAGATAATATTTGTTTTAAAACTCACAGCTTATGTGTTGTCGTATTTTGCACGACAATTGTATAAATAAAGTTGTATTTGAATTCTGTACCATGTATTTTGTAAGAACCGTGAATTTCATGAATAAATATTTATTCTGATATAATAAAAAATAAATATTTATTTGAATATAAATATTGGTGTGTTGTGAGATGAGTAATTCAATTAATTCAAATTGAGTTTATAAGAATTGAAAAAAATGTGGAGTTTATAATAAGCTCGAAGAATGCCTTGTGAGGGACGATAATGAGAATTATGGTGGCTTAATTAAATTAAAGAAGTGAATGATTAATTAATATTATAGTATTAATTAATTATTATTGTGAATGATAGAATACTAATGACCAAAATAATTTATATAAGTAGAATTATATTTATTCATTTAATTGATGTGTGCAAGATATGTGATAATATATAGTACCTACATTTAAAAAGGAAGTGTAGTGTGACACTTTAATGCTACTATATAATATATAAAACTATATAGTAAAATTGAATGACTTATAAGTTACATAAATAATGTTTATGTGACAACATATATGTGTGAGGACATTAAAGAGATACTTTATGTATATTAAATTAATGATTTGCAAATTAATAATTATTTCAATAAGTATGATTGGAATAATAAAGTTTTAAGAAGATATTGAATTATTATTGACCAATTAAACTGAGTCCGTACATGTTATAAATACTAATTGGACTAGACTAATGTACATGGATTATATGATGTGGGTACATAAATAATCCATAACTTTTCATTTGGTAATAACATTTAGTTATCAAATGTGGAATTATAAGCCAAAAAGGAAATAAACCTAAGTGTATTAGAAAAACATTCGTTACTACAAATCAGAACTGACTTCTTGTCCCAAAATAAGTGACCCAAACAGTAGCCTATAACCTCAGTTGCGTGAACTCCAGCTACTATAATCCATGGTGATGATGGCTACGAAGATGGTGGGAGAAAGGGTGGTTGGCCAACTTCTTCTTGTCCATTGTGTTCTTCTATCTCCCATTGATTCAAACCATTGAGCAAAACTATGAACTGGGCAATTATTTCTCTATAAATGGCAGCCACATCCTCTCCTTTCTCAATTCCTAAAATTTTTCTGTTAAGTATAATTAGAGAGTGAGTGTTGCTGCGGATTGAGGGAGTATAATCAGTGTATTGAGGGAGTTCATTTCAAGCTTCAAGAGGTATAATATTGCATTGTGTTCTTAATTTTGAGTTTTGTTAAATTCTTAGAATTCTCTTGAATTCTTGGTTAATTACTATGAAATGGCATGTCATTGTGTTGTCTGAGGTTGTATGCATGTCTAGGAGCTTTGCAGTTGGTCTGGTTGCAAGTTTATCAATGTATGTGATGAGGCTCTGCAGAAGCAAAGCCATTTTTTTTGCCTTTGCTCGAAGTGGCGCGGCCGCGCCACTTCTATAGTACAAGAATGCGTGGGCTGCCTGATTAGATACTGATCTTGTTTGCCTTGTGTTATTCTGAGCATGTTAGGTTGGTTAGATTATGCATGTAAATGTCCCTAACATGCTAACGTAGGTTGCCTTACTTGTAGTCACTCACTTTAGCTTGTTTTAGTTTGAGATTTCAAGAAAACTTATACGTTTGGAAATCAAACCTTGTTGCAAGTGACCTTACTTGCATTCTGACCTCGTGAGCATGTGTAAATAACCTAGATATGTACGTAAATGAGTCTAACATAAGGCATGAGCTTGCTTCGTGTATAATAAATTTTGTTAGCTTGGTTTTAATGATTTTCTAAAGGAAAACTTGGAGTTTGAAATAAAAACTTGGTGAATCTTGTGACCTTTGAATTCAAAACTTTGAGCATGCTTATGTGACTTAGTTATATATATACATGAGTATACAATATGGGTTCAAAGTTTCCTTGCATGCTTAGTTGGTTTAACATGAGATTTTCGAGAAAGATGTTGAAGTTGAAAACCGACTTTGTTGGGAAATACCCTATTGGTATTCTGGACTTTTGGACCATCATGATAAGACATTGTATGCATCTAAAAATGATTGATATGTGCACCCATCTAGCTAAGTATGTTGTGAACTAGTCAAGCATAATTTCAAATGAATTCTAAAGAAGTAAAACTATGTTAATTTGGAATACATGGGTAGAATACTTGAGCATGTATATTTAAGGTTTATTAACCTCATTATGTGGTATAATGATTAAACATGAGTAGCCTATTGAAAATTGGTTCCATTTAGCCTTGTCGAAATAGAAATTTTTCTAAAAACAAAACAATAACATTAAAAGAATCTTGGAATGGCCATAGAAGAGACCAAACCTAATCATAAACATCACAACATGTATGATTATGCAAGTGTCATCATATGTGTATAAGGGTGTGCAAGTTGGGCCATGCTTCTATTTTCTCAGCTCTGATTTGAACTAGGAGCAGCGCGGCCGCGTTACTCTCTAATTCAAATCTAGCGCGGTTGCGCCACCCTGCAGTGAAGACTGCTTATTCTGTTGGTGATCTGACATGTTATGCATGCTTATATTGTTACCTTAATCTGTAATACATGCCCAGTACAGTATTCAATGTGTCAATAAGCATGCTAATGATAAAATCATATGTTGGATAAGTGTTAATAAACTTTTAAACATAAGTCAAAGGATGATTATAAACTATGTTCTTTAATGTCATAGTGTATTAGAAACTAATTTTTGTATTATGTGTATGTAAAGTACGCAAGGACTTACGTATAGGATTATACGGTTAAGTTATAATCGTATGTGTATGATAAACTTACATATTAAGTTTGTGTATCGGATGTACATAACTAATAAATATTTTATATACGTAATTATGTTATAATAAGATTCGAAAAGTAACGTTAAGCTAAATGTTGATAAACTACGCTTAAGGCAAGTATCTAAACCTTATCTCTTTGATGCAAGTTTCCTATCTAACAAAATTTTTAATTTGTCCAAGTACTCGAACCCTACTCTTTATTGAGCATTACTTGAGCTTGTACTATTATTTTTTGTACAAGTAAACAATTGAAAGTATGATTCTTATCTTATGACATAATGCTTCATAGTTAGAATAGAGTTGTTTATATTCTTTGGACTTTGATTTCGAGTATTGAACTTATAATTGTTCTTATATACATTTAAAGAGCGGTCTATGCCATTTAATTTGGCTAGACCTAAATCATAATTTGAAGGCGATCCAAACCAATTGATTGGTGCGGAATCTTGTATTAACTGAGATGAACAACCTTCTTTGAAGGGAAAACTATATTTTTCGAGAGACCGACGTGCGCACTTGATTACAATTAAACGATATGCATAACGTAGGGTGCTTTAGACTGATCACCTGTTGTACTCGTTTTTGTTGGATTATCAGTATATTACTGTTAATTCTAGTAGAAGTTCAAAGTCCTTAGTGATTGGTCAGTATTCATTACTTTGAAATCTTGAATTGATTAAGCGTTGAATCTTATTGATATATTTCTGTCCCTAGCGACTATTATTGAGAACCATTGATACTTCTTGCTATCCTTGAACTATCATTATTGTTGTACCCTTGAGAAATTAAAACTATATTGAGCACCCTTATTGCTATATTATTTGTTGAGCAAACTTGTTGCTCATTCTTGCTTTCCTTAAAAACATTTCAGCTAAGGCAGAGCAAGGCGGACCCTCAGGCACTGATAAGGGCAAGGGCAAGGCTACGGAGTAGCTTCATATTTATTTAGAAATTTTATAATTATGTTAAGACATATTGTGTTATGTATTAGTTATGTCTAATCTATGTTTAAGGTATGTAAGAGATGTTTTAAGTTACGAAACCTTGGGACGTGAATGGTTATATTAAATAAATGTAATCTATTCTGTTGTTTCCGTTGTATGAGATGTTATTTAGTCATTAGATTTGTAGCACGTGGCGAACCGAATTCGAGACATGAGTGGTCTGAATTTGGGGGCGTCACAGGTTGGTATCAGAGCTGTAGTTATAAACCTTAGGAACGAGAGTCCTTAGATTATAACTTAGAAGATAGAGAGGGATGAAACTCATGTAGAGTTTTCCTAGAGAGAGACTTAGTGTGTTTTGGAATATAATTTCATTCTATACAATGAACTTATGTTTTATTTAACATCCTAATGGAGTTGTTGTTTTCTTGTCTTGTGTTTGTGGTTGTAGGATGACTGACATGGGAAGACCCAGTAGAGTGGTAGAGGAGGAGCCGCGAGATATACACGTAATGTATAAGGTACCATTGATAGCTGAGCTCATTTCGGCAGTGTCTTCTATCGATGATGATGATGAGGAGGAGGAGATGGAGCCATTTCTCGAAGAGTCTGATCCAGAGGAGGAGCCTATGAAGGACGAGCCCATGGAGGACTCTGATGAGGCTACATTCGAAGACCGGATGTTATGAGAGTACAAGGAGCAGATCATAGAGTTAGACTGCAGAGTCCAGGAGCTGGAGGCTGAGGCCTAAGAGAGGGAGTCCGAGTTCCAGAAACTGAGGGACGAGGACCACCAGAGGAAGTTAGTGAAGCAAGAGTTGGAGGTGGAGATTGCCTACCGCAAGGAGGCAGGGATTCAGATGGGGACTCTGTTTCACAGGTCGGCGTCTCGAAATGTAGAGTTGGCAGGAAAGCTGGAACAGATGGAGCAGAGAGAATTGAGCGAAAGGACGAAAAAGGAGGCTCTTCGTACTCAGCTAGAGTTTAAGGTAATGGATATGATCCACTTCGAGGAGAATTGGGAAGAAGCCAATGATAGGGCTAATGATTTAGTTGATGAGGTGAGATGCAAGAGAAGGAAGATGAACAAGATGAGCTATGCTTTTCGCACGGTCATGGAGACATTGATTGACGGTGTATATCATTACCCAACAGAGCAGGGACGGACCCAGCATACCATAAGCCGAGATTTGGTGGCGCATATAACACAGAAGGAATAGAGGAGCTTTGTGGAACGTGGCATGATAGATTGAGGTCTAGGGGCTAGTAGTTTAGTAGTAGTTGTTGGTAGTCATTTATGATTTGTTGTTGTAATCCCAATCTTTTATGAATTATGGGATAGTTGTGTAAACCCCAAACTTTTGAAAAATGTTAAAGGGGTAGTATGTTAGTGGTTGTCCCCATCTTTTGTGATATTAGGGGATATGTGTTGACATTTATAGAAGTATGCTAGGAATGATCATGTTGATGTAATAATTTGGCATATGAATAAAAATGATCTTATATCCGAAACGTGTTATGAAATCTTATTCCTTTTTCATTGAGAAATGTTTAAGTAATAAAACAAGATAATAAAAATGAAAAATTTTATATTGTAGAAAATGCCGCCTAGACATAGACTAACTGCACCAGAAGAGTATGTCAATGATGAGAGAGGAAAAGTATACCCTATACAAAGGCTAATAGATTTGTTAGGGGAGGCTTTTAGGGGAAGAAACGAACCAGTATCACCCAATCCCTAGGCAGTACCAGTTACAAACTTTAAGGACTTTAGGAGTGTAGGACCTCCGGAATTCATGGGTACTACCGATCCGATCATGGCACAGACATGGATTAAGGAAATAGAAAAGGCCTTCACCATCGCTCGTGTGGGTGAAGACCAGAAGACGGTGTTTGCAACCTACTGATGAGAGGCGAGGCGAACTACTGGTGGGAGGTGAATCAGCAAAGAGCAGGAGAAGGGATAGTAGCAAGGGAGAGATTTAAGACTCTGTTTTTTGAGAATTATTTCCCAAAAAGCATGAAAAATAGAATGGAGGTGAAGTTCTTAGAACTTAAATAGGGAGACATGACGATAGTGCAGTACGCGGCTAAGTTCAACGAGCTAGCCCGATTTGCGGAACACCAGGTAGGGGATGAAGAGAGGAAAGCTAGACGTTTTGAGCAAGGGATGAAACCTTGGTTGTTCAACAAGGTGTCAGTTCTTAAGATCGATTCATTTGTGACATTGCTGGAGAAGGCCATTATTGTAAAGGGAGGTAGTGAAGCTTTGAGTTTGTACAACAAGGAGAAGAAAGGTAAGAACATGGGAGGAGATAGCCATAGAGGAAGAAGTAGTAGGGGAAGTAATTTAGGAAAGAGAAAATGGGAGAATAACAACAACAACAAAAATCACAACAATCAAGTAGGGAAGTTTCGTGGAGATTTTAAGAAGAGGGCTGAGGGATGCCCGGAGTGTGGAAAGAATCACCAGGGTGAGTGCTGGAAATGGCGTAGTGATTGCTACAACTGCGGCCAGGAGGGACATATTTCACCAAATTGCCCGAAGCCTAAAAAAGATCAAGGGTTATTTCGCTTGTGGGTCATCGGACCACCTAATTAAGGACTGTCCAAAGAAAGGAAGTAGAGGAGGAAGTGGCCAGCAAGGGGGAGGCAACAAACTGATGATTGGCAGACTGACACAATCCAACTGCCTAACTGCTAGGACCGTTAACATGATCGTCCAGGACGTAGTAGCTGTGAAGGACGTGGTGTCAGGTATTATACCAATCAATGATATAAATGACTATGTATTATTTGATTCGGGTGCCACCTATTCTTTTGTATCTAAAGAATTTGCTAGTCGGCTTAATTTACCCCGAGAACGATTAGGAGATTGTTTGAACGTAGAAGTTGCGAATAAGGAAGTAATTCCCGTAGAATATGTTTACCGAAATTTTCGTGCAAACATTAGAGATCATGAACTAAGCGTATACTTCATCCCGATAAGATTGGGATAGTTTGACGTAATATTCGGAATGGATTGGTTGTATAACCATGTTGCGATAATTAATTGTCAGAATAAAAGTGTAAATCTTTAAACTCCGAATAAGTCTAAGGTAGTGTTTTATGGTAGCTCATCGCTTAAGCAATCGTGTTGTCTTATGATGATGCAGGCCAAGAAATTGTTAAGGAAGTGATGTGTAGGTTATTTAGCTTACATTGTTGATACTCAAAAAAAGAGAGTAAAAATTAAAGATATTTCCGTAGTGAGAGAATTTCAAGATGTATTTCCGTACGATCTGCCTAGTCTTTCGCCAGACAGAGAAATCAAATTCATAATAGACTTAGCACCGAGAATGATAGCAATTTCAAAAGCCCCATATCGTATGGTGCCAATAGAAATGAAGAAATTGATGATACAATTACAAGAGTTACTAGATAAGGGTTACATTCGGCTGAGTGTGTCTCCTTGGGGAGCACTAGTGTTGTTTGTAAAGAAGAAGGATGGATCAATGAGGCCCTGTATCGATTATCGAGAATTGAACAGAGTAACGATCAAGAATAGATATCCGTTACCAAGGATAGACGACATTTTTGATCAACTAAAGGGAGCGAAGTGTTTCTCGAAGATAGATCTACGGACGGGTTATCACCAGTTGAAGGTACGGGAGGAGGACGTATCAAAGACGGGGTTCCGAACTCATTACGGGCATTTTAAATTTCTGGTGATGTCATTCGGGTTGACAAATGCTCCGACAGCATTCATAGACTTAATGAACCGAGTTTTCAAGCCATTCTTAGATAAATTCGTAGTAGTTTTCATCGACGATATCTTGATCTACTCAAAGACGGAAGAAGAACACGCTGAACATCTGAAGATGGTTTTGGAGGCGAAAAGAAAGGAGAAGTTGTATGCAAATTTTTCCAAGTATGAAGTTTGGATGAAGAAGGTTCAATTCCTAGGACACGTTGTGGATAAGGATGGAATTTCAGTAGACCCTGCAAAAGTAGAGGCGGTAAGCAATTGGGAACAACCAAAGACGTCAACTAAAGTAAGAAGTTTCTTAGGGTTAGCTGGGTACTATCAAAGATTTATCCATGATTTTTCTAAGATAACAACCCTGTTGACCAATCTAACGAGGAAGACGATGAAGTTCGTATGGACGGACAAGTGCGAAGAAAGTTTTCAAGAGCTAAAGAAGAGACTAAGCGAAGCGCCTGTATTGTCATTACCAGATGATACGTGAGGATTTGTGGTATATAGTGATGCGTCACACAGTGGACTTGGTTGTGTGCTAATGCAGCATGGCAAGGTCATTGCGTACGCGTCACGACAATTGAAGGATTATGAAAAACGATACCCTACTCATGACTTATATAGAGTTAGCGGTAGTAGTTTTTGCATAAAAGATTTGGAGACATTATTTGTATAGAGAGAAATGTGAGATATACATGGACCACAAGAGTGAAATATATATTCACACAGAAGGAGTTGAACATGCGTTAGAGAAGGTGGTTAGAATTAATCAAGGATTATGACTGCGATATTCTTTATCAGCCGGGAAAGGCAAACGTAGTAGCCGACGCACTAAGCAGGAAAGGAAGGGAGAAGTTATTTCAACTAATAACTCAGGAGGAGTTAATAAGGGAAATGGAGAAACTGGAGATAGAAGTGAAGCGACCGAAGTGTTCTTGAGAAAAAGTATTTGCAGTGGAAGCTCGTCCAACCTTGTTAGACAGAGTGAAGAAATCACAAGAGAAGGATGAAGAGTGCGAGAAAATCAAGAAGAGGATCACAGAAAATGAAGAAGAGAGATTCAAAATGGATAAAGACGGTATTTTGAGATTCGAAGGGAGAGTGTTGGTACCAGCGATAACTGAGTTGAGGGAAGAAATTTTGCACGAGGCACACAATATGACGTATTCCGTTCATCCAGGAGGCACAAAGATGTACCGAGATTTGAGGAAACATTTTTGGTGGCCCAATCTAAAATGAGAAATCGCGGAGTGCATTGGTAGATGTCTTACTTGCCAACGGGTCAATGCAGAGCACCAGAGGCCGAGTGGTTTACTTCAACCGTTGGAAATACCATAGTGTAAATGGGAGCACATTACCATGGACTTCTTGGTGGGACTTCCAGTCACGTAGAAAGGTTTTGATGCCATTTGGGTTATCGTAGATCGATTAATGAAGATGGCTCATTTTCTACCGATTAAGATCCGATATAATTTGAATCAGTTAGCAAGCATGTACGTAAAGGAAATTGTTTCACGACATGGAGTGTCGGTGTCAATTGTCACCGATCGAGATCCACGCTTCACGTCTAAATTCTAAAAAAGCTTGCAAGAGAGGATGGGAACACAGCTGAGGTTGTGTACTGCTTATCATCCGCAAACAGACGGACAAAGTGAGCGAACGATACAAACGCTGGAGGACAAGCTTAGAACTTGTGTGATGGACTTCAAGGGAAGTTAGGATGATCACCTACCCCTAGTGGAATTTGCTTATAACAATAGTTACCATGTGAGTATCGGCATGCAACCGTACGAAGCTCTTTACGGGAGAAAATGTCAAACACCATTATGTTAGGACGAAGTTGGAGAACGACAAATATTGGGACCAGAGTTAGTGCAACAAACCGCAGACGTGGTGACAATGATAAGAGTTAGACTGGTAGCTGCACAAGATCGCCAGAAGAAATACACAGATTTACATCATCAAGACCGCGACTTTGAAGTCGGAAGTTACGTTTTCTTGAAAGTATCTCCTTGGAAGGGAAAAATACGATTTGGCATGAAGGGAAAATTGAGTCTGAGGTTCATAAGACAATTCGAGATAATGAAGCGAGTGGGCGAAGTGGCATACAAAGTTGCATTACTACCCGAGTTGGAGCACATCCACAACGTGTTTCACATCTCCATGTTACGTCCGTACAAGCCTGACTACAAACACGTGATTTCCTATGAGCCCATTCAAGTGGAAAAGAATATGGCGTATGAAGAAATTCATGTCCAAATATTAGATAGGAAATAGCAAACATTAAGAAATAAAGTTATATCTTCTATAAAAGTACTTTGGTGGAACCACGACGCCGATGAGGCCACGTGGTAATTTGAAGATAGGATGGTGAGGGACTATCCCCATCTATTTGTGTAACCTTCTACCAATTCCGAGGATAAAATTTTTATAAGGGGAAGGATCTAAGAACCGTGAATTTTATGAATAAATATTTATTCTTATATAATAAAAAAATGAATATTTATTTGAATATAAATATTGGTGTGTTGTGAGATGAGTAATTCAATTAATTCAAATTATGTTTATAAGAATTGAGAAAAATGTGGAGTTTATAATAAGCTCGAAGAATGCCTTGTGTGGCACGATAATGAGAATTATGGTGGCTTAATTAAATTAAAGAAGTGAATGATTAATTAATATTATAGTATTAATTAATTATTATTGTGAATGATAGAATACTAATGAGCAAAATAATTTATATAAGTAGAATTATATTTATTCATTTAATTGATGTATACAAGATATGTGATAATATATAGTACCTACATTTAAAAAGGAAGTGTAGTGTGACACTTTAATGTGACTATATAATATATAAAACTATATAGTAAAATTGAATGACTTATAAGTTACATAAATAATGCTTATGTGACAACATGTATGTGTGAGGACATTAAAGAGGTATTTTATGTATATTAAATCAATGATTTGCAAATTAATAATGATTTCAATAAGTATGATTGGAATAATAAAGTTTTAAGAAGATATTGAATTATTATTGGCTAATTAAACTGAGTCCATACATGTTATAAATACTAATTGAACTAGACTAATGTACATGAATTATATGGCGTGGGTACATAAATAATTCCTAACTTTTCATTTGGTAATAACATTTAGTTATCAAGTGTGGAATTATAAGCCAAAAAGGAAATAAACCTAAGTGTATTAGAAAACAATTCGTTACTACAAATCAGAACCGACTTCTTTGTAGTTGGTCTGGTTGCAGGTTTATCAATGTATGTGACGAGGCTCTGCAGAAGCAAAGCCATTTTTTTTCCTTTGCTCGAAGTGGCGCGGTCGCGCCACTTCTATAGTACAAGACCGCGCGGTCGCGGGCTGCCATTCTTAGATACTGATCTTGTTTGCCTTGTGTTATTCTGAGCATGTTAGGTTGGTTAGATTATGCATGTAAATGTCCTTGACATGCTAACGTAGGTTGCCTTACTTGTAGTCACTCACTTTAGCTTGTTTTAGTTTAAGATTTCAAGAAAACTTATATGTTTGGAAATCAAACCTTGTTGCAAGTGACCTTACTTGTATTCTGACCTCGTGAGCATGTGTAAATAACCTAGATATGTACGTAAATGAGTCTAACATAAGGCAAGAGCTTTCTTCGTGTATAATAAGTTTTGTTAGCTTGGTTTTAATGATTTTCTAAAGGAAAACTTAGAGTTTGAAATAAAAACTTCGTGAATTTTGCGACCTTTGAATTCAAAACTTTGAGCATGCTTATGTGACTTACTTATATATATATACATGAGTATAAAATATAGGTTCAAAGTTTCCTTTCTTGCTTAATTGGTTTAACATGAGATTTTCGAGAAAGATGTTGAAGTTGAAAACCAACTTTGTTGGGAAATACCCTATTGGATTCTGGACTTTTGGACCATCATGATAAGACATTGTATACATCTAGACATGATTGATATATGCACACATCTAGCTAAGTATGTTGTGAACTGGTCAAGCATAATTTTAAATGAATTCTAAGGAAGTAAAACTATGTTAATTTGGAATACATGGGTAGAATAACTTGAGCATGTATATTTAAGGTTTATTAACCTCATTATGTGGTATAATGATTAAACATGAGTAGCCTATTGAAAATTGGTTCCATTTAGCCTTGTCAAAATAGAAATTTTTCTAAAAACAAAACCATAACATTAAAAGAATCTTGGAATGGCCATAGAAGAGACCAAACCTAATCATAAACATCACTTCATGTATGATTCTGTAAGTGTCATCGTATGTGTATAAGGGTTTGCAAGTTGGGTCATGCTTCTATTTTCTCAGCTCTGATTTGAATTAGGAGCAGCGTGGCCGCGCCACTCCAGAGTTCAAATCAAACGTGGCTGCGCCACCCTGCAGTGAAGACTGCTTATTCTGTTGGTGATCTGAGATGTTATGCATGCTTATATTGTTACCTTAATCTGTAATACATGTCCAGTACAGTATTCAATGTGTTAATGAGCATGCTAATGATAGAATCATATGTTGGATAAGTGTTTATAAACTTTCAAACATAATTCAAAGGATGATTACAAACTATGTTCTTTAATGTCATAGTGTATTAGAAAATGATTTTTGTATTATGTGTATGTAAAGTACATAAGGACTTACGTATAGGATTATACGGTTAAGTTAGAATCGTATGTGTATGATAAACTTATATATCAAGTTTGTGTATCGGATGTACATAACTAATGAATATCCTATATACGTAATTATATTATAATAGGGTTCGAAAAGTATCGTTAAGCTAAAGGTTGATAAACTACGCTTAAGGCAAGTATCTAAATCTTATCTCTTTGATGCAAGTTTCTTATCTTACAAAACTTTGAATTTGTGCAAGTACTCAAACCCTACTCTTTATTGAGCATTACTTGAGCTTGTATTATTATTGGTTGTACAAGTAAACAATTGAAAGTATCATTCTTATCTTATGACATAATGCTTCATAGTTAGAATAGAGTTGTTTATATTCTTTGGGCTTTGATTTTGAGTATTGAACTTATAATTGTTCTTATATACATTTAAAGAGCGGTCTATGCCATTTAATTAGACTAGACCTAAATCATAATTTGAAGGTGATCCAAACCAATTGATTGGTGCGGAATCTTGTATTGACTGAGATGAACAACCTTCTTTGAAGGGAAAACTATATTTGTCGGGAGACCGACGTGCACACTTGATTACAATTAAACGATATGAATAACGTAGGGTACTTTAGGCTGATCACATGTTGTACTCATTTTTATTGGATTATCAGTATATTATTGTTAATCCTAGTAGAAGTTCATAGTCCTTAGTTACTGCTCAGTATTCATTACATTGAAATCTTGAATTGATTAAGCATTGAATCTTATTAATATCTTTCTGTCCTTAGCGATTATTGTTGAGAACCATTGATACTTCATGCTATCCTTAAACTATCATTATTGTTGTACCCTTGAGAAATTATAACTATATTGAGCGCCCTTATTGCTATATTATTTGCTGAGTAAACTTGTTGCTCATTCTTGCTTTCCTTAAAAATATTTCAGTTAAGGCAGAGCAAGGCGGACCCTCAGGCACTGATAAGGGCAAGGGCAAGGCTACGGAGTAGCTTCATATATATTTATTTAGAAGTTTTATAATTATGTTAAGACATATTGTGTTATGTATTAGTTATGTCTAATCTATGTTTAAGGTATGTAAGAGATGTTTTAAGTTACGAAGCCTTGGGACGTGATTGATTATATTAAATAAATGTAATATATTCTGCCATTTTCGTTGCATGAGATGTTATTTAGTCATTAGATTTATAGCACGTGGCGAACCAAATTCGAGACATGAATGGTCTGAATTTGGGGGCGACACATATTTGGCGACTCAGAATGGGTTGTGTGGACCTATTTTAGGGGCATCACAGTTGGTATAATAGCTTAGGGATATGATCTCTGGCAGAGATTTGATGTTAGAACTAGGAGGGGAGAGACGAGTAAAACATTCGCTAGTGTGTCCTACCTAAGTTTATTTGTTATTTAATTAGTCGATCGGAATATAGGGATAATATGTGACATGTCAATTTTTTTAATTAACCCTTGTGGGAGTATTTAAGAATGACATCTGAAAATCAAGAGATGAACTCATATAGAGTTTTAAGTGATGAATTGAGGAGATTCATTTAAAGAATAAATATTGGAGTATAATATCTTGTTATAACAAAGATTTTTTTGGGGAGTACTAATTTAATTGTAGGATGTCAGGCGAAGAAGAAATTAGAGATATTCATGTGATAAGTGAATAATTAATAGTTGCACTCGAGCTAGTCGCAGAGGAAGCAGCTAAGAGTGAGGAAGAAGAGAACCTTGAGGAGGATTTATTAGGAGAATTATATGATCGAAATATAGAACTGCAGGATCGTATTCGTGAGTTAGAAAAGCAGGATGAAGAACGGCAGGCAGTCGTGGAACAAAGGGATGCAGAAATTCAAGATTTTGCAACCCGATATGCGAAGCTTGAACATAAGCTCTCTTTGGCAGAGTATATGATAATAGAGCTGGAATCTGAGAATGCAAATGTCAAATATCAGCTGAAAGAAGAAACAACTAAACGAGTGAGAATGGATGATGCATGGGTAAAAGTCGCACGACGCGTTGATATTATAGAAAAAGACGTTCGATCCAAGAAGGCTAAAATAAATGATATGTATTTATCTTTTTGGACATCAATTGGGAGAACCCAACATCAAGTTTTGAATTACCCTGTACAGAGTGTTCAACCCCAATTCGATATGGATCGAAGATTAATGATTCAGATAATGGATCAGGAGTACGACGAAGCAGTTGAGGGTGAAATATGCCCTATAGTGAAGTCAATTTCAGAGGTAATGATGACACCAAAGACTGTCCTAAAAAAGTCAAAGTCGGTGGTTCAAGGGAGAGCGTTTGTCATGACTTCTCAAAAAGCGAGGAACCCGAACGAAGTTATTACGAGTAAGCTAATCATAAACTCTTGCGAAGTCTATACCTTATTAGATATCGGTTCTACTCATTCTTTTATTCCACCTGCTTGTGTTCAACGTTTAAACTTGACCCGAGAGAAATTAGACTTTGACTTATCGGTTGAAACTTCGTTAGGAGAAACCTTCATTACATCCACCGTTTATAAATCTTGTTTGATTCAAATCGGCACCCTCACATTACCTGTTGATCTCATCTCTTTGAAACCACTTGCATTTGATATGATTTTAGGGATTGGTTGGTTAACTACTCATCATGCTAAAATTGATTATTTTCGTAAGATTGTTAGTTTTCATATTCCTAACCAATCTGTTATGCGAATTCAAACAACCAAACCACTAATGTTAATCACTGTCATATCAAGCTATAAAGCCATTTGTTTATTGAAAAATGGATGTCAACCTTTCTTAGCCCATGTTATGGATTTAAACAAAAATACGTCAAATTTGAATGATATTTCTGTTGTTAATAAATTTCTTGACGTATTCCCCGAAGAACTTCTTCGCCTACCCCCAGAATGCGAAATTGAATTTTGTATTGACCTTGAACCCGGTACAAAACTCATTTCCAAAACCCCATATCGAGTTGCTCCTATTGAACTTTAGGAGTTAAAAACCCAACTACAGGAGTTGGTACCCGAGCCTCTATCTGGTGACTTCCTTTGTGGAGTACACTGAAGCCAGACTCTCCGTAGGGGATGCCATATTTGTGCGGTGGTAAACTGATAGGTGCCATTGTGAGGTGCTATCCAAGGTTGGGATATGAGTCACAGTTGGGAGCAACCTAAGTCAATAACCAAAATAAGTAGCTTTCTAGGCTTAACTGGTTATTATTGGAGACTCGTGGAAGGATTTTTTTGAATTACCACTCCATTAACTCAACTGACTCAAAAAGATATAATATTCATATAGAGTGAGGATTGTGAGAAGAGTTTCCAAGAACTCAGGAGGAGACTCATTTCAGCACCTGTTCTGACAATACCATCAGGTTCGGAGGAATTTGTCATTTACAACGATGATTCAGGCAGAGATTTAGGATGTGTTCTTATGCAATATGGAAAATTCATAGCCTATGCCTCTCCATAACTCAAAGAATATGAGAGGAATTATCCTACTCATGTTCTAGAGTTGGCAACAGTTGTTTTCAAGCTAAAGATCTGGAGACACTACCTATATGGGGAGAAAGTGGAGATCTATATAGACCATAAGAGCCTTAAATATTTCTTCACTCAAAAGAAACTTAACATGGGCCAAAGACATTGGCTCGAGCTGTTGAAAGATTGCGACCATGCCATTCAATACCACCCTGGAAAAGCGAACGTGATAGCTGACGCATTAAGTAGAAGATCGTATGCGGGTACGATTGCGATGCTATCAACACAAAGACCCATTTTGTATGACTTACAAAGGATGGAGATAGAGACGTGAAGATGATAAATATACGAGTAGAATCGACTTTAATCAATATAGTTAAAGCTGCTTAAGCTACATACTCAGAGCTGATGAATATGAAGAAGAAGGTGCAAGAAGGTGTTATTCTAGAAGCAAGAATTGATGAAGAGAGGAAATCTCAACCCTCGATTCATTGGTCCATTTGAAATCCTCGACTGAGTAGGAACTGTGGCCTATAGACTCGCCTTACCACTACAAAAAAATAGGGCTTCAGTAACAACTGATTTTCGTTGCTAAAGGTGCCAAATTTCATTGCAAAAGGGTTTTGGCAACGACTTTACTATCGTTGCGTCTTTCGTTGCGCAATGAGCGTTGCTAATTGTTCCGCAACGAACGTATTTTTTTCGTTGCCAAAAATAATACATTTTGCAATGAAATTTGGCTTTCGTACAGAGACATCGATCCTTTAGCAACAAAATGTATTGTTACAGAATAATTAAAATTTCGTTGCTAAAAAGCCCATTTCGTTGCAAAAACCTTCTAATTGGCAATGAAATGAACTCTTTTTTTTTTTTGCAACAACCATGCATTTTCGTTGCAATTGACACCATTTTGCAATGACACTTTTCATTGCCGTAAATTATAAAAATTGTTGCCTAAGCTTGCTTTCGTTGCGGAATGTAGACTTTTTAGCAATGATTTTCGTTGCTGATTATATTATTTGGCAACGACATTATGCCGAATCAGCAACGAAAATATTTGTTGCTGGTTATTTTCAATAGCAACGAAAGTCGTCAATTAGCAACAACATTATATGCTGTCGTTTCTTTATATGTGCAACGAAAGTTGATAAGATTTGCAACGATTAAAAATATTGCCTTTTATTTTAGTATTAGCAATAATATCCTCTCCGTTGTTATTAGGTTAATCTTTCGTTGCCAAATATTATATTTTTAATGCCATTAGCAACAAAAATTTGTTGCTATATTAAAACTTGTTCAATGCTTTGGTAACGAATTATATTTTTGCCAAATCAAAATTTAACTTTTTTTTTTGTGTACATGACTGGCTCAATGTCCCCATAGCAAATAATGGCAAAAATACAAAAAACTAAAATATTATTAACTTAATAAAATAATCCACTACATAATCATTCATTATCTTTACAATTAACCATCTAAAGCTACCACAGTTCTTCAATCAAAGTATATATCTACATATATAAAGAGAGTACACTTCATAATTTCGTCCCTTATCTTCCGTAAACGTAGCACGAAAATTTGATACCCAGTATTGTAAGGCAGGTCGTAGAAGCAGTCTTCTTGCACATATTTAAAATAATAGCAAGTCAGGAAAATGAAGCAAATAGGTCACCAGAGGCACTTAGTGCCAAAATCAATACACAAAGACAATAGAGTTGCTACGTGGTACTAATGTACACCGTATTGCTCATAAGTAGAAAAAGACAAATAGGTAATCACAATATCATTTGCTACAAATTCAAATAGAAAAAGAACCTTCAGTGCAACTATATGATTGCTCTGTTACAAGAAAAAATTGAAATCTTAATCGGCCATGTTGCACCTATTGTGTACTCATTCTCATTTCTCAATCACATAGACAGTTCAAAAGGAAATGCAACAGAAATTAGAAAAAGGCTTCTCTGAATAACACATAAGAACATGTAAAACAAAATAAAGAAGTCAAGCAGATTATGATACTAAAAAAACCATATACCTGCGAGCTATGAGATCAGTTAATGCATCGTCATGTAAAACAGGTGCAACTTCCTCTTTCTTAGACTCTCGCAGAAGGGATTCCAAATATTCTCTCCGGTCTTCTGCACTGTGAGAATATAATAGAATCAATTTACTACAAGCTCTGCAACAGCTGGGAAAATATAACAAAATCAAGTTATATAACATTACCTTGTGTTATTGTCAAAGAAGCTAGTAGTAATGCTCTGATTAGCAACTCCAAGTTTATGCTCAGTTGCAGCTCTAACTTGTTCTTCCACAGTTTGCACCCTATTTACAGTAGTTAAAAAAATTAATAAAACCTGAATCTGAAAATTGTATAGTAATCACCAAATGGATTCCTGAAAATTGTCGCACCCTCACAATCAAGTCTGATTGCTGACACGAGCTCAGGAGAGATTACCTGACAAACTCCATCTTCTTGGCCTGTTGGTGTATTCCCCAAATCTCTTGTATCCTTCCCCTTAGGTGTTCCAGGTACCCCTATAGAGTATGGCTTTGATGGGTTCCTGAGAGACTAGAACTGCACCTGTGCCTTGCTGCAAGGAAAATAGAGGCAACACTTGCTTTCAGCCAATTTGCTCAAAGCTATACATGAAAACAGAGGGAATCTATATACGAATCTCTAATTCCGACACCACCTCCTGGACTGAAGTCCCTTTCGCTTTACCTTTTATATTCACTATTGCAAGAGGATGCTTCTGAAAGTGGGTCTTGATTGTTTTAGCAACTCCGGTGACAATATTACTCTTCCCTGATAAAATATGGAAGTGCACAAAAACTTTAATTGTGACGGGTTTTCTCATTTGGTATCATACTCCACAAGGTTGCTAAAAACATGTCAAAATGACCATGAAATAGTAATAAGACAAGTTCTAGAAAGTAGAATCATATAAATAATTTGACAATTCGACAAATGTAACAATAGTACAGAACCGCGATCCGAGTAACATTGTTGTAAACTGTTAAAAGGTACACTACTTATTTATTTGACAAGATCTGTAATCTTACCCACAGCAAGAACCGGGCGCTTTTTCATTCCAAGGGCTTGCTTTCGCAAAAGAAGCCTTTCTCTATTAGAAAGACGCATAGCTCTGAAAGGTATCTTCTCAGAGCCATCCTCCACAGCTCCGAGAACTGATACTTCTTGTTCACGTTTTGGTGAATTAAGAGGCTCAGGATTACTGATGGTGGGAAAGTGACCTTTGGACTAAAATCAACATTTACATACAAAATGAAAAATGAAATATTTAAAACATAAAATTTGTAAAAACCTAAAAATACCATTTGATTGTACCTTATAAACATCAGGACAAGTTCTAACCATGGACTCAACGTCTACAACCGCACCATCCATATCCATAAGAACATCAGATTTTTCAAATACTGATTCAGATGAAGGCTCTCATTCTATTGTATCAAACTTGTCACCATCCTCCTCCACATCCTTTATAGAGAATCCTCTTAGCGCATCTCCTTGAGTGGCCAGTAAATTGCGCCCTAAGGTGTCCACAACAACATTTGTGCCTACTACATGTCTATCTATAACCTTCACATTATGATGCCAACAACCAAATCACAAGTCAATGGCAAAGAAACAAGCACTTCCCTTTTCTGACCAATCCTATGAGCCCAAGCTTGGGCTTGCAGATCAACCTGACAGTGTGAAAAGAGATGGATTAAGAATTAATCTTGAGGTGTCAATGGATTCACAATTTCATAAGATTTGGTATTCATATACTGCCTGAGGCTTCCAATCTGTGTCAAAAATTATCACAGTATCAGCAGCTTGAAGATTAACACCAACGCCTCCAGCACGAATGCTAACACCACATAAAAGCAGTGCGACTAGGTAAATTAAAAAAGACGCGAACATGCATTGAACTGGGAAAATCTACACAAGCACAACCCTCTAGAAATAGTAATTATACATGAGTTAGTGTCCACATTTCTTGCCCCAAATGCTATGTTTACAATTTTACAATGTACAGGTTTCCTATACGGCTGTACCTAGGTCACTTAACAGGAGTGTACCATCTTAAAAAGGATTGACAAAATGTGAATTCAGACAACTGCTCCACCATTTTATCCCAGAAGCTAATGAATCTCGACTATATAGAGCAAAAAGAATGGGCAGATCAGTGCTATGTCTCATAAGTGCAAGTAGAGAAAATTTTTGCCACAGCCTGCCTACGCCAAACATTTCAGAAAAAGAGAAGTGAATTAGAACTTTGAACATGACAGAATTTAATCTCACCTGCAGGAGAAGGCAGATGTTGAGGGGCTTGAGGCACATTTCTCACTGTAACTCAATCAATGAAGGATAAAAACTTAGAACTAAATACTACACAAATATTGCAGCAGCCAAACAGAGTTATTGATATACAATGCTGTGCAACTTCAAACAAAATCCCAAATCAAGTCAACCTAATGGAGCTGGTATTGGTTGAGGGACTCGAGGCACACTTTTTGCTATAGTTGAATCATCCTGAAGCAGAGATGACACATTTAATTTCCCAGGATTCTTAGCTGCTTTTTCTCTAAGAGCATACCGCCTATTTTGGAACCAATTCCACAACTCTTCCGACGACAAATAACTTGCAGTATCAAAGAAGACCTCTCCTTTTCATCAAAGCTCAGCATGTCTTATGATGGTTCCAATACAAAAATTCCACATCAAATGAAATTAGTCTATTTGATAAGTTTATGTTATAAGCAAATCAAATTTTATTAACAACAACAAATATTCACTACTCAATAATGATAACATTTAAGAAGCAGATGCATCATCATCTTAACATTTTTCATACCTCATCTTGTAAAACAGAAGCTGAACGTTGCTTGCCAGATTCTCTAAAGTTCATACTACCCATATCTAAAGATAATCTGTTTAACAAGATGGACAAAAAGGATTAAATATAAAATTAAAGTCAAATAATTATCGCAAAAAATAATATGAAAAACACAAGTTAATTCAAAATAATTGTTCAGCTGTTCTGGTTTATAAATCTAGATGATTTTCAAAATTTTGAAATTTTAGATAATTTACTCAGCTGGCAGTCATGGATATGAAAAAACAGGTTGAGGAAAAGGAATATCGTTTTATTTAAACATCATGCTTCCAGAAAATTGGAGGACCAGATAACATATTTAAGTCAATAAATCAAAGTTAAGAAGTAGAATAATACCAAGTTCTATTCAGGTGCATTTGGCCCAAGTGACAAAGCTACGCTTGGAGGTATAATAGGAACTGCCTTGACTCCTAAATTGGGACGACCAGCTACATTAGAACGGGCAAATAGAGGTTGTTCTAAGGAGCCTGTAGAATGAGATTTTCGGACACCTGAACCAGAACGACAATCTGACTAAACTAAATAATTAAGCATCATTCAAATGTTTCAACTTTGATAAGATGAAAGGCATACCTTATTTGATGCTAGTTCTGATCATCTTTCTCTTCCTCGTCCATACTTTGTTCTTCTTCACTACAATAATCTACAGGTGTATAATCCTCACTACACCCCTCGTCGAATTCATCCTCCTCAAAATCATCCTCATCGACATCATCATCTATGTCTCCATCCAATAAGATAATATGTTTGTAACGGGTTGAATTTATTGAGTCGTGATTCTGGGGACAAAATCCTTTTAAGGGGGGAAAGATGTGACGAACGAGATTTTTGTAATTAATTTTAATATTTATTGAAGTAAATAAATATTTTCGATGATTTAATTATTAGATTAAATAATTAATTGATGCAAATGTGATAGATTAATTTAATTATATGTGTTATAATTATTAAATTAATGTGGAGAATTTTTATTATCGAGGTATGTGATTATGTGAACGTATTGTATTAAAAGAAATACTTAATAAGCCTAATGTTATTTTAATTAATTTAATTATTAATTTGAGAGTTAATAATTTGACATTATTTATTAATGAGAATTTTAATTATGTGACTATGTGAATTTATGAGAAATTATTATATTTTATTTAAAGTAAATTAAATAAGATATTGAATTATTTTATAAGGAGTGTGACATTAATTAAACTATATGATAAAGCTTTATTAAATTAAAGGAGTTTTGAAATCTATTATGCTAGCCAAACAAGGCCCTAAGAGAAGTTAATAACAGTTACCCATGACTGGGTAACTGACCATTATCACGTCAGTTTTTATACGCCTCTAGCGTATTATGTTGTTTCATGTATGCTAAGTTGAGAACTCAGAGAAAATTCAGAGAGAAAAGTTAAGAATTTTGAGTGTGTGATTGAAGAAGAGTTTGAGAAGGGTTTCAATTCATCTCCTACATTATACTCTACGCTTTGGGTAATTCTCTCCAACCCAATTTTCATTGTTACGTCATTTAGTTTTTATAAAAAATGGCTTTCATTCATTCTGTAAGTCTCTGTGAATTGGGAAATGGTGTTGTTATAAGAATATGTGTAATAATACGAGTAGCATAACATGTTTTATATATATATTGCATGATTCCAAATCATAAGTTTCGTAATATGATGACTTGTTATTTCAAAATTTACAGAGTTTGGGTTTTGGCCATATGACCCTTATACGTAAATTTAATGTGTCAAACATAAATGATTTTGTAAAATTTATACTCATATTTGATTATGCATGTTGATACGAAGAGACCAAACCTTAAATGAACGGATTCGGTGTTATAACGAATCCGTAGTATTAAATTTCATGATTTATTTTCAAAACCTTCAAGAACATCAAAGTCAGTGAAATTCACATATTTTAATTCTGTAATTATGTGTTTAATGGGTTAAATTCATTCTGTAATTGATGAGTAACGATTATGTATGAATTATATCATGTGGGTATGTCTAAATTCGTGCAGAAATTTAGAAATTGATAGAAATTGGCATGTTCTGCGATTTTTCGCGAACTGCCATTTCTGCAACTGGTACGCCGCGCCGCAGCGCCGGCTGCCTGCCTATTTCTCGCGCCACAGCACCATGTATCTGGCCGCAGTGCCAAGACCTAGTATAAAAGTGGCACCGCAGTGCCACTCTCCAGAATGTACAGGAATGGAATTTTTAAAATAATTAAGTCTAGCAATGTGTTAGTAACTTAATTAATGAACATGTAAAAATGTTAAAAGTATAATGAGGTGATAAAATAGATGTTTAACATGTAAATAACATAATTTCATGTTGATTGAATTATTGAATACATAATTAGTTTGTTGTTTGTGAAGTGTAAATTATGTGACAATGAATGTGATATATTGACTAAGTATAGTCATAACCAAAGTTAGAAAAAAAGAATGAAGTTTCTATGATTAGTTACGTTATAATTGACAGGTATTGTGAATGTAAATGATATGTAGGATTAAATTCAAAGAACGAGTTTAGTTAAAGTGTAATCTACGCACGAGGCAAGTTTCCTACCCCTACTTGTTATCATTGTTCAAGTTTATTATTTACCTTGAGTAAATTATCATTACTATTATTCAAGTTCGAATTGTTATATTAAAGATTGATTATCCTTTCAAAGTATGAATTTGTTATACAATAATTGTCCTATTGTATACTTCTTGAGATTATTATTCAAATTGAATATCATTATTGTTGAACCTTGTTAGACTAGTGAACCTTATTGATTCGACTAGTCCATAGTTGATGAACGTTCTAAATTTCAGAACCCTTATTAAATTATCCAAACCAAACTTCCTTTGGCGCGGACTTGAATATCAAACTGAGATGAACAATCCTGTATAGGGGATTATTTAAGCTTTAGTGTTAAGATATTGTGCACAGTATGGTACTAAGGGCTGATCCCCCTAAGTACGAGAAGAGAGTCCATAGTCTTATGACTGTTAAAGGTTTCAAGAATAAACACTTGACAACCTAGGACATCGTTCAAGGTCTTATGACCCTCAGAATTTCTTTTGATTCTTGTTATTCATTCTTGATTCAAAAGTTGAGCTTTATTTCAGAAGTCTTTGATTCACTCGCATGTTATTATATTGTTACTTTTATTATTATACTTATGGGCAATCGTTCTCACTCTTGCGTAATAATAACATTGTAGTTAAGAGCGAAAGAGCAAACGAACCTTCCACTAGTAAAGGAAAGGGCAAGCTTAGCAAGTAATGAAGATTGATTATTTATGTGGTTATGCAATGATAATTAGAATTGATATTACTTAAGACTTATTTGTTTATGTTTCCGCACAGATAATTTAAGGTTAGAGTGACCTGGGATTTATTTATTATGAAGTTGATGTAACCCCATAAGGGTAGAGATTTATTATTGATTTCTATGTATTGCATGGTTTGCATTTTTATGGGTGGATAGATATATGATGTTGTATCGTGAAGACCAAATCATGTGGAAATGGAAGTACCCAGATTTGGGGGTGTCACAGGTTGGTATCAGAGCTGTAGGTTATGAACCTTAGGTGGGGGAATAACCTTAGGTAATAGCCTTATAGGAAGAACATAATGAAGGAAAACTCTTATCGAGTTCTAAGAGATGAATTTCTTAATTCATTAAAGATAATAAAAGACTTTATGTGTTTATGTGTTAAATTATGTGCTCACTAGTACGACTTAGTGACTAAAACTTAAAACTATGTTGCCAGGATGTCAGATGTTGGAGGAGCTAGTCGAGCTGGGGAGGAGGAACCCCGAGTGCCTATTGAGGAGGAGCCCCGAGACATTCATGTTGTCAGGGATCAGTTGATACAGAGGGAGCCATCTCCGTTGATCACTGTTGTTGGTCAGGAGCATGAGCCTGAGATTGATCCAGAGGAGGATCCTGAGGAGGAAGAGGAAGTGGAAGAAGAGGAGTTCCCACCGAACTCCATTGATGCTGAGATGTATGATGCACTTTATGATAGTAACATAGAGTTGCAGGATACTGTCCGGGATCTGACTGAGCAGGCAGTTAGTCAATAGATTACCATCGAGCAGAAGGATAGGGAGATTGTGACTCTTCATACACGTGTGGGAAACGTGGAATGGGATTTGGTTCACGAGAAGGGTCAAAATGAGGAGAAGTCCACAGAAATAGAAAAATTGAAGAAGGATCTGAAAGAAAGCTCAGAGAGGCTTGCCATAGCAGAGGAAGGCTGGGTAAGAGAATCATGTCGTGCTGATCTTTCAGAAAGGGATTGTCGTGTAAAGAAGGCTAAGCTTGGGGAGACATACTCTACACTTAATAACGCAATGGATGAAGCCCAGGATCGAGTTTTGAGGTACCCAATCCAGTTTGAAGGTCTACCATCGTACATGCTGGATCGCAGGACGATGTCTCGCATCATAGAAGAGGAGCATAGCAAGGCTATTCGGAGCCTTAATAGACAGTGATAGTATTAGTATTAATTATGTGAAAACTATTTGGTAGTTAATGATGTAAATTCCGATGTGTTTATAAACAAAGGAATATTTTGATGTTTTAAATCCTGTAGATTCTTTATCTCGGGATAGTTGATGTAAATAGCAGTGACGCTATCTTATGATGTTAAAACTTTTGAATTGAATAAAATGTCAGAGTTTATTTGAAGTAATGTGTTAAGTGAATTATGATTAAATATTCTAGTTAAGCCTTAATTGTTTGAAGGATTGAATAAAGACCTAATAAGCGTATATTCTTAACAGAAATATGCCGCCTAGAAGACAAAACCGTAAACCAGCTCAGGAAGAGTCAACGAATAATAACAATAACGCCAATGCTAATCCCGTCCAACAATTAGTGAACTTAATAGCTGGAGCAATGAATAATCAACCTCAAGCTCCACTGAATACAACGTTCAAAGATTTCAAGGCGGTGGGACCGCCAGAGTTTAAAGGTTCCATGAACCCGACCGAAGCTCAGACTTGGGTTATGGAGATGGAGAAGGTTTTTGGGGTCGCAAGAGTCAGAGAGGACCAGAAGACCGCGTTTGCAACGTTTATGCTGAAATTTGAAGCCATTTTTTGGTGGCAAGCAAACAAAGTTCGTGGAGGACAAGGTATGATTACCTGGGAGAGGTTCAAGGAGATGTTTTTCGATATGTATTTCCTGACTACCTCGCAGAACCAATTGGTGGTTCAGTTTATGGAATTAAAGCAAGTGAATATGTCTGTATCAGATTATGCGGCTAGGTTTAACGAATTGGCAAGGTTCGCCACATATCAAGTGCATACCAATGAGAGGAAGGTAAGACGTTTTGAACAAGGACTGAAGCCGTGGTTGTATAGTAAGGTGTCGATGTTTCAGTTGAAGACATTCGTCGGGGTACTAGAGAAGGCCATACTCGTTGAGGGGGGAAGCGATGCAGTAACGAAGTACAATCAGGATCAAAAGAAGAAGAAGAATGAAAGTGAAGGAAATAACAAGGCTGGTGGGAGTAGCATTGGGGGTAGCCATAATCAGAAGAGGAAGTGGTCCGATAACTCATCGGTTGGAAGTCAGCAAGGAGGGCAGAAGAAGAAGATCGAAGCGTGCTCAACCTGCGGAAAAGCTCATTTGAAAGTTTGCATGAAAGGAAAGAGAGTGTGCTACAATTGTGGTCAGGAAGGCCACGTAGCACCAAACTGTCCAAACCCAAAGAAGGGTGCCTGCTTCACTTGTGGTTCAAAGGATCATCTTGCAAGGGATTGTCCTAAAAAGGGGTCTGGAGGAACGAGTTCAGGAGGAAATAGAGGGAATACCGGTGGAAGCACTCTAACTATCGCAGCACCAACCGCAACCAATCGACCAACCGCCAGAACCTTCAATATGACGGTGCAGGATGCAGTACAGTCTCGTGATGTGGTGTCAGGTATCATTCTGATCAATAAAGTTAATGCTTATGTGTTATTTGATTCGGGTGCTACTTGCTCATTTATATCCAATGACTTTGCTAAGAATTTAGAATTGCCTAAGGATGAGTTGGAATACCCCATGAATATAGAAATCGTGAATAGAGAAATAATCACTGTTAAGTACGTGCATAAGAACTGTAGAGTAGATATTAAGGGTAATATCATGAACGTAGATCTTATCCCTATTCGACTTGGGGAACTTGACGTTATCTTGGGAATGGACTGGTTATTCAATTACGGGGCGATAATTGATTGCCAAAAGAAGCGTATTAATCTTATGACTCCGTCAAAGGTTATGTTTTATGGTAGCAAGTCGCCTAAACAAGCGAGTTGTCTGATGATGATGCAGGCCAGAAAGTTGTTACGACAAGGATGTGTAGGATATTTAACTTACATAGTCTACAGTCGTAAAGAGAATCCGAAAATAGATGAGATACCAGTAGTGAGGGATTTCGTCGACATATTTCTAGACGATTGACCAGGACTTCCGCCAAATAGAGCAGTTGAATTCGTGATCGATTTGGCTCCAGGAACGACTCCAATATCGAAGGCACCGTACCGAATGGCACCAGTAGAGATGAAAGAACTGATGGTCCAACTACAAGAATTACTGGATAAGAAGTATATCCAACCAAGCGTATCACCGTGGGGAGCACCGATTTTATTTGTGAAGAAGAAGGATGGGACAATGCGGCTCTGCATTGATTACAGAGAACTGAATAAGGTCACGATTAAGAATAGATATCCATTACCGAGGATCGATGATCTGTTTGATCAATTGAAGGGAGCAAGATACTTTTCAAAGATAGATTTGAGAAGTGGTTATCATCAACTGAAGGTGAGACCAGAGGATGTACCGAAGACAGCATTTAGAATACGATATGGTCACTACGAATTTTTAGTAATGTCGTTTGTTTTAACGAATACTCCTGCAACATTTATGGGACTAATGAATGGTGTGTTCAAGCCGTTTTTAGACAAGTTCGTAGTGGTATTTATAGATGATATTTTCGTATATTTGAGAACCAAGGAAGAACATGAAGAGCATTTGAGATTAACGTTAGAAGTATTGAGAAAAGAGAAGTTGTATGCTAAGTTTTTGAAATGTGAATTCTGGATTGAAAGAGTACAATTTCTTGGACATATGATCGATAGGGACGAAATTTCGGTGGATCCCTCCAAAGTCGAAGCTGTGATTAACTGGGATCAGCCGAAGACACCGTCGAAAGTAAGAAGTTTTCTTGGATTGGCAGGTTATTATAGAAGATTCATTCAAGACTTTTCCAAGATCGCAACTCCGTTAACGAATTTGACTCGAAAAGCTGTGAAATTTGTTTGGACAGAAAAGTGTGAGGTAAGCTTTCAAGAATTGAAGAAGAGGTTAAGTTTTGCACCTATATTATCTCTTCTGGATGATACAAAAAATTTTGTGGTTTATAGTGATGCTTCACACAAAGGACTTGGTTGTGTGCTTATGTAAAATGGCAGAGTCATTGCGTACGCGTCACGACAACTGAAGGATTATGAGAAGGGGTATCCGACCCATGACTTGGAGTTAGCTGCAGTGGTTTTCGCTTTAAAAATCTGGAGGCACTATCTCTACAGGGAGAAGTGTGAAATATATACAGACCATAAGAGTCTGAAATATATTTTCACACAAAAAGAATTGAATATGCGCCAAAGAAGGTGGTTGGAATTAATTAAGGACTACTATTGTGAAATTTTATACCATCCGGGTAAGGCAAACGTGGTTGCCGACGCTTTAAATAGAAAAGGTTGGGAGAAGTTGATGATGTTGACCGCTCAGAAGGAACTGATTTTTGCAATGGAGAAACTAGAGTTGGAAGTGAAGTATCCTATATAAATTGAGGAGAAGTTATTTCAGATGCAATCTGGTACAACCCTACTGGATAAAGTTAAGGAGGCTCAACTTTAGGACGATGAGTGCAAAAAGTTGATAAGGAAGATATCTGAAGGAACTGAACAAAGATTTAAAATGGATAAGGAAGGAATACTGAGATTTGAGAGCAGAATTTGGGTACCGCCAGTACCAGAGATTAAGGAAGACATTTTGAGCGAGGCTTATAGTTCACGATATTCGATTCACCCTGGTAGTACCAAGATGTATCAAGATCTTCGACAACATTTCTGGTGGCCGAATTTGAAACGTGATATTACAGAGTGTGTTGCCAAATGTTTAACCTATCAGAAAGTGAAAACAGAACATCAGAGACCGAGTGGGTTGCTACAACCGCTAGAGATCCCAGAATGGAAATGGGAACATATTACAATGGACTTCGTGGTTAGCCTTCCGACGACTTAGAAAGGCTATGACGCAGTATGGGTTATCGTTGACCTACTGACGAAATCCGCACACTTCCTTCCGATCAAAATCAGATTCAACTTACATCAGTTGGCAAAGTTATATGTAAAAGAGATTGTTTCGAGGCACAGAGTGCCGTTGTCAATTGTTTCCGATAGGAATCCACGCTTTATGTCGAACTTCTGGAAACGTCTACAAGAATTCATGGGTACACAGTTGCGAATGAGTATGGCATATCACCCTCAGACAGATGGACAGAGTGAAAGAACAATTCAGACATTGGAAGATATGTTAAGAGCTTGTATAATGGACTTTAAAAGAAATTGGGATGATCACCTACTATTAGTAGAGTTCGGCTACAACAACAGTTACCACGCTAGTATAGGCATGCCGCCTTACGAAGTGTTATACGGCAGAAAGCGCAGAACTCCACTTTATTGGGATGAAGTTGGCGAAAGACAATTACTAGGGCCATAATTGGTACAGCAGATTGCAGAAATAGTCAAAGTGATTCGAGCACGACTGGTAGTAGCTCAAGATAGACAGAAGAAGTACGCAGATCCACACCGTAAGAATGTTGAATTTGAACCGGGTAGTTACGTGTTCTTAAAGGTCTCTCCCTGGAAGGGAAAGATTAGGTTTGGAAAGAAAGGAAAATTAAGCCCAAGATTCATTGGACCCTTTGAAGTTCTACGAAGAATCGGAGAAGTCGCGTACGAGGTAGCCCTACCTCCAGCACTCGAGAATGTCCACAACGTCTTCCATGTTTCTGTGTTACGACCCTACAAATCCGATTACAAGCATGTAATTGAATACGAACCCCTACATTTTGAAAAAGACTTATCTTACGAAGAAATTCCCGTTCAAATTGTCGACAGAAAAGAACAAGTTCTCAGAAATAAAGTAATACCTTCTGTTAAGGTAATTTGGAGGAACCACAACGCTGAAGAAGCTACGTGGGAACTCGAAGAGAACATGATGAAGAATTACCCTTATTTATTTACTTAATTTATGTGTAAGCGATTTTAAGGACAGAATCCTTGTAAGGGGGGAGAATTTAACGGGTTGAATTTATTGAGTCGTGATTCTGGGACAGAATCCTTTTAAGGGGGGAAAGATGTGACGAACGAGATTTTTGTAATTAATTTTAATATGTGTTGAAGTAAATAAATATTTTCGATGATATAATTATTATATTAAATAATTAATTGATGCAATTGTGATAGATTAATTTAATTATATGTGTTACAATTATTAAATTAATATGGAGAATTTTTATTATCGAGGTATGTGATTATGTGAACTTATTGTATTAAAAGAAATACTTAATAAGCCTAATGTTATTTTAATTAATTTAATTATTAATTTGAGAGTTAATAATTTGACATTATTTATTAATGAGAATTTTAATTCTGTGACTATGTGAATTTATGAGAAATTATTATATTTTATTTAAAGTAAATTAAATAAGATATTGAATTATTTTATAAGGAGTGTGACATTAATTAAACTATATGATAAAGCTTTATTAAATTAAAGGAGTTTTAAAATCTATTATGCTAGCCAAACAAGGCCCTAAGAGAAGTTAATAACAGTTACCCATGACTGGGTAACTGACCATTATCACGTCAGTTTTTATACGCCTCTAGTGTATTATGTTGTTTCATGTATGCTAAGTTGAGAACTCAGAGAAAATTCAGAGAGAAAAGTTAAGAATTTTGAGTGTGTGATTGAAGAAAAGTTTGAGAAGGGTTTCAATTAATCTCATACATTATACTCTACGCTTTGGGTAATTCTCTCCAACCCAATTTTCATTGTTACGTCATTTAGTTTTTATTAAAAAATGGCTTTCATTCATTCTATAAGTCTCTGTGAATTGGGAAATGGTGTTGTTATAAGAATATGTGTAATAATACGAGTAGCATAACATGTTTTATATATATATTGCATGATTCCATATCATAAGTTTTGTAATATGATGACTTGTTATTTCAAAATTTACAGAGTTTGGGTTTTGGCCATATGACCCTTATACATAAATTTAATGTGTCAAACATAAATGATTTTGTAAAATTTATACTCATATTTGATTATGCATGTTGTTACGAAGAGACCAAACCTTAAATGAACGGATTCGGTGTTATAACGAATCTGTAGTATTAAATTTCATGATTTATTTCCAAAACCTTCAAGAACATCAAAGTCAGTGAAATTCACATATTTTAATTATGTAATTATGTGTTTAATGGGTTAAATTCATTCTGTAATTGATAGGTAACGATTATGCATGAATTATATCATGTGAGTATGTCTAAATTCGTGCAAAAATTTAGAAATTGATAGAAATTGGCATGTTCTGCGATTTTTCGCGAACTACCATTTCTGCAACTGGTACGCCGCGCGGCAGCGCCGGCTGCCTGCCTATTTCTCGCGCCGCAGCGCCATCTATCCGGCCGTAGCGCCAAAACCTAGTATAAAAGTGGCGCCGCAGCGCCATTCTCCAGAATGTACAGGAATGGAATTTTTAAAATAATTAAGTCTAACAATGTGTTAGTAACTTAATTAATGAAAATGTAAAAATGTTAAAAGTATAATGAGGTGATAAAATAGATGTTTAACATGTAAATAACATAATTTCATGTGGATTGAATTATTGAATACATAATTAGTTTGTTATTTGTGAAGTGTAAATTATGTGACAATGAATGTGATATATTGACTAAGTATAGTCATAACCAAAGTTAGAAAAAAGAATGAAGTTACTATGATTAGTTATGTTATAATTGACGGGTATTGTGAATGTAAATGATATGTAGGATTAAATTCAAAGAACGAGTTTAGTTAAAGTGTAATCTACGCACGAGGCAAGTTTCCTACCCCTACTTGTTATCATTGTTCAAGTTTATTATTTACCTTGAGTAAATTATCATTACTATTATTCAAGTTCGAATTGTTATATTAAAGATTGATTATCCTTTCAAAGTATGAATTTGTTATACAATAATTGTCCTATTGTATACTTCTTGAGATTATTATTCAAATTGAATATCATTATTGTTGAACCTTGTTAGACTAGTGAACCTTATTGATTCGACTAGTCCATAATTGATGAACGTTCTAAATTTCAGAACCCTTATTGAATTATCCAAACCAAACTTCCTTTGGCGCGGACTTGAATATCAAACTGAGATGAACAACCCTGTATAGGGGATTATTTACGCTTTAGCGTTAAGATATTGTGCACAGTATGGTACTAAGGGCTGATCCCCCTAAGTATGAGAAGAGAGTCCATAGTCTTATGACTGTTATAGGTTTCAAGAATAAACACTTGACAACCTAGGACATAGTTCAAGGTCTTATGACCCTCAGAATTTCTTTTGATTCTTGTTATTCATTCTTGATTCAAAAGTTGAGCTTTATTTCAGAAGTCTTTGATTCACTAGCATGTTATTATATTGTTACTTTCATTATTATACTTGTGGGCAATCGTGCTCACTCTTGTGTAATAATAACATTGCAGTTAAGAATGAAAGAGCAAACGAACCTTCCACTAGTAAAGGCAAGGGCAAGCTTAGCAAGTAATGAAGACTGATTATTTATGTGGTTATGTAATGATAATTAGAATTGTTGTTACTTAAGACTTATTTATTTATGTTTCCGCACAGATGATTTAAGGTTAGAGTGACCTGGGATTTATTTATTATGAAGTTGATGTAACCCCATAAGGGGAGAGATTTATTATTTATTTCTATCTATTGCATGGTTTGCATTTTTATGAGTAGATAGATATATGATGTTGTATCGTGAACACCAAATCATGTGGAAATGGAAGTACCCAGATTTGGGGGTGTCACAGTGTTCAATGTTAATTTTTTGAGTTCTTTATCTTAAGACACTATTATTTATTATTTCTGAATCAACATCATCTCTATTCATTAGCCCTATATCCCGATCTTGAACAACAATGTCAATATCGGGTGAGTCATCATCAAGGTTAACAACATTGTCAGTGGTATATTCTTCAATCTCGGCCATTTCATCCTCCGAAACATCAAATACGTGTTGGTGGTTAAACCTTTGAACAATTTTCCAGTTGCAGCCTAATTTCAAATCATCAACAAAAAAACTTGTTTTGCTTGAGAAGCTAATATGTATGGGTCGTTTCAATACCATGTGCTACTTACATTTACACTTGTAAAGTATGTATCCTTCCTAAGACCCATACGCCGATTAGATAAATCAATCCACTCACAAGAAAATATAAACACATTATACCCTTTTCCATACTCTATTTTGATAATATCATTTAATAATCCAAAAAAGTCGATACTTTTCCCATCGTGTTCTCCTTCACATGTTATTCCATTATTTTGGCTTTGCCTACGATTGTCACGATCTTTGACAAGAAACCTTACTCCATTTACAATGCATCCTTTATATTTCCATACTCGTAAATTTGGACCACTTGCTAATGCAAATAGTTAATCACTAATGACATTTGATGTGGTATTCCAAGATGATGAATCTACATGATGTAAAAATTTAAATTAATCATTGATTTTCAAATAGCAACAAACAACTCACTAGCAATTGGCTGGCTTGAACTCTAGTTGCCTACAGTTGTTTGATGAATTGATTATGTCAAAACACTCACCTATTCTTCTCAAAATTTCTCAATCTCAGTCTTCTTCTCTTGTCAACCATCACAAAAAATTGTTTAATTTTCTTAAACCATTTAGAAACTAGTTTCAGCAACCTCCAGCTGTTGATCAAACTCTGCAGCAACCAAATCTGTCGTGTAATATCCTCGCCTCTATTGTTCTAAATGACAATCTGAAATCAAAGTAGCTTCCTTAGAATTTTTATTTAGTTATTAACTTAAGAAGAATCTAAAAACACTAATACTGTATAAATTGACATACTAAGAACCTTTTGATTACTTAAACCATGCACCAACCAAGTAATACATGGGAAATCAAACAATTATTTTATTTCTTCAAATAAAATCAGTTAAGTACTATGAATGTTGTAATAGTGCTATGCGATGTCTCAGCTGAGAGTAGTACTCTCACAGTGATATTAGTTAAGCTATTGTTGTAGTTGATGGTTTGCTATTATTAGAGTTCTTAACTTGTTTCAGGCCAAAAATTGGTAGTATAATGGATGGTTTGATTTAATTTTTGCTTTTAAGACACACCAATGTGGTATGAGGTACTGTACTAAGACCACTAAAGGCCTTTTTTTTAATTTGGGTATGTTCTTCTGTAATGTGGTCTAGCAACAACTTTTGTATATCTATTAGTAAATATTTTTTTTGGGATGATTGACATCAGATTGCTGTACTGGAAGACCTAAAAGATGAAGCTGTAGAGCAAGTGGATGTTGAGGTTGAGGATGAACCTAGACCAAGTGAGACTAACACAGAGGTAGCAGAGCCAAATTCCAAGACCAATGGAAGGCGATATGGCTTATGTGGGGGAGGAACTGATGGCAAACCTCCAAAAGTATTAGAACAGGATGGTCAACTATCACTGATTATTACATATCCTGCTCTCAGACCCAATTTCATCATAGCCTGTTGCACGTTAGTTTTGCTGTTGTCTACAGAATTTGGCAGGAACTCAATGCTAGGATGTTTACTAACACTGCTATCCCAACCCAGTCCATTACTCAAGATATCATTCACCTGTTAAAATTTGGACTCCATACTAATGCTAGGTTTTAGAGATTTAAAACTACACCATGTTATCGCCATTTAGATTTAGATCTGTAATTCCCTCTCTTTCTCTCTCACCACACACACACGCATACGACACACTCTTTGTCTTGTTTCTTACAATATTTTTAGCCTTCTCCCCCCCTCTCTCCCCCCGATAGTTCTGCATTCTTATAGGTTTACAGTAAGTTGCATAGTATAGATTAAGCAGTGTTCACTGACACAAATGATGCAACTTTCTGTAGGTAGCTCCTACTGAAGGGATGGCTATGCTTCATATTCATGGGGCCATGTGTATGCTGCATGAAGCACGGAACGTTACGAAGGGTGTCAAGTATGTCTTACGGTCAGATGTAGCTTTTGCTTGATATGTGTCTGCAGCTGTATGAATTTTGGTAAGTCTACATCCCATTATCACTTTTAACTGCCATAAATTTCCAGTTGCCTCTCATATGTGACTCTCTTATTTCATCCCTGAGTTGCTGATTCTTTTGGTCATGCTCTTTTTGGCTGATCAATCACCATTATCATCCATTTTGTACTTACAAGTTACAAATATTTGGGAAAATACAGTGAAAATTTATGATTTGAGAGTTGTTTTGCTGGCAGTGGTAATTCTAGAGTATGGAATTAAAAAGGAAATTATATTTTAATAAGAAGTCCAGTTTATTTTTATCTTGAAAAGCAAAAGCATGTCTTGAAATGATATTTGAATGGCACCTCAAAGTATACTAATGAAGTATTACATTTGACAGTAGTAATTAAAACTAGAGTTGCAAATGTGTTCACTTTAATGATGTATTGCAAGTTTATTCAAATATTCATTGATTAATTGGTAGAGCTCAACTTACATTTGCAACTCTAATGTAATTCCATTTTCTGATACACGTGTAGTATCTACATAATAGAAAAGCAATTACATTTGAAGGTTGCATACATGTGCAAATCATTCTACTCTAGATCACAGATGTAATAGTGTTTCTTAATTCCATCTCTGAAACAATTTGATTTATTTATTCAGTTTTTTATTTTGCAATGAATTTTTGTTTGAAAATTGACCGGGGCTTACATGGAGTACTTACGAAAGATGGAAACAAATTGAGTGGTATTATTTGCCAGTGCTAAAGGATTAGTCTAGCAAGATATCAAGAACGATTGTTGTAACTAAGTTAATTGGCATAACATCGATAAAAGTGGGCTGGCTTAAAACCATCTTTTGTTCTTGATTATTGGATCAGGTTTAACACATTTATCATGTGGTATCAGGTTTTATCAAATCAAGAAGCCGTGGATTGTATCAAACACATTAAGGATGCTCGATCAGCAGCAAAAACACCTTACCAAAGAGGCACTTGCAAGGAAGAGCACTGATGACATTTCCTGTGTGGTTGTAAAGTTCCAGTTATCCTAGACAGTTCCTCCCACATCTCAATCCCCAGCTTGTTTAAGTTAAAAACTTGTCATTGTTAGTATTTTGTATCTTAATTGGTAATTGTTAGCATGCTGCTGTATAAATAATTGGTGTTCATTTTCGCTGATAAAGTAACTACTGTTCATGTTGTTTTGAGTTTTATGTGCTGAATAAATCATGGAGTTTTATGTGCTGAATAAATCATGGATGCTTTAGACCAGGGTCGCTGAAGGCATATACCGAAAATTGTAGAACAATCAGTCAAAGTCACAGTGATCTTTAAAGAAAAAATTAGTTTGTTAAAAGTCATCATTCATAGTTTTTTTTTTATGCTCAACTAATTTGGCATGTAATTCGAAGAGACAGGTGAACTGAATAAAGTTGCCAAAAAAAATTAATTTCAGACTCCAAAAATTTATTATTACGACTGTTATTATTATTATTATTATTATTATTATTGTTATTATTATTATTATTATTATTATTATTATTATTACTACTACTATTATTATTATTACTGTTATTGTTATTATTATTATTATTATTATTATTATTATTATTATTGTTATTGTTATTATTATTATTATTAGTACTATTATTATTATTATTATCTTAATTTAAGCCAACATTTTAATAGTCGTTGCAAAAAGTTGTATAAAATATGCAACGAAAATAAAAATTATTGCCAATGAATGTGGTCCATATTAGGCAACGAAATATAGCAACAAAAAAACTTTCGTTGTCCACGATGAGGAGAAATCAAGTGGTCAAAAATTTTGCAACGAATTTCTAACGAATTTTGTTTTCAAATTTTGCAACTACTTATGAATTTCGTTGCAAAAAGTGAAATCCTGACACAATCTGCAACGAAGGACAAGTTTCGTTACTAAACATACACTTTTAGCAATGACTTTGCATGAAAAATCGTTGCTAAAGCCCCATTTTTAGCAACAAAAAAACTTTCATTGCCCACAATGACGGGAAAGCAAGTGGCCGAAAATTTTGCAACGAATTTCTAACGAAAATTTTTCCGGCCAATAAATTAGCAACGAAATTTTGCAACGACTTACGAATTTCGTTGCAAAAAGTGAAAGCCTGACACAATCTGCAGCAAAGGACAAATTTCGTTGCTAAACATATACTTTTAGCAACAACTTATAAAGTCGTTGCCCAAAAAATCGTTGCTAAAGGCCTATTTTTTTGTAGTGTACCACCAAGTATGTCTCGTGTTCATAACGTTTTTCACATATATATATGTTACATAGATATGTGGAAGACCCAAACCACTTTATTGAATTAGAACCAGACGAGATAACCAAAGATTTAACGTATGATGAGGTACCTATCAAGATCTTGGATAAGAAGGAGCATATTCTACGCTCAAAGGTTATACCTCAAGTCAAAGTTTTATGGAGAAACCATGATATTGTGAAATTGACCTGGGAGTTAGAATCTAAAATGAAATCAAGATATCTTCACCTCTTCAACATACTAGGTACGTACATTAATTTCGAGGACGAAATTTCATAAGGAGGAGAGGTTGTAAGACCCAAACTTTTATGAATAAAGATTTAATTTTCTCTAAATATTATTTTGAATAGTAAGATGATGATTTAATAAAATGTTATAGTTATGGGTGATGTGTGCTGTGTGCAAATTTTGTAAAGTAAGTAAGTGGTCATAAAATATTCGTTTGGTTGGGAAATATTCTTTTTATCGGGGAATATTCGTACGACAGGGCAATCATTGGTGGACCACATAACGGAATAACTGTCAGATATAGAAAGCGACAGAAATAACCTTTTATAAAAAATAACTGCAAGACTTTTACCGTTAAACTGTTGAAATACTCGGTGATAAAAGTATAGTAATACACATTGTTGCACAGTAACACACGGTATTACACAGTATCTCTGATTATTAATGCTTACGTAAGAAGTCACTCAGTCTCATTCAATAATTGCCACATTAGTTGCTGCATAGTATCTTATATTATTGATTCAATTATTATCACAGTATCATATGCATAATATTTTATATTATTAAATCAATAATTGAGATTACACAGTTATTCATATTATTATTTGTATTATTGACAATGTCTAGAAAGTTCTGTCAAGGAAAGGGGTTTGGTTATTTAATTGTGCGCCAGTAAGGAGAAATCCTTATCGGAAAGCCCCCTCTTTCCTGTGAATGATCTGGTTATCAATATTGTGAGTTATATTATTAAATGATGAATAATTGTTGAAAGATTAAAAATGTGTTGATTGAAGATAAATGATTTGTGATAAATATTTATTCAATTTTTAATATAAATAGAGGGATTTGTCATGAGGCGTTTTTTGTAAGTTTGGCTTATTATTCCATGGAGAGATGTGCTAATTTTTTAGACAGTTGATTGAAGTTATAATAGTAAATCAATATGGACCGTCAGTTGAAGTTTTAATAGTAAATTAATATGGACCGTCTGTTTTAATAGTAAATCAATTTGGACCGTTCGTGAATTAGTTACTATTTAGTCCATTCTCCTATAAATAAAAGCTCGTTCCTTCATTATTTCTTACAAATTTACTGAATCTATAGAGAGATAAACTATAGAGAGAAAGAAGAAGAGTATACTGCTACTTCACTATTGCAGTATCCAATCTCTTACTAAGGTAAGGGGCATAATTTCTTTCGTATTCGTAAAGGATGTTATTTTTTTCATATTCATAAGGATTATCATTCTATTCCTTATTAATCTGCGGGAGTAATCTATTTACGCGGATTACCGCATGCATGGTGAATAACCCTTCGTATTCATTCTTTTTTAATCTGCGAGAGTAACATGTCTACGCGGATTACCGCATGCATGGTGAATGACCCTTCGTATTCATTCTTTATTAATCTGTGAGAGTAACCTGTCTACGTAGATTACCGCATGCATGGTGAATGACCCTTCGTATTCATTCTTTATTAATCTGCGGGAGTAACCTGTCTACGCGGATTATCCCATTCATGGTGAATAACCCTTCGTATTCATTCTTTATTAATCTGTGGGAGTAACATGTCTTTGAGGATTACCGCATGCATGGTGAATAACTATTCGTATTCATTTTTTATTAAATTGTTGAAATGATCTGTCTACGCGGATTACCGCATAATAGGTGAAAATTTAGTTGTAGTTTCGTATATTCTTCTATACTCGTATGAGATGTCATTTATTTTGTACTCATCAAGGGATATCATCTTCTTTCATATTTCTCCATTTATGGTACAAATTTATTGTTTGTTTACATAACCTTATTATTAAATGGTGAAAACCCTTGAAATTAGTGGAATATTCTTAATAGTTTATGCTTCATCTATTATCACTCCACTATTGGTCTAAACTTTCTTATTTAATGGCGAGATACAATTTATGTCGGGGTATTATTCATTTGGAATACTATTCATTCGGGATACTATTCATCCAGGGTGCTATTCATTAGGGGTACCTTTCATTCAAGTACTATTCATTCGGGGTATTATTCACGACAAAATTTATTTATTTTTCTGTGCAAATTATTTTTGATACATGAATATTATTTTTGAATTTTACTCCACAATTGGTGATCATGCTGACAATTTGGATATTCTTGAACTCTAGATAAATTGAATTATAAATCTCTATTATTTATCATTGATCTCACTTGATTGATTCTTTATATCATTGTCATCATCCTCGTGCTTATATTGTGCTGAAAGTTATTTTTGATTCGTAGTTCAAAGATTGACTGTTGATTGTTATGATTATGACTAGGAATTGTGTATTGGTATATTCATGACCTTTGATGTTACAGATAAAGGTTTGTGGTGAAAGTCCTCTTTGGCCCGTAGCGCATAGATGGACAGATGTTTGACATGATCATGACCACTGGTGATACAAATGATTATCTTTGGCCCGTAGTGCATAGATAATTCATTGATTAGAAATAATTATTGATTGGTGTTACAAGGAGAAAATATTGATGATGAACTTTTAAATCATAGAAGATAGTAGACATCATACTCTACTTGACTCTTTTAATGGATTGTTATTTCCGCTGCAGTTATTGATCTAAAATTTGTTGTCTATTGTATTCTATCATATTTTTTTCTTTTTGAGGACTAAGGATAATTTGTTTTACATTATCTTAGTCATAATATTCTTACTGGGCTAGTTGAGCTCACCCTTTTCCTTTTCGTTCTATTGTTCTTCCGAGGAGGCGAAAATGTAATTGGGACTAGTTGAGGAGTGGAGTAATGGTCCAAGATGGTTCTTATAGTAGTCATCACTATTGTGTAAAATAGTGTGACAATAATTATAATGAAGACTTTATTTGAGTTTGGATATTATTTAATTGGTTGATGTTGACTTATTTCACAATCAATTATTTGTGCAAGTATACACAGTCAGCAAGTAATAAAGTGGTAAAATTAAGTGTCAAACCCACAGGGAATTCCAATCAATAAACTCCAACTACTAGCACTGTATCAATTCAATTTTATTTAAACAACTGCAATTGATGATTTTTCTAATTAAGAAAACTAAATTAATCAATTAAAACTAGATTACTCTTAAAAATAATTCAAATAAATAAATGTTAAGACTACAATATCCCCAATTATGAGTTACAAACCAATTATCCAATTAACCCAATTATTACGCCACCTGAATTGCTAACATGAATTCTAGATGTTAAAAGACTTTTCCCAAGTGAACAGATAACTTTTATCCAATTCAATTAATCTTGCGATATTCCTATGCAAAATAATTAAATTAAACCCGTTAAGATCCAATTCCCAATTTGTTACATGCAGTGAACATATATTCCTATTCAATCCACAACCCTAATTATTTATCTCATGCAAATAACTAAGCATACATGTCATCATGTCCAGTTCCAACCCTAGATTTCATCTTCCGAATCCTTCTAGAATAACACAATAATTATTGGCCAAATAATTAATCAATAAGCACAAACATGATAAACAATTCACCTGGACATAAATAATTGGAATAAATTGAATAATTAATTCATAGACAAAAGGTTCAATTTATAGTCTTAATAAAAGAATTAGTTCATAACGAAAGATAAAACCAACAATCTCATGAAAATCATCTTGAAAGAATTACACAATTAAAAATAAAGAAGAAGAAGAAACTCTAAAAGAAATCTTCCATCTTCAATCTTCAAGCGTAATTTTTCTCCATAAATCTCTATTGATTCCTGATTAGTCTCCAGTTATGATTGATTAGTCCTCGAATTTCCAGCTAATTCCTCCTTAAATACTTCTCTTCCCTTGTGTAGAACTCTTAATCCTCGTCAACTTCTCCTTTGCACGCGCCTTGGACATTCGGGATTAGGCCTCAGCGCCCCGGCGCTGAGATTAGTGCTGAGAGTAGCGCCCCAGCACTGGATCTTCACTTAATTACGGTTATACCATTATCAAGCTAGAATTTCCCTATTTGTCCATGCTCCCTCTCAATCTACAAAATAAACACAAAACACAATAAAAACTCTTCTAAAAGACTTGAGAACAACATTAATTTAAACCTGAATATATCCAATTCATGGGTATATTACCCATTCATCAATCGATCATGATATAGGAATAATATGTGACATGTCAATTTCTTTAATTAACCCTTGTGGCAGTATTTAAGAATGACATCTTAAAATCAAGAGATGAACTCATATAGAGTTTTAAGTGATGAATTGAGGAGATTCATTTAAAGAATAAATATTGGAGTATAATATCTTGTTATAACAAAGATTTTTATTGCGGTGTACTAATTAAGTTATTAAACTTGATTGTGGGATGTCAAGCGAAGAAGAAATTAGAGATATCCATGTGATGAGTGAAAAATTAATAGTTACACTCGAGCTAGTAGCAGAGATAGCAGTTGAGAGTGAGGAAGAAGAGGACCTTGAGGAGGATTTATTAGGAGAATTATATGATCAAAATATAGAACTGCAGGATCGTATTCGTGAGTTAGAAGAGCAGGGTGAAGAACGACAGGCGATCGTGGAACAAAGGGATGCAAAAATTAAAGATTTTGCTACCCGATATGTGAAGCTTGAACAGAAGCTCTCTTAGGCAGAGTATATGATAATAGAGCTAGGCATCAATCTTTGTTTCCACGCATACTTTTATTAAGCACTAGATTTATTTTCACGCATCATTGCAGAACCAAGATCAAATTGTTGAGGCACAAGTCAAAACTATCACCAAATACAGAAAAATCATCCATAAATACCTTTAAATTTTGCTCAACTATATCCGAGAAGATAGCCATCACACATCGCTGAAATGTAGCTAGTGCATTGCAAAGGCTAAAAGACAATTCTCCAGAATGTGAAGGTTCCATACGGGCATGTATATGTCATTTTCTCTTGGTCTTCTGAGGCTATTTCTATTTGGTTATATCCCGAGTATCCATCAAGAAGGCAATAAAACTGATGACCCACCAACCTATCTCTGGTCAATGAATGGCAATGGAAAGTGATCCTTTCAAGTAGCTTTGTTCAACTAGTGGTAATCTATGCACACTCTCCAACCTGTAACTGTTCTAGTAATAATGAGCTTGTTATTCTCTTTTTTAACCACTGTCATTCCCCCTTTTTTTGGCATGCACTATCCATCGAACCCACATGTGCAGTAATTACTAAAACTCCCTCGTGTGGTTAGATCAGTTCTGAAGGGAAATCATCAACAATGAAAGACATCACCAAACCTGGGTACTCCCTTTCTCGCCTTGTAGGTTTATCCGCCACTGACATTACCGTATCCAGGTATCCACGTCACTTCCTTCCGGTAACCTTTCCCACGGTTCCACCAGTGATCACATCCATAACCTGGCGTGTCACTTGAGTCTGATCTGGCTGTACGGGCTGGCTGATCTGAACAAGTGCACTATTCCCTTGTTATGTTCTCAGGGCCTCCCATCCCACCACATACTGGACCAACGCACCATTCTTCACATTCTTTTCTATCATATCCTTCAAACCCCAGCAGCCTTTTGTGGCATGCCCTGCCACATGATGGTAATCACAGTACCTATTCGGATTCCCCGTGCTGAGTTTTATGTTTCTTTGGGCGACTCAAAGCAGGGTTGCCCTCTTATCTGCTCTAGTATGGTATCCCGATCAGTATTAAGCTTCGTGAACACCCTATTCACTTTCTAATTTGGAAAAGGTGGGCGACCTCCCCCCGAATTTCCATTGTTATTGTATCTCTTCTAATACCCATCAGACCGATAATTATTACTGCCGAACTTCTTTTGATTTCCATCAAATCTAGCCTTATCCTTATCCTTTGATTTTTTCGAAGTGCCCTGCTTCAAATTGCTCATGGCTTCTTCCACCATTATGAAGCCTTCAGCTTTCTTGAATGCTTCAGCCAGACTCTTCGGGTGATTGAACATCAGTTTCTTCACTAATTTTTCTAATCTCACCAGATCCAACCCATTTTGGAAGAGCCCTACAGCCTAAAGGTCATTGAGGTCTGTCACCTGACCAATCGCTTCTCTGAACCTTTTCACGTACTGGCCCAGTGTCTCATTAGAATATTATCTGATATGTGAAAATAATCTGTGGGCTTCCCTCTTCTCTTGTTACTCTAGAACCGTTCATGGAACTTGTCGCATAGTTCTTCCTATGATGAGACTGAGTTTGAGGCTAAGGTCATCATCCACTGTCTAGCATCTTTCCTCAAAGTCATCATGAAGGTCTGACACTTAGCCGCATCTAAGTAATCGTAATAATCCATCAACCTGTCAATACGCCTGGCAATGCTCATACAGATCTCCTGAGCCATCATAGCTTTCCATATAGGGGAGTTTTTTACTAGGGTCCGCCTTCTCCCAAATGATTTTCGGAGAAAAAGGGGACGCTTTTTTACCCGAACTCACCTTCCCCTGTTTAACTTCAGCCAATTCTTTCTGAAGCTCCTCCAATTTTCTTGCCAATAGTTCCATCCCATCCGGCTTTGTAGGCCTTTCTTTCTTTGGGGAGTCCTCCTTACCACAGCCGGATTGACGTTTTCCATCTGAACTATCCGCCCTAGAAAGGCTTCTTCGTCTATCGTTCTCGTTATGCCGAGAGTCCACAGGGCGGTGTACCCTCTTTGGATTCTCGGGTGAGCGACCTCTCGATCTGCTTCAATCTCGAGAGCAGCACCGAAGCCTACTTTCAGATTGCCTTGAATCTTCATCCCTCCGTGCCCTGGATCGTATATCTGGAGACCTACCATGCCTTCTGGATCGAGTATAGTTGGAGGCCTCGTCTTCTTGTTTGGCCATAAGGACCATCTGCTTCGCAATCTCTTCCTTCTGTTGCAGCAGCACCTTCAAAGCCTTATCCGTCTCCTGTGCCATTTTGGCCAGAGTAGATTTCCTATCCTCCTGATCCTCTCGATGTCGGGTTCGAGATGGTGTGCCTTCTACCCTCCTCTGATCGTTCCTATTCCCCTTACTGGCTGTGGAGAACAGCTTCCTCCTGACATCATCACGATCTCTGCTTTGAGACCCTACTGAAGTTCCATGTGGGCCAAGTCGCTCATGGATGCTATTTGATGGCCCCAGTCTGTCTTTAATAGACCTTCTCTGGTGAGAAGAACATTTTGTCGTCGGCTGTCCTACAGCTAAAGTTATCCTACTGTTCTCCATGATTTCAGATGCATGAAGTTGATGATTGTGATTGAAAATCCAGCAACACTAAAAAAACCCTCCTTCTAGCTCTAATGTATTAACTAAGATCCATCCACGCGCTCCAATCACCAAAGCGCGTCCAATCCTGCACAGAAACATGTAAACACCGAAAGCTTAATGTCTTAGGCAGCCGGGGGATAGCTCCGGTGTGAGAATAAGTACATGCTGATATAAGGTTAACAATGGAGGCTTAATGCTCTAGTGATGGAAAGTAATGATTTGCATGTACCTTAGAATTAGAGAAAAGCCCTGTATTTATAATGTTCTCACCACCTTCATGAAATCCTTCTCCGAATCAGATTAAGGTTCTCACCTAAACAACCATTCCTTAATAGGATTGCACCGAATCTCCTAAAATTAAGGAAGTTGATTTATAATTAAATACTTCCTTTCATATCTAGAGACCAAATAGAATTAAGAACATTAATCCACAAATCCTCGTCTACCAAAACAACTCTGGTCCAAGCCCACATGACACCATAGGACTACAACCCACTTATAATTTACATGCCTGAATATCCTTGACCCAACACTTTGTAAGGGAATGAAAACTGAAGAAAGCGTTGAACATGGTTTCTTAAACTTCGCAAAAGAACTAAAATTAAACAAATTAAACAAACTTTGAGTCTCCTCTGTCTTTGGAGTGTACTTGGAGGTTAAAGATAAAGATAAAGATAACTTGTAGAATATATAGTTTTCGTATATATGCAAGAATATTTATATGATTGAATGATATATTAATTAAAATATTAGTTTCAATTAGTTAATACATTATTGAAATTTAAACTTTTACTTTCCCAAGTTTACTACTCCATCCGTCCAAGTTTAGGTTTTTTTTTAATTTTCTTTTTAGTTTGTCTAAATTTATTTGTCCTCTTTCTTTTTTAATATTATATTTAATCTTATTTTTTCAATACTACCCTCATTAAACTTTTAATAAAGTTCATTGAAAACAAGATAACATACATTGAAAAAAGTAATAATATTAACTTTAATATTGGAAGCATATTCACACTCCTTTTTTTCCCCTCTCTATCCTCTATTTTATTATTCTAAAGGGGAGATTAATTAAAACAAAAATAATAATTATAAAGTATTTAAGATGGGTAATTTGAAGATAAATTATTTTTCTTAATAGCTTTTGTGACGCCCCCAAAATAGGTATACATCACCCATTCTAAGTCACCAAATACATGGTACAGAATACAAATACAAACTTAAATATATAACATGAGCTGTGAGTTTTAATACAAATATTGTCTTCTAGACAGTATTCAAACTCAAAATAAGTCCTCAATACTATCACACTATTTTACAGAATAGTGAGGACTACTAATGTACCATCTCGAACCATCACTCCGTTTCCTGACTAGTCCCGGCTATGTTCTTATTTCCTGAAGAGAACAATGAAAGTAAAGTGTGAGCTCAACTAGCCTAGTAAGAAATATTATGACTAAGATAATGCAGAATAAATTATCGTTAGCCTTCAACAGTGTTAAACTGATAACATACAATAAACATCAAGTTTAACTACAGCAGAACAAGCAATCCATTAGAAGAGTCAAGTAGAGCATGATATCTATCATCTTCTATAATTTAAGAGTTTATCATCAATTTTATCGCTGAGACTCAGCTCAATAAATAGTATCACAACCACGAATTATCCATGCACTACGGTCCAAGGATATTCGTATTTTCACAGATGGTCATGATCATACCGAATAATTTCTGGTCATAATCATACCAACAACTGTCCATCAATGCACTACGGTCCACTGAGGACTTTTACCACATCATTTATAACATTACGGGTCATGATTATACCGAATGATTCCTGGTCATAATCATACCAATCAATAGTCCATCTATGCACGTAAGCCAAAGATGACTTTCATCACAATATAAGCATGAAAATGATGACAATGATATAAGAATTCAATTAAATAAAAGCAAATGATAAATTTTAAAGATTTATAATCTAATTTATCCAGAATTTAATAATGTCTAAATTGTCAACATGATACTGCTTTGTGGAGTAAAATTCAAGAATAATATTGTATTAAAAATAATTTGGACCGAACATAAATTAACTTTTGCCATGAATAGTACTCCGGGTGAATAGTACCCGAGTGAATAGTACCCCGTGAATAGTACTTCGGGAATAGTATCCCGTTAATTGTACTTTGTGAATAGTACTCATGAATAGTACTCGTGAATAGTACTTTATGAATAGTACCCTATGAATACTACTTTGTGAATAATACCCCGTGAATAGTATTTTGTACATAGTACCGTATAAATGAATAGTACTCATGGATAGTACTCCGGCATAAAAAGTTTAAAATTTAACAAGAACGTGTAGAAAATATCCTTCTGAAACGATACTAGATGAAGCGCAAATTTCAAGGATATTCTACTAATTTCACAGAGTATAGAAACAATATTTTAACAAAATGAGGGTATAATCAGGATTACGAGACAGAATAATATTACTCACATACTACAGAGTATGGAAGAAAATATTATTCCTTATGAATACTGAAAAACTTAATATCCCTTACAACTGTTGAACGAAAATAATATTCCAACGAATATTTAACGAAGATAATATTCCTACGAATATTGAACGAAGATAATATTCTTTATGAATATTGAACGAAAATAATATTCATACGAATACGAAAAATAATATTTCTTCAGAATATGAAATAAGTAATACCCCTTACCTCAGAAGAAGACTGGATACTAGAATAGTGAAGTAGCAGACTTCGCTTCTTCTTTCTCTCTATAGCTTCTCTCTCTATAATTGCTCTTGTGAGACTTAGTGAATTGGTGAGAATGAAAGAAGAATGAGCTTCTATTTATAGGAAAATATAGTTTCGATAATTACACGTTTTGGGGCTCGAAATATTATATTATAATACCTTCATCTTTTTTTTCATTTTTAATTTAGTCCTGCAAGTATTATCAAACTTGTACCACCTTCCCTAATAGTACATCATGCGAATCAATAGTACATACATGTGAAAAAAATAGTTACGGTATAGTACTTTCATTTATACCTCTATTTTTAATTTAGTCATGCAAGTATTAATAATCTTTCACCAACTCCCCTAATAGTGCATGCATGTGAATCAATAGTACATACATGTGAATAAATAGTTATAAGCATGCGAATTAATAGCAATTAATTGTTCATTTAATCGATTAATTACCCGATTGGTCAATATAACCCCCTGACATCAATTATTATCGAAATAACTGTCGATTTTCACTAACACTAATAATTCCAATACAATGGAAATATCAATATTGTCTTTAATCAACACGAACTTATTCATCATTAATATTATAACTCATAATATTTAACAACCAGATCATTCTTAGGAAAGAGGGGACTTTCCGATAAGGATTTCTCCCTATTGGCGCGCAATTAGGTGACCAAACCTCTCCTCGACAGAACTTTCTAGACATCGTCAATATTGCAAATAATTATATGAATAACTTTGTCGTCTCAATTATTGATTTAATAATATATAAAATATTGGCAATAATTGAATCAAATAACGTGAGATACTATGCAACAATTACTGTAGCAATAATTGAATATAATTGTGTGACTTCTCACGTAAGCATCAATAATCAATACCGTGTGTACTATGCAACCACGCGTATTACTGTACTTTTACTACCGGATAGTTTAACAGTTTAACGGTAAAACTTTTGCCGTTATTTTTATAACAAGATATTTCTGTCATTTTTTAACTATGACAATACTTCCGTTGTGGGGTCCACCAATGATTGTGTCGTCGTACGAATATTCCCCGACCAATCGAATATTATATAGTCACTTGCTTACTTTGTAAAATTTATAAATATTACCCACAACTATAAAATTATATCAAATCCACACCATAATATTTAAAAATATAATTCGAGAGAAATTAATCTTTATTCATAAAACTTGGGGTCTTACAACTTTTATAACTTTTATAACTTTTAATTTTATATTTTTAATATATATTTTTAAATTAAAAGTTATAACTTTTAATTTTATAACTTTTTAATATATTATTAAGATTTTTTTAATATATTTTATATTTTAATATATATTTTATATTTTAAAGATATTTTATAACTTTTAATTTATATTTTTAAGATATAATATTTAAAATTAAAAGTTATAATATAGTCTGGACCAATTTGGTCAGCATGTTACACAAACTAAACTTTCACCTCTTTTATCCAGCCTAACCTGACATTGCTTGGTCAAAGGTCAAAACCTGACAAATCCGAATTAAGCCAAACCATGTAACCTATTTGTGTAGCACTATAAATTTGTATCACGTGTTTTAAAAATTACTAGTCTCAACTGACAGGTGCTACTCACGTGACTGTCAATATATATAATGATAAAAATCAAATGAGTAAAATAAAAGAAGGCGAAAGAATCCAGAGAAAATTGCAAAGGAAAAAAAGTTTAAACTTACAAAGTGACATTATAATGAGAAAGATGGAGAAAAATATATAAATTAATTATGAGAGTGAAAATTGGGGTGATTATTAAAATATGGAGGGGGAATAGAGAAAAAGAGAGGATAGTCATGAGAAAAAAAAGGGAGGGGGTCATAATCAAAATATGGAGAAAAAATTTGAAAAGGGGGGAGGGAATTTATAATCAACTATCTCATACGGGAGAGTGATCAGGGTGACATCAATAGATCAATACTAAAATATAACAAGATAAATATCGAGTTGTTTTCATTGGTTCCAAGTAGGGTTGTAAACGAACCGAACTATTCACGAACCGGTTCGGTTCGGTTCGAGTTCGACTACTCGCCTAGTTGAGTCGAGTTCGCACATAATGTTTCGTTCGATTACTCGGTCGAATAAGTTCGAGAACCATGTGGTTCAAGTAGTTCAATTTCTTAATTATATGTTTAAATGATTTCTAAAATTCTAAATACAAATAATTGGTTATTTCATATTAAATTCTAAAGTTTGTCTTATTAATAATTGTTAAATTTGTAGTTATTTTTTTATTACCTAAACAACTTTTTGTTTTTTTAATAATTTATTATAAGTAAACTTTTTTATTAAATAATTAATAAATAATAATGTGTACTTCTTCACTTCTAAATTTTAATTTAAATAAAATAATTTAAATATTTTCATAAAATTTTGAGCAATGATTGTTGGATTATTATAATTTACATCCCTAATAATTTAATAAATTATAACTCATGTCATAAAGCACATAAATAAAGTTATTAATCATCATGCAATGGCAATTTGACATTAATTATATAATGATATAATACAATTGCTTATATGTACATGAGTTATTGAAATTGTCAAATCGAGATAGAGAATAGAGAAATAAAATCTTCAATGAACGTATCGAGACTTCAATAATAAAGTAATAATCATTGAATTATTTACTGAATAATTTTGAAACTTTAAAAAACTATACATAAATTTGAAGATTGAAAATAAAAACTAGTTATTAAATTTAAAAATTTTAAAAAAAATTGAATATTATTTTAAAATGACAACAAAAGAAATACATTACTAATATTAAATTGTGAATTTTTGATAATCATTTGTTTGTAGAATCTGCTTGAAGTGGTTGGATCTTGAAGAATCGAAAGGTTTTTCGATATTAAAATTTGATTGTTGATATTTGTAATCAAGAATTTCTAAGTACTTGTTAACTTTTAACTTTTAAGTTCTAACTTCTTTGTTCTACATAATCATTTTTGGTTTTGATCTTTTTGGATGAATGATGATTACAATATTTAGTCTACTTTTTGATTGAATACTTAAACTCTTAGAGAAGACATTTTTGGTATTTATTTAACTGTTTTCTGCTTCAGAGTTTTAAGTTTGTGTTCGTGAACAAGTTTGGAGTTCGTGAACAAGTTTGGTGTTCGTAAACAATTTTGTGTTCGTGAACAAGTTTGGTGTTCGTGAACATAGTTTGTGTTCACGAACAAACTTATGTTCGCGAACTCGATTATTGTGACAACCCCAAAATAGGTTAATTCCATCCAACCTATTCTGAGTCGCCAAATACTTGGTACAAAAAAATAACTACAACTTTATTACAACAATTGTCGTGCAAAATATAACAACACATATGCTGTGAGTTTGGATACAAATATATACCAAATGTGACTCATGTCCCAACCGTGGACAGCACCTCACAATGACACCTTACATAAGGTATAGTCAAAAACTGTTTTAGAAATTAGAATTTTTGGAAAGTGCTCAAGGAAACCTTCGTACATGGGAAGCCATGCTTCTAGGTTATGATAGATATCATATGGGCACATAATTATCCTTGGTTGACCCAATAGACCCCAAAATAAAACGAGAAGATTACTATCATATTCTTCCCAATGGTGAGTCTTCTCTTGACATATCATTATCTCCATTGTCTCTAATTGAGAATTATACTTCAAACAAACACCAAGATTATATAGGTAGTGCTCGTAAATATACTCAGTAAGTGGATGAGTACATCCTGTCTTATGATGACACGAGGTTGTATATCATTAGACATCTTGTATGATAGTGGCGAAACACCCTTCCAACGTTGGGTTCGTCTCACCCTATTTGATTCACCAAATATAACTACTAAATGATGTATACAACACTTTTCTATAATGCTTAGGGAGAATCTCCACAGCTAGAGACTGCCGTTCTATTTTTCCGTTACCCTCGCTCGACCCAGCTACACTCTTATTACCTGAAAAGGAATTGTGAAGCAAAAGGGTGAGCACAACTAGCCCAGTAAAGAATATCATGACTAAAAATAATTAAATTATCAATAGTCTTCATCAGTAATAAATCAGAGATTTAGAACATATGGTAGATGATAAAACTTTTCAACCATAGTTGCAGCGGAACGAGCAATCTATTAGAAGAGTCAAATAGATTATAAAGTCTATTATCTTCTCCATGTTAAAAGTCCACCAACAATGTTTTATCCCTGTAACATCAATCAACAATTCCTGTCCACAATCACATGTATAACTCATAATCGTAATTGTTGTTCTAAAATCCTTTTCTCATCCAGGACAAAGATAATTTTCATCACCTAAAACATCAAAGATCATGGTTATACCAAATCACAGTTCATGTTCATAATCATATTAATAAATTCATCTTTGCACTAGGGGCCAAAGATAATCATCAACAGACCATCTTTGCACTACATGCCAAATATATTCAACAACAGGTCTTCTTTGCACTACAGGCCAAAGATATTCAACAACATGTCATCTTTGCACTACGGGCCAAAGATATTCATCAATAATTCATCTTTGCACTACGGGCCAAAGATATTCATCAATAAGTCATCTTTGCACTACGGGCCAAAAATATTCATATCTCAAAGAAATATATAATTATTTCAGAATTTATATAAACAATAATTATAACCATGTTGATCAATTCACCTTTGCACTTAAGCTAAAGATATTCAATTATAAATTCAATGGTCATGATCATACCAGTCACAATTCAACTTTGCGCTACTGGCCAAAGAGAACTCATAGTCTTGATCATACCAATAATCTACTCATCTTTACACTCAAGTGAAAGAGAATTTCAACATCAGGGTTATAAAAATGTTATATATGATAATAAAAATAATATGATCAACATATAGATTTAATCTCAAGAGTAATATTAATAAATAAACTATAATTTGGTTAGAAAAAAAAACTAATTTTATCGTGAATAGTAACTCGTGAATAGTAACTCATGAATAGTACTCCGTATTCGTACATAGTACCGTATATATAAATAATGTCATATAAATAGTGTCATATGCATGAATAGTGCTGTATACGTGAATAGTGCCGTATACGTGAATAGTAATCCCGACTCAAAAAGGTAAACATTCCACAATAAAATTCATACCAATATTTCAGTATAATGATATTGAAAGAATAACATTATTATGAAGAATATAGCATCCCTTAATATCCATTACTATCCCTTACCATAATAATGACAATATCCCTTACTATCCCTTACCTCAAAAGAGCAGCACTTCTGACTGGATATCGAATATGACGCTGAAGGACACTTGCACTGATGAATAGCAACTCACCAAGTATCTAAATACTCACAAAATACACTCGATAATCTAGAGAGAAAAAGAGAGAAAAATTATGAATTCTAGTGTGATTTTTAATTCTAACTTAGCCCTCTATTTATAGGAAAATGTTAGCACGCCGAAGCAGACTTAACCTGCAACCTGATGGCTTTACCTGCTACTATTCCCACCCACCACATTTGAAATTCAATTGAGCACATTTCTCACCAACCAAAAGTGGGGCCCACCAATTCTAGAATTTTCCACCAAAATGATTTATAACCTAATTTCTGAATCAGTCACCTCTTAAAATTCATAACAAATCATACGCTCATTTTTAACGGTTCAAAATTTGTGGACATATACTCAACTTATATATGTATAACATATCCAAAAATTACAACGATCCGACGGTCGGATTAAAAATTATAACTCCCGCAATATATCTCAAAAAACACTGGTTTGATTTTTAATACCTCCAATCTGACAAAATATTGATAAAACAACTCAACATTAATTCCTTCATTTATAACCACATAAATAAATCCATCATTTATATCCACGTCAAATAAATATTTCCTTATCATATGAATCAATAATTAATTATTCATAAATAATATTACAGATTCACAATAATGACAATCAGGCAGTTCCCAGGAAAGAGGGGGCTTTCCAATAAGGATTTCTCCTTACTGGCGCGCAATTAGGTGACTAAACCTCTCCTTGGACAGAACTTTCTAGACATTGCCAATAATGCTATCTAATAATATTATTCAAATAATATGAATTATTGATCTGATAATGGAAAATACTATGCAGTAACAATTATTAAAACAACAATAATATAAAATATCAACGCAGTAATTATTGAATCAATAAAATAAAATATTAAACAGTAACTATTATAACAATTATTGAGTAGTGCCTTCTTACGTAAGGATTAATAATTTAAAAATATTGTACAAAATCGTGTGCTACTGTGCAACCACGCGTATTACTGTATTTTAACCACCGGGTATTCCAACAGTGTTAACGGTAACAACTACGCCGTTATTTATAAAAACTCAAATTTTTTCGTTTTCTTCATCCGACAGTTATTCTGTTATGGGGCCCACAAATGGCTGTGCCGTCGTACGAATATTTCCCGACAGAAAGAATATTCCACGACTAAACAAATATTCCCTGACAATAATGAGTATTTTATAACCACTTGCGTATTTTAAAAAATTTCATATATTACTCTTAACTTTAACTTGTTATTAATTTAACCATTTACTAAATAGAAAAATTGAATACTTTTATTTCATAAAATTCGGGGTCTTACAATAATGTTCACGAACACCAAACGATTCAAACTCGTACATAGTTGTTGATTCGATCAAGTTACTCAAACATGTTTAAGTTCGACTAAAAGTGTTCATGCTCGGTTCGAGTTTGACAGAATTTGATTCGGTTCGGTTCAGTTCGGTTCATTTGCAACTCTAGTCCCAAGTTAACTCAGTGAATTTTTTTAGTAACACAACAAACTAAAGATTTTTTATTTTGTCAAATTCATAAACCAAATATATGTATCTTTTTTCTTTAATTTTCATTGAGTAAAGAAGTCTAAAGATTTTTTAGTTCTCCTCTTTTTGCGAGTATCAAATTTGTCACTTCTCAAATTCATAAACTAAATCCATTGTTTTTTAATTTTTTTATTCCAATAAATATGATATCAATTTTCATAGCATATTTATATATACACAAAAATTCTTGCACTTATTCATTCTCACAAAATGTTAATGTATATCCATGTAATATTTAATCTATTTTTGGTACTATTATTTACCAACTAATATATTTTATATGATTTAGAATAATATTACAAATGTTATATTATTATTATGAGTAAAATACAGTGACACCCTCTCTAGATAACCATAATAACACTTGTAAGACCCTAATTTTTTCTGAATAAGGAGTTAATTTTCTCTAAATATTATTTTGAATAATAAGGTGTGTATTTGATATATAGTTGTGTGTAATATTTATAAATTTTACAAAGTAAGCAAGTTGTCATAAAATATTCGTTTGGTTGGAGAATATTCGCTTCATCAGGGAATATTCGTACGACGACACAATCATTGGTTGACCCCACAATGGAGTGACTGTCGGATATAGAAAGCGACAGAAATAATGTGACGCCCCCAAAATTAGGTATACATCACCCATTCTGAGTCGCTAGGTACAAAATTCAAATACAACTTCATTTATACAACTGTTGAGCTGTCGTATAGAATACAACCACAGTTAACTATGAGTTTTAATACAAATATATGTAACTCTCATGGTACCTCGACCACAACCTTACAATGATACTTTACATAAAAGTATAGTCAAAAACTGTTTTAGAAATTAAAATATTTGGAAAGTGCTCAAGGAAACCTTCGTACATGGGAGGCCATGCGTCTAGGTTATGATAGATATCATATGTCCAGAAAATTATCATTGGTTGACCCAAAAGTCCCCAAATAAAAACAAAAAGATTACTATCATCTTCTTTCCAATGGTGAGTCTTCTCTTGACATATAAATATCTCCGTTGTCTCCAAGTGAAAATTATACTTTAAATAAACTCCAAGATCATATAGATAGTGCTCGTAGATATATTCAGCAAGTGGATGTGCATAAACATGTCCTATGAGAACACGAGGTTGTATGTCATTAGACATCTTGTATGATAGTGGCAAAACACCCTTCTAAAGTTGGGTTTGCCTCACCCTATTTGATTGACAAAATATAACAACTAAATGATGTATAGAATACAACACACTTTTCTATACTGTTTAGGGAGAACCTCTACAGTTATCACACTATTTCATAGAATAGTGAGGACTACTAATGATATCATCTGGACCGTCACTCCGTTCGTTGACTAGTCCCTGCTGCGTTCTCACTTCCTGAAGAGAACAATGAAAGCAAAAGGGTGAGCTCAACTAGTCCAGTAAAAAATATCATAATTAAAGCTAATTTACATCATCAATAGCCTTCATCATTAATAAATCAGAGATTTAGAACATATGGTAGCTAATAAAACTTTTTAACCATAGTTGCAGCGAAACGAGCAATCCATTAGAAGAGTCAAATAGACCATTAGGTCTATTATCTTCTCCATGTTAAATGTCCACCAATAATGTTTTATCCTTGTAACATCAATCAACAATTCCTGTCCACAATCATATGAATAACTCATAATCATAATTGTGATTCTAAATTTCTCTTCGCACCCAAGACGAAGATAATTTTTATCACCTATATTCACCGTAAAAGAAACTTGATATAGGAGTAGTGAAGTAGCAGAATATTTTTCTTCTCTCTTTCTATAATTTCTCTCTCTAGAGTTTCAGTGAATTCGTAAGAAATAATGATGGAATGAGCTTCTATTTATAGAAGAATGGACTGCATTGTAACTTATTCATGAACGATCCAGATTGATTTACTTTTAATCGGACGGTCCATATTTAAAGCAAAATCTTTTAAATAAAATATAATATATTCTATTTATAATCTAATAAAACGAATAACTTTGTAAAAGATTTTACTATGCAAACACTATGCAGGCACTATGCAAATACTATGCATAATAAAATATAATATATTCTAATTATTGTCTAATAAAATAGATAACTTTATAAAAGTATTTTATTTTATATAAAAAGATTTTACTATTAGCCTAATAAAACGAATAACTTTATAAAAGTATTATGTTTTATATAAAAAGTTTTTCTGTTTTATTACATTAATAATACTAATAAAACAAAACTGAGTGACTTTTCACGTAAGCATCAATAATCAATACAGTGTGCTACTATGCAACCACGCGTATTACTGTACTTTTTACACCGGGTGTTTCAACAGTTAACGGTGAAACTTCCGCCGTTATTTTCATAAAAATATTTTTGTCGTTTTCTCAATCCGACAATAATTCCGTTATGGGGTCCACCAATGATTGTACCGTCGTACGAATATTCCCCGACAAAAAGAATATTCCCTGACTAATTGAATATTACAAGATACAACGAATATTTTATATCAACTTGCTTACTTTGGAAAAAAAATTTACATATTACCCTTAACTTTAAACTTTTATCAATTTAACTATTTACCAAAATAGAAAAATTGAATACTTTTATTTCATAAAATTCGGGGTCTCACAATCACCACTCCTTATGAAATTTTGCCCTCAAAATTTACGTACGTACCGGATATTTGAAGAGATGAGAATACTTTTCTTTCTTTTCAGATTGTACCTTCCCGGTAATTTCCTCGCTATCAAGATTTTTCCATTTCTCATCATCTGTATTTCAGATATCATTCTAGAATATAGCTTCAAAACAAAGATTAATTGACATATCATAATTTGTCAACTTATCAAGTAAACAATTTCAGCTTAGGTAAGTCACACACTAGCGAAGTATATAAATCGTCTCTCCCCTCCTAGGTTCTAGAGTCTTATCTCCGCCAGCGACCATATCCCTAAGCTCTGATACCAACTGTGACGCCCCCAAAATTAGGTATACATCACCCATTCTGAGTCGCCAGATACATGGTACAAAATTCAAATACAACTTTATTTATATAACTGTTGAGCTGTCGTATAGAACACGACCACAGTTAACTATGAGTTTTAATACAAATGTATGTAACTCTCATGGTACCTCGACCACAACCTTACAATGATACTTTACATAAAAGTATAGTCAAAAACTATTTTAGAAATTAAAATATTTGAGAAATGCTCAAGGAAACCTTCGTACATGGGAGCCCATGCGTCTAGGTTATAATAGATATCATATGTCCACAGAATTATCCTTGGTTGACCCAAAAGTCCCCAAATAAAAATAAGAAGATTACTATCATCTTCTTTCCAATGGTGAGTCTTCTCTTGACATATAAATATCTCCGTTGTCTCCAAGTGAAAATTATACTTCAAATAAACTCCAAGATCATATAGATAGTGCTCATAGATATATTCAGCAAGTGGATGTGCACAACCATGTCCTATGAGAACACGAGGTTGTATGTCATTAGACATCTTGTATGATAGTGGCAAAACACCCTTCCAAAGTTGGGTTTGCCTCACCCTATTTGATTCACCAAATATAACTACTAAATTATGTATAGAATACAACACACTTTTCTATACTGTTTAGGGAGAATCTCCACAGCTATCACACTATTTCATAAAATAGTGAGGACTACTAATGATATCATATGGACCGTCACTCTGTTCCCCGACTAGTCCCTGCTGCGTTCTCACTTTCTGAAGAGAACAATAAAAGCAAAAGGGTGAGCTCAACTAGCCCAGTAAAGAATATCATAATTAAAGCTAATTTACATCACCAATAGCCTTTATCATTAATAAATCAGAGATGTAGAACATATGGTAACTGATAAAACTTTTCAACCATAGTTGCAGCGGAACGAGCAATCCATTAGAAGAGTCAAATAGACCATTAGGTCTATTATCTTCTTTATGTTAAAAGTCCACCAATAATGTTTTATCCCTGTAACATCAATCAACAATTCCTGTCCACAATCATATGAATAACTCATAATCATAATTGTGATTCTAAATTCCTCTTCGCACCCAAGACGAATATAATTTTCATCACCTATATTCACCGTAAAAGAAACTTGATATCGGAGTAGTGAAGTAGCAAAATACTTTTCTTCTCTCTCTCTATAATTTCTCTCTCTAGAGTTTCAGTGAATTCGTAAGAAATAATGAAGGAATGAGCTTCTATTTATAGAAGAATGGACTTCATAGTAACTAATTCATGAACGGTCCAGATTGATTTACTTTTAATCGGACGGTACATATTTAAAGCAAAATCTTTTAAATAAAATATAATATATTCTATTTATAATCTAATAAAATGAATAACTTTATAAAAGATTTTACTATGCAAACACTATGCAGGCACTATGCAAACACTATGCATAATAAAATATAATATATTCTAATTATTGTCTAATAAAACAGATAACTTTATAAAAGTATTCTGTTTTATATAAAAAGATTTTACTATTAGCCTAATAAAACGAATAACTTTATAAAAGTATTCTATTTAATATAAAAAGCTTTTCTGTTTTATTACATTAATAATACTAATAAAACAAAACTGAGTGACTTTTCACGTAAGCATCAATAATCAATACCGTGTGTTACTATGCAACCACACGTATTACTGTACTTTTAAAACCGTGTGTTTCAACAGTTAACGGTAAAACTTCCGCTGTTATTTTTATAAAAATATTTTTGTCGTTTTCTCAATCCGACAATAATTCTGTTGTGGGGTCCACCAATGATTGTACCGTCATACGAATATTTCCCGATAAAAAGAATATTCCGCGACTAATTGAATATTACCCGACACAACAAATATTTTATATCAACTTGCTTACTTTGGAAAAAAAATTTCACATATTACCCTTAACTTTAAACTTTTATCAATTTAACTATTTACCAAAATAGAAAAATTGAATACTTTTATTTTATAAAATTCGGGGTCTCACAAATAACCTTTTTATAAAAATAACGGTAAGATTTTTACTGTTAAATTATTGAAATACCCGGTGATAAAAGTACAGTAATACGCGTGGTTGCACAGTAGCACACCGTATTGCACAGTGTCTATAAGACCCCAACTTTTATGAATAAAGATTTAATTTTCTCTAAATATTATTTTGAGTAATAAGGTGTGGATTTGATATAATGTTATAGTTGTGGGTAATGTTTATAATTTGGCAAAGTAAGCAAGTTGTCATAAAATATTCTTTTGGTCGGGAAATATTCGTTTTATCAGGGAATATTCGTACGATGACACAATCATTAGTGGACCCCACAACGAAATTACTGTCGGAGTTAGAAAACGACAGAAATAACTTTTTATAAAAATAACGTAAATAGTGCCATATACATGAATAGTGTCATATACGTGAATAGTGCCGTATACGTGAATAGTAACTCTGACACAAAAAAGTAAAAATTTCATCAGAAAAATCATACTTTGTGAATAGTGATGTATACGTGAATAGTAACCTCGACATAAAAAGGTAAAAATTTTATAATAAAATTCATACAAATATTTCGGCATAATGATATTGAACGAAATAACATCATTTACGAAGAAAATAACATCTCTTACCTCAAAAGAACAGTACTTTTGAATGGAATATCAGATATAATGTTGAAGGAAACTTGCACTGAATAACAACTCTCAAAGTATCTAAATACTCACAAAAATACGCTCGATATTACAGAGAGAGAAAACTTATGATTCTGGTGTGATTTTCAATTTTAACTAAGCACCCTATTTATAGAAAAATGTCAAAACGCCAAAGCAGACTAAAATTTAATAAAATAATATTTTAATAAAAAATTTCTCGTACACCACTTGACCAAACTCAGCACACCACAAGTACGGCCCACTAAATTCAGAAAATTTTACAACAACCAAAAGTGGGGCCCACCCATATTTTTAATAAAAACATTTATTTTTGAAACTTTAATAATTCATAATAAATTATCCTTTTATAAAAAAAAATACAAATTTTATGTCTATTCCATAGAAAATTTAATTCTCTACAACTTTGTAGAAGAAAGTTTTTTAAAATTTCAAACAGAAAATGACCAAAATTCACATACAGATGATTTTTAATACCTCAATTCCGACAAAATACTGATAAAATACCTCAGCATTAATTCTTTCATTTATATCCACATAAAATAAATATTTTCTTATCATATAAATAAATAATTAATTATTCACAAATAATATTACAAAATCATAATAATGACAACCAGGTCGTTCCCAAGAAAGAGGGGGCTTTTCGATAAGGATTTCTCCTTACTGGCGCGCAATTAGGTGACCAAACCCATTTCTTAGACAGAACTTCCTTAGATATTGCCAATAATGTTATCTAATAATTTCATTCAAATAATATGAATTATTGATCTGATAATAGAAAATACTGTGCAGTGACAATTATTGAAACAACAATAATATAAAATATCAACGTAGCAATTATTGAATCAATAAAATAAAATATTGAACAGTAATTACTGTAACAATTATTGAGTAGTGCCTTCTTACGTAAGAATCAATAATCTAAAAATATTGTGCAAATCGTGTGCTACTGTGCAACCACACGTATTACTGTACTTTAACCCCCAGGTATTCCAACAGTGTTAACGATATATTTATAACAAAATCAAACTTGTCATTTTCTTCATCAGACAGTTAACCGTTATGGGGCCCACAAATGGTTGCGCCATCGTACGTATATTCCCTGACAGCAAAAAAAATTCCACGACCAAACGAATATTCCCCGACAATAATGAATATTTTATAACCACTTTGCTTATTTAAAATATTTGCACGTTTTACCCATAACTAACCACATTAATCAAATCAACCCCTTACTATTTTAAAATAATGAATTGAGGAAAATCAATTTTATTCATAAAAATTTGGAGTCTTACAACCTCCCCTCCTTATAAAATTTCATTCTCGAAATTGACGTACGTACCTGGTGTTTCGAAAAGTTGAGAATACCTTGCTTTCATTTCAGTTTCATCTTCCTTGTCATCATGATTTCTCCATTGCTCATTCTAGAATACAGCTTCAAAATAAAGGTTAACTGACATACCACATATTATCCCTATATTCTGACCGACCAATTAAATAACAAATAAGTTTAGGTAGGACACACTAGCGAAGGATTTACTCGTTTCTCCCCTCCTAGTTCTATTCCCTGATATTCGCCAAAGACCATATCCCTAAGCTCTGATACCAACTGTGATGCCCCCAAAATAGGTCCAATCCAACCTACCCATTTTGAGTCGCCAAATACATGGTACAGAAACGAAATACAAACTTCATTAATACAATTATCGTGTAAAATACGACGACACATGAGCTGTGAGTTTAAATACAAATATATATAACTCTCATGGTGCCTCGACCACAACACCTTACAATGGTACCTTAAATAAAAGTATTGTGACGCCCCCAAAATAGGTATACATCACCCATTCTGAGTCGCCAAATACATGGTACAGAAATCAAATAAAAACTTCTTTTATATAATACTACAAAACGTAGTTGAGAGTTTTTACACGAATATTGTCTAATAGACAGTATTCAAACTCAAAAAGGAGTCCTCATTACAATTATTGATACACTATTATACAAAATAGTGAGGACTACTAAAAAAACTATCTTAATCCATCACTCCATACCCCGACTAGTTCCCGCTATATTCTCGCCTCCTGAGAAAAAAATGGAACAAAAAGGAAAATAGTGAGTTCAACTAGCCCAGTAAAGAATATTATGACTAAGATAATGTAGAACAAATTATCGTTAGCCTTCAATAAATCAGATAAAATATAATGGACAACCAGTTTTAGATCAATATTCGCAGCAAAAATAACAATTCATTAGAAGAGTTAAGTAGAGGATGAAATCTACTATCATCTATGAATTTAAAAGTCCATCATCAATATTTTATGTAAGACCCCGAATTTTATGAAATAAAAGTATTCAATTTTTCTTATAATTACTATTCAGTAAATGGTTAAATTGATAAATATTAAAGTTAAGGGTGATATATGATTTTTTTTCAAAATACACAAGTGGTTATAAAATAATCATTGTTGTCGGAGAATATTCGTACAACGGCGCAACTATTTGTGGGCCCCATAACGAATAACTGTCGGGTGAAGAAAACGACAAATTTGAGTTTTTACAAATAACGACGTAGTTGTTACCGTTAACACTGTTGGAATACCCGGTGGTTAAAATACAGTAATACGCGTTATTGCACAGTAGCACACAGTATTGCATAGTATTTTTGAAATTATTGATTCTTACGTAAGAAGGCACTACTCAATAATTGTTATAGTAGTTATTGTTTAATATTTTATTTTATTGATTCAATAATTATTGCGTTGATATTTTATATTATTGTTGTTTCAATAATTGTTGTTGCACAGTATTTTCCTTTATCAGATCAATAATTCATATTATTTGAATAATATTATTAGATAACATTATTGGCAATGTCTAGAAAGTTTTGTCTAAGGAGAGGTTTGGTCATCTAATTGCGCGCCAGTAAGGAGAAATCCTTATTGGAAAGCCCCCTCTTTCCTGAGAACGGCCTGGTTGTCATAAATGTGATTCTGTAATATTATTTGTGAATAATTAATTATTGATTCATATGATAAGAAAATATTTATTTTATGTAGATATAAATGAGGGATATATTTTTGTGGTTAAAAAAATGAAGGAGTTATTGTTGAGATTTTTATCCGTATTTTTGTCGGAATGGAGGTATTAAAAATCAGGGTTTTTGAGATATTTTGCGGGGGTTATAATTTTTAATCCGACCGTTGGATCGTGGTAATTTTTGGATATGTTATACATATATAAGTTGAGTATATGCCCATAAATTTTGAACCGTTAAAAATGAACGTATGATTTGTTATGAATTTTACGAGATGACTGGTTCAGAAATTGTTGAATTTTTGGAGTTTATCATTTTGGTAGAAAATTCTAGAATTGGTGGGCCCCACTTGTGGTTGGTGAAGAAATGTGCTGAATTATATTTCAAATGTGGTGGGTGGGAATAGTAGCAGGTAAAGCCATCAGGTTGCAGGTCAAACCTACCAAAATTTTCCTATAAATAGAGGGCTAAGTTAGAATTGAAAATCACACCAGAAACATAAGCTTTCTCTCTTTCTCTCTCTATATTATGAAGCATATTTTGTGAGTTTTTAGATACTTGGTGAGTTTCTATTCATCAGTGCAAGTTTCCTTCAGCATCATATCCGATATCCAGTCAGAAGTACTGCTCTTTTGAGGTAAGGGATAGTAAGGGATTTTAAAGGTTGTTATATTTTCCAGTTTCGTAATTTTTCTGACCTTCAAAAATTCTGGAAAAATTTGAAATGATATTTTGATGAGTTTTCTTGATTGTGTCCAAAAATGGTGATTTTTGGATGTATAGATTGAGAGTTATGAATTTTATGAGAAAATACTATTTTAAAAGTAATCGCTTATAATTCCTTGTGGTTAACTCCAAAATTGATAAAATTTTTATTGGGAGTACATGTATATGATAGGAGTATACTCTATGAATTTCAGAATTTTCAGATAAAAGTATAATTTTTGATAAATTTCTAAATATTCGGCTGTTTTGACCATATGAAAAATAGTAAATGACTTTTAAAAATTCTGAGAAAAATATATGTTCACTATGGGACAATATTATGCTAAATCCCAGAAAAGAAATATTTTTGGAACTGATTTGGTATTTTTCATGAAAATAGTCTAGTTATGAGTAAATGAATTAAATATGTTTTGTGAAGTAAGAAAATTGAAAAATAGGATTTTATGACTTGAGAATCCTATATGAGGTATATGCAGATTTTTGATGAGGGTTTTGGTTATTGATGATGAAATTGTAAGAGTTGGCATTTTATGATGATTAAATGCATTAATTAGTAAAGCGTAAACAATTAAAATAAATTGTTTATAAATTTAAGTAATGTTATTCTTTCAATATCATTATACCGAAATATTGGTATGGATTTTATTGTGGAATTTCTATCTTTTGTGTCGGGGTTACTATTCATGAGTTACTATTCACGATTTACTATTCATGAGTTACGAATATTACTCTTGAGATTAAAACTATATGTTGATCATATTATTTTTATCATCATATATAACATTTTTATAACCCTGATGTTGAAATTCTCTTTCACTGGAGTGTAAAGATGGGTAGATTATTGGTATGATCATGACTAGGGTTCTCTTTGGCTTGTAGTGCAAAGTTGAATTGTGACTGGTATGATCATGACCATTGAATTTATAATTGAATATCTTAAGCTTAAGTGCAAAGGTGAATTGATCAACATGGTTATAATTATTGTTTATATAAATTCTGAAATGATTATATATTTCTTTGAGATATGAATATATTTGGCCTGTAGTGCAAATATGAATTGTTGATGAATATCTTTGGCATGTAGTGCAAAGATGGCCTGTTGATGAATATCTTTGGCCTGTAGTGCAAAGATGAACTGTTGTTGAATATCTTTGGCCCGTAGTGCAAAGATGGTTTGTTGATGAATATCTTTGGCCCGTAGTGCAAAGATGGATTTGTTAGTATGATTATAAACATGAACTGTGATTTGGTATAACCATGATCTTTGATGTTTCAGGTAAAGACAGGTGATGAAAATATTCTTCGCCCTGGGTGCGAAGAAAAATTTATAGTCACAATTATGATTATGAGTTATTCATATGATTGTGGAAAGGAACTGTTGAGTGATGTTACATGGATAAAATATTGTTGGTGGATTTTTAACATGGAGAAGATAATAGACTTTATAGTCTATTTGACTCTTCTAATGGATTGCTCGTTCCGCTGCAACTATGGTTGAAATTTTTATCATTTACCATATGTTCTAAATCTCTGATTTATTGTTGATTAAGGCTATTGATAATTGAATTATCTTTATTCATGATATTCTTTACTGAGCTAGTTGTGCTCACCCTTTTGCTTCACAATTCCTTTCAGGTAATAAGAGTGTAGCTGGGTCGAGCGGGGGTAACAAGGGAATAGAACGGTGGTCATCATTTAGTAGTTATATTTGGTGAAGAAAATAGGGTGAGGCGAACCCAACGTTGGAAGGGTGTTTTGTCACTATTATACAAGATGTCTAATGACATACAACCTCGTGTCATCATAAGACAGGGTTGTGCTCATCCACTTGCTGAGTATATCTATGGGCACTACCTATATAATCTTGGTGTTTGTTTGAAGTATAATTCTCAATTAGAGACAGTGGAGATAATGATAAGTCAAGAGAAGACTCACCATTGGGAAGAATATGATAGTAATCTTCTCGTTTTTCTTTGGGGTCTATTGGGTCAACCAAGGATAATTCTGTGGCCATATGATATCTATCATAACCTAGATGCGTGGCCTCCCATGTATGAAGGTTTCAATGAGAGCACTTCCCAAAGATTCTAATTTCTAAAACAGTTTTTGACTATACCTTTATGTAAGGTGTCATTATGAGGTGATGTCCACGGTTGGAACATGAGTCACATTTGGTATATATTTGTATCCAAACTCACAGCATATGTGTTGTTGTATTTTGCACGACAATTGTTGTAATAAAGTTGTAGTTGTTTTCTGTACCATGTATTTGACGACTCAGAATGGGTTGGGTGGAATGGACCTATTTTGGGGTCGTTACAGGTGGTATCAGAGCTTAGGGATATGATCTCTGGCGGAGATCGGGGAATACAACTAGGAGGGGAGAGATGAGTAAATTCTTCGCTAGTGTGTCCTACCCAAGCTTATTTGTTGGTCAGTCATAATATTGGGATATTATGTGATATGTTAATTTGTTAAATTAACACTTGTTTTGAAGCTGTATTCTAGAATGTTATTTGAAATACAGGAGATGAGCAATGGAGAAATTATGATGACAGAGAAGATGGAATTTGAAATGAAAGGAAGGTATTCTCAACTCTTTGAAATACCAGGTACGTAAATTTCGGGGACGAAATTTTATAAGGAGGGGAGATTGTAAGACCCCGAATTTTATGAAATAAAAGTATTCAATTTTTCTTATAATTACTATTCAGTAAACGGTTAAATTGATAAATGTTAAAGTTAAGGGTGATATATGATTTTTTTTCAAAATACACAAGTGGTTATAAAATAATCATTGTTGTCGGGGAATATTCGTACGACGGCGCAGCTATTTGTGGGCCCCATAACGAATAACTGTCGGGTGAAGAAAACGACAAATTTGAGTTTTTACAAATAACGACGTAGTTGTTACCGTTAACACTGTTGGAATACCCGGTGGTTAAAATACAGTAATACGCGTTATTGCACAGTAGCACACGGTATTGCATAGTATTTTTGAAATTATTGATTCTTACGTAAGAAGGCACTACTCAATAATTGTTACAGTAGTTATTGTTCAATATTTTATTTTATTGATTCAATAATTATTGCGTTGATATTTTATATTATTGTTGTTTCAATAATTGTTGTTGCACAGTATTTTCCTTTATCAGATCAATAATTCATATTATTTGAATAATATTATTAGATAACATTATTGGCAATGTCTAGAAAGTTCTGTCTAAGGAGAGGTTTGGTCATCTAATTGCGCGCAGTAAGGAGAAATCCTTATTGGAAAGCCCCCTCTTTCCTGGGAACGGCCTGGTTGTCATAAATGTGATTCTGTAATATTATTTGTGAATAATTAATTATTGATTCATATGATAAGAAAATATTTATTTTATGTGGATATAAATGAGGGATATATTTTTGTGGTTAAAAAAATGAAGGAGTTAATGTTGAGATTTTTATCCGTATTTTTGTCGGAATGGAGGTATTAAAAATCAGGGTTTTTGAGATATTTTGCGGGGGTTATAATTTTTAATCCGACCGTTGGATCGTGGTAATTTTTGGATATGTTATACATATATAAGTTGAGTATATGCCCACAAATTTTGAACCGTTAAAAATGAACGTATGATTTGTTATGAATTTTACGAGATGACTGGTTCAGAAATTGTTGAATTTTTGGAGTTTATCATTTTGGTGGAAAATTCTAGAATTGGTTGGCCCCACTTGTGGTTGGTGAAGAAATGTGCTGAATTATATTTCAAATGTGGTGGGTGGGAATAGTAGCAGGTAAAGCCATCAGGTTGCAGGTCAAACCTACCAAAATTTTCCTATAAATAGAGGGCTAAGTTAGAATTGAAAATCACACCATAAACATAAGCTTTCTCTCTTTCTCTCTCTATATTATGAAGCATATTTTGTGAGTTTTTAGATACTTGGTGAGTTTCTATTCATCAGTGCAAGTTTCCTTCAGCATCATATCCGATATCCAGTCAGAAGTACTGCTCTTTTGAGGTAAGGGATATTAAGGGATTTTAAGGGTTGTTATATTTTCCAGTTTCGTAATTTTTCTGACCTTCAAAAATTCTGGAAAAATTTGAAATGGTATTTTGATGAGTTTTCTTGATTGTGTCCAAAAATGGTGATTTTTGGATGTATAGATTGAGAGTTATGAATTTTATGAGAAAATACTATTTTAAAAGTAATCGCTTATAATTCCTTGTGGTTAACTCCAAAATTGATGAAATTTTTATTGGGAGTACATGTATATGATAGGAGTATACTCTGTGAATTTCAGAATTTTCAGATAAAAGTACAATTTTTGATAAATGTCTAAATATTCGGCTGTTTTGACCATATGAAAAATAGTAAATGACTTTTAAAAATTCTGAGAAAAATATATGTTCACTATGGGACAATATTATGCTAAATCCCAGAAAAGAAATATTTTTGGAACTGATTTGGTATTTTTCATGAAAATAGTCTAGTTATGAGTAAATGAATTAAATATGTTTTGTGAAGTAAGAAAATTGGAAAATAGGATTTTATGACTTGAGAATCCTATATGAGGTATATGCAGATTTTTGATGAGGGTTTTGGTTATTGATGATGAAATTGTAAGAGTTGACATTTTATGATGATTAAATGCATTAATTAGTAAAGTGTAAACAATTAAAATAAATTGTTTATAAATTTAAGTAATGTTATTCTTTCAATATCATTATACCGAAATATTGGTATGGATTTTATTGTGGAATTTCTATCTTTTGTGTCGGGGTTACTATTCATGAGTTACTATTCACGATTTACTATTCATGAGTTACGAATATTACTCTTGAGATTAAAACTATATGTTGATCATATTATTTTTATTATCATATATAACATTTTTATAACCCTGATGTTGAAATTCTCTTTCACTGGAGTGTAAAGATGGGTAGATTATTGGTATGATCATGACTAGGGTTCTCTTTGGCTTGTAGTGCAAAGTTGAATTGTGACTGGTATGATCATGACCATTGAATTTATAATTGAATATCTTAAGCTTAAGTGCAAAGGTGAATTGATCAACATGGTTATAATTATTGTTTATATAAATTCTGAAATGATTATATATTTCTTTGAGATATGAATATATTTGGCCTGTAGTGCAAATATGAATTGTTGATGAATATCTTTGGCATGTAGTGCAAAGATGGCCTGTTGATGAATATCTTTGGCCTGTAGTGCAAAGATGAACTGTTGTTGAATATCTTTGGCCCGTAGTGCAAAGATGGTTTGTTGATGAATATCTTTGGCCCGTAGTGCAAAGATGGATTTGTTAGTATGATTATAAACAGGAACTGTGATTTGGTATAACCATGATCTTTGATGTTTCAGGTAAAGACAGGTGATGAAAATATTCTTCGTCCTGGGTGCGAAGAAAAATTTATAGTCACAATTATGATTATGAGTTATTCATATGATTGTGGAAAGGAACTGTTGAGTGATGTTACATGGATAAAATATTGTTGGTGGATTTTTAACATGGAGAAGATAATAGACTTTATAGTCTATTTGACTCTTCTAATGGATTGCTCGTTCCGCTGCAACTATGGTTGAAATTTTTATCATTTACCATATGTTCTAAATCTCTGATTTATTGTTGATTAAGGCTATTGATAATTGAATTATCTTTAGTCATGATATTCTTTACTGAGCTAGTTGTGCTCACCCTTTTGCTTCACAATTCCTTTCAGGTAATAAGAGTGTAGCTGGGTCGAGCGGGGGTAACAAGGGAATAGAACGGTGGTCATCATTTAGTAGTTATATTTGGTGAAGAAAATAGGGTGAGGCGAACCCAACGTTAGAAGGGTGTTTTGTCACTATCATACAAGATGTCTAATGACATACAACCTCGTGTCATCATAAGACAGGGTTGTGCTCATCCACTTGCTGAGTATATCTATGGGCACTACCTATATAATCTTGGTGTTTGTTTGAAGTATAATTCTCAATTAGAGACAGTGGAGATAATGATAAGTCAAGAGAAGACTCACCATTGGGAAGAATATGATAGTAATCTTCTCGTTTTTCTTTGGGGTCTATTGGGTCAACCAAGGATAATTCTGTGGCCATATGATATCTATCATAACCTAGACGCATGGCCTCCCATGTACGAAGGTTTCCTTGAGCGCTTCCCAAAGATTCTAATTTCTAAAACAGTTTTTGACTATACCTTTATGTAAGGTGCCATTGTGAGGTGATGTCCACGGTTGGAACATGAGTCACATTTGGTATATATTTGTATCCAAACTCACAGCATATGTGTTGTTGTATTTTGCACGACAATTGTTGTAATAAAGTTGTAGTTATTTTCTGTACCATGTATTTGACGACTCAGAATGGGTTGGGTGGAATGGACCTATTTTGGGGTCGTTACATTTTATCCCTGCAACATCAATCAATATACATCTTGAATCAAATATTCATCTTTGCACTAAGGGTCAAATATATTCATTTGTATCACCAGTTGTTCATTTTCATCTCAACACCTGTTCATCTTTGCCCTACGAGCCAAAGATATTCATTAGGTAATCATTTATCTTTGCACTACAAGCCAAAGATATTCAGTTATATCATCATTTAGGACTGAGGATAATGAAAAATATCTTAAAGAAAATGAATCTAGTGAGATAAAAGGACAAAGATTAGGGTTTCGTACTTTAGTTTATCCAAGTACAAAAATACTCAATAATAATTAATTGTAGAGTAAAATTCAAGAATAAAGATCAAAACATGGATACAATCAAAGACAGTAACCAAAATAGACATCTTAGACAGAGAAGAGAAAATTTTATTTTTTTGTGAATAGTATCGTATTCGTGAATAGTGTTGTATACGTGAATAGTGTCGTATACGTGAATAGTAATCTCGACACAAAATGGTAGAAATTTCACAAGAAAAATCATACTTCGCGAATAGTACTCGTGAATAGTACCGTATTCGTGAATAGTATTGTATACGTGAATAATGCCGTATACGTGAATAATAACCTCGACATGAAATGATAAAAAATTCATACCAATACTTCGGTATAATGATATTGAAAGAATAACATCATTTACGAAGAAAATAACATCCCTTACCTCAAAAAAATAGTATTTCTTGCTGAAATATCGGATATAAGGCTGAAGAAAACTTGCACTTAATAGCAACTCTCAAAGTATCTAAATACTTATAAAAATACGCTCAATATTATAGAGAGAAAAAACTTTTGATTCTTGTGTGATTTTTAATTCTAACTAAGCACACTATTTATAGGAAAATGCCAGAACGCCAAAGCAGACTAAATTAATAAAATATTAAAAAAAAATTCTACGCACACCCCTTGACAAATTCAACACTCCACTTTTGAAAAAAAAATCTCAGCACATTTTTCCACCAAAAAATAAAAGTGGGTCCCACCCATGTTTTTAATAAAAAAATATTCATTTCCGAAATTTTAATAATTCATAACAAATAGGTCTTTTATCAAAAAAATACGAATTATATGTCCATTTCATAGGAAATTTAATTCTCTACAACTTTGTAGAAGAAAGCTTTTCCAAGTTCCAAACAGAAAATGACTAAAATCTACATACGGATGATTTTTAATACCTCCATTCCGACAAAATACTGATAAAACACATCAACATTGCTTCCTTCATTTATATCCACATAAAAATAAATATTTTCTTATCATATAAATTAATAATTAATTATTCACAAATAATATTACAAAATCACAATTATGACAACCAGGTCGTTCCCAGGAAAGAGGGGGCTTTCTGATAAAGATTTCTCCTTACTAGAGCGAAATTAGATGACCAAACCCCTTTTCTAGACAGAACTTTCTTAGATATTGTCAATAATGCTATCTAATAATATTATTCAAATAATATTAATTATTGATCTGATAATGGGAAATATTGTACAGTGACAATTATTGAAACAATAATAATATAAAATATCAATGTAGCAATTATTGAATCGATAAAATAAAATATTGAACAGTAATTACTGTAACAATTATTGAGTAGTGCCTTCTTACGTAAGAATCAATTATTCAAAAATACTGTGCAATGCTACTGTGCAACCACGCGTATTACTGTATTTTAATCACCGGGTATTCCAACAGTGTTAACGGTGAGAACTACGTCGTTATTTGTAAAAACTCAAACTTGTCATTTTCTTCATCCGACCGTTTTTCGTTATGGGGCCCACAAATGGATGCGTCGTCGTATGAATATTCCCCGACAGCAAGAATATTCCACGACCAAACGAATATTTCCCGACAACAATGAATATTTTATAACCACTTGCTTATTTTATAAAATTTGCACATTTCACCCATAACCAAAGTATTATATTAAATTAACACCTTATTATTCAAAATAATAATTAGAGAAAATTTGATTTTATTTATAAAAAGTTGGGGTCTTACAACCTCCCCTCATTATGAAATTTCGTCCTCGAAATTGACGTACATACTTGGTATTTCAAAAAGGTGAGGGTACCTTGTTTTCATTTTCGATTCCAACTCCCAGGTCATTTTCTCAATAACATGGTTCCTCCACAAAACTTTAACTTGTGGTATAACCTTTGTGCGTAGGACATGCTCCTTCCTATCCAAGATCTTGACAGGCACCTCCTCGTACGTTAAATCTTTGGTTATCTCGTTTGGTTCTAACTCAATAATGTGATTTGGATCTTTCACATATTTACGAAGCACAGATATGTGAAAAATATTATAAACACGAGACATGTTTAGAGGTAATGCGAGTCTGGGCCACATTTCCTTCTCGGTCAAAAATTTCAAATGGACCAACAAATCGTGGATTGAGCTTTTCTCTCTTCCTGAATCTTGTAACTTCCTTCCATGGATCAACAAGTAACAATACATGATCCCCAATATTAAATTCCACGTCATTTCGATGAAGATCCACATAACTCTTTTGTCGATCATGTGTTGTTTGTATACGTTATCGGATCATTTGGATCTTCTCTGTAGTCATACGTACCAATTCCGGTCCCAACAACGTTGCTTCTCTCACCTCATCCCAGCATACTAGAGAGCGACACTTTCGTCCATACAATGCTTCGAATGGAGCCACACCTATACTTGCCTGATAATTGTTGTTGTAGGAGAATTCCACCAATGGTAGATACTTATCCCAACTCCCTTTGAAATCTAGGACACAGAGTCTTAATAGATCTTTAAGAGTTTGAATAGTCCTTCTCATTTCCCGTCCGTTTGAGGATGGTATGCCGAACTGAATTGTAAATATGTGCCCATAGCTTTCAAGCTAATCCAAAATCGTGAAGTGAATCTTAGGTCACGATCCTAAACTATGGATACTGGCATGCCATGAAATCTTACAATCACATTTACGTACATACGAGTAAGACGTTCAAGGGAATAAGTCTCTCGTATCGGTAAGAAATGAGCAGACTTGGTTAATCTATCAACAATAACCCAAATTACATTTATGCCTTGAGAAACCTTGGGAAGACCCGTAACGAAATCTATGATAATGTGTTCCCACTTCCATTTTAGAATTTTAAGTGGTTGCAATGGACTCTTTGGCACTTGATGCTCCGCCTTTACACATTAACAAGTTAAATACCTCGAGAAAAACTCTACGATCTCTCTCTTCATATTGCTCCACCAAAATATATGTCGAAGATCATGATACATTTTGGTACTCCTAAGATGGATTGCAAACGGTGTGTTGTGTGCCTCCATCATGATTCTATGCTTCAAGTCAGAATCGTTAGGAATGTAAAGTCTAGAGTTGACTCGAAGTATTCCTTCTTCATCGATTCTTGCCTCTGGAATAATACCTTCTTGTACTTTCTTCTTCATATGCAACAGCTTTAGGTCTGTGGCTTGAGCAACTTTAACTTTATCGATTAAAGTCGGTTCTACTCATATATTTGATATCATTATGTGGGTACTTGGAGCCTTTAACTCTATCTCCATTCTTTGTAAGTCGTACAAAATGGGTTTTTGTGTTAACAACATCGCACTCGTATCCGCATACGATCTTCTACTCAATGTGTCAGCTACTACATTCGCTTTTCCAGAATGCTATTGGATGGTATGATCGTAGTCTTTCAACAGCTCGAGCCAACGTCATTGCCGTATGTTGAGTTCCTTTTGGGTGAAGAAATATTTGAGTCTTTTATAATCTGTATAGATCTCCACTTTCTCCCAATACAGCTAGTGTCTCCAGATCTTCAACGCGAAAACGAATGCTGCCAACACCAGATCATGAGTAGGATAATTCCTCTTATATTCTTTGAGTTGTCGCGAGGCATAGGTTATGACTTTCCCATGTTGCATGAGAACACATCCTAACCCTTTGCCGGAAGCATCGCTGTAGATAACAAATCCATCCAAACCAGATGGCATTATCAGAACAGGTGCCGAAATGAGTCTCCTCTTGAGTTCTTGGAAACTCTTCTCACATTTCTCGCTCCATACGAATTTTGTATCTTTTCGAGTCAGTTAAGTTAACGGAGTAGCGATTCGAGAAAATCCTTTCATGAATCTCCGATAATAACCAGCTAAGCCCAGAAAGCTACATACTTAGGTCACCGACTTCGGTTGCTCCCGACTTTGTATTGCTTCAATCTTCGCCGGGTCAACATATACTCCATGTTTTGACACCACGTTCCCAAGGAATGCTACTTCCTCAAGCCAGAACTCGTATTTCTTCAGCTTGGCATATAGCTTGTTATCACGAAGCCTTTGAAGGACCAGCTTCAAATGGCGCTCATGATCTTCATGGCTTTTGGAATAGATGAAGATGTCATCAATAAAGACGACAACGAACTGATCTAAATATTCTTTGAACACACGGTTCATTATATCCATGAAAGTAGTAGGAGCATTAGTTAATCCGAAAAACATGACTAAGAATTCATAATGCTCGTACCGAGTTTTGAAGGCAGTCTTCGAAATATCCTCAGTTTTAATCTTTAGCTGATGATATCCAGAATGAAGATCGATCTTTGAAAAGAATTGTGCTCCTTGAAACTGGTCGAACAAGTCATCAATGCGAGGTAGCGGATACCTATTCTTGATGGTGACATGGTTCAATTCTCAGTAGTTAATACAAAGTCGCATACTCCCGTCTTTCTTCTTTACGAATAAAATAGGAGCACCCCAAGGAGATGTACTTGGACGAATGAAACCGATGTCTAACTACTCCTGTAGTTGGACCTTTAACTCCTGAAGTTCAATAGGAGCCATTCGATATAGGATTTTAGAAATGGGTTTTGTACCAGGTTCAAGATCAATAAAGAATTTAACTTCACGTTCTGGGGTAGACTGGGAAGTTCTTCAAGAAATACGTCAGGAAATTCACCAACAACAGAAATATTATTCAAATCTGACGTATTTTTGTTTAAGTCCATGACATGGGCTAAGAAAGCTTGACATCCACTTTTCAATAAGCGAATGGCTTTATGGCTTGATATGATAGTGATTGATTTTAGTGGTTTGGTTGCTTGAATTCCCATAACAGGTTGGTTAGGAATATGAAAACTAACAACCTTACGAAAATAATCAATTTTAGCATGATGAGTGGTTAACCAATCAATCCCTAAAATCACATCAAATGCAAGTATTTTCAAAGAAATAAGATCGACAGGTAATGTGATGGTGCCAACTTAGATCAAGCAAGATTAATAAATAGTGGATGTAATGAAAGTTTCTCCTAACGGAGTCTCAACAGATAAGTCAAAGTCTAATTTCTCCGGAGTCAAGTTCAAACGTTGAGCACAAACAGGAGAGATAAAAGAATGGGTAGAATTGGTATCTAATAAGGTACAAACTTCGCAAGAGTTTATGATTAGCTTACCCGTAATCACCTCGTTCGGGTTTCTCGCGTTTTGGGCAGTCACGACAAACGCTCTTCCAAGAACCACCGACTTTGACTTGTCCGGGACAGCCTTTGGAGTAACCATCCCCGTTGGACTTGGTTTCTCTATAAGATAATCTTTAGCTATATGACCTTCCTTTCCACAGTTATAACACACCTTGGATTGTTGTGGGCAGTTTGAGCTGATGTGTCCCTCTTTCCCGCATTTATAATATACGACCGGTGGTCGTTCTCCTCTCCTAGAAACAGTTGATGATGGTGCTGACATCTTCACATTGTTATTATTGTACTTTCTCTTTTTGAAATCTCCCCCTGACTCGCTTCTTCTACTATCATGGCCACGATTACCACTAGAGTGGTTACTGCTTTTGTCCGGATATTTTCCTCCCCGCTGGTTGTCATTGTTCCGATGACTGCTACCACTGGTATAACCCTGGTTGTGGTCCCTTGATTGAACATACTCATTATCTCGCTCTAATAATTGAGCACTGTTCACAACAACTGAATATAGAGAAAATTTGTGAGAGAAAAGGTATTGACGAATTTTAGGTTTTAGACCTCTCAGAAACATCCGCGTCATATGTTCCTCATTCTCTACCAAATGAGGTGCAAACCTGGATAACTCTGCGAACTTAGCCTCGTACTGGGACAAAGTCATGTTGTTTTGTTTAAGTCTAATAAACTCTACCTCCTTCATTGAACAGTTTCTGAAACATTTTCCAAGACATATTGAGTGCGGCAGGCTGGGTACGCTTCACAGATTCTCACCAGTAATCTGCCTCACCACGGAACATAAAGGTGACGAATGGAACCTTATGTTCCTCCATGCATCCTAAGACATCAAATATCTTGGTAATTTGCTTAACCCACGTTTTCGCCTTGATCGGATCCGGCTTTTCCAAAAATTCTGGTGGTCCCAACTCTTTGAACTGCTTGGTTGTGACAAGTCGCGCGTTGCTATCATTTCCACCCGTATTTTGTACACGAGTCTCCCTCGTTTGATTTTGCATGAACTGCAAAAAGCTTCTAAACATCCCATCATTCATCATTTATTTGGTAGTGTTGTTTACAGGAGGAATATTGCCTTCCTATTGCACGTTTCCCTGGTTGGTGATTAAAGGTATCTCCACGGTCTCATTCACTCCATTGTTAACATTTTCAGCTGTCATTCTCAAATACTACCATAAAACAAGGGTTATTTAAAGAAATTGACATACCACATATTATCTCTATATTCTGACCGACCAATTAAATACCAAATAAGCTTAGGTAGGACACACTAGCGAAGGATTTACTCGTCTCTCCCCTCCTAGTTCTATTTTCCGTTCTCTGCTAGAGATCATATCCCTAAGCTCTGATACCAACTGTGACGCCCCCAAAATAGGTATACATCACCCATTCTGAGTCGCCAAATATATGGTACAGAAATCAATTACAAACTTTTTTTATACAATACTACAAAATGTAGTTGAGAGTTTTTACACGAATATTGTCTAATAGACAGTATTCAAACTCAAAAAGGAGTCCTCATTACAATTATTGATACACTATTATAAAAAATAGTGAGAATTACTAAAACAACTATCTTAATCCATCACTCCATACCCCGACTAGTTCCCGCTATATTCTCACCTCCTAAGAAGAAAAATGGAACAAAAAGGAAAAGGGTGAGTTCAACTAGCCCAGTAAAGAATATTATGACTAAGATAATGTAGAACAAATTATCGTTAGCCTTCAATAAATCAGATAAAATATAATGGAAAACCAGTTTTAGATCAATATTCGCAGCAAAAATAACAATTCATTAGAAGAGTTAAGTAGAGGATGAAATATACTATCATCTATGAATTTAAAAGTCCATCATCAATATTTTATACATGTAACATCAATCAATATAAATCTTGAATCAAATATTCATCTTTGCACTAAGGGCCAAAGATATTCATTTGTATCACAAGTTGGTCTTGTTCATCTCAACACCTGTTCATCTTTGTACTACGGACCAAAGATATTCATCAAGTAATCATTCATCTTTGCACTACAGGCCAAAGAAATTTAGTTATATCATCATTTAGGACTGAGGATGATAAAAAATATCTTAAAGAAAACAAATCTAGTGAGATAAAAGGATAAAGATTAGGAATTTGTACTTTAGTTTATTCAAGTTCAAAAAGACTCCATAATAATTAATTGTAGAGTAAAATTCAAGAATGAAGATCAAAACATGGATACAATCAAAGACAGTAACCAAAATAGACATCTTGGATAAAGAAGAGAAAATTTTATTTTTCTATGAATAGTGCCGTATACGTGAATAGTAACCCCGATACAAAAAGGTAGAAATTTCACATTAAAAATCATATTTCGCGAATAGTACTCGTGAATAGTATCGTATTCGTGAATAGTATCGTATACGTGAATAGTAACCTCGACATGAAAAGGTAAAAATTTTATAATAAAATTCATACCAATACTTCGTTATAATGATATTGAAAGAATAACATCATTTACGAAGAAAATAATATCCATTACCTCAAAAGAACAGTACTTCTGACTGGAATATCGGATAAAATATTGAAGAAAACTTGCACTGAATACCAACTCTCAAAGTATCTAAATACTCATAAAAATAAGTTCGATATTATAGAGAGAGAAAACTTCTGATTCTGGTGTGATTTTTAATTCTAACTAAGCACCCTATTTATAGGAAAATATCAGAACGCCAAAGCAGACTAAATTAATAAAATATTAATATATTTTTTTCTATGCAGACCCCTTGACAAATTCAGCACTCCACTTTTGAAAAAAAAAATTTCAGCACATTTTTCCACCAAAAAACAAAAGTGGGTCCCACCCATGTTTTTAATAAAAAAATATTTATTTTCGAAACTTCAATAATTCATAACAAATAGCCTTTTATCAGAAATATACGAATTATATGTCCATTCCATAGGAAATTTAATTCTCTACAACTTTGTAGAAGAAAGTTTTTCTAAATTCCAAACAGAAAATGACCGAAATTCACATACGTATGATTTTTAATACATCCATTCCAACAAAATACTTATAAAATACCTCAACATTATTTTCTTCATTTATATCCACATAAAAATAAATATTTTCTTATCATATAAATTAATAATTAATTATTCACAAATAATATTACAGAATCACAATTATGACAACCAGGTCGTTCCCAGGAAAGAAGGGGCTTTCCGTTAAGGATTTCTCCTTACTGGCGGGCAATTAGATGACCAAACCCCTTTCCTAGACAGAACTTTCTTAGACATTGCCAATAATACTATCTAATAATATTATTCAAATAATATGAATTATTGATCTGATTATGGAAAATATTGTGCAGTGACAATTATTGAAACAATAATAATATAAAATATCAATGTAGCAATTATTGAATCGATAAAATAAAATATTGAACAGTAATTACTGTAATAATTATTGAGTAGTGCCTTCTTACGTAAGAATCAATAATTTAAAAATACTGTGCAATACCATGTGCTACTGTGCAACCACGAGTATTACTGTATTTTAACCGCCGGGTATTCTAACAGTGTTAACGGTAACAACTACGTCGTTATTTGTAAAAACTCAAACTTGTCGTTTTCTTCATCCAACTATTTTCCGTTATGGGTCTCACAAATGGTTGCGTTATCGTACGAATATTCCCCGACAGTAAGAATATTC